>CM029639.1:7832225-9032225 GCA_017311315.1 Dendrocalamus latiflorus
AGAAAACGAACTGAAATGCACCAGTTGCTGGCTAAGACAGCTCGAATCAGATGGGAACTAAAAAAAGTGGCATGCAGGAGTAACTACAAACTATAAAAATGCAGTTCGAGAAACTGCCCATTCGTTGGCCATCTACAAGTTCCAAAACAACACGCCTTGCACCGAATTGGGCATGCCAAATGCATCGACGAAACCTAACATACTCAAATTAGATGCATGTGGATAACCTACGTGGTATGACTAAGAACCAGCTAAATATACAAAAGTAGCAGCAAAATTACCCTACTTGTTCAGTATCGCTCAAGGATTCGCTCGATTTGGACCTAGGAATCGAAACTGCTCCCAAATCGCGCCACCGAAGCGCGTCACACGAACAGATCTACACCGCCAAGCGAACGAGCAAGAGAGGGACATCATAACCGCGAACCCGCGAGCTAAGGGCGCTTCAGATCTAGAAGAAGCAAGCAGCAAGCCGCAGATCGAAACGCCAAAAATACCAGCGGGAGGAATCGATCGATCCGGACCTGGCACGGGAGAGGCCGCGGAGCCGGCGCCAGGGGAGGAGGAGATGCTCCTCGGCGTGAGCAGCTCTGAGCGCAGAGCAGCAGTCCAACCACCACCTCGCACCTCCCCTCTCCGAACAGAACAAAAAGGTCCGCGAGTTTGCTTCTTTTAATTGGGCCGTGTTTTGTTGGGCTGAGCCATTACTTAGTTGCATGGGCCGTGTCAGGATCTGAAAATTCCCTAAGTCGGACTAGTTGTGGTGCTACTCAAATTACGGGTATATTCTTTTCAGCTTTCTATAGTAACTAATTTTTAAACGAATTATCTTTTTAAGATATGATCTACTAGTTAATTGTAGTACATACTGTACCGACTTTATTTATATCGGCAAAAACTATATGTAAGTTTTTGTTACTCTGTAATCTCTCGCACAAATAGTCCAAAAGTCACAATTCACAGTCAAAAGCTATAAAGTCTAGCCAAAAAGAACATGTCCTACATCAACGGCCGAGTGTCATGTCCTTTCACCGTCAGCTGTTGAATCACGATGAGGTGAGAACTGGGTGGTTTTTTTATGGTTTAAATATTTAAAGTCTGATTGTTTATGAGAGACATTATATAGAGAGAAATAGTCGTATGCGATTTTAATTAGTACAGCTGAACTCAGTACACTTTTTCTATAATTTTTCTATTAAACTCGTCTTTAAAAAACATATCGTTTAAAATTAAGTTACTGTAAACAGTATAAACATAAGCTAATTTTAAGCATAAAAGAACCCGCCCCTTAACTCTCGAATCGCGTGACATGAGACCGTAACATAAGATGAATTCACAGAGATAGAGGAAGGCCTAAGGAAGGAGAAGAAATAGGAGAAGGGAAAATTCTGATTTCAATTCATTTGGTTGATCCCCTCTTAGAAGATACAAGTCTTCCTCGTATACCTCTGTCACACCCGCTGCCCATTGGGGCCCACCATTCATAGACCAATCCTACATATAGGATTTTCTTTAGCTAGCAGCACAGGCGTTACACTACCGCCCCCACGATAATTTGCTTGCCCCCAAGCAACAGCGTTACCTCGAGAGCCTACTCCTCCGATGCAGCAGGAACAGAGACTCCTAGATCCATCACCTGAACTTATGAATGCCTGGATCCCATGGTATTTGTAGTTCCGTGATGTCAAAGGTGAATCGGCCAGCACCAAGTTTGTTTTTTTACAGTGTATTACACCTTCTTGGAATGAGGTCGGCCACCTTGTTCAGCGATCCTCAACTTGCAGTAGCATATATCAGAGAATGTTGCTTCCAATTGCATACAAGCACTGAGAATCCTCCTGTGGCACTTACACAGCTCATAAACCATGGCACGAGAATAATGCTCACCTTTAGCCATGGTAATGAATGTTGCCACCAATAAAAACCTCTTCCTGAATTTTGCTTCCAATGACTCCTCATCGAATATTTTGGCATCCTGATGTGTAGAGTTTAGAGCTTCCAACTGAATGTAGAGCTCTTTAGAAAATTCCTTCTCTACCTACTCGTACTCAAGCCCAATCACCATTCCATGGAATTTCACAACTTCTAATAGCAAGTATTGATAGTTAAATAATTAAAAGATGTAGGTTCAATATGATAAAAACATGTGACTTGCCTCTTTATCTATAGTCCGATTATTTTACTGAAGTCTTTCGGCTTATGCCAACTGCTTGATGGCTCCTATAGCTCTTCTGTTGACTAGCTAGCCAAATCCGGATACTAACACAAAGAACGATTTCAAATAAGTTTTTGCTTTGTAAGATGCAAGCTGGGAACAAAAGCAATAAAATAACGAGAAAATACATAAAAGGAAAAATGTTTGGGTGGTTGGAGTTTAAGCAATGCTTAGGTTGGCTAAATGGAGTTGAAAATGGGCTAGATGGGTTTAAGACAGTTGAAATAGCTATAAATATATTATACGAATTTTGGAATGTATAGTAACAGATTGATATATAGTGGTGGATTAGTTTTGGAATAATGCGGGTTTGGATTTTGTCGGGGTTTGGGTTGGCCAATCGGAGGTCGGAGTGGTGTTAATGGTTTGAAATGGTCAAATTGAATATAAATTTGTTATTGGGCTTTCGGTAAACAATAACGGGTTGGTTACTATTCACCACTGGTCCGTTCGGGCTGCGTTCTAAAAGAAAACGGATTGGTTGGTGAACAGTGATGCACAGGAATGGGCTTGGCCTAAAGAGGAATTCAGCCCGTAGGTGGAATCGGTTGGACCGAACTCACGCGTGTATCTACACTATTAAACCACCAGTTAAAATTATCCTATATCCACCCAACAATTACCTGCTCCACAGTCATGACCTTAACTACGTCCACACCACAATATGCACCCAGAATTACACCATCCTAAAAACGTCCGCACCAGATTAACTCTCCTCTATTCTCTCTCCTTACTCAACCATATCTGACGGTCATCCTTCAATGGATCTGCAGTGCCCCTCCCTCCGCCTCCCCCACATCCCGCTACGCAGAAACCCCTCCGTTCTCCGCCTCCACCGCGCCTCCTCCGCTCCCTCCGCCTCCCCCGCGCCTCCCCTCCCTCCGCCTCCCCCGCGCCTCCGTGAGGACCGCGCTTCCCCTACGTCGCCATGGACACGGAGTTCCCCGGCGTCATCCACCGCTCCGCCAAGCACCCCGCCCTCCTCACCGCCGCCAAGCGCTACGCCCTCCTCAAGGCCAACGTCGACGCGCTTCACCTCATCCAGGTCGGCCTCACCCTCGCCGCCTCGCCCGACTCCCCGCCCGCGCTCGCCTTCGAGATCAACCTCCGCGAGTTCGACCCCCGCGTCCACCGCCACGCGCCCGACTCCATCCGCCTCCTCGCACGTCGCTTCGTCTCGCGGGTACGGCTCCGAGATCCGATCTTCCCGCGGCGGCGGTGCGGCGTGCCGTAGGCGGCGCGGCGGGGCGGACGAGACGCGCACGCGGTGGACGCGGCGCGGCGGCGGGGAGGACGCGGCGGGGGACCTCGATCCGCCTGGGCTTCGTCGGCGCGGGCAAGACGCTCGTCTCCAGGACCCAGGGTACCAAGGTTCATCTCCTATGTGCCCAGCTTATTGATCTGCGATCTGTTTTGTGCAATGTTTGCCTTGGGTAGTTTGCTAGACGCCTCGCTTCCTGATCTGTCTGCTTGCGTATTTTCTTTGGATCATGATGTAGTTGCGAACGCTGTTTTTGTTCCTGTATACATGTGTAAGGATGTGGTGATGGCCAAGACAGGGTGTTTGTGATCTTGGCATGCTGTGAATTTAACTGACGTTGTGGGATTAGTTGACTTAGATGTAGTGGTTGTGATGTAGTCATCTTGATTCTTTTTTTAAAAAATAAATATTAGGTAGAAATCTGTTTGAGACTAGAAATTTGGGATCTTTGCCCTATTTTTCAGCAGTAGGAACCATACTAATGTGGTAAATTAGTCTCTGGCGACACCCATAGGGTTTTAATATCTTGTTCATTTCTGCCAAGACCTCCAATAATGTTGAGATGGTTTCTAGCTTGTTGCTTATCTGTTCATAAACCGCCTCTCTCAGTTTGGATATGAGCGAGAAATTATTGATTCAACTCTGCTTTGGCTATTGAGAAGAAATGGCACCCTACTGCATTTGCACCGAGCATAGTATCAAACTGTATGGTTTGAGGCTTTGAGCTTTTAGTTTCTTTGACTACAATAGCTTTATTTGTCTGATGCACTTGCTATGGATCATTTATTTTTTGTCACACCTGAGTATGATGTACCTTATCATGTGTTTAGAGGCTGTTTCAGATAGAATTATGCTGTTGTGCTAGGAGTCCGATGATTTATTTCTGTTTTTCAAGCCTCACTAGATTTCTCTTGGCTTGTATGATTTGATTAAGAACTTATGCTAAACTGTAACTGGTGATTGATGCTTGCTGAGTTATATTTGTATTAGTTCTTAGTCTTACCCCTTAATGTCATTACGCACAAAAAGTTTCATTTGCTAACATTGAAATATAATTGTCTTCAGCAACCTGCAAGTAAATACTATATGCAGTCGTTTTTCGATTCTCTTTTCTTTTGCTAAAACCAGTGTCTTTGTTAAGGGTTTCTTTATGTAAATAACAAAAAGTATGCAAACGTTTTTTCCCATAAATGTAGTCAGCCTCACCATAATGATGCTGCAAGGTTCCTACTCTTTTGGGTTAAATTGGATACAATTCCATACTATTGTTTACACTTGTTGATTTGCTGAACAAACACTACGTCTAGCACTTTCACATTGTTACTCGCTGGACTCTTGCTCTTGGTGATAGCAAGATCCTAACTCTCATGGAGAGGATGACACTAGGAGATGGGGCAATTTTCTTCTTGTTTATTGCTCACACAATGCCATGCCAACCTGAGGGGTTGGAGATACATACTTATAGGCTGAGAACCAGCCAAGCATATGCTAAGATGCTATCCTAGATGCTGTCCTAAAGCGGTCAATATGCTGTCCTAAAAGAGATGCTGTCCTAAAAGCAGATGCTGTCCTAAAAGCAGATGCTGTCCTAAAAGCAGATGCTGTCCTAAAGCAAAAGCAGATGCTGTCCTAAAACAGATGCTGTCCTAAAGCAGTCAAAAACAAAAACTACCACAGCCCCACAAAGACCACAGTACAGGACTTATTCATCATTCTCCCCCTAAGTCTTGTGCGTCGTCTTGTGGGAGGGTTGAACCATCCTGATCTTGGAGCAGAGCTCAAGGAACTTGATCCTTCCAAGAGGCTTGGTGAGCAGATCCGCAAGCTGATCCGTGGTGTTGATGTAGCTTGCCTTGATGCTTCCTTCATCCAAGCAGCCTCGGATGAAATGGTACTTCACCCGGATGTGCTTGCTCCGTTCATGAAAAACGGGGTTCTTTGCCAGGGCTAGAGCGGACTTGCTGTCCACCCTGAGCTCCACTGCTTCAGTGTCCCTGCCGAGGAGATCACCAAGCAGTCGAGCGAGCCAAGTGCCTGAGTCGAAGCGGTGGAAGCCGCTATGTACTCGGCCTCACAGCTGGACAGGGCCACCACCTGCTGCTTGACTGACTGCCAGCTAACGACGGACACTTGCCGAGGAAGAAGAGAATCCCGCTTGTGCTCTTGCTGGTGTCGATGTCGCCTGCGTGGTCGCTGTCGCTGTACCCGATGAAGTGCGCC
The DNA here is from genome assembly GCA_017311315.1 of Dendrocalamus latiflorus. Lineage (NCBI taxonomy): Eukaryota > Viridiplantae > Streptophyta > Magnoliopsida > Poales > Poaceae > Dendrocalamus > Dendrocalamus latiflorus. The sequence goes on from CM029639.1 coordinate 7,837,922, forward strand.
GCGCCGGGACACCTCGGGTAGTGCAAGCCGTAGTCGGAGTGCCGCAACGTAGCGGAGGATCCTCTTCACGGCCTGCTGATGCTCCGTCGTCGGTCGCTGCATGAACCGACTGACGTAGCCGACGGCGAACGCCAATCGGACGTGTGTGGACGAGGTAGCGAAGGCTGCCCACGATGCGCCGGTACTGCGTCGCGTCCACCTCCTCCGCCGTGCTGTCGCGGCTCAGCTTCAGCCTTCCTCCATTGGAGTGTGGGCTGGGTTGCAGTCGGTGAGCCCCCAGCTCGACGGTCGCTTGGCGTAGGCGGTCTGACGAAGGGAGATACCGGAGCTGTCCTGGTGGACCTCGATCCCAGGTAGAAGGAGAGGAGCCCCAGGTCGCTCATCTGGAAGAGGTCTTCATCTCGCCTTGAACGCCTCAACCTCGGCCTCCTTGGAGCCGGTGATCACCAGGTCGTCGACGTAGACGCCCACCAGCAGGGCGTTGCCGCCTTTGCCCCGCCGGTAGACGCAGCCTCGTGTGCGCTCTGCTGGAACCCCATTTGCTTGAGGGTGGAGTCCAGCTTAGCGTTCCAGGCTCGTGGTGCCTGCCGCAAGCCGTAGAGGGCCTTGCGCAGGCGGAGAACCTTGCCCTCCTTGCCGGGGATGACGAATCCCGGCGGCTGACGGACGTAGACCTCCTCCTTCAAGTCGCCGTTGAGGAAGGCGGACTTGACGTCCATGTGATGGACGCGCCAATCCTCCTGGGCTGCAAGTGCGAGGAGAAGACGAACGGACTCCATGCGCGCGACGGGTGCGAAGGCGTCATCGAAGTCGACCCCCTCCTGCTGCACGAAGCCTCGTGCCACCAAGCGAGCCTTGTGCTTGACGATGGCGCCGGCTTCATCCCGCTTCAGCTTGAACACCCACTTAAGGGTGATCGCGCGGTGACCGGCAGGAAGATCCGCCAGCTCCCACGTCCGGTTCGCTCGACAGCGTCCATCTCCTGCTTCATCGCGACACGCCACGCCGCGTCTCCCTCCGCCTCAGCGAAGGAGCGGGGCTCGCCGTCGTCGCAGGTGCAGCTCCGCCTCGAAGTCGTGCTGCGCCAGTCCAGGGACGGGCAGCTCGCCGAGGATGTTGTCCATGGTACGATAGCGCAGAGGCTCGTCGTCGTGGTAGGCGTCGACGCGATCCTCGTCGTGAGACAGCGGAGTAGCGAACTCCACCGTGCGCTGCTCGTCGTGGACCGAAGCTGTTGGGGCCGATTCCGGTGGTGTGGCCGCCGGTGCAGGAGAGTGGTGAGCGTGCGGGAGGGGGTGGGGTGGTGAAGAGTGGGGCGTAGCCGGTGCCGAAGGTGGTGGAGCACTCGCCGGAGCTGGTGGCGAGCAAGGTGTCGAGGTGGACGAGCTCGGTGAAGACGAGCTGCTAGCTCCCCCGGCTCTCTCGAAGTGGACGTAGTCGACAACAAAGTCCCTGAGAGTCGAAGTCGAACCGTCGTCCACCGCCTTGTCCCACGTCCAGCCTCGCCCTTCGTCGAACACAACGTCACGCGAGATGCGGCGCTGTGTGTCAGGGTCGAGGATGCGGTAGGCCTTCGAGCCCTCCGCGTAGCCGATGAACACTCCCGGAGTGCTCCTGTCGTCGAGCTTACCGATGTGGCCAAGCTCCTTGGCGAACGCGAGGGAGCCGAAGACCCGCAAGTGGGAGACCGCCGGCTTGCGCCCATGCCAAGCCTCGTACGGCGTCCTGCCGTCGAGCGCCTTGGTAGGCGAGCGGTTGAGGATGTAGACGGCCGTCACCACCGCCTCTCCCCAGAAGACAGCCGGCATCCCCCTCTGCTTGAGGAGGGCCCGAGCCATCCCCACAACCGTCTGGTTGCGCCGCTCGACGACGCCGTTCTGCTGCGGGCTGTACGGCGCGGAGTAGTGGCGCTGAATGCCCTCATCAGCGCAGTACGACGCGAATTCAGCCGCCGTGAATTCGCCGCCGTTGTCTGTGCGCAGCACGCGCAGCTTGCGGCCGCACTCCGCCTCCGCACAGCCTGCGTGCGCCTGATGGCGTCCGCAGCCTCTCCCTTGCTGCCGAGGACCATCACCCACATGTAGCGGGAGAGGTCGTCGACGAGCAGCAGGAAGTAGCGTCGTCCTCCGGTGTGGCCGGTGTCACCGGGCCACACAAGTCCCCGTGCACGAGCTCGAGCCTCTCCTTGGCTCGGAAACTCGCCTGCTGGGGAAAGGGGAGTCGCCTCTGCTTCGTCAACACGCAGACGTCGCAGAGCTGCTCCACATGGTCAAGGCACGGCAGGCCTCGCACCATTTCCGTGGCACTGAGCCGCTTCAGGGCCTCGAAGTGAAGGTGCCCAAAGCGCTCGTGCCACTGCCACGCCTCGTCGTCCCGACGAGCTGCGAGACAGATGGGTTGTGCCACCTGCACGTGAAGAGTGTAGAGTCGATTTGCGCCTCTGGTTACCTTGGCAAGAGGCGGCGTCGAAGATCCCAAATCCGCAGCACCCCGTGCTCGATCTCGACACGCGAGCCGTTCTCATCCAGCTGTCCCAAGCTGATGATGGAGTTCCGCAGATCGGGGATGTAGTAGACGCCGGTGAGCACCGGTGCTCGCCAGTCTTGGCGACGAAGACGACAGAGCCGACGCCCTTGATCTCCACGGCGGAGGCATCGCCGAACTTGACGGTGCCTCGAACGCCTGAGTCGAGCTCGGAGAAGAACTCCCGCCGCCCGGTCATGTGGTGGGTGGCGCCGGTGTCGAGGCACCACCCGTCGGTCTTGTCATTGCCGGACTGTCGCCGAGGAGGGCGTGTGCTTTTGGCTCGTCAAGGTGGAGGAGAGCCACTGCGGCCGGTGCCGCTGGAGGTAGTTCGATGCTCGCATGAGCAATGAACAGGACCGGCTGCTCCTCCTCCGCTTGTGCGACGTGGGCCTGGCCGCGTCGTGGCTGTCGACACTCCTTGGCCCAATGACCAAGCTTGCCGCAGTTGTGGCAAGAGTCGTCTCGTGCCGGCTTTTGCTTGCCAGCATCGCCGCCCTGGGCGCCTCTCGGCCCCTGCGCGTCTTTGCGTGCTTGCCGCGCTTGCCATGCTTGCGGCCGCCTGTCGTGGAAGAAGGCTCCCCCTTCTTCTGTCACCTTGGCCGGCAGCCCACTGCTCCCGAGTGAGGAGGAGCTTCCCGCCAATGGTGACGGGTCCCGAGGCTCTGTGGCTCATCGATGTCGACGACCTTGAGGCGACCCAACGCCTCCTCGATGGTCATCGTGGAAGGTCCAGCAGAGACCCGATCGAGCGAGCCATCTGCTTGTACTTCTCGGGGACGCAGCGGAAGAGCTTCTCCACAGCTCTCTCTCGCCGTAGGTGTCGTCACCGAACTGCACCAACTTCTGCAACAGAGTGTTGAGACGGAGAGCAAAGTCATCAACGTCTCACCTGGCTTGAAGGCCAGGTCTCCCACTCCGTGCGTAGTGCCTGCATGTAGACTTGCGGGCGCGGTCGCTGCCGATGCGTGCTGCAGCGATGGCGTCCCAAGCCTCTTTGGCAGTCCGCTTGTTGGTAAGCGAGAACTGCATCTCGGGCGGGACTGCAGCGATGAGAGCATCCAGCGCCCGTCGATCCTGGTCGTAGTCGACGTCGCCGTACCGGACTGCATCCCACATATGCCGCACCTGGAGCTTACCCTCATCACCGCAGCCCACTCGACGTAGTTGGTCTTGGTGAGGGTAGGCCACCCGCCGCCGGGGCCGACGTCCCTGACGACAGCCTGGTACTCGTGGTGACCACGGTACCGAACCGGGGAGAGAGAGCCGCGTTGCCTGTGAGGGCCGCGCTCTCCGTCGACCCGTACGCCGCCGCCGTGCTGCCTCCTCCAGGAGCGCCACCGCCGTGTGCGCCTCCTTCAGGAGCGCCGCCGGCGCGTCCGCGCCTGTCTGGGCTGCCGCCGCGCTCGTGGGCGTGCGCGGCTGCCCATTGCGCCGTTCGCCCTTGCGCTGCCTCCCTCTCCAGCAGCTGAGGGTCCGCGTCGGCGCTGTCATCAACAGAGCCGGAGCTGCTGTTGCTGCCGCGCAGAGCCTTGACCTCTGCTGCTGCCGCACGCGCTGCATCTGCCGCCGCCGCTGCTTCCACCTCCGCCCTGGCTGCTGCCAGCTCCGCCGCTGCCAGCCTTGACGCCCTTTCCGCCGCCGCAGCGGTCTCTGCCGCCGCTCGCTCGCGCTGCTCTGCCGCGACGAGCTCGGCCGTCTGCTGACGCCGCATGCTCGAGGCGACCGAGCGCTGAGACTGCCCTGCGGACATGGTGCGCTACTGGGGGGCTGTTGCGTGGAGAGAGGGCTGCTTCTGACGAGCTGCTGCCCGTCTCCGGAGAGGAGTGAGCGGGGACAGCCGGAGCTGCTGCTGCTACCGGCTGGGGCTGCTGCGATGGCCGTAGCCCGAGAAGGAGATGAGCAGGAGATGCTCAAGCTACAGGATACTAAGGCTCTGATACCACTTGTTACTCGCTGGACTCTTGCTCTTGGTGATAGCAAGATCCTAACTCTCATGGAGAGGATGACACTAGGAGATGGGGCAATTTTTCTTCTTGTTTATTGCCTCACACAATGCCATGCCAACCCTGAGGGGTTGGAGATACATACTTATAGGCTGAGAACCAGCCAAGCATATGCTAAGATGCTATCCTAGATGCCTGTCCCTAAAGCGGTCAATATGCATGTCCTAAAAGGAGATGCTGTCCTAAAAAGCAGATGCTGTCCTAAAAGGAGATGCTGTCCCTAAAGCAAAGCAGATGCTGTCCTAAAAGCACGTCAAAAGACAAAAACTACCACAGCCCCACAAAGACCACAGTACAGAGACTTATTCAGCACACATTCTTGTGATTATCCTCTAGATAGTTTCCAAGAATAGTATTATTTCTTTGTCTATATAACTCACAATTTACAGTCATTTAGGCCTTGGAGCGGTATGTAATACTGCAAAGGTTGAAGCGGGTTCCATTGTTGCTGTTTTTGGCCTTGGCACAGTTGGACTTGCAGTAAGTTAAATATGTTGACACCTGCTTGATGCTTATATACTGAGTCTGGAATGAGAGCTTTGACATTTGAGCTTTCTTTTTTAGGTGGCTGAGGGGGCGAAATCTGCTGGTGCTTCTCGGATTATTGGCATTGACATTGATAGCAAAAGTTTGATGTTGGTACGGTTTATAATTCCTGTAGTTATGTTTGCTGCACTTTTGGTTCCTTGATAAGCTTTGAAACTCGTATTCTGGTATTTTCCTTGTAAGTCATTATGAGGTATGAGTTTTTATGAGGTATGAGTTTTGTGTGCGTATGTCCTCTCTCATCATATCATTGTTAAATTCATCTGTTTGACAGAAGAAATGGAAATTAGGGTGTGTACAATGCTCAATTCCCTAGCTCTGGTTATGTTATTATTAATCAAGAATCAAGATGCACGATGCACTGCGTCTGCCTTAATCCAATCCATTTTTGTCCTCCGATGGCTGAGAAAAATACAATAGTTAGCAGATGCCTTGATATAATGATTAGGAAATAGTGCACATGTGTAGGATGAGGTTTACCTGTTGTTCTGGGAACTGTGGGAGCTGAACCCGTTTTGAACCATCTGCTAGCCGCTAGCATGGAAGATGTGGTTCAGCTGCAGCGAACTCATTCAGAACCTGGCAAAAATTTTGGCAATACATTGGAAAACGAAAGATAGGGGTAATACTCTTCCAATTTTTTTATATAAAAAAGAGATAGCTCAAATGCAAGTTACTAAAACAAGTCGGCCAAGTTTCTGAACTGTATCAGTTAATTTGATGGGTGCAATAAACAAGAGTCCCACCCACTTTGTTTAGGAGCGTGTTGGGGTTATTAGCTACTCGATTTAGTTATTTTGGTTCTTTCTTTCGGTTTTGAAATTTCAAATCAAATTATAATCTGGTTCATGTTTGTGTAAATAAGCGGTAATGCATTTCAAGCTGGAACAAACCAATTGGCAACTGCCAATAACATTATGCTATCTCAAAAAGTAGTGCTGTCTAGCAGCATCATACTATGGGCTTCATTTCACAGTCTACTACAAAGTTTCTCCACCTGCAACTGCACAACTCTAAATTCCCAACGAGCAATTAATGGCAAAAGCAACCAAAGATGTCATTTTTGAATTTTAAACAATTCAACGAAGTAATATGATAGTCTGACACACCATCAGTCATGGCCGCACATGGATGGTGTGGATTCAAGCCATCACGTCCGTCGGTGTCCACCTCTTGAAATGATATGGAATGTATGTTTCATGATAACATGCAATTGGATGGCGAAGTAAGTACAGGTGTATACTTTAAATTATTGATAATTTAAACCTGCCTATATGATCTACTTATCTACTTATTGTATTCTTTTCTTATAACAGGTCTTAAGTGCATATATTCACTGTATCAGGGATGAAGAGCATCTACTTCATAGAGAAGGTGGAAAGGTTTTTTTGGGAGAATACATTTATTTGTAGCCTGCTTAAGCGTGATGGTGACCCTGAGGTGACATTAAGTTATAAGACAGACACCATTGATCAAAGGGTGGACAAATATTTACAAGCTGACATTGGTAAAACTTAAATCTGCATTTATAATGTATTTGGACTGTTCCTTTATAATGGAGATATATTGATGGTCAATACTTAAAAATGTCAATGTTGGTGCAGGTTTTCATTCCAATTAACATAGAAAAATGCCACTGGTACTCTGGCAGTTGTCAATGCTAAAAAATGTGAGGTACATGTACTCGATTCAATGGGACTACAACTATTGGACCGTAGAGACCTAAAAACTACAGTGAGTAATTATTTCCTTTTTAGAAATGTTTTCTTATTACATTATTATTAATCCTGAAATGATATATAATGATATGAGTGTTTTCCAGATTATATACATGGTGATATACAATTGCGTGAAACTTAAACTATGGAAAAAATATCGTCATTTGGTTGTTTTCATGTGTATCCCTGAAATACCGCCGTGGCGTTAGCACGGGCACTATACTATATGTGAAGAACCTACCAGAGAATGCTTCGAAAGAGATGATTAAGGAACTCTTTGAAAGACATGGAGAAGTCACAAAAGTCGTTTTACCACCTGCTAAGGCTGGGCATAAGAGGGATTTTGGGTTTGTTCACTTCGCTGAAAGATCAAGTGCACTGAAGGCAGTTAAAGGAAGTGAAAAATATGAAATTGATGGTAATTTTTCCATGGTGTCACCATTATCTAATGAAATTTAATGTTGTATTGGTAATGTTTATTTAGGTAATTGGTGTCATGTGGAAATCGGATGTGAATTAATGTAGTGATTATATGGGAACTTTCAGTCAGCACTACTATGTTATAAAATAACTGTACGCGAGAAATTAGTGACTTATTTGTCTTGGGTCTGAGGACCATATATTAGTAAAAGTAGGTTGTTAGTCACTGGAATTGTTAGTCACTACTATGTTTATAATCACTTGACTTTGTTACGCTTTCATTGTCCAAAGATAAGATCACCAGTAAGAGATGTGATATTCATATCATCATGTAACTTTTACCATGCTTGTATGCCATCTTAGAGGAAGAAATGTGTACTTGCAATTTTTCATCCCCACCAGGAACTGACTACTGATAGAGCTCTCATGGACGAAATCCTGATCAGGTACGCTGTCATGATCCGGCTGCACTTTGGGTTCTCCCCTCTATTCTAGAGTGTGCTTATTTTTTTTGTAGGTATTGGCATTTGTATGTATTGCTATTGCCTCTGAACTCTGCATGTAACATCTTGTCCTATTTTTTCTGTTTGGAGTGAGGGTTGCCCTTCTCTAATATATACATACGTGGTAACTGGGCTTCACAATACCAACCTAACAAACAATTGGCTTTTTTTTTAAAAAAAATGATATGCACAACTTAATAAGCTACATGTGCAAGAAACTTTCTTTTTCTTAAAGGGATATCAGACCTTAGCATGTTAGTAGGTTTTTGCCATAATTTGGAAGTTCAGCTCGTACCCAACTCCAGGATAACTCAAGTTTGAGGTGGTCCATGATCTGCATCACCCCGCGATACCCGTCTCCATGAACTCAAGTTAGGCTTAGTGATGTAAGCATCGTTTTAGCTGATTTGGTTGTGTGCTCCACACTTTACACTGATTACGTGTTTCTTATTTTTTTTATGATTCTCATCCTAACTAATTTTCTTCTTCTCAACCCTTGTGTACGAATTATTCGTTTTTTTATATGCTACCTGTTAACAGTATCCGTTGATGAACCCCAATAACCAACCAGTGACTATGTGCTCATGTGTCAATAGCATAGAAATTAAAGATGAAAGGATTTGTTATTGCTGGCAGATTTCTTGTTAATACCTTTAGTGATATATACAGGCTGAAATTTGCCCTCAACAATTAATCTCTTTAACCAGAAGTTTAGTCTACAGGACTGAAATTAGCTTAGTTCTTTGACTAGAGGACGAAATTTTGTTTAATTATGCATGTATGATCTGTTGGAGAATTAAATTTTACTTGTTGATTTTGGGAATATGAAAATGTTGAATTATCCTGGCTGATTGCCCACCTTCGGTTAGTTAAGCAATAGAAGATGAACAATCATTTTGACAGATGGCACCTGACGATATAAGATAGGACTGTGATGATCAAGGCATCTCTAATCGAGATGGTTGGGGTCCTTCGGTCCTGTGTTGAAGAGGCACCCAAGCAAACAATGGTACCATGGAAATTGTCGGGCAGGGGGAGAGGCAGGCTATCTTCAAAATGAGCCTATAAAGGACTATGCTCCACCCCAAAATGGCATTAACAGGACTATTGGTCACATTGACGTACCTAACACTGACAGTGTTGTTCTAGAGGTAAATTCTCTCAAGAGGTCAGACATCAAAAGGTAGTTGGATACTATTTGTTCCTCACAATTCTATCTTCCGACACAGGTGGAGAGGGTATTGTCCAATCCAAATATGCGTGAAATTGAAAAGGCAAGGGAAAACCGCTGAAAGTGAGTTGACCTGTCTGTTTCCATCATGTTCCCTGTAGAAAGTAGTGTATGGAGGAGAAAAACTGCTTATAATCCCTTCGATCCTTTATTTGAGAATCGTAAATGATTGTCCTTGTAGGACCACGAGGCATTCATTACTTGATGCAATTGCCAGACTTGATGAAGCATCAGATAGCGAAAGTGGTAAGTTACTGGCCGGTTCTACCTTGAAGTGCACTGAAAAAGGAAATATCATCAAAGGGCAAAGTAATATTGTCCATGTTGTGTCGTTAGTTTTCTGAACTGATACACATCTCAATTAATACAAAGTATAGGGTAATTGAAATTCTTCCCAAAAATCTTTACAAATGTTGGATGAATTTTGGCGGTCTGAAATTCCAGTAACCTTCCTAGATACTGGTTACTTGAGCACATCAGAAATATATATTCCTTGGTTGATACCTATTACATTACTACTGTACCTATTAACTAACCAGTCTTCATATAGCAGAAGAAATGGCCACTGGAAGGCCGAATGGGCTCCGCTGGTGATCACATGGGTAGGAACGACATTGCTTGTTAAGTTGTTTATCAGCCGATGTGTTGGAAGATTGACATGACTTTGTGTGGACCACCTGCCTCGATCACTGGACAAAAAACCATGTGATGGAGAAACTGACATGCCAAAAGAGGGTGTACTGGGCAGTTGGCACCCTGAGATGATTCTTTGGCATACTCAAAATTCATCACATGAGTGGAAGGGCGATGCGAAATGGAATGGAAAAACTTATCTGGCATCTTTTCGCCAAGTGATTATGATGGTTGGTATTTCCTATGTAATAGACTAGAAGTAACTCTTAATCTTCTAGAAATGATTGTTGACATAAATCAGCTAAAGATTCTTTGTGTTCAGTGCCCACAGCTGTTCAACCCTTCGGCTGTGATCTCCGTTCCCTTTGCCTCACCGATGTACCCCAGAACTTTGCCTGGTGGCTGTGAACCATATTGAATATTGACGTTTAAGGCAGTATCCATGTGGGGGGTTTACTTGTTTCACTGCATTTCCTGTGGTAGGTTGTTTATTTTTACTCTGTATTTTCCCTACGTTTTTAAGTTCGAGGTCCGAGAGAAAAAGGAACACCCGAAAGATTGTAAGGCCCTTGGTGTCCCCCGTGATCAAACAGCCCATCTCTGGATGATTGCTTCATATGTCCACTCCGCATCATCTTTAAATCCTAACCATTCTTCCCTGCTGTTCGTCAATTGCATTCTCTATCAAGTTTCTTTACAATATGTGAATATATAACCCGTTCTTTTCAAAATCACATTTTGAATGCATGGTTTCGTGACACTTAATCATTTATGTTCAGAACTACATCATATTTCACAGTTTCCTTGCATTGTTATCTAATCTAAACTAATCTAAACTAATAAACCACCAGTTAAAATTATCCTACATCCACCCAACAATTACCTGCTCCACAGTCATGACCTTAACTACATCCACACCACAATATGCACCCAGAAATACACTATCCTAAAAACGTGCGCACCAGATTAACTCTCCTCCATTCTCTCTCCTTACTCAACCATATCCGACGGTCATCCTTCAATGGATCTGCAGTACCCCTCCCGCACCCGATCCGCAGTTAACTTATATCTGCAGTTATGAATTTATTAATTCCCAAGCACTGATATCTGCAGTTAACTTATACTATATGCAGTGGCTATATTATGTGCCATTTAGATGTCTTCAATTATTTGTAGTGACTGACCAAAATAATCTGATGTATATGTTTGGCTTTCATTCATGGATGGACTTTGTTGCCAGCAGCAACCCAATTATCCAAACAAAACATGTATGACCATTCAAAAATTGGCTTTGAAAGCAGGGAACAAAACATGTATGGCCATTCAAAAATTCATTTGATTGATTTCATGTACATCCCTAAAATACCGCCGTGGCGTTAGCACGGGCACTATACTAGTGGTCTATAAAAGCCCGGTCTAAACACGCAAAACGGCCTGGCCGTGGCCAGCTTCGCCTTGCGCGCGCGCCTGCCAGCCGTCGGGCTCCCTCACTCGGCCGCGGCTCAGCCGAGGCTAGGCCTCACCGCGCGCTGCGGCCGAAGCGAAAGTGCAAGCGCGGCCTAAGTGGCCCGCTCCATCCCCCACCCTCGACTCCTCTCCCTCCGGCGAAACAGGGCGCGGCAGGCCTCACCGTTGTGGCGCCGGCGAAGCTCACCGGCGGCTAAGTCTTGTACGGATGCCTTCCTTACACCGTGGTGGTTCTATTTTATGGCTTGGTGGGGCTCGGAAGAGGATGGTGGTGGCCGGCGGTGAGGGAAGGCGTCAAGGGCTCTAACGCGGCACGAGACTACTCCGGCAGCTTTCCGGTGAGGGCGTGGCCAAATAAACCATATAAAGAACACTGGAAGGTGAGGGGTGGTGGTTGATTGAGCTCAGGTGGTCTCAGGTGAGCCGTCCACGTGCGCCTGGTTCGCACGGCGGCGGAGAATGGAGCGAGCGGCCGATGGATCAAGGGAAGGCTCGGCAGGGTTGGTAACGTGTTGGTGGGGTCTGAGAAAGCCTCAGCTACAAGGAATCGAACTAACATCGACTGGGGCAAAGAATTGGTGGAGGGGCTTTACCGGCGTAGGGGGAAGACCGGCGGCGGTGAGGAGATGAAGTGGTTGTCGAAGCATAGTACAGTGGTGCGATTGGGAGTGGTACAAACTATTTCGAGCGGTCAGTGGTGCTTTAAAGGAAGAGGAAAGAGGTGGGAGCAGTGAGCCGAGCTCAGCGGCGGAACTTTGGACACATATAGCACTGTTGGACGCAAAAATTCCAATTTTAGCCCTCTCAGCGAAAAAATTCCAAACTGACCCCTCGCACGACCGCGGAACTGCACCGTTGCGACACCTGGCCGGTCGTGCGATCCGGGACCGCACGACCGTACTGTAGCTGGGTCGTGCGGTACCAGACCGCACGACTCCCACGCCGACCGCATGACCGAGTGACCGAGCGCACGTCTCAGTATTCAGTGAGTTAGCACGGAGTGAGTTAGTCGGTCTATCGATATCTGCATGCATGAATACTCAGTATTCAGTGAGCTGCTGCTGCTGCTGGCTTTGTGGCTTGTGACTCGCGACTTGACCGGGCGGTCTGCACAAGCACGCTTCTCGACGCGTGCGAGGAGGAAAACCCTACCCACGGCCTGGACCTGCACGCATGCGTACAGACAGACGTCCAGCATGCCTACGTACGTACACGTAGTTCCATTTCCATCGATCGCCGTACGTAGCCCAGACTCCGGGCCCTCCGTACGTGTATGTTCTGTTGCATACGATTCCTGCTAAATGCCATCAATATGGATGCAAATCAGGCTATCAGTGCAATGTGCTATTGCTCCTCAGTCTTACAAAGAGCATGCAAGCATCATCGGGAAAAAGAAACACGGAGAGAGCGCGCATAGATACAGTACTCCTCTATTGATTAATTCTGGCGTTGCAGTCACTCTAACTTGTACTTTTTTTCTTTAAAATTATGTCAGAAACTCTAGCTTGCACTCAAGAATTGAGCACCCCTCCGGTCAATCGAGCAGCACTCGGCTCCCACTCAACACTTGTACTGATCCTCAACTGCACACACGCTACCATACGTGCGCTCGGTCATGCGGTCGGCGCGGGAGTCGTGCGGTCTGGTACCGCACAACCCAACTACAGTGCGGTCGTGCGGTCCCGGACCGCACGACCGGTCAGGTGTCGCAACGGTGTAGTCCCGCGGTCGTGCGGGGGGGGGGGGGCAGTTTTGCACTTTTTCGTTGAGGGGGCCAAAATTGGAATTTTTGCGTTCAACAGTGCTAGATGTGTCCAAACTTCCAGCGGCGCGGGCGCGTGGAGGGAGTGGTGGCTCGGAGGCGCGGTCGGCGAGGCGGGCAGCAAGCGAGGTGGCAGGGAAGTACTACGGCTTTGGTATTGCTTGTGCGGGCTGACGGGAGCGAGCACAGCGAGGCGCACGCGTCGGCCGCGAGGCGCAAAGAATTGCAGCGACGACCAGACCTGCACGGCGCGCAAAGCAAGGCGAGGCGAGGCAAGTGTTACAACTTGATACCAGAGAAAACACACACAAGTCAAATAATCTGACATGACATGAAAGAAATTTTTGAATTTCTTTATTCTTTTATTTGCTCCTTTTTTTCTTACTTTTTTCCCTTACTTACAAAACTGGTTACAAGTCTCCCAAATATAAAGGGATAAAATTCTCTTATTCATATTCCGATTCGAATTTCAAATTGGACTCAACTTCAACTTGAGTTACATATGGAGATGGACTCTACTACGACTTGAACTCTAAGGCAAGATTATTTACATACTCTAGTTTTAGTCTCAATGCATTATTATCTACCAGCCACGCCTCTACATGAAGCGTTCTACATGCAAACTACATGTAGGAACTCAACTGGTACGGGTCCACCAAATGCAAAGATTCTATAACATTGAGACAATCGATCTCAAGTACGACTTACTAAACTCATACTTGACACAGAACGGTGACATATCTCTTCGACGTTCCGATTTCTTTCTATCTTGCTTGAGTTTGGACGGCGACATATCTTCTCAACATCCCTGACTCCAACCTTCATCAGAGTAGTGTTGGTTCATCATCGCTGACCGCTTCAGCAACAAACGCTTTCTTCATCCCCGATCACGTCCCACACTCCATGAGCCTTCATGTACACCTTCATCTTGATTGTCCATGCTGTATAATTGCTCGTTGTGAGCATCGGATAATGCAGACAGCGAAACTCTCCTTCGCATCATACTGGATGATGCCTCGTCATCGGTGATACCACTTCCCGGAGAACGCGACATGATCTTGAGCATGGATCAAGATCTCGGGCTATTTTGAACTGGCTCTTGAACCGAGGGAATAGAAGGACATGCCACGCACGTCTTTTTCCCGGGAGAGCTGCACAAAAATGTCAGACCCAGATTTTTCAATCCGAATCTTACTGTGTTTCACTGCACTAATCCCTGGATCAGTAGTTAGTGCACACAGGTACATTGCTGAATCATTTCATATATCGCATAATCAACCATTATATTATATAAACTGAAATACACCACGTCGGGTGATAAAGTTTACAAAAGGGGCCGATCAGGCCAATTGTCTTTATTACAAACATGCACAGCGGAATCATAATAAAAGCAAACCCAAATCCACAGGCAAGCGACTGGAAGGTACTGTGTGCATTATATGTCACCAGCTAACTAGTAACATACGTGCACACAACGCCATATGTCTACTTGTCCATGACTAAACAACGAAGCCTACGCCTTAGTTTTCTCCGTCATTCTTCTCCTCCGTAGCGGGGGCTTCCTCGTAGGCGTAGTGGTCTTGCGCTCCTATTTCTGGATTTTTGCCGCAGAGCGAGCGTGAGCACTCCGACCCCGTGCTCAGCGAATCAACACACAGAATGCAGTATATATAACATGTATGGCTAATCAAGGATGGCTTAAGTTTATTTTCTTTTGCTAAGAGTGCTTTTGAATACAATTATATAAAAATTCCTTAAGACCTAGCATTTTGAACACACGTATATGTTGAATGCAGTAATAATAGTGATTCAGATTCCATCCACCATTACATGACATCTGCACCATATAGTATTTCTTCAGCGTTATAGCCGCTTAACTTACCACTGGGACGACACCCAGGACAATTCCAAACCAGGGCAGTCCATCGCCCTTTCACTTTTCCATTCCCAGTTTTCAATATTTTTAAAACAGAACTATATCTAGTTAAGTTCCCATGTCCGCCCTTGACCGTGGGCACGGCTATTCGAATAGTTTTGACTCTGCAGAGTTTGTACACTTTCACCACAAGAGACGATCAACCCGTTGCCCCACACGATTCCTTAGTCATGTGGTTGAGCAGACCATCACAGTGACTTTTCAAAGTATCTAGTCCCTTTTGTCATCTCACCCTATGGGAGACTGCCCACTTGCGGTGGGTCCCATATGTTGCACGGGATGTTCCCCACAGCTACTAGCGTACGGGCTCCACTCCCCTCTGCACTAGTACGACTGGGAAACTTCACCCTCCACTCGGTGTCCCTTTAGGCCTCCCCTTGCCCTTGCATAATTACTTCTCTCCCCTATTAGTGAGATGAGTCCAGAGTTTTCGATAAATCTACTTAGCCAAGTTGTACTTTACAGACTTGTGGTTGTACTGTTTTACACGGGTGACATGACAAGATTCGGTCCTTAGGGTTATCTGGGCGGTCTACCAATAACACACTTTGTGCTTTCACTGCACCACATATTCACACACTCGAACTAGTCCGCCCAGATATTTAAGCATGTTGGGGGTTTTGGGAACATAAAGTAACCATACCAACATATATCAGTCATTCCCACCATGACTGCCCGAATCAATTTCTCATGAGTAAAAGTGATGCTTGGGCGCTTTCACGCCCATGAATACCTAGACAATACTAAGCATGGCATATATTTAGAGACTTATTTGCGAAATGTTACTATTATATATTTACTAGGGCGACAAAGTCCACATATTCAAATATTCCAAGGAGGAGTAATATTATTCAAGGTAAACAATTGGCACATAACTAGAATATTAAAATAAGCATGTATTTGCATATAAATTAACAGCATGCAATTTGATAATTTAAAACAAAGTAATTTGCAAAAACATAGGATCAACATGATCAAAGTATTGACTCGCCTTGGTCACAGTGGTCAGGATCCGGATTCTCTGGTGCTTCTAGTGTCGCTGCTTCGATCTCTTCTTCTTGTGCCTCGTATGCTATTTTAGCGCGCGCCAAAAATTTGTACAAAAAGAAAAGCAGCAAATCAAACCAAATAACACCAGAAATTCAAATGAACTCTAAAATTTAGGATTTCAGTTCCATTGAATAGATCTCGATTTTAGATGAATTTAGAAATTTGTCTCACTCAATTTGGAGTTAAAATGAATAAGTTATGATCATTTGAAGTTCTCAGTTCAGTAAATTCCAAAAATTATTAAATTTCTGACAGTGGGTCCCACATGTCAGTTTCTTTTTATTTGATTCTTTTTATTGCGGTGTCGCTGACAAGTGGGTCCAGGTACTGTTTACTGGGGTCCATCTGTCAGTAGGTGCTCAGTACAGACGTGTCACTGACCCGCGGGGCCCAGGGGTCAGCGGTTGCTCCAGCTGCACAGGCCGACAGGTGGGGCCCACCTGTCAGCGGGAGTTTTTAAAAGAAATCGCTCGACCGCAGGCTCGGAGCTGGAGGCTCGAACGCGCGCCGCGGGAGCGAGGGGAGGGAAAGAGTAACGCTGGAAGCCACTCGGTTCGCCCGAGCGTTGCTTACCCTATAGGGGTAAGTAATCCCCTTGAAGTAGCTCCGGGAGGGGCTGGGCAGAAGAAGAAGAAGACGGTGGCGTCGGCGGCGAGCGGCGGCCGGAGAGGCTCGGGAGTTGCGTGGAATACAACCCCCGGGTGACGGTGAGGCTTCTGGTGCAGACGGCCGGGGTGGAGGAGCACGGTGGCGGGCCGGCGGCGTGCGACGGCGGAGGTTCGAGGAGGTGATCGACGCCGGCGTTACTCCGGCGATGGGAGGTCCGGGGAAGGAGGGGGTTGGCTTCACCGCGCACCCGTGAAGCTCTGGGAGCTTGGGGATTGCCCGGAGGTGGCCGGAATCGGCGGGGAGGGTGGCGCCGGAGCTCGGGAAGAAGGAGGGAGCCGACGGCGATTGAAGGCTCTCGGTTCGATTGCTTACGGGGGAGGGTGGAGGATAGTAGTGCGGCGCGTTCGGGGCTCCCAGGCGCGGCTTTTATAGCCGGAAGAGGCGCGCACGGCGAGCTCGACACATGGCTCCGCCCTGCTCACCGGCAGGGGGGAATGAACCAAATCCCGCCGGGATTTTGTAGGAGAGAGGTGGCGGAAGAGGTGCTTCCCCCCTCCTGTAGCCGTACTTTTTAAATTTGTCCGCGAGGTGAGAGAGGGAGCGGGGATTTGCTGCGGCAGAGCGCAAGCGCGAGAGAGAGGCTGCGTGCGCGTGGAGATGAGAAGGAGGAAGGAGAAAGAGCTGACGGCTCGGGCCCGCGGCGCAGAGGGAAAGGCGCGGGTGGAGGCGGGCCACCAGCCAGCGGGGAGAGGCGCCTGGCGTGTGGGGGCGCGCGGTAGCGAGACGTGGGCGCGGGTCCACTGGCCAGCGGAAGCGGGCGATCGGGGTGCGGGCGCGGGCGCTGGCGCGCTGGGCCGCGCGTGCGTCGGCCCACGCAGGCGCGCTGGCCGTGTGCGGAGAGAGAGGTTGGGCCGGGGTGATTGCCGGCCCGGCTTTCCTTTTTCTTTTTAGTTTGCTCAACTCTTTTATTTTGCTTTTGTATTAAAAATTGCATGTATATACATTTTCATTTTTCTCTGATTTTTGGTATATGTACACATATGTTTGTTTACTTACTCTTTCATATAATATACATGTGTATTTATACATATATATATATCTTTATATACATTGATATTCATATGGATTTGCATATATGTTAATTTCCTATAATTTGCTTGCCCAAAATTTCTAGGAATAATATTTCATGCTTAATTACATCTCTCCTTTGTTATTTTATGGATCATCTTTTCAGATTCTATATTTGATGCTCACGTTGTAGCATTTTATGTGTGGATTTCTTTCCTCTTTTTACTTTTAAAATTCCTTTATATTTACAAAAAGCCAATAAACTCCAAATTCAAATGTAAAGTAAAAATAATCCAAAAGTCTAGCAAATTACTATTTATATTTTTCAGGATGTTACAAAAAACGAGCGACGTGTGCCTCAGAAGCGCCACGTGAGACGCGCTGAAAACGGAATCGCTGAGACGATTTTTCCAGCAACTCGGTTCTCGTCTAGGTTTTGATACCACTTGTTACAACTTTGATCCAGGAGAAAACACGCACATCACAAATAATCTGAGAGAACACAGAAGAAATTTCTGAATTTCTTTATTCTCTTATTTGCTCCCCCTCTTTCTGCTTTTCTTCCCTTGCTTACAAAACTGGGTACAAATATCCCCAATATATAGGGATAAAACTCTCCTACTCCTATTCCGATTTGAATTTTAAATTGGACTCAACTTCAACTTGAGTTATATACGGAGACGGACTCTATTACGACTTGAACTCTAAGTCAAGATTATTTCTTACAGCAAGACAGCAGGGTGACTTCTGGGAGTTGACGCACGGGGCTGCATTGGCAAGGCTGAGAAATGAGCGGTGTGAATGTGGAAGAGGTTAAACGGGCGATGGCGGCGCGAGGAAGTCGGCCATGGGAGAGGCAGTGAGAGCGAAGGGAGCAACGGTGGCTACGAGCGAGCTCAGTCGTTCGGGCGCGTGGGTTGGCGACGGGATGGGCATTTATGGCTGCCAGTAGGTGTCAGAGAGGAAGCACGGTGGGTTGAAATGGCGTTTCGACGATTGACTAAGGTGTGAACGGCGGAGATGTTTAGCGGCAAGTTTGTCGAACGGTGAATAGTAACAGCGGCAAGGATTTGCGTAATTGGCTGGATGAGGTGGCATCAAGGGAGAGAGGAGCGCTAAAGGGTGGGAAAGGTGCTGAATTGATCAAAGATTCAAATAAAATCAAACTTCAGTGAAATTCAAGTTGCTTTTGAATTCCAGATTGTTTCAAGTTTCTATTTGGGTGGAGTACGTCTACGAGGATGAGCTCCGCCTCCTGCTGCTGAAGAAGAAGCCCGCCCCCATTTGTTACGTTTGGTTTGAGCCATCCCCTGGATGGACATAGTGCAGGTATAGCAACACACACACACACAAGAATTATAAAACAATAATTTTCTGTAGCATTTTTTGAATGCTTGTTACTGAAGTATGATATCAGATTTTATTTTCTGTGGATTTGTTAAATCTAGCTTTATGACATCTTACCCCACCCAGCACCAGACTTCTATACTCAATAGTCTTCTTTCTGCCCGGGGGTCATATATTCTTAGTGCAGCCAACTTGATTTAAATCCAGAATATGAAACCTGATGCTTATAGATAATTTCAGTTTACATGCATAATCAGATGGGTTGTAGAGAATTCAAAAGAATTGTAAAGTGTCTTTTACATAACATTTGAATTAATGAGTGAAGTTGGATTACGAAGTTGGCATAAAGAATAAGAATAATGTCTGCCATAAAATTTTTTACTTAGAAACTGGGCTTGGATATAAAGATCAGAAAACCAACAATATGTTTGTGTGTGCCAAGTTTCAATTACTACCCTTTTTTAGTGGGACAAGCGTTCTTGCACAGATGTTATTATAGCCGGTTCATGGGTTGAGGAAAATGTTAATTACGTATATATGATTTGATGATGCACCTCTCATCTTTGGCACTATTCAGGCCTTTGGTTTGCTGATTCAGTGTAAACTGTTAATTATTGGTCATGCCTAGATTGTTCAAAATTATAATACATTGTCCGCAAATGAATTGGTCGCATGGATCTGTTCTCATCCTGCAGGGGATTACGAAGACAATCTATGTCAACAAAATGGTCAAAGATGGTTGCACAGATAAAAATATTGATGGCAGATTGGTTTCTGCAGCGTAACCATAAGAATGGCAGCAATCTAAATAAAATATACGGACCATTGGCGACAACAATATTGAGATGCGGAAAGAAGCTGGCATGGACCTTGACAGAGTAGAGCTTGTATGGTTGTCAGATTAATTGAATCACCATGCGGTCGATTACTGGCCACTTGCCATGGATGTCTCCAGAAAATACACCATGAAAACAATGGCAAGGTATCTCCTTTTTTAATTATTTAAGGCCTTTTTCACTTGCAAACCTTCGAACTTGTTCATTGCATTGTCATATCATTTCTCGTTCATGCAACCAACAAGTCACTTTATTATTGTTTGCAGATCAGGTATTGTGGAAATATGTCCCCATATGGACCAGTAATACTGCCTGCTGCTGAGATATTTTACCCTTGCATGCAGGTTGCTGCTATATTATTATGCCAGAAGGTTGGCTTGTTTAATAACGGACTCATCATATCATTGTAATTTGTAAATAAGGAATATTGGTACTTTTGTTTTGTTTGTGCTCTTAGTAAGATCCATATTTTTTTAAGGCCCTGTTTGGCGCAATTCCCTGGCTCTCTGCTCCCACTGGCCAACCCCGCCTCCCCTGTTGGCTCGGCCACTGATGCCACGCCTCGGCCTCCTCTCCCTGCCAACTTCTTTCCTCCACACCTAGCCTCATCTCCCTCGCGCCCCGCCTCCTCTCCACCGGCTCGGCCGCCACCGACTGCCTCCACTCGGCTTGGCCGCCACCGGCTGCCCCAAGCTTGCCTCCATCTGGTTTTGGCCCTTGGCACTCCAGTTCCATCATCAGCCACCGTAATCTAAGCTTCACCCTCTACTATTAATTTTCCCTTTCTCATTTATTTTCTAGTTCATGGTTTTTGCTTTACTTTACTTTGTCATTTGAATTATTTTTTGAGTATGGATAGGGTGAAGATAGTGATGGTTACAACTCTGACTTGCTATGGCGGGGCTCAATGCTTCTCACATGCCAAGGAGTGTGGTGGCCGTTGGATGCCTATGGTGGAGGATAGTGGCACGCCATTGCCGTGGTGGTCTCACCTCTGGTATATTACTTCCCTACCCTCTTCCTTCTCTTCTAGGTTATTTCTATGAATTGATATGGTTTAGGCATGCTTGTGAATGATGATGCACGAGGTATGGTACCGTGATAGCGACGACACAATCGAAAATGGGATGTGGGGTTATCTTATCGAGTAATGGTTGGCTTGATTTGGGAAAGAACCGAAGCTTGATCTTTCTATTTACTTGCTTGGTTCGGATGTGTTGTGATTGGTTCCTTAGATAACCTTTTCCAAACTACCCATATCAATATTAGCCATCTTCATCAATCTGCTACCTCGTTTGATGTGCCTCAGATAAAAAATGTGGGCATTTGGTCATATTTTATCCCAAGTACAATCACCTTAATATGTACGAACTAGTTAAAAGTGCCAAGTAAAATAATGTAGGGACTATTATTTTCTTGAGAAAATCTAGAAAATGTTATCATATTTCCTTTGAATCGAACAGGATCGGATCGAAACAATCTAATGAATGCCACTCACGCCCAATTGATCCCCACCTCCGCGAGACAACCAACTCTGGTCCTCTCTCAACTGACTCCCATTCTAATCCTCTTCCCTCTCTCTCTCTCTCTCATGTTGATGGCTCGCTGTCGACGACCTTACGCATCAACTATCCTCCCTGATGTTGAACCGCTACCCTTCATTGGATCTCATAGCGTTGTTGTAGTTAGGCACCGCCACCACCATGAAGTGACTTGGCTTGCCATTAGTAACACCCATTTGAGCGACTTGGCTCATAGTTAGAGACCATTTGTTCCCGTGCTCCTCCCTGTTGTCAGATCAATGCACCAAGGCCACCCTCTGTCAGATTTGATGACACCATCGTAGTTAGGTAGTGACGTTGCCACCGAAGCGACGTGAATCTGTACCCAACATCATCACTACCATCAACCCATCAAGTCATCACATTGAATTGGATTTGATTGCCGCTGTCTAATCAATCATTGTCACCACCTCAAAATTAGATCTGAGTGTCACAATCATCATTGGGCCCATTTCTACATCTTGATATCCAACCAACTTTATCTACTTTTTTTATAAAAAAAGCACTCCAAAGTTGTTGTTTTTTTGCTTAAAAACATGTTGAAATCTAGACGAATTGTATTAAAATTTGCATTTAGGAAGGTTTGTTTTCCTTCAAACACATTTGAAACCTTGATGAAACCTAATGAAACACGCTGAAACATTGGTGAAACTCAATGAAACTTCGACGAAACACGCTAAAACCTTGATGAAACTAATTGAAACTACGATGAAACATGCTAGAACCTTGATGGAACTCACTCAATTCCACTGAAACTTGCTTAAAGGTTGAAACTGCCACTAAAACTTGCATGAAACTTGGAGCTTGCGGTTTGAAACTTAAAACCTGCTATCATTAGGGCATGTACAATAGTCTATCTCTTAAGGTTGTCTCTAAGGACTCCAACTCATCTAAAGACGACACTAGAGACAACATCTACAATAATTTATCTCAACAATAATTTCTCTAACTGCTTTGTATTATTTTTACTACAACTTTCCATCTCACACTCCCTCACCACTTGTGTTGGTTTGTGTATTTATGTTGTCTCTTGTATAAGAGATATCATATTATTTTTTACCTCATCTCTCTTTCAATTATATTTTAGATGACATGATATGTAAGAGATGATTAAGGTGACCACTGCTCAAGATGCTCTTAGAACATGTACAATGATACGACGTTAGCTATATATAAATCTTACCATATAAGACACGATATGATGTAGAGGAGAGAGGAAAAGCATAGAGAATTGAACCGTCTCTCATGTAGTTCGACTGTAACATAAGAAACATGAGACATTATATATGGAGAAGTTGTTTATAGATATATGTAAAAAGATAACACGTTGTAGAAACTATCTTTAATATTTTCTATAGTTGATATAAAAATATTATAGATAATAGTTATCTATATTATTATATATGTTAGCAACTTTCTATTTTCTTTTACTGCAAGGTGTATAAAAAAAGATGACACGAACCACGTACCACGGTACCAGCCAGAGCCGGGAGGTGCCGTACCGGTATCACGCACGCAATACAAGGAGCAATCAATAAGGAGATCACCCCTGCTGACGCATGGCCCACGTCCCAGCGCCGGCCGGGTACATACCGCGCACGTGAGCGTCGGCGATCCCGGGCTGCGTAACGCAGGCACGCGTCGCAGGCGAACAAACAAAAGCGGGAGAGCCAGGTCAATCGCGGCACGGGCACGCGCCTCGCGTACACCGCACCCATCAGCGATACTGACGCGTGGGCCCGGCGCAGAAGCCCCGAGGAAATTAAGAAACAAAGAACACCCAGTAACCGAGCACTAGCAGCAGCAGTATTATAGGAGGAGTAGGCGGAAAAGAAGCAATGGAAGCGTAAGCGCGGGGAGACAGACCCGCGGATCAAACGCACGCACGCACCAACTCGAATTCCTTTCGCGTCGAGAACCTCACCGCCTCCTCGAATTCGTTCCCCTCCCGCCGAGGAGGAGGACCCCCGGCCGGATCGGAGCGAGCTGATGCGATCTCGCGCCGCAGCTCGCGCTCGCTCCAGGCCGCAGGTGGATCTCTCCTGTGGCAAGGTACGGATCGGCTCGGTTTGGCGTTTCCCGTTTCCGTGCTGTTCGCGCGCGGGTTTCGACGATTGGATCTAGCTGCCGCCGCTGCGTGATTCCCGAGGCGGTTGGGGCGGCTTCCCTGGATCTCGCGGCGGGAGCATTCATTGAGGATTACGCGATCGCCTTTGCTTTCTGGGATCACCGATTTTTTCGAGCTTTTTCCATGGCCTCTCGTTGCTATGAATCGGGTGGATGCGCCACGAGTTCGATATGTTCCAGTACAACTATCTGAATTGGATTCTGATCTGTATTGGTTTTGTGGCAGCGTGGAGGTTCGAGTGGTTGTATATATCGGGTATCGGATCAGTGATCAGATCGAGAAATACGAAGTGCGAGGCCTGACCTGATCATTTGAGCTGCATTTGTGGAGAATGTCAGGTATGGACTGTTGCTGATTATGGTGTAGATATGTATGTAGGTTTTACCGATTACGCAATGCAGCTAATGCTCTGTGGATTGTGATGCGCTGTTGCAGAGAACAATGTCGACGGCATCGAGATATCTGTCAGTAACGATGAGGGGAGGGACAGAGCGGATGTCGAGAACTCGGAGGATGAGCCGAGGCACACGAGGATGCGGTCGCTGAGGAAGAAGGCGCTGCACGCGTCGACGAGACTGACGCATTCGCTGAAGAGGAGGGGGAAGAGGAAAGTGGACTGCAGAGTGCCGAGGATAGCGATAGAGGATGTCAGGGATGCGGAGGAGGAACAGGCAGTCAGCTCGTTCCGGGAGGTTTTGTTTGCCAGGGGCCTGTTGCCCAAGAGGCATGATGATTACCATACAATGCTTAGGTTAATATCTGATGAAACTGGCTCATATTGGTGTTTTCAATTGTTAAATGCCAGCTGGTGATTATTCATTCTGATCAATATGTCATGCAGATTTTTGAAAGCTAGGAAGTTTGACTTTGAAAAGGCAGCACAAATGTGGGCTGACATGCTGCAGTGGAGGGAAGAGTTTGGGACAGACACAATTTTCGAAGTAAGAACACTTTCTATTCTTAGAGTTGATATGAAAAAGGGGAAATTATATGAAATTCTGTACAGATTTAGATGTATTTTTACAAGCACTGTATGGATTTGAAAGATTGCCTGCCATATAATTTTGCTTTACTATGTCATGCATACTGATGGCATCTAACTCTACTCATTGAAGGATTTTGAATTTCATGAGCTAGAGGAGGTGCAGCAATATTATCCCCATGGTTATCATGGGGTTGACAAGGAAGGAAGGCCTGTCTATGTCGAGTTGCTTGGGAAGGTTGAACCCAATAAGCTTGTGCAAGTTACAACAGTGGAACGATATATTAAGTACCATGTACAAGAGTTTGAGAGAGCATTCCGCGAGAAGTTTCCTGCATGCTCAATTTCTGCTAAAAGGCATGTAGATAGAACAACTACAATATTGGATGTCCATGGTGTGGTATGTTCATCGCCTTTCACCTAAATATGCTTTCTTCACGTCAGTAATTTTTTGTCTTGAAAGGGATATAAAAAAATTGATAAACAAGAGTATTCCTTGCTTGTCTTCACAATAACATTCCTTTGAAATTATTGTTTTTTGTTGAGAAACCTTCCATCGAAATCATTTGTTATGCTCACAAGATGTACCTTGTAGCGCAGTTACCAGAAGTCAGGAAATAGTGTTTTTCTGTTATCAAATACAAACTTCTCATAAAACAGTTTGCTAAGGCAAACCTGGAATTTTGGCTGAACTAACAATTCATAGGGTATCTGCTCTATTAAAAATGAGACAATTGTGTACTGTATAAGCTTGCCGATTAACTTTTCATCATTGATCATACAATAAACTGTAAGGACATAAGAAAAAAATGCTTTGTAGGACTGATTTAGGAAACTTTAGTTAAAAACATCCTAGTAATTAAATCAACTAGAATGTTTGGGGCACAATAGATCCTTGGAGGTTAGGGAGGAAAACACCAACGTATGTTGTTTTTCCAATCCCTTTAGTTTAGTTCCACATTAGAGGTTGAGAATCTTGGTTCTACTCTATCCAAACAAAATCTGTTCAGTGGATTTGATTCTAATACTTGGGTTACATTTCCAAAGGGTTTGAAATAATCGACCTTATCGAAAATAAAAGTGTCATCAGTAGAGCTTTAAGTGCTCAATTTCCTCAAAACTATTGATATTGGTTAAATTGCTTTGGTTCAGTAGCGATGCTATTTTAATCCTTAACTATATGAATCATGAGAGTTTTTTTTTGGTAGAAGATTCTTTTCTTCAAACTATGTCTTTATAAATTGCAAGTATTGCTTAATATCTTTGTGCCGTCTACACAATAGTTGAAAATGACATCCATAAGATGTTGGTGGTTTTGTTCTGTTTCCTATGATATAGGGCTGGAAGAACTTTAGCAAGATTGCGAGGGATTTGGTGCGTTGTATGCAGAAAATAGATGGTGATTATTATCCTGAGGTAAGTCTTACTGATGAAATATAGGCTTGTTTTTCAACTATTCTGATTACCAAGCATGTCCTCAATTATGCAGACACTACATCAAATGTTCATTGTAAATGCTGGACCTGGTTTCAAGCTGATCTGGAGCACCGTGAAGGGACTTATTGACCCCAAAACTTCATCTAAAATCCATGTACAAACTTTTGCATGCTTGTCAAGTTTACTTTCCACATTGTGATCTTTGTGTGGCTTATGTTAAGGGTATTAGTGGTATTTCCTATTGTATTAGGGTTTAGTCTTATGTCCCCTTTGTACTCTATATATATTGCCTATTGGGCCTTTTGAATACATACACAATATTCATAACATAGTATCAGGGCAAAGGTTAGGATTTATTATAGCCACTGCCGCTGCTTCCTAACCTTCGTTCTTCTTCTTCCGCTACTGCTACCCCTAGGAGGATCTATCTCTGCTCTCGGGGGCGGCCACGTCGTCACCTGCTTGCGCCTCTTTGGGTCATCGCCATCCTCTTCAGGGGTGGCCACATCGCCGGATCCCACCTCTCTCACTTGGATTAGGCCGCCACCCTGGCTCTCACAAACTGGGTTCTTGGCCACCGCGCTTGCGCCCGTATGAACACGCCGTGTCGCCGCCATGGCTTTCTCTAGCGCGGATCCTCCCAGATCCGCCGCTGCTAGCCTCCCCCGGATCCGCCGGCTCGTCACTGCCGGCTCATGCTCGTCTGTAGCTCGAGCTCGATCCTCGCCTCTCCCGGATCCG
Organism: Dendrocalamus latiflorus; assembly: GCA_017311315.1. NCBI lineage: Eukaryota > Viridiplantae > Streptophyta > Magnoliopsida > Poales > Poaceae > Dendrocalamus > Dendrocalamus latiflorus. The sequence continues at coordinate 7,864,427 of CM029639.1, forward strand.
GCCGCCTCCACGCCATATCTGGTCATCTCCAGCTCGCCCCGCCTTCCGAGCTCTCTGGTCCTACCGCCGCACTCTGCAACTACTTCTCCTCTACCTTGGCCTCCAGCTCCTCGCCCTCGATGTACTCCTCGATGGTGACCGTCGGATCTGCATGGTCCTTGAAGGCATTGCTCCTGTTGCCTCCCTGCCAACTCTCGATTTGGCCTTTCATCGCTGGATCCCCCCGGTCTGCCCCCCGCTGCAGCCGCCATCTCCTCTCGGCGGTTTCCTCCGTGCCGGCCACCCGAGGCTTATGCTCCTCTGCGTTGACGCCGTCTCGCCCCTGTGGCGCGCTCCTCGGAGCCGAAGTTGCAGGGAGAAGAGAGAGAGGTGGAGTGGGTAGGAGAGTATTTGAACACAATGATTTGCTGGTCATGGTTGTCGATGCTTGAGTCCACTCATATGCTTGGTTTATTAGGATGGTTTTGGGTGGAGTAGGCTCTGCCATCCGATGGTGGTGCACTGCTAAATTTTAGGTCTTGTGTTGAGCTGTTGAAGGATGTTGCTGCTAGTATCTGTTGTCTTTGAGCATTTTTCTTTGAGTCTTCCATTGCGTCCATTCAACTACGTAGCCTCTATCTTTCAGTTCGTCCAAACCGTATGAGTCCACAAATTTATTATCAGTCATAAAAGTATAGAAATTTTCTTTTTGTATGGCAACAACTGTTGCTTTCTCTCTGAGCCATGAGCAGATCGTAAAAGTCGTTATGATGCCTCCACTTCTTTATGAGCCGCCGCCTCGAGCTTCTAAGTCCGCCGTACTTTTTCTGCACTGCGCTTCTTGTATACAGCGTCGCCGCCATCTTGAGTTTTGATTTGTGCCGTCATGTTTCTATTCATTCCTCTTCGACTCGACATATTTTTCAAGAGCTGCACACTACGACGGTATTATCAAGACTCGGACTTCACATTTTTTTTCCTATTTTAGTATAAACCCTTTTCAAATACAATGCTATTGCATACGTCTTGCATTTGAGGGGGTATTAGTGGTATTTCCTATTGTACTAGGGTTTAGTCTTATGTCCCCTTTGTATGCTATATATATTGCCCATTGGGCCTCTTGAATATATACACAATATTCATAACAGCTTATACCTACTCTTCAATTGCAGGTTTTAGGAACAAAATACCAAAGCAGACTTCTCGAAGCTATTGACGCAAGGTTGGTGATTGTAACCTTATATGTTGTTTGGATTGTTTATTGTAAGATTTATGGTGTGCCTGCAGTGCAAGACTTACCAAAATATATCTGCAGCCAATTACCAGAGTTTTTTGGTGGTTCATGCACATGCTCTAACCAGGGAGGATGCCTGAGGTCCAACAAAGGACCTTGGAGTGATCCTTTAATTATGAAAGTAAATTTCCGAGTTTGCTTGTTCTCTTTTACCGTATCATATTCCTATGGTACAACAGGACAGTTAACTATATGCCACAGCTGTTGATGAACTTATTTCCAATTGTAGCTTGTACATAGCATGGAATCATCTGCACAAAGGGATATTGGGCAAGTATCTGATATAGAAGAAACAATTACGGGCTCTATAAGTTTGCATGCACTCAAGGCAAGATTACTAAATATCTATTCTGTGAGTTGTCATATGCTCAATTAGCCAATCTATTCTTTCCTGTTTTGACGTTTTTATGTCCTGCTTCTTTCAGTTACCAGAAAGAATTAGTGATACATCAAATGCTGAATCAGGTTCAGATGTTGATGATCTCGGATCCCCTGTAGCACCTGAAGATGTTGAATATCATAGTTTGGCTCCAGTTTGGGAGGAAGTAAATTCTTGTTCCTTTAGTGCTACCATTATTTAAGAAGTTCCATTCATTTCCTCTGCATCTGCTAGCTTGCATGTTTAGATTGACATAAGATAATAGCTGATATGCTCCTTTTGGTTTCTACATGCCTAAATATTAGCTGTTGCTGGCATATAGAGCATCATACATCACACAATGTCATTCCTTAATAAACTTTGCCTTGAATTTATCATGTAGGCCAGGAAATCAGGATCAACAACATACAACGGTTCTGATGATCGGTCTCTTTCGGTGGATAAAGTTGTTGAGTCCAATAAAAGATATAACCCTGCTGGAAATGTATTAGGGCAGTACAACACACGACAAAATTCCTTGATGAATAGAGTTTCACCTGAGCCAGGTATCTAATCAGAATCTGCATGCATGAATTAATCCCTATGAAAAATTCATTGTGCACTGTTTATATTTGAAATCAGTTGTCTCACCAAGGCGGCCAGTCCCTCTGATGCTTAAAATTGTGAGCTGAAACTAGCAGGTCACGTCCCGAATGATGGCGAAGGCAATGTAGATGATGGGATTTTGAAATATTTTTCAAGAAAAGTTGTTGCTGTAATTCTCAAAGTACTCTCTCTTTTGCGTTTTTTCATTCGTCGCCGACAACAGTTGGAAAAAGTTTGTCCACATACTGCAACCTTACCCAGTAATCAGGCAAATCCTCAGATAATTAAGGAAGACCGTGTAAATCCTTGTCTGGAGCGTCTTGAAAGACTTGAGTCAATGTTTAATCAGCTCAGCAGAAAGCCTCCAGAGATCCCACAGGATAAGGATCGTGCTATACAGGATTCTTTTGACAGGATAAAATCCATTGAATTTGATCTGGAGAAGACAAAGAAGGTATTTGTCTACCCAATTATTATAGACCTTATGGTGCTTGCAGTTGTTTGGGGCTTTATGGTTAGAATTTTATCGTGCTTTTTACCACAAAGAGTGTTTTGTACCTTGATAAATAAAATATTTGTTCTGCCAAACCCTCCAGGCAAAATTTTGAACAATGTAGGTTGAATTAAAATATGAAATGTTGCTTTATTTTTTGAAAAGAATACTGGAAGCAAAGGTACACCATCAGATGGACAAAACTTGGGGATGAGAACACTAGTTTCTTTCATGCTGCTGCCGCAGAGAGATACAGAATAAACAAAATCACCACTCTTCAAGCAGAAGATGGCAGAAGTGTGGTTGACCATAATGAGAAAGCTGCTATACTACTGGAAGAATACAGGCAGAGAATGGGATGCTCTGCAAACCCTGCCATGCTATACAACCTAAGTTCTCTCGTCCAAACAAGAAATGACCTGGCGCAGCTATCAAGTCCCTTTAACAGGGAGGATATAGATCTGATCATCAAGCAAATGCCTGCAGAGAAAGCCCCTGGCCCGGATGGGTTCAATGGGTTCTTCCTCAAGAAATGTTGGAATATAATAAAGGAAGATTTCTATTCCCTTTGTTTTGATTTCTTCAATGGCTCTTTGGATCTGCAGGCTATAAACAGCTCCTTCATCACCTTAGTCCCCAAAACAAATAATCCTGTGAGTGTGAATGATTTCAGACCTATTTCTCTGTTGAATTGTGCTCTCAAGATCATTTCAAAATTATTGGCCAACCGACTTCAAGACAAAATCATCCACTTAATTCATGCAAATCAGTACGGTTTTATCAGATCTAGGACAATACAGGATTGCCTTGCTTGGGCATATGAGTATATCTTCCAGTGTCAGAACTCTAAGAAGGAGATTATCATCCTTAAGCTGGATTTCACAAAAGCTTTCGATACAGTTGAACATAATCTGATTCTCCAAATGATGGCTCATCTTGGTTTTAATAATAAATGGTGTGATTGGATACAAAGAATCCTTGCTTCTGGCTCCTCTTCAATTCTCCTGAATGGTATCCCCGGGAAGCACTTTCAATGTAAACGTGGTGTCAGACAAGGTGACCCACTTTCCCCTCTTCTCTTTGTCCTAGCTGCAGACCTTCTCCAATGCATAGTCAACAAAGCACACAGGGAAGGCTTGTTTGAATTGCCAATTCCCTCTTATGAGATGGCTCAGTATCCCATAATTCAATATGCGGATGATACTTTATTGTTCATGAAAGCGTCGCAGCGAGAACTCTTCACCTTGAAAGGACTTTTAGAATCCTTTGCTCAGTCAACTGGACTCAGAGTCAACTATAGGAAGTCATGCCTAGTCCCTTTGAACATCTCCTATGAAAGAGCTCAACAATTGGCAGGAGTCTTTGGATGTAAGATTGATTCGATCCCCTTCACTTATCTAGGCCTTCCAATGGGTACCACCAAGCCTGCAGTTCAGCACTTTGAAACTCTTATGAATAAGGTGGAAAGAAGGCTCTCAGCTACCTCCAATTTCTTAACTCATGCTGGTAGGCTCCAACTTGTGAACTCAGTTCTTTCTTCTCTCCCAACCTATGCTATGTGCTCTCTACAGCTTCCAGTTGCAGTCCTAAAGCACATTGACAGAGCAAGGAAACATTGTCTCTGGAGAGGTTCGGATAGCAATGCAAAAATGAAGCCTTTGGTGGCCTGGGATAAATGTAGTAAACTTAAAAAGAAGGGAGGTCTAGGCATCATAAATTTGAGAAGTCAAAATTCTGCCCTCCTGCTCAAGCACTTAGATAAATTCTACAACAGGAAGGAAATCCCCTGGGTTAAACTTACTTGGTATGCTCATTATCCCAATGGTGAAGTCCCTCATGCTTCAACTGACAGGGGGTCCTTTTGGTGGAAGGATGTCCTAAGGCTTTGTGATCCTTACAGAGGTGTTGCTAGCTGCAAAGTTGGGGATGGTTCCACTGTTTTGTTCTGGTCAGATCTGTGGAATGACAATGTAATGGAAATCAATTACCCCAGACTTTTCTCCTTTGCAAAAAACAAAAAGACTTCAGTAGCTCAATTTCTGCTAAACAATAGTTTGGAGGCTCAATTTCATCTGCCTCTTTCTGAACAAGTTTTCAGGAGTATCAAAAGTTGCAGGATTACATTCAGACAATTCAAGTCCAGGAGAACACAAAAGATTCTTGGCATTATATTTGGGGGAATAGCAAATACTCTTCTTCTAAATTCTATAACCTACCCTACAGAAGTTTCCAACCCCCAGCCCCTTTTGTTTGGATTTGGAATTCCAAGTGTTGCAACAAACTCAGAGTTTTCACTTGGCTCCTCCTAATGGATAGGCTCAATACTAGAAATATCCTCAAAAGGAAAAATCACAAGCTGGAAGGCAACAACTTTAACTGTGTCCTCTGTGATGGCAATATTGAAGAGACTGCCTTTCATCTTTTCTTCAGTTGCCCCTTCAGTCAAAGGTGTTGGCAGTATTTGGGCATTCATTGGAATTTGGCTGCAGGTTTCTTCCAAATGATGGTTCAAGCAAAGCAACAATTCCAGAATCCCTTCTTCATGGAAATCTTCACCATCGCCACTTGGCAAATTTGGAAGCAAAGAAATAACTTCATATTTGAAAGAGGAAGACCTTCTTTCATTTCTTGGAAGGCTCTCTTTCTTAAAGAGGCTAATCTTCAGTCTCATAGAATTCTTGTTGAGGCTAAACGAGCTGCTTTTCTTCTTTTTGTAGAGCTTCTTGTTTAGTTGTCTCTGGTTTGTTGTGTTTTAAAAGCCTCTCTAGACCTGCTCCTGTTGTTTGTCCTCTTGGCAAACAAGCTTGTTCAGTTAATTTTCTTTAATAAAATCTCTACAGTGGGGGCTTCCCCTGCTGTATTTAATGCTCAAAAAAAAATATGCAGGTTTGTGATACTTAAAGACACACCTGAGATTTTTGAGCACATAGTCCAAAAAGAACTGCAAGACTAGGTTAATCAAACCTTTTCAAGTTAAATATCAAGCATAAAAAGAAATGAATGCAAGTTATGTAAATTCAAAAGTTTACCAACAGATGTCTCGTCAAGGACCACTTCATACTTGATTAACGCCTCTTAAAAGTGCACTTTGTGACTATTTCAAATCTTCCATTGCTATGATGGAGCCATTGGTTATGAAACTGTAGGACATCTTGATTCAAAAAAGATTAATTCCTTATATGCCACTGAATATTTGCAAAATCCCTCATTGTCTCACTAACTAGGTAAATGCAGGCTTACAATCATTCTAACATACTATAATTACATCCTGCTATGGGCAGAGTTCATACTCATGTCATAATTCAACAGAAATATGCCCATTATTTTTTTCACAATTTAACTGATAATATTTTGTTCCTTTGTTCTTGTATTTCCAGCGTTCATATATTTATATGCAGCACCTTTTGGATCTTCTTCCAGGTATTGCATGCAACAGTGATCAAACAAATGCAGATGGCTGAGACATTGGAAGCTGTGAACGAGTCTGATCTTAGGGTGAGCAATAACATATTGCGCAATTGTAATTGCAAGATTGCCGACATTGAGTATTTCAGCGTTGGACGACAGTTATTCTTCAATTGAAAATAATAGCTCATTGGGGTCTAAAACATTTTTCAGTGTTTTGACTTGCCTCTATGGGAACATATGTAGTAGCATGGTTCAAATTATTTCTGCCTGAATTATAACATAGAATTCTATATATAGATAATTTTAATTCATTCTTCAGCTTATATTAGACAGTATACTTGTCAGACGCTAAAGCTTCCCCTTTCTTTCCTTGTTTGGTGCAGAGAAGGAAATTTTGTACATAATAAACTTGGCAGCAATGTGCACGAACAATAAAAGAAGGGTTGGCGGCTTACTAATGTCTGCTTTCTAACAGAAAACTAAATCGCATTTCTTTGTATATGGTTGCCCCTTCGCGGCTCTCTCTTTTCCCGTTTTGGGTTTATCAAAGAGATGACCGATGCTTAGTGTTTATAAGAACAGATAGTTGGTGACCCGGGACAAACTGAGGAGATGGTCATGAAGAGCGTCCTGGAAGATTACTGAACATAGTCCATCTTACAGACCAAAAGGAGTATTAGAAGAGGCCAACACACAGCTTATGTTCTGTCCATGTTAATATTTATGTCCCTTTCAGCCTCCTGATCTGCTGTATGTAATACAGTGCTTTTTTTTTGTGCATTTTTTGGTTGAGATCGGCAATACATGTATCAGTTTTTTTCCTCACTTTACCCTTCAATTGTAAAGTATAAGCATCTGATTAAACTACCTGATGATGCAACAAACCAAGAGAGTAGGACATGGTGTTGCAATACTTTTTCATTGGGTGAAATAGCCGCGAAGTGCATTCTATATTACCATAGCTTTGCTTTTACATTCTGCCATTCTCTGTTTTGTCACAAGCAAAATCTCAACAAGGGACGGAAGTGTTTGGGATAGGCTTCGTCACGTCCTGTTTGACACAGGACATTGCCTTTTATTGACAAGTGTTGTTGATTGGTGCAAGTATCATTGGTGGATCGCATGTTGAGGAGTGGTATTCTTGTGTGGCGTGAGCTGCGTGGCACATGAAGATGCGCCGAACTTAGCTGGCAACTCGTTCTTGCCGGCGAGTTTGTTAAAAGTAGGTCACAGCCAAATGCCAGATAGAAGATGGCATTTTTGTCAAAGAGAAGGTCCCGTCCATCTCACGGACAACGGGACAAGGATGGGGATTGTCGAAAGGTTCAACTATTTTTACTGGCCAATAACCCAACACGGCCACGGCGTGCGTTTGTGGTGTGACTGCAGAAAAATAAGGTTTAGTTAAGAATTTGGCGGCAAATGCACATCTGAAGCTCATAATTTTTTTTGAAGGCCAAGCTCATAAACTTCAAGTTACTCGTGCAATTTGTTTTGCCTTCTGATCCACATATCACCTGCACTCGCCAACTTTTGGTGAACGAGAATAATATGTCTCTTCATCGCAGACTATCCCCCATCTTCCGTTGTCCATTTTCACTATTCTCCAAACCGTCCCATGTAACACCCTGGCCTAACCTTTGAACTCAAAATGCTACCACTACTCCATAACATTACTGTTAACATCTGTTGTTGATATATTTAGGCAACAATTGCTCTATTAAACCTCAACGATACGACAAACAACATACTATTTTAACACTAACCACCGAAGTAAGTCATTAAAGTCTAAATACATCAACTGAAGGTAATGTGCAAATTACTACTTGTACATGGAAATATATGTGCTATTCCCACCCGTACATGTCATTTTCAATGTTCACCTAAAAACCAATAAATAGACAAGGATAAGTCCGAAGACTTAGCAAAGACATAATAGAATGATAAACGCTACTTTAGCATAAGTATTAACCTAACCATGTTATTTTCCGCATGTTTTAACATAATCATAAGCATGAATATAAACATAAACATGCCGTTCTCCACATATTTTATCATGATCATCATTCTCATGTCTCATCATCATCATTCAATTAGTGCAATGCAACATTGCTCTACATTCTCATTTGCTCATCTCATTACATATACCGGTATAGCCTGAGTGAACACCCATCGATTTCACCCTATCATGGGCCCGTCTTTGTAAGCACGGGGATTTCTCCACTCCCGTGGAAACCTACCGGAGTAGGTCTTACATATCCACCCACGGTGTATCTCTTTCTCATTATATGGGTGCACATGATGCTAATGCATATGTCCATTGTCATAAACATACTTCATCACTATCATCATTAACAGGTAAACATTATTGCTTACCTTGCTCCATCATCATTGTTATCATCAACAAAGCAACATCATATAACATAAATATCGTATATTCCATAACAACTACTGTCTATCATTTTACCGTGCACTTGCCTATTTAATCCTGAGTACGATGCGTGGATGGTACCAATCCAAAGCTTCCACCTGTGCAAGTATCATCCAGTCTCAATACATCGTAGCGACTCATGCACGTAAATGAACTGTATTGATACTATGCGCAACACCTACACAGGCATAAAAATCCTTAGGGTTAAGGATTCATCGCGCACATTAAAAACCCCTCTCTTTTTTCCCTCTTTTTTTCTTTTCTTTTTTTCTTTCCTTTCCTCTTTTCTTTTCTCCCTATTCTTTGTCTTCCCTTACCCGATCTCTTCTCCCTCTTTATTTTATTTCCCCTAGCCAGACCCTTATACTTTCCTTCCCATTGCCCCTCTCCTTCTCTCACTACTACTCCTCCACTCGATCTGGATCCATGGCACCCTTACTCCCTTACATCGCTAGCCACTAGCGTCGTGCACCGACTGTTGCGCCGTGTGCCTGGACTCCAGCCACCCTCGTCTCCCTGGGCCTCCTCCTGGGCCACCTTGGCTCTAGCCTTTATTCCATGGCCATCCCCTACATCGGCCACAGCCGTCCCTCGCACCGGCTGTCTCTCTTCCTACCTAATCTTCTCGCCATCGTCGCCGTCTCGAGCTCACCGGTCACGGCTCACTGTCGGTTGGGGGATTGGTGCCCCCGCCTCCCGTAGACCGTTCCGCCGTGGCTTCCCACCGGCCTGCTGCCCATTGGTGGCTCCCCACCGCCTGCTCGTGACTACTCCCAAGTTTTCCCCTTGGTTCGGGTGGTCTTAGCTTCGTGTCTCTAGTTTCGCTCCTCTGGCACTTTGACCATGGCTGCCTCGATGCATCGTTAGCTCTCATGGCCAACACCCATGCTCGACTCAGCACTACCCGGGATGTTCCTCTCTTCCTCCCTTTACTACATGCATTTGGTTTTAGCTTCTATTTTTGCTTGCTCTTATTCTAACTACGCATGATTGGGTGAGCTCTGTGGTTTTGGTTGTGGCGTCGGGACCTGGGGGTGGCATGCACCGTGGAGCATGTCACCTCTCTAAGGGCGCACTGCGGTTTTTTTTGCGAGCTTGTTGCCGTGCATTGCGGTTGGGTTGTGACGCGCTATGGGGTTGTGTTTAGGGCAAAGTGAAGAAAAGAGGGTTGAGGGAAACACGTGCCTACTTGATGTCGGGTTGAGGATGGCAAGAAGCGTGGTTGATGTTCGCGATGGCCGTGTTGTGGTTCGGTAGGCCCCCTCTTGTTATCGTGGTCGGCCGCGGTCCTTGCTCCTCTCCTCTGCCTTCCTCTACATTATTAACTCATCCCATCTATTTCTCTCTTCTTTACTTCCTCTCTATGGCTGGCTTTGAGTGAGAGGGAGGATGTTTGGTTGGCATTTATTGTTGGCCAAGGTATGACAAGGGAGGATGCTTTGCCTTCTCTGGCTTTGCTCTCAGTAGAGGAATGAAATGAATGTGGTGCAATGCTTATGAAGGAGAGGGCTTTCGGCTGGCTTCTCTCTCTCTCATGGTTGCGCAATGTCGAGTATGCCCTTGCCCTATCTTTATGGCTCTCTTAGTGAATTTTCTACTGCTGAATGATGATGCCCACATATGCGAGAGGTGTTGATCGCCCCCAGACGGTCTGAGAATCTCGATAAGCAATATTCTATTTAACATTCTAAAGCCAAAGAGATCATACGGCAAAACCCTTTTATTCTACCGGCCAATCTTTCTACACGGACAAAGGGAGGAAATCGATTTCATCCTGCCAGAAATCTGCCATTTCTACAGTTCAACCGAAGAAGATCAAGGAAAAGAACAAGAATTCTTCAAAAAATGAAAAGAAAAGAAAAGAACAAGACCAGTAAACAAAATCTTTAAAAACACACGAGACAGGCGTCGCTCACAGAATGGCACCGTCAGGGGGAATAAAAAGAACACCAAACAAACCGCGTCGCGTCTTCCATCCGTTCTTGCCGTGCCTGGTCTCTTCCATCGCTCGAAGGACCCCGCGATAATTAATTGCAGCAGTAACTTCTGCATCTTCGAGCTTAGAAAGACCAGCCAAGACGTTGAGGCGCGCATGTGGGCGGCCACTTCCCTGCGCGGACCATCTCCACCACCCTCGTCCTAGATCCAACAAGCTCCCGACTTCCATTCCTGAAGAACCACCCTTCCGTTGAGAAACTTGCAGCAGCGAGTAAATTTCTTGCGCCTAGAGAGAGAGAGTGAGGATGGTTGTGGGCCGTGGCTTCTTGTTCCTCTTGGCCGCCGTCCTGGTCGGATGCGCCTCCGCGTCTCCCTTCCTGTCCGGTCCGTGCGTGTTCTTGTTCCGGTGTTTCTTGCTGCCTCGTTTGCTTCCGTTTTGTGCAGGCTTCTGAGGAATTCGTTTTGTTTTGTGCTGCTTGAACAGCTAGCGTGTTCCAGGCGAGCACCGGATCTACTGGGAGGAGCTTGCTGCAGGCGAAGAAGAGTACGTTTCCTTGTCCTGCTTGCCCAGTTCCACCTATAAACTGGTGATGGATTTGAGATAGGTGTAAAGTAGGAGGGATTTGATCTGAAATTGAATTAGATGGCACACGTTTGGGTTGGAAGTGATGCCGTTAGATACTCCACTTAGATGCATGGAGTAGATTCCCTGATCCGTCCTGCGCTCAAGAAAGAACTGCCTGTCAGTAGTAAGTAGTTAGATGCCGTTTCGTCAGATCGGGGTAGCATCGAGGATTTGTGGTGACTTGGTGAGGCTTGGTCCGCTTGGAAGGATTTCATCCTTTGTTACAGTAGATGAAGAGGAATTTATGAATAAGGATTTATGGTTTCTTGTGCCAAGCACCGGAACACCGGTGGTTGAGTTAGATGAGTATAATGAAGAATTGGGGTGCTGTGAATTGAATAGAGGGAAGGGGGTTATAGCTTAACAATGGTGTAGATGTATACTACATACACATGCTTGTTAACTGGATAATATGGGACATTTCATTCACCTCAAAAGTCAAAACCAAAAAAGGCATCTCATTTGGATATTAGAGATCAACTTCTTGATGGTGCCTACATGCATTTAGCGTTCAGATTTGAGAGGCTGATGTGGAGTTTCTGGACATGGAAAACAGAGTTCAATGATAAACTACCAATGGAAATTACAAACCATCATTCAGTAGTAGAAGTTAGGATTGTATGGTTCTCTTAAATTCAAAATTCCAAACATTGAGAGCTATCAACCTGAAATGACCTGAGCTTTACTTGCTGCTACTTGATACTAAGATGCCCATCCTTACATAGAGAGCACAGGGAGACTGAAATAAATAAGCTAATAGTGGAAGGATATCTGTCGATGTCGAGCCTGTGATGGCGAAGCAGGAACTTCTTGAGTTCTTGTCTGATAAGACATGAAATGTCCAGATAGTGAAGCCTGTAGTTTGTTATTCGATTAGAAATATGATCACAGAAATTTTATGCATCGTAATGAGGCAGCCCCAAAGTACATATTTTGGTACCTTCGATTCACTGAACAATACATACATATTGCCAACACTGTGTACCAAATAACATCAAGATAGAGCCCAAGTCATCATTCTAACGTGTGCTGTCTGTAACATACTTCTTGCCATGTTCTGACTTTGAATACCTTGATCTGATATACTTTTGTTTATTCGTACTTATGTTTATCAGATTGTCCTGTGAACTTTGAGTTCCAAAACTACACAATTATCACAAGCAAGTGCAAAGGGCCACAATATCCTGCTAAACAATGCTGTGGTGCTTTCAAGGAATTCGCATGCCCATATAATACGTATATCAACGACGAGAGCAATGACTGTGCATCCACAATGTTCAGCTACATCAACCTGTATGGCAAGTACCCACCAGGCCTGTTTGCCAGCGAGTGCCGAGAGGGCAAGCAAGGGCTTTCTTGCTATGGCGTCGTCCAGAAAGACAATGGCGTTGCAAGTGGTGGTCAGCAAGCTCAAAGCAGCTTGCTTGCTCTGATTACTCTCTTGTGTGGACTTGCAGCATTGTTGTTCCGTTGAATGATACCTTACATTTCGCCGAAGATGATGTGTTGTAACTGATGAGGCTTGAATTCATTTGCTGCTGCGTGAGGCGCTCTCGGTGGCGTGGGTGGGTATTTTCCTTCTACGTGTAAAATATCTTATAAATTAAGTTACGTTTGATTATATATATTCTCCGGAATCCTACATGTTGATTGCCAACTTATAACTACCCTTTTATCGTTGTATTGTAACTGTTACATTGCATTATGTCTCATCGATGTGTGTAATGGTATCTATTTTGTTGGGTCACAATATGGAGCTTGATTGTATACTAATCACGTCTGTTGAGTCTGGTGAGTAAGGAGTGACTTATACATAGTCTTTTAGAATTTAAAAAGGTGTAATTATAAGGAGTTCTAGATGAATCATAATAGGATTAGGACTCTACTCCTATTTGGATTAAGATTCCTACTCCTATTTTGATTAAGATTCCCACTCAAAATTGAAAAAGAGCTAAAAGCTAAGAGGGACTATATAAACCATAAGGGGTGATCATAGAAAAACAACCAAGCAATTAAGCTTATTCATCCAAAGCAAAGGACGCATGAGAGGATTAGAGGGCACTAGATTCTTGTATAGGGAAATGATTCGAGGGTCCTAAAAGTTCGAAAGGGTTGTAAGTGAGCGACAACCCTTTGTATTCTTTTGAGAGAGATGTTTGATGAAGGATCTCTATGTCCAGCACATGGAACTGTTCGCTTAGTGGATTGCAATGAGCGTGTAATTACTAAGGTGAGAATGGTTACTTTGAAGATGTATGATAGAGCACATCGTATAATGATGGGAGTTCAGTATGTTCCCAGTTTAAGAAAGAATTTAATATCTGTGAGGTCACTTGAACTCGAAGGTTATAAGGTATCATTTCGAGGTGGAGTCATGCGAGTTACTTGCAAAGGGTAAGTAATCATGAAAAGCATCAAAAGCAATGGAGGACACTGATTAACGAGTAATCTTAAAAGTAGACCAACCAATAGAATGTCTGATAAAAATCATGGTCAGAAAAAGGAAACTATGTCATCAACGGTAGGTACTCAGATCTCATCTGTAGTTATGTGCGAAACTGCAAAGATAGTTGCAAAATCTAGCAGATGCAAAGGCGATGGTGCAAGCTGTTGAAAGAAGAAAGACGTGATAGTACCAAACACATGGAGCTGTGGAGTAGATGGAGCTTAGAGGCGATACAAATCTATGACTTGGAAGGCTATAGGAGTAAGAGGTGTGGTTAATCAAACTACACGACAAAGTAGCTCTCAAGTGGAGTGTTTGAGCAGACTAATCCAAACACTGAACACACACATTGTGGTGATATACATAAACCTTTGTGGTGGGGGTACTCCCAAAGGTGGGAGGAAAAACAAAAAAGGTGAGGCCGACTTGGAGCGAATTCTTGAAGGAGCATAGTGACTTCAACGAATAAGAGTGAAGATGAAGATTGTTGAGTTAGGATGACTCATATGGAGTCTTTTAGGATCTAGAAAGGTATGCTATAAAGAGTCCTAGATGAATTCTCCTAGGATTAGAACTTCTACTCTTATTTGGATTATGATTTTTTACTCTAAATTGGAGAAGGGTTAGAAGGAACTATATAAACCATAAGGGGTGACCATGGAGAAGCAGGAAAGGAAACAAAATCACCTTCAACTTGTTCCTCACATGTTGGCTGTTGACATGAAAGTAATACTGAGGATTGGACAAATATTGGGTGATCTGTGCACGTGATGTATTTCTTCAAAAACACATAACACAAAAATTATTGATGGATTATCTCCCTAAATGAATTTATAAATGACTTACATTGCTTTGCAACAACTCACCTCAGATGAGTCCAGGTCTAGCTAGATATAAAGCAACCCATTTTGGATGAGTCTAGGTCCAGCTCCATATAAAAGCACTTTCAAAATGATTTGATTGTGTAGTAGTAGGTCTTCGTGCCAATCCTCCCAGATCACTATTCATTATGCCTAACATGCCTATTGAATAAACAAAAATGGTTGAAAACAATCGTCAGAAAACAATGCATAAATGATCAGGTCATCTGGAATCTACTTCTTTAGCTTGTATTCCCTATAATATAGTTCACAATAGCTCTCAGAAACCAATCAAAAGCAACATGTTAAGAAACCAATTCCATAATGTTCATCCATTAGCTTAATAGAAAGATTATAAAAACCAGTGTGGACAAAGCACAGTTTAGTGCAGCGCCATCCTCGTTATTCTAAGTACTGTAGGACAACCAAGATATGATTAGCAGCCATTTTCTAGCTTCCAATTGAGCATGATATGCTAAAGAGAACATGTACCATAAAGCTATGCTCACATCAGAGAAAACTAGCATAATACCATATCATTGACGCTCATAATCTAAAAATCATGTAACAAAGCATGATCAATCATTTTATTGCTATGCAGAATTGAAATGTTCAGTGCAGCACTGATGAAAACCTGCATTCTATCACTATCAATCTATCATGCATCTCAACATAAGCAAAATAAAGTTGCCACAAGTTTTGAGCCTCCCAGTGAAGCCTGGAGCTCAGCAATAATGCTTGACATGGGATTAGCTACTGCTAGAGCTGCAAAGTCCTTGCCATCTTTGCCCTTCTTCCATCTTGAACCAGATATGTCCATAAGCTGATAACACAACAACATGAGGGATCAGCTATGACCTAGAAAAAAAAGATTACAAGGTCATATGTAAATTAAGTAATCGCAATTGCCCATTGAAATTAATTATAATTGATCCAACAAGTTTTAGGCTTGCAACACACAACTGGGAAATCCGGAGGCCAAAACTTTTAGATTACAAGGTCATATGTAACTTAATGAACACATCTAGAGCATCTATTTGACAAGAACCACATGATCTGAATTGGAAACCAGACCAAAGCTTGCAAGCAGGTGACATAATAAATATTTACTTTGCTATTTATATGATGTGCTATCTAATCAGACGATCAAATAGGAAGTGCCACTATAGTAGAGGTGCTGGAAGTACCACTATAGCTGTAAAGTGGAAATTTAACTCGGAGGACTCACATTTCAAATCAAATTTGTCTTTTCAAAAAAATATAGATAAACCAAGCAAACCAAGCATATGACCTTGGCTTATACATTACATCGAACATGTGATGGGCAGACATGAGAGACAACAAACATATTGTGCCTTGGCTTATATATTTCATCGAACATGTGATGGGTAGACATTAACTCAATTAGATAGATAAGAGAAAGACATCAGGGCTACATCACCAATTTGAAGAACCATATTCACACAATGTAATGAACATTGTCGTACTCATCGTGTAACAGCCCAAACTGCTGCTATTGTTGTTGCTGCAACCCCTCTGCCTGCCCATCGTCCTTAGTGGGCTTCCCGGCGGTGGCGAATGCGAGGTGGTGACCGACCGTGACCCGCATGGCTCGGTAGCGGCGCCGCCGCTCCAAGCCACCCTCCTGCCCAATCCATGTAATATGGAGAAGCTACAATTACACAAGGAATCAAGAACACATGAATACAAACGTGGGCAAGAATATCTGTTCCATCCTAGGTGACAAGCTGGTAGTCGGAGGCCAAGAGGTTGATGAACCAGTCCCACTCAGTGCCACGTCCGCGCCCTTGCCCCATAGGAATGCAACCACGACGTGTAGTATGGTGGTCACCATGGTGGGGCCTGATAGGCGACGAGGTTCACCTTCTCCACCACCCCGCATGTTGCATGCCACGACGAGGACAAGATGCACTGTGATGAAGGCGGCGAACTTTTTCCAGTCAGAGTTGGGCACCTGTGCATCGAGGTGGAGGATATAGTGGTTCCTGGGTAGTAGTTGCGTTGTATGGCGGCTTCTCTGACGGAGCCGGAGATGAGGTAGGCGAAGCGTGGGGGTGATGCTAACACGTGGGGCGGGGCCTCATGGGAGAATGCAAAGTCGACAAAGAGCGAGGGTAGGTGGATGGGCGTGGATGAGGAGGCGGAGATAGAGGAGGGGAAGAGGAAGAGCAAAGGGGAGGGGAATGGGAACAAGGTGGTGGTAAGGAGGAGTAGGGTGAGTGGCCCCTAGCGGCGACCAAGAGCAACCAACGCAAGTCGATGTCTCCAGCCTGTGGGGAGGGGGCTGTGGGCTCCATAGAGGGTGAGTCAGGGGCGGGAGTGGTGGGGAAGAGAGGAGGCGAGGTGGGGAAGGGGCGCGTCCGCCTACAGAGTTGCAGGTGGTGGAGGAGCTGGAGCAGGTGGTGGAGCGGGAGAGGAGGGAGCTCGTGAGGGGAGGCATGGCTGCGGATCGGAGTGGGAAGAGAGATGGTAGGGGAGAGCGAGTGGTGTTGGGGGACAGGAAAGAAGGGCGACGATTTCTCGGGGAGACGAGAGTAGTGGAAGGGGTGGCTTGCGTTGCAGGCTGGAAGCTGGTTCATTGGTTTTCTATGGGAATACGTGCGTTGTGGGTTGGCTGTCTGCGAAAGAAAGAAGGAAGGAAGGGTAGGTGAACGGACAAACTCTCATATTATATTAGTAGAGATAAGCAGCTAGGACTTAGTAACTCATAACACTGATTCACCTTTAAAAGGCCAGAGCAACCAGATCATCAACAAACTATTGGTGTTCATTCTTCATGCGATTAATTATAAGCACTTTTGTTTAATTTTTTCACTCCACAAAGTGAAATAATACAAAGGTGAACAGAGGTTAAGAGAGCCGAAGAACATTGGACCTATTCTTTTTGGCTGAGACTTATGACTTTTGGCTGTGCCTTGTGGCTTTTGAGCTGTTCATGCAAGAGATTACAGAGTAACAGAAACTCATGTACGATTTTTGCCGATATAAATGAAGTCGGTATAGTATGTACTATAATTAATTAGTAGACTCTATTTTGAAAAGATACTTTATGTAAAAGCTAGTTATTATAAAAAATCAAAAGCAAAAACCAAAAATTAAAAAAAGACGGGACTATTATTCTGAACAAAAAAAAAAATCAACCATACTCCTAACGTAGGATTCTTGGTCAGAGAGTATTCCAGAAACTTCCACGTGTACTCATAGAATTACAGCACGAACGGTTGGCAGGACAATTGCGGTTCTACACTTCTCCTGGGCTAAGAGAGGAGAGCTTTGCTCCAATGATTGATCTGCCACCTGTGCGTCACCATCCCCTATCGCCCATCAAAACCGACGGGACCAAAATGACGTATCCCAATCTCTCACGCTCTAGGAGCTATAACGGGTCGGACGTCGGTGCTTTCATGGCTTAGTCCGAATCTTTTCCGCTGATTCGAAGTCACATACAAGTACATTAGATATATAGATAATCATAAATTAAGTTTGAATCGGTTTACTGATGGATAGTGCACAAATAAAGAAAACATATGTATAACTTAACTAACGATAGCATATTGCTGAGCTCAGATGAGCTTTTTTTATGTGGTTTTTGGTTTTTTTATTGTAGATGTCGATAGCTTTTTTTGATATAATTAAATTTTAAAAAATTAAAAATAGTAAAAACATATTATCCTATCACGGACAATGAAAAACATAAGGAAAAAGAAAAGATAAAAAAAGTCCAAAAAAACTAAAAAGCTATAAAAAGATGAAATTAAAGAATAATGAACTAAAAGCCACAAGTCAAACTGAAATCGAAACGAGCAGGACATAACAAGCTAGAAAATTATTTATCGTACTTGACAACATAAACATAATTTATGTTATAAATTATGTTTTTTTTTGGGAAAAAAGGGATATTGAGAGTATACCTTTCTCAGGAGACGAAAGGAAAATTCCATGTTTTCCTCCAAAATTTCTCCAAAATAAGCTATTCTAAGGAATTTCGTAAGAATCATAGAGGTTTACTTCTGTATTTCAAAGAGCCGCATAGGAAAAGTTTTCATATGGTTCATTTCCCACATAATTCATTCGTTCCAAACACATTCTTAAGTATTTTTCAAATACGGATACGAATATATCAAATATAATTTGGGTCTAAAAAAATTGGCAATCCACATGGTTTTTTTCAAATACATTGTTAGATGGACGGATATCATCTACCCATTTTAACCATGTCACGTCCTCCACTCTTGCAGGGCAAACTTAATCATTTCTAACCACCTTGCCGCTTCACACTATATGACTTCTTTCTTTTCAGCTTACGGCTTATGATTTCTCTCGAATAAACAAATATGATACATTTTTATCGTCTTTTTGAAACAGCTTATCGTAACAGTTTTTTCAAAACATATTATTTATATTTAATTTATTTGCACAAATACTCATACTAAAATAAGTACAATCTATAACAATAACCTATCAGTCATAGTAAAAAACCCGCATCCAATGTTAGCTGCCTCCTCTTCCCAGCGCTATCCCTCCTGGACAGTGGACACGGCCTGTCCCCGTCTAGTCTAACCCACTACGACGAACACAGGAACAGCAAAAAAAAATATTTTTGCGACAGAATAAAATTCGGTGAAGTAATTCCGAAAAGGAAACGAAAATTAGAAACAAAGCAGTGAGAGGGGGAGGAGAGGAGGGAAACACCCAAAAGTGGAAGGGGGGAAATAAACCGAGAGAAAAGATTATTAATTGATTCGCGCTGTTGGGTAGGGAGGAAAAGGAAGCGGCTCATATTACCAGGGATTCCATCTCGGTTCGGCTCGAGCGGCGTCGTCTGAGGCGCAGGCTTCCCTCTCCGCTCCCCCCGGCGGCCGATTCGCCGCCCGCTTGATCGGGCCAGGTGCGTCCAGTCCTCCATTTCTGTTTTTTGTGTGTGTGATTTTTTGGTGAATTTTTGACGGGTTTTCGTGGTGGGAAATGGTGATCTGTTCGAATTAGGGTAGATCTGGGTGGTGGGCGGTTAGAGGCGGCGGGGTCTAGGGTTTGGAGCGGGGGGCGTGGGGGAATTGGTGATGTCTGAGCCTGATATGAGGAAAAAGCGCGTTTGTTTTATGGATTTAGGGGAGGAAATTTATGGTTCTGCGGATGATTAGTCTGCTGCTAATGATGAGACTGTTGACTGTGTTTGATTTTTCCCTCGTTGTTAATATGCTTGGGAATTCTACCCCGTGTTGACCTCGTTCCATTTGGTGCGGATTTTCTCTTCGTGTTTGCTTAATCCGCAAGTGCTTAGTAGTTAGAACAGGCAGACGGTATGTGATGCTAGAAGCTGCCTATTTGCTAATAGAAACTGCGAAGAGCTTCTAGTGTTTGTCGTTGTGATTGGCAACCGCTGTTAGTGGATTGGTGTGCCAAGTTCTAGACGCGCTTGTTTGCTTGCTTGATGTGCTATTGGTTTCAGTGAGGGCGTGGTTGCTGATGGTGATGATGTTCTGTTTGCAGGCTAGGGACGCTCCTCTCTTAGGAGAGGATCCATGTCCAATTATCACGGAGACCACGTCGAAGACATGGAGGATGATTATGACATGGACGAGCCCGCTGATGACATGGGCGACGAGCACCATGAGCGAGTTAGGGAGGATGAAGAGTACGGACAGTCGGTATGTCTGTTATTTTGTATTATTGCATCACTGCATTTGGAATCAAGTCTATGCAACATCGTTCTTAAATGCAGCTCTTGCCGGGTTACTAGATCATTATTCCACGGATAACTAGAACTACAAGTGTAGGACACTTGTATGCTGCTGGTATGTTTCGGTTACTTAGCCCACATGCTACTTGTGATGGTATACTAGATACTAAGCATGGAGTAGGCAACCAATACTAGATACTAAGCGTGGAGTAGACAACCAATCAGTTATACATCCCTATAAATGGCTTGATTGGGGGCATTGATTATGCATTCTCTTATTGAGAGAGTTAACTGATCCACGAAACAACAACAATGCTTACGCATCTTGTGTTGGCTGTTAGAGACTTGGGAGCCTGGTGCAGTTATCTCTTGTTTAGAGGGTTGTCTGAACTCTGAATCCATGAAGCTTGTCCTCTTACATAGTTGCACAATGTCCTTTGTCTTCTACCGTTCGTCATCCCAATCCTTTGGTATTATCTATGCAACTATCTTTTGCAAGATTGCGCCTCTCTTCCCATGATTTCTACATGCTATGTTATGTAAATGCTTCCATTGTTTCTTCTATTTGGTCTTCCATTTGTAAATCATTGTCAATTTGTTTTAATTCTGGGCATAGGATATAGAAAGCAGTTATTTCCCTTGCTCAGTTTTTAATTTACAAACCAGTCTTGAACTTTACCATTATAAGAGTTTCTATAAATATGGTTTTCTTTCCGAGTGTCAATTTGATCATTGTTTTAACTACATAAACCACGCTGCGATGGTCTAAATGGTTGCTTTTCCTTCTCTGTTTAGAATGATAATATCCCAGATACTTCATCAGCGGATGCAAGAAAAGGAAGGGACATTCAAGGAATACCATGGGAGAGGCTGGCTATCACACGTGAGAAATACAGACAGACCAGATTAGAGCAGTACAAAAATTATGAGAATATGCCTAATTCTGGAGAAGCAGCAGCAAAGGTGTGTCTTACTTTCTCTTAGAAAGTTCAGCTCATGCAAAAAAATTTGTCTGCATTTAGTTAACAGTTGACACTTGTCTTAAAACAGGAATGCAAACTGACTGAGAAAGGCGGGATGTATTATGAATTCAGACAAAATACTAGATCAGTAAAATCGACTATACTACATTTTCAGGTGGGTTCATTCTGCCTTCCTTTCCCCCTTCATGATAATACGCCATTGGATAATTATTAGATGTAATTTCTTAGATATCTTATTGGTTGGTGGTGTAAAGTTTCTGGGTGTTCCCTCATAAGATTATGTTCTACATTTCATTAACCAAACCAGCTTCAAACTTATTAAGTTACTTTATCAGTCAAATTTCATCTTGATCTTTTGTCTTCATAGTTTTCGCTGTACCATTTCCTTGAATATTAAAATCCAAGAATTAATTAGGTGTGAAGTTGCTAAGCATAACTCCATATTTGGTTGAGTTTGTCTATTTCGGTAACTATGTCAGTGCTTGATTGCAATAACTGCTAATTTGAAGAAATTTTGCATCAATGCTTTTAGCTGCATTAGTTTCTCGTATTTGTAATAAGTTAAGTTGAATTAAATGTTTTGAAACATGCAATTGTTGCTTAAACTTTGCACAGATGATGAAATGTATTCCTATGTTAAAAAGAAGAGCAAGGTGTTCCTGCTTAGTCTCTTGTCTGAAAATAAGGATTGGTGTTGGTTCTTGTATCTTTGGGACTAATTTAAGTTTGCATTACCTGTTTGGAGAAAATTTTATTGTGACAGTTCAACATGTTCTGGGATCTCTGCAGGTCTTGATTATGTGGTTTTCGGTTCTGATTATGTGGTTTTCCAATAATCTCGTCAATCAGTAAACTAAGATGTTGTTATGTTTGAGCTAATCATTTGCAGTCGATCTCAAATTCTTAATTGATGTTCCCCTCTCTTTTATATGATTTTGATATGCAAATGTGAAGAGTCAAGAGTATGAAAAAATTGACCTAAACTGTGCCTGCAGCTGAGAAATTTAGTATGGGCTACATCCAAGCATGACATCTACCTAATGTCACATTACTCAGTTCTTCACTGGTCGTCATTGAGTGGTGTGGATACTGAACTTATGAATGTGCGAGGACATGTGGCACCAAGGGAGGTATGATAAATCGTTCTGAATTCTTTTCTATCTCAATTTCTCCTTCCTCTGCAGCTTAGCTAGTTGTTCTTCTTCTATTAAAGTTTTGTCGATCTCTTATTACAGAAGCACCCAGGAAGTTTATTAGAGGGTTTTTCTCAGACTCAAGTTAGTACCTTGGCAGTCAAGGACAATTTGCTGGTAGCTGGCGGATTTCAAGGAGAGCTAATATGCAAGGTAAGTTAACCAGATTGATTAAAATCCTTTTGAATCCAACCCAGGGCTGTGCTATCTATTGGCATAGTGTTCTGGTTATATGACGATTGACAAGTTCCCACTATTTGTGATGTTTGCATGCATCAATATCGTTCTTTTACTGGATGCTTACCTAGCTCCTAGTGCACTATCGATTCTAACTACTGGAATTATCACACTATTGATTCTAACCACTGGCATTATCTCTTATGAATTGGGAATGTTATGGTGAGATGTTCATGGTAGACCAACATAATCACTGGTTTTGCTCTACCTGAACAAACTGACCAATGTTATGTAAATTTTGCTGAAAAATAACTAACTGATGTGTGTTGTTGTGCATGTGCTCACATGCTTGATCTGTTTATGAACTCTCAATGTTGATCTTTTGTTGACTTTTTAATGCTTTGTTGATGTGAAATGCAGCACCTTGATCGAGAAGGAATAAGCTTTTGCTGTCGAACAACATATGATGATAATGCTATTACTAATGCAGTTGAGATATTCAACACATCTAGGTAACGTCATATCCCTGTTATTATAGATGCAGCCTTGTTGAACGTATGCTCATGTCAGTTCTGGTTTTTTCTCCCAGTGGTGCTGTTCACTTCATGGCATCAAATAATGACTCTGGTGTAAGAGACTATGACATGGAGAGATTCCAGCTCTGTAAGCATTTTCAGTTTGACTGGCCAGTGAACGTAAGTCCCTTTGGTTATCCCTGTTTCTTTTTTCGGTTTTTCCTTGTGTTATGGTTGGAAACTTGGAACATATCGGTTGCAGTTTGTACCGGAGATGATTTTTGTTTTCTTTTTGGTTCATATGGTATTGTTTCATTGTAACTGCAACAACAACAACAAATCTTTTTGTCTCAAACAATTTGGGATAGGTTAGGAATGAAACTTCTTCAAGGTTAAAAAAACGAGAGCCTTGTAATAAAATCTACAAAGCAAAAACCATAAATCTGCATCCTACCATCTGAGCAGAGAGTCTAAAACATCGGTCCTAAATCTTCTTCTTATATCATGGTTCTGATACGTAGATCGCTAACTTTCATGCGCTCATATCCAAAACTAAATCTTTTGATGCATTTCAATCTCTCAAGTCTCTTTTAACTGTTTTCTACTACGTCAGTTTTGGTTGACCTCTGCCTCTTCTTGCGTTTTCGGTACGTCTTAAAATTCCACTACGTATCGGTGCCTCCGGAAGCAGCCCTTGGAGATATCCAAACTATCAGCCGTTGGAGATATCCAAACTATCTCAAGCGATGTTGGAGAAGCTTCTCTTCAATTGGTGTTATCCCCACCCTATCACGTATATTATTATTGCGGATTCCATCTCGCCTTGTGTGACCACAGATTCATCGCAGCATTCTCATCTCTGCTACACTTGTCTTCTATATATATTGCCTTTTAGTCATCCAGCATTTCGCTCCATATAGCATCACAAGTCTTATCGCCGTCTGTTATGAACCTTAGTTCATAACGGGTAAACACCACCAAGAAGATGGCCGGATGGCGTCGGTGTAGGGAGAGAGAGGAGACTATAGACGAGGAAGACTTTGATATTATTCTGCTTGATTACAATAGCATGCGATAGCCCTCTTATATAGATGGCTCCCCCCTAACAGATGGAATCTAACTCCAATTATATCTCTAACTATATCTCTAATACAAGGAAACTAATCCCTAACTCAAATGGAAACCAATCTCTAATTTCTAATAATACCCAATTGGCCCAAGGCCCACGTCTATAACACCGTCCTATAGAATTTACCCTTTTAACTTTTGAGGGGCTTTTATCACACATGACACCTGACGGTTGGCTCCATTTCGTCCACCCCACTCTTATCCTGTGGCTCACGTCTTCATCAATCTTGTCGTTTGTCCCACTGTAGTATCGATCCCAAATATCGAAAAGAGTCCCTTCCTAGACACTACTTATCAGTCTAGACTAATATCTCCATCATCTGCTCTGGCACCGCTGAAATCACACCTCATATGCTTAATTTTAGTTCTACTATGTTTAAAACCTTTCGATTCTAAGGTATTCCTCCACAACTTTAGATTTCTATCGACACATTCTACTTTCATCAACTAGCACTACATTATCAGTGAAAAGTATACACCAAGGAATATCTCCTTGTATGTTCCGTGTGACCTTGTCCATCACTAGGTCAAAAATGTATAGACTCAACGGTGACTCTTAGTGTAGTCCTATCTTAATCGGGAAGTCATTAGTATCACCATCATATGTTCTGACGTTAGTTAGAACATCTTTGTATATATCCTTGATTAGGGTAACATGCTTTGTTGGGACTTTTTCCTTTTGGAGCGCCCACTATATGACCTTTCTTGGTATTTTGTCATAGACTTTCTTCATGCTGATAAACACCATATGAATATCCTTCTTTTGCTCCCTATACCTCTCCATCAATTGTCGTGGTAAGAAAATCACCTCTATGGTCGACCTCCTGGGCATAAACCAAATTGGCTTGTCGTTACACTAGTCACTCTTCTTAAACGGTGCTCCCAAAGCTTCATTGTGCAGCTCATAAGCTTAAATTTCTTTATAATTAGTACAACTTTGAATGTCTCCTTTATTTTTGAAAATTGGTACTAATTTGCTCCTCCGCCACTTGTTAAGCATTTTGTTCAACCTACAAATGCTATTAAACAAATTAGTTAGCCAAACGACAGCCACTTCTCCAAAGTATTTCCACACTTTGATAGGAATGCTATTAGGCTTCAAAGTGTTGCCCACTTTCATTCTTTTTAAGATCTCTCTTACTTCCGACTCCTGAATTCTTCAAACAATCCGTCTATCGGTATTGTCAAAAGCATCATCTAGTTCAATCATACTATCCTCATTGTCTCGAGCTCGATTAAACAGCTCGTCGAAGTAATCTCTTCACCTATCCTTGATCTCATCATCTTTCACCAAAAGTCTATTAGTGTCGTCTTTGATGCATTTAACTTGGTTGAAATCTCTCGTCTTCCTTTCTCGAAGTTTAGCCATCTTGTAGACATTCTTCTCGCTCTCCTTTGTACTTAGATTCTGATAAATTTCCTCATAACTTAGATTCTGATAAATTTCCTCATAGGCTTTGCTCTGTCTCATTCACTGATTTCTTTGCATTCTTTTTTTTGTTGTTTTATACTTTTTGTACGTTGTCGTCGCTCCTATCATGATGCATGCGCTTGTAGCATGTCTTCTCCTTGATAGCCTTTTGCACTTTTTCGTTCCACTACCAAGTGTCTTTAGGTTTGCATCTTGTCCTTTAGGTCACTCCAAGCACCTCCGTAGCCACCTTCTTAATACGAGTTGTCATCTCCGTCCACATACTATTCACTTTTTCCATGTTCCATGTCCCTTCCACAATCATCTTCTCCTTAAACGCATGTGAAGCGTCCCCTTTGAGTTTCCACCAAGGTTATTAAAGCGATGCGGCGAGGAGCGGTGACTCACCACCTTCACATCACAATATCGCTTATGGTGTGCGGCATGGTGACGCCATACACACATCTTAATCTAGTTTGGTAGCAAATTAAATAGACAATGTAGTAGAACATGCATACCTTGATTTTGTCTATTCTTGAGCCCATGTAGCACCATCACTGATTTTGTCATATTTTAGACCGTCCAATGGAGATCCAACGTCCCAGATTGAGTCATCAAATCCTGTAACCAATGTTTAAGAAAATTAGTCAGATTTTAGACTGTCCAATAGAGATCCAACGTCCCAGATCAAGTCATCAAATCCTATATAAATCTACCCTAACAACCTCCACCTCCTCCCTAGCTGTCGCCACCAATAGCCACCTCTCCCGCTTCCTAATCACTCCTCGGATCTCATCGCCCCTGCCCGCGACGTCACGACCACTGCCCTCCTGACCCGCGTCTGTCGCTGCCCCTCCGCCACCTCCCACCACTGGCGCGTGGAGAACTGGAGGCGGCGGCGCAGAGGACCGGTGTGGATATGGCCGACGGAGGAGACCGGAGCCGATGGAGGCCGCCATACAACTCACCGCCATGCTGTCCGCATGCCGAATGACGGCGAGCCGCCACGGCGATATGGCGACGCCCTACCAACCATGGTTTCCACCGCTTCGTTCTCGTGGCTTTGGTGACCTTAGGCTGTTGAATCTGTATCCTAAAACGATAGTCGGAGGCTCCCAACTTATGTTGCTGGACAACACACTCTCTAGGTATAACCATATAATCTATGTAGGCTTGTTTGTCCTTCCTCCTGATAAGGACAAAATTGATTTGGTTAGAATGCTGACCACTGCTAAAGGTAACTAAATGGGATTGTATCTTTCTAAAAACGGTGTTAGCTATCATGAGATCATAGGCTACGGCAAAGTTCAAGATATCTTCTCCTCGGTTTCTATTACCATGACCAAAACCCTCATGTACCCTTTGAAACCCCCACTAGTTGGCAAACCTAGTAAAATTAGGGTACAAATTTATGATGGATCTAAAGAGCAAAATAGAGTGTAACATTTATATTTGCCATAACTGACGACGCTATGCTGTTCTGTTCATTAGTCTTCTGGATACGGTGGACAAAAGAAAAGTATAGTGTTGCATTTTTGACAATTGGCACCCTATAAGATAATCTTGCGTGCGCCAACTATAGAACCCTTTTCTGTCGTTTTTTCCCATCACTGCCTTTTCGACATAGTACTGATATTAAATGGATCCAACATCAGTATGCACATGTAGACAAGTTAAATTCGACATCCAAAAAAAATTCATGTTTTTGCACGTGCACCTAGGGGAACTACCAATTTTAGATCAATGGAATGTTTCAAATGTTTTTATTGTTGTACTCTGGCCTTACTATGTATTGTTATTTTGTTCATGCAGCATACATCACTGAGTCCTGACAGAAAGCTTGTTGTTATTGTGGGGGACGATCCTAATGGTCTACTTATTGATGCCAATTCAGGAAAGGTATACCAGCACATGCAAACCCAGGCATAAAACATCATATAGATGTTAGCCAAGCTCTGAGCAATATTTCACATTAAATTGCTGATATGATTGTGATTAATGGTGACACTATTTTGTTTCTGGATGCAGACTCTTCATTCCATGAAAGGCCATTGGGATTACTCATTTGCATCAGCTTGGAGCCCTGACGGCCGAACATTTGCTACTGGCAACCAAGACAAGACATGCCGAATTTGGGATGTGAGGAATCTCTCAAAATCCGTCCATGTATTGAGGGGTAACCTTGGAGCCATTAGATCAATCCGCTTCACGTCAGATGGGCAGTTCATGTCAATGGCGGAACCAGCAGACTTTGTCCACATCTTCGACGTTGGGAGTGATTACAACAAAAGGCAGGAATTGGACTTCTTTGGCGAGATATCTGGCATGTCCTTCAGCCCAGACACCGACATGCTTTTTGTCGGGGTGTGGGATAGAACTTATGGCAGCCTCCTCCAGTTCGGCCGTCTGTATAACTACTCGTATCTTGACTCGCTGTTTTGAGGCAAAAGCAAAGCAGATGTTGGGCCTGCTGTGCCTCAGCTGCGCTGAATCTTGTCAGCATAAATTAGGTATCCTCAAATCAGAATTTTAAGTTGACTTGATAATTGAATTAATAAATCTTGTATCCTGTTGTATGTGTATATAAAGAAATGTACAGATGTCTATAGGCTGCCTGTGCCGGGGTAGGGCGCAGATCATATGTTAGACTCCAGTGAATTGTATGGCCTGTTGACTCAAGAGGAGTTATGATGTGAACCTTCAGGCCGATGGTGCTGTGACTTGTGGGTTGAACGGCCTCTTCACCTGCCCTATCAGTGCAAACTAGTTCGCTCTTGGTATTTTCTCGGCAGAAGCTGTTCTCTCTGCTTGCCGTTGCTTTGCCCGGGTGCGATCTTTCAACGGTGCAAGCATTTCTTTGTCCCGTGTGGCTAGACCAATCTTATCTCTCTTTTCTGTGAGGAATTTTGTGGTATGTTTTGATTGCGTGGGTACTCTGTTCTTCCTGTGGTGCTATTTTACGGCACATTGTGCCGTTGAAAGTTGCGATCGACCTGAGTCCAGATGACAATGCAATGAGACGTAGACCGCATAAAACATGGACGTTCGTTGAACGTATATGCTATTTTGGGTTGCGGTGGATGGATTTTGGCCATGGTCGGTAGTTTTTAGCTATGATTTTTGATATGATAGTAGATAGTGGAGGCGTCGATATGGATAGTACATACGTTTAGACTTAGAAAATCGTTTGAAAAATCCGTTTCAAAAAATCTGGTTTATTTCGACTCTCTAACCGGCCATATCTGCGTTAATATAAGCCCGCTACTAAGCCCAGTATTAATTAAAGCCCGCAACTCAGATCATTATGAAACGTGAACCTTTCCGCAACTCGAATCATAACCAACACAGTGTGATCTCACCCGTCAGCCACTATGCATCGGTACCGTGATATGACAAGCAATCTCTCTATATATTGATCGATCTCCCGATGCAATCCGTCTCGGAGTCGATCCCTCGAGAGATCGAGCCATACAAAGAGGCCATGAGCATCTAGGGTACGTAGATTAATTCCCTTCCTTACATCACACAAGTCCACGATCCAGAGCGCGGCAACTCGGAACCCGCTTGGGACTCTGGAGGATGAGCGCTGCACCGCCGCCGCCCCGCCCCACGACCAGACGGACGACCACGCCGCCGCGGCTGGAGCCGGGCTTCGCAGCGCGCAAGCGGATCCGGAAGGAGCTGCGCAGCCTGTGGGCCGACCCGCCGGCGTTCTGCCGGCCCGGCGCGTCGGCCGTGACGGATCTGCTCCACTGGGAGGTGGTCATCGATGGCCCCGACGGAAGCCCCTTCGCCGGCGGGACGTTCCCGGTGGACGTCGCCATCCCCCTCAACTACCCCTTCCGCCCCCCGAAGCTTACCTTCAAAACGAAGGTGCGTATTGCTGGCTAATTTGACGCATGAATAGATCGATCTGATCACTGCGATCAACAAGATAACTTGTCCGTGACGAGTTTTGGTTCCACCTACGTGTGTGTCTCTGCTCCTATGCGTAATCGATCGTGAGTTGTTAATCATCTACCTGAAAGATAACATAGTTCGCGAAATTGATCAAGAAATAGCAACAATTGCTTGCTTAATCGTAGAACATGCATATACATCCGTCAATCATCGAGATTGGCCTTCGATATCTGTCGCGATTGCTCATGTAATTCACGCCTGCATGCACTCAACGGGTTTCTTCATCTGATTCTTTTTCTCACTTAGTTTCACTCTCCTGCATGCATGTATCTGCAGGTGTACCATCCGAACATCGACTCGGAGGGGGAGATGGTCCTGGACATCTTCCAGGACAATTGGAGCGCGGCCTACACGATACACAGCCTCCTCCTAGCCATAGTCTCCGTCCTGAACGATCCCTTGCTCGACTACCCGATCAACGACGAAATCGCCGATCTGTACGAGGACCGGATTGATCTGTACGAGGCGGTGGCCAGGGAATGGACGCGGAAGTACGCCTCGACGCCAATTGTTTCTTACCGTCCAGTGAAGGCAGGCTATTCTGCTCCTGATCATTCAGAAAGCAGCACTGCTGTCGTGTTACCCCATGAGGGCAGCACTGCTGTCGTGTTACCCCATGAGGGTGGGATGATCGGTCCCTTGTGGAGAAGGGCAGTGGGGTTTCTTCAGAGCTGGTCTCCTTACGGTCTGCTGCATAGAGCGTAGGAGAAGAGCGCAAGAAAAGTTCTAAGAAACTTTCATATAGTGCATGCAATCTTGAGAAAGTGAAGAGTACGTGGTTGTGACGCACCATGCCATTACCCGAGGGTAATAACATTGAAGTAACCAATAACTATTTGTTTGGTTGGTAGAACATTGTTTTAACGAATAATAAACTTTATCATAGTTACACGCAGCAGAGCAATGAGTAAAACTTGTGCACTATATAGCAGTTAGCCACGTAAGGCTATGGTCTTAACTACAATTTATTTAAATACAACGGAGATATGAGAATCTATACCCTATCTCTCGATGACTCTACTCCACTGGATGTCTACTTGTCCCAACTGTTATATAGGGTGCCCCATCTCACTCTGGTCCTAAGCGTGATCGCCCTCGTCCCACATAGCCTCATCGATACCTGTGCATCCCACGTCCCACTCGGGGTATTATCCGGTCGAACTGGGGTCTAACAAGGAAAAGTAATAGTAAAGGTGAGTACCAATGTACTCAGCAAACATTAATAGTAAGAATGCACTATATGACTTTATCACAATTCCTAAATCATCTCTTTTCTGGAAACTAATTCTTCTAAGTTGTAAATTTTAATTACTGAAAAAACTACTAGTCATTCGGTGAGAAGAAAGACCCCATAGTGGTCTCCATAGCCTCTAATCCAGGAGATAGGTATGAATTCATAATTTTATTTTGCACTGCTCGGCTTGTGCCATTGTACCTATAGCTACTATAAGCTCTCTTGAAACTAGGTACCCATATTTCCTTTGATGAAGTGATGAACCCTGGTTATTTTTATTCTAGTTCCATCCCTAGTTGATATGAACTAATCATCTGGATGCTGCTTTGTGTGATTGTGCCTTAGTTTAATTGTAGGTCAAGGTGAACTCAACTTGTATGGTTTTGGTAACTATGTTCTGTGTTCTTCGCTAAAGTATGTGCCGTTTGGATGATTTGGTTGATTGGTGAGAGTTGTTGACATGATAGTTTAGCTTGCTAAAGTTGGTCGGCACAAATTCTTGAGCTGATGGATGTCTATGGCTATATATATCATCAGTTGGAAGTTGGAATCGGTTGCTTTTTATGAACTAGTATAGCAAGTATGCTGGCGTGCTGCCATTGCTTTGCCTAGCTCAGATGCAACCATTCATGCATCTAAATTCCTCAAACTGGTGCGTGTATTGTCATACTCTATGATATATGTCGAATTTTCGGAACGCTTTAACATTTGTCCAGTACTAGATCACAGTTTCTTGTGAAGACTGAAAATATACAGAACCGTTCTGTTTGGCTTTTCAGCCGACTTTTGACTTCAGCTTCTTACAACGATCACTTTTTATTGGACAAATAAGCCACAGCTGAAATCCATAAGCTGTAGCCCAAAGAACACCCTGTTATATGTACGAAATGTGGAATACATATATGCTACAATAGCGCAGATTAAAATTTTCTACCGCGTAAACCAGAAAATTATACGAGTAAGAGATCATAGATTGTTACCACGAAATGTGCAATATAGCGGAAGTAGAGTTGAAATGGCCGGTTCAACGTAGCATGCATCGATGTAGTGCAAGTAGACAATCATCCTCTGGCCAACCGTCTCCTCCTCACAATCATCCTGACCAGTGCCATAGCCACAGCAGCGCCTCTACCGAAGTCCATATATCCAGGGATAGTACGCCATGTGCCTGTGTGTAAGCACCAGTGCACACGGCAGGGGTTTTGAGAGGTGGTGGTTAGGGTTCCAATGGATGTGTCTTAGGATACCCCCTCAGTCTCGTGCCTATCTTAATATATAGCCTCCAATCAGATCCTTATCTGATAAGATTAGATATTGTATCCAAACTCGGAAATCCTCTAGCTGGATCTTTATCGAATACGAGTAGAGATCGCATCCCACTCGGAGAGCCTCTAACTGGATCCAATACAAGTAGAGATTGTATCCTACTCGACGTCTATCATCTAGACCCTTGTTGTTCTAACCCATTAAATGTGTGACCTGTAGGTTCATATATATTTGGTCATAGGTCAAAAAATCCTTTCCAGTTCATAAGTTGGTAGCGGTTCTTAGTAGGATATAACGACTCCTAAATATACATAAAGATCATATCTGACGAACCTATATAGTGCTTATGTACTGATCGCTTTGCCTCATGACACCAGATTGAAGACAAGGTGAGAAGCATGCCATCCTTGATAGCTCGATCATTCACTTGAATCTATAGTGGATTACTCAGTTTATGATTGACTCATCAACCACATTCAGCATGGCAATGCATTTTCTTAATCCAATCACATCAAGAGGTCCAGAGATATCTTTCTCATTATATATGAGGGGCAAATTTCATTTTGATCGCTTACAATTCTCCACATGTTTCATAGTAAACCCGAAAACTATCTTTATGACCATCCAGTTATGGAGTAGTGTTTAGTAACCTCTAAATAAACTAATACACATGTAGGAAACTATGATAATCTCAAATTTAAGGATTCTATATACACTATGTATAAAACCAACTAATAACACTTAAGAATATAACAATTTGTGTCGTGTCTCATGGTAGGTCAATCCAACACCATGTTGTTTAACATGTGTCCACGTTATTGATTTGATTTTCTCATATCCATGGTGTATAAAACATGATCATCAATTAATACATATAATGATTTATAAATTATAATTGTCCCACATGATAATCTAAGATCATGCATAATTCAGAATAACATCGAAACATGAATAAAGAGTTCTATGAACAAGTTACATACTTATTAATTAATATAAAAGATATTTATTCAAAAGACAAAATAACATATTATTCAAAAGATCATAAATATAGAAGTGATAGAATCATCTTTATGATCACTTCTAGAGCATATCACTAACACGGTGCTTCCTTAATTTTATCAGAATTATCATGCGTAGTGCATACTAAGGCGTCATGCATTATACCAAGGTGTCAATCTTTCTCCCAACTTCTCGCCAAACAATTTTTTATCCAAAGCGCATTATACCAAGATGACCTCAACTTTTAGTCACTATGTATCGTAATACGATAAGTAGGGCTTGTTTTTTGGGATCAACTTATGGTTTTTGGTTATGCCTTATGTTTTTTGGCTATTCGTGAGAGAGAGTACAGAGTAACAGAAACTCATGTGTGATTTTAGCTAATATAAATGAAGTCTACTGGGTGCCCTGTGGACGGCAGAAAATATTCTCCTGGGCGTAGTTTCCCTCATGTACGATCCTGTCATCAATGGCGACGACATCAACCTCGAAGCTGCCTATCGCTACGAGAACGAGAGATTGGAGTACGAAGAGACTGCGAGGGAGAAGACCCGGAAGTACGCGTTTTCAGATGCTTATTCAGAGAAGAACTAGCGTCCGTTGGCCTGGAATGTTTCCCTGTGCCGTCCGCTGAGGAGGGTGGCGTTCCTTCAGGATCGGGGTCTCCCTTGCCTGCTAAAGCAGGGCTGCGCCGACAGAAGTTTTCTCTGAGCGATGCTGCTGGACAGTGATGAGTTGGCCCCATCATCGGATCGTGCACTCCATGATGTGATGCGTATAATTCGTAACATCGTAGTAACATAGTACAGCTGATTATAAAGACTGATAAATAAGTGGTCAGTACAAAGACATTTATCTTGTGCGACGAGTATGGTGCTAGTAAACGGTCGAGTGGTTTCAGAGTCATCTCCCACTTTGTTTATTTTGACATGTTACTTTCCTGTTCCTAGAGAAACTGTTGTTATTGGTTGTGACAGTAATTGGAGTGTGATGCATTATGGCGAAATCGTTGAGTATACAGTTGTCTTGATGCTTGCTTCTTACCTCGAGCTATTTTCCCCATTTGGAAGGACGGAAATTTTAGAAAACGTTACGGAAGCAAGCTTACTTTGCTTTGAGGTGTCCAAGTGTAGTCCTCAAAACAGATATCCAAATGTGTGTAGTGGAGATTAGTCATGCGTTTAGGAGTTTCTCAATTTTCTACTTTGTAAGTAACTTTATTTCTCTTCCTACTGTCTGATTTAAGAAAAAAGATTGAGCACATAATTACATACAGCTGGAAGAGAAAATATGACTATGACATAGTGACTTCCTGACAAAGAGTCGTACAATCTCAGTTGTGAAAAGATGATCATATAAAAGGAATTAGCAAATACAAAACGTGAAGGAACATATAAATGGATTTTGATAAACATCACCTATATGTTTTCTTGCAAACAATCATCCAAATTTCACGCCTTTGAATATATGCAAAGATTCATGAGCCGCTACCTCCACCTTCTTCTCCGGCGACCCCTTCTTCCTCCTTGCCGGTGAGCCTAAAGGAGAATCCTGCCCTCCGCACCTAGGGTTCACCGTTCACCTCAGACATAGAGGGAGGCCGGGGAGCAGTGTCCCAGCGGTGGGGGCAACGAGCGAGGTAGGAGGGTAGTGGGTGGTGCCGAAGGGAGGTGGCGGCGGAAGGTACTACTATTATGTTGGGCGGAGGTGGCACGGTGGGAGGGGTAGGGGTGGCACGGCGAGGCGGCAGGGGCACCGCTTGCCGCGGGTGGTGGAGGAGGGGCGGGGGTGGCAAGGGGAGGCGCGCGGAATTGCTTTGGCAAGAAAGGAGGGGGCGTCGACAATGGGAAGGGGGCGGAGCGGAGGGCGGCGTGGAGGGAGCGGCGCGAAAGGGAGCAGCAGGGTCAGGATAGGAATAGGTTTGGGTTAGATGGGGTTATATAATAAAGGAGAAATGATGATGACCTTTGGATTTTAATCTAAAGGTTACAAAATTTAGATAATTATTTAAAAGAAAATATCCTGTAATTACTGGACACACCCGCGTATTGAATAGTTTGCTACGCTTCTTCCACACGCCTGTGGGTGTGGCGAACATAAAGAACGGAGTACAGCGCTGTGGAAATCGGAGTTATTTGTGGAAGTTGTTGCTCAAAATAATTTGGGCCTGATCGGTAGCACCAGCCTCTAGCAACTTCCGCCCACTGCACTTCGTAGCCCAGCAGAAAAACTATATGGGCTTCAACGCAGCCGGGGCAACCAGCCCACCTCCAACTCCAACGTCAAAAGCCCATGCCACGCAAATGGTGCCCACCTCCCGCGGCCGCGGCGGGCGCGGCCCACGTCCGTGCGTCGAACGCCCCGTGGCCCGAGCCGCGCGTGAAACCTGCCGCTTCGCTCCGGGACCGCGGGGGCCACGGAGCCGGACACCATGAGGTGAAATACGATCGCAAGGGCAACTGTGGTCAGGGTAGTCCTTTGATCCTGTCTCTGCCCAACTCCCACTCCCACCAAATATAGTACTACTTCGCTGTACGAGCCAATCAACCCGCTGAAAAAATCTGTCCTGTCGACGACAGTCATGGCTTACCAGGAATTTAACGTACTACTGTACGAGCCAATCCCGTTCTTTCGACTGTTCTGTTCGTAGATGATAGATGACATGTCCATGTCAGAGACATAATACATCACGAATTTACGATGTCGATTGGGAGTCGTAGGCCGCAGCCAGCTCCAAGACGGATCAACAGATGCGAGCATTTCAAGGAGAACTTGGTCCATACAATGACACCACCCGGCCCCTGCCATGCGCCCAACGCGCGCATCCGCGAGAAGTCAATTCCGGCCGCTTTCAGCGCACCTGGGTCTGGGTGGACTTCATATATGTAAGCCTAATTCCGAGAGTTCTGTGGTAGGCCCTGACGCGTGCATGGCAGTACGGCACTGGCACTATCACGGCCGTGTACGCTAGCAATGCCACGGGCCCAACGGATAAGTTTTTTATATATGAACCTCTGGAGAAAAGATTTACCAAAATAGACCCTTAGTACGGCACCAAAGGATATGGCACCCAGGGTACATAGCACGGCGTCATATCCTTTGGCGCCGTGTGTGGACACGTAGGAGCCACGGTGGAATAGCACGGCGCCAAAGCCTATAGCGTCGTGCTATGTAACAACGGTGCTAACGGCCATGGCGCCGTGCTCCGGGACTTAAGCCCGAGCACGGCCCCCACCCCTCACTCATCCTGCGAACAGACACAAGCCCGCCGCCGCCCCTCTCTTCCCCCTCTAAATCCACTCCAATCCGTTGCTTTTTCTCGCGATTTTGCTTCCAAACCGAGCAAGCAAGGTGAACTCCCTCCCCTCCCTTGATTTTTTTTCAATAGATATGGATTATTTGAGGTACATTTCGTGGGGCAAGATTTGAAACCCTAAATGAAATTAGTTGGATTTGGCTCGGTTTTAGGTTGGATTTGCAATAGATATGCGTAATGTAAGGGTAGTCAGGGGTGTAGATTCGTTTTTAGGGTTTGATTTAAGTGAGATTGATGAATGTTTAGAAATATGTATGTTTTTAGGGTTTGTTTGCTTGTTTAGAAATAGGTATAGGTGTAGATTCTTTTTTAGGTTTAGAAATAGGGAATATTGGTAAAAGTGATGAATGTTGAAGAGAAATTAGCGATTAGTGATATTAGTAATTTAGTTTATCCGATATGGTATATCTGTTTTCGTTAATAGTTATAGCGTCGTTCCAGTCATGTTAGCGGCGTTAGGTGTAGAGAGCATAATTTTTAGATATTTTGTTATTCTTATCATTAACGTATTTTGTTATTCTTATCATTAACATATTTTTGAATGCACGGGATGGTGAGGTACCGGCTGCTGGACGAGTTCTACGACAGGGAGCACCGCGGCATGCTCACGGAGGACGGCCAGGTACGTGTGTTATCGAAATGCATTTTTCTCGTGTTACATGTGTTTTCATCACGCAGCTAACTTTTGAAGCATTTTGCAGGATATTCTCATACTTCGTTCTCGAACCCATGATGGGTTCCACTTGATGGTCTACGACAACCGCTACACCTCACTGCTTTGCCGTGCTGGCCTTCACACGGTCGCTAATCTACTGCACCAGGGCATGCCAGTCTTCAACCCCGCGGCTTTGACCGCACTTGTCGACAGGTGCATTTTCTCTATCGGGTCCATTTGTTTTCATTTCTATATTCTTATGTACGTAACTAATTCTTTTCTCTATGTACAATTAACAGGTGGAGGCCAGAGACACACATGCTCCACCTTCCCTGTGGGGAGATGACCGTCACGCTGCAGGACGTGGCGATGATACTTGGACTTCCCATAAGGGGACAGCCGGTGGTCGGGTCAGTGGTGTCTGAGGGTTGGAGGGCACGTGTGGAGGCCTTCCTGGGCACGCCATTGCCGCCTATCCCAGAGAATGTCAGGCGAGGCCGTGTCTCGGGGGTCCACATTAGCTGGTTGCGGGCTACCTTTGGTACATACCCTGAGGACACGGACGATGCCACGGTGAACTACCACTGCCGAGCTTGGATCCTCCACATGTTTGGGGCCGTGCTTTTCCCGGACGCCACGGGGGACGCTGCTTCGTGGATGTACATCCACTGCCTCCAGGATTGGGTCGACGCTGGACAGTTCAGCTGGGGCTCGGTGGTCCTCTCGTTCCTCTACCGCCAGCTTTGCGAGGCCTGCAGACGCTAGGCGGCCAACACTCGGTGGCTGCGTCTTCCTCCTGCAGGTGTGGATGTGGTTAGGTATAATTTCTTGAGGCTAGCAAAAAAAAAAAGAAAAATTTAGGTATAATATGAACTATTACAAACGGTTTTGTGATATAAACTGTCTATGAAGGACTATCTTAGACGGTTATATATTACAACCATCTGTGATGTTAGAGTATCATAGACAGTTTTTACTTCGAACCGTCTGTGATGGTAGAGTACCACAAACGATTCTAGTTACAAACCGTCTGTATTGTATTTATCACAGACGGCTCACAAACCGTCTGTGACAACCTCTGATTATCACTGACGCATAAATTCAGACGGTTCAAAAAACCATTTGTGATGACAATTTCAGACTATCAATGATGATTTTTTTTATAGTAGTGTGTAGTTGTGCTTTCCGTGTCGTTACAGTTATTGAAGAGGGTGCAGCATTCCAACGACTAAAGTCTCTCTTTATTCCCGTTCTAACAACCAACTACTTTTGGTTTGCATAACCACTTGTTCGGCTTCCAAGAGTTTGGTTTTTCTAAGTACATGGGTGTACCTATCTTTTAACGGTTTGGATATTACTGCTTTACTAAAAATAGAAAAACTACTTCGTATTGTACTACTTAAGATATGGATACCGATAATTTTTATATGTACATTATGTAATACCGTTTGGGAGACAAAAAAAGGTATCAGCAAATATATATTTCACATATATGTAATACCACTTTCTTCATTTGTATGCACCACATACTACCGTGTTTTATACTGAACTTTTGTGTGGTCATTGTACCATGATGGTTAGAGGTAGAAACAAAAAAACTCGTGAGCTGGTGTAGCTCGAACTTGTGTTATAAACGAGCCAAGCCGAGTAAACATTTCTACTCATTTGTTTAATGAGCCGAGTCTGGCATGCGAGTTGCTTGTTAGACTCGTTAAGCTCGATAATATTAAAAACCCATCCCACAACGACACAGGCTCGTTAGGTTGACAATAAGACTTTTTGTTTGGTGGCAATGAATGCATTCAAGAAGACTCAGGACTTTTTTTCATGTCTTTACTAGCTCTTAATGAACTATTAATCTATTTTCTAATTGGTGGATTAGATGTTAGCAACTTTCAGTTGGTTGCATGTTTTGTACATAAAAGGACTGTCCAACATGAACCCTTCAAGTGATATTGTGGACTCTGGTTGACTGGTTGTGGCTGTGGACTATTGAATCTTGCTGGTGTGATGGCTGTGGTCTTGATCTGTGAACAAGTTTTGGACCTGTGGTACAAATGCACACTGCTACCAAATTTAAACGATGTTTTACTATTTATTGTTCATGTTTGAATGCAATTGAGTTGGATACAAATTATGAGTTCTTTTGCATGCTATACATTTGAACGTATTAACATACATGCAATTTAATTGTTTGGGTTTAACGGGCCTAACTAGCCAACTCAAGATTTTAAGGCCCCATTCCAAAAAGCTTTACGCCCAGCTCATTTCGGCTCGAGCTTCTGGCTTATTTTTCGCTATTCATAAATTTCGTCTTTTATGAACTTTTGGCTTTTTTAGCTTTTTTGCCGGTTCTTTTTTTCCCGTATTCGTTTGCATTGTCCATGATGAGCTAACATATTTTTCTATTTTTAAATTTTTTAAATTTAATTACACAAAATAAGCTACCTTCAGCTACAATGTAATTTCAGCTAGCTACAATGCAATTTCAACCATAAGCCACTATTTTTCTAGCTTCTCGAAGCCAAAAGCCATTTAGATACATTGGCTTCTTCACGTGGCCCCTTCCTTTATTTCTTTTTTCTATTATTCCTTTGTAATGTCTTTGGAGAGATAGCAATATCTTTTATTTCTTCTCTTTTTTCTTCATTTTACTTTAATTGAATATCTTAAAAAACTTGCAGTCGTTATAGTGTCATTTCAGGCAAATGCCATCAAAAAGCCAAATTAAACGAGACCTAAGCTGAGCCAATCATATATTTTTGTTCGTTTGCTTAATGAGCCGAGCTGAGCCATGTTTACTAACGAGTTTGACCGAGTCGAGCCAACTCGTTATCGACCCCTAATGATATTCCCTCTGTTTCACAATGTTTGTCAGGTGCATGTAAGGAATCACAAAATTTAAGTAATATTTAATAGAATTGATC
Source organism: Dendrocalamus latiflorus (assembly GCA_017311315.1). Lineage (NCBI taxonomy): Eukaryota > Viridiplantae > Streptophyta > Magnoliopsida > Poales > Poaceae > Dendrocalamus > Dendrocalamus latiflorus. The sequence goes on from CM029639.1 coordinate 7,904,330, forward strand.
GTAGTTGTTGATATTAAACAAATATAGTGTTACTCCATCTAATAGTGATAAATATGGTCTAATTTTATTAAATATTATTTAATTATGCCTTCTTGGTATGCGCTTTCGACGCATATTGCGAAGCGGGAGTATGCTACATCCGTGAACTTTCTTTCAATATTTTTTGCTACATTTCTACCGGCACAAAATCATGTCTAAACTTAGTGGGTATAGGTACATCCATGCTTAGCTGGATCTTTACCCGGCTTCCAACATACGTTTTGCAAAAGGACAGCAGAATACAACAATTTCTGGAGTTATGAAAATAATCTTAAATGCAATGTTACAAAAACAAATGCATCTTCATTGTGGAAAGAACACATGCATACAAGCATATCTTCCACTTTTTACAATTCTTCTTGAAGTTTCAAGGAGGAACTTTTAAACACCCCCCCCCCCCCCTTTAATTTACCTATTCATACAAAGTAAATCTTTTTGACCAGTATAGTTGGTTATGTGGCAAAACTATTTGACAAACTATCTCCCGTCTCTTGGCTATGTGAATTACAATCTTCTTTGGAGTCAAGCACTTCCACTTTCACTGCTTCACATGCTTTATTACCTGGCCTGAACAATATAAATAGCATAATTCCTTTTTTGTGTTTTTAAACAACAATGTGATAACATGTATACCTGGGTGCTAGGGCAACACTTTCATCGAAGTCCCTTTTTATCTACCTTCTGATATATTCATCCACATGCATGCACCGTAAGGAGCTAGCTCGTGTGGTTAAATAAAAGTGATGAGTTCAGAAGGCGAATAGCAAATGCATTGCCCATTTACCCAAGTCCGTGCATGCGCGCACCTTCTCAGCTGCAGCCGCCGGCGGCGAACCCGATCCTGTTACTCCTTACGTCGTAGACGACGCTGAAAGTCTGCTGCTGGGTGTTCCCGATGATGGCGGCGCTCCTGGCGGGCGCGAACGCCAGGCACGTCGTGGAGCTGTCCACGTCGACGAGCAGGTTTCGCCCCGACAGCTTCAGTTCCGCGCCGCCGGCGAAGGCCATGCTGACCGCCGGCACGCGCAGCTGCGAGGCCCGGCCCTTGAAGCATGTGTCTAGGATGGAGTAGGCCGACGCGCGCGGCGTCCCCTTCATGGCCCCGGCTACGGCCTTGCTCAGCGCCGAGTAGACGCTCGTCGGCAGGCGCGTGATCACCGTGCCGGAGTCGATGATCGTCGGCATGCTGGAGTACTCCGATGACGACACGGCCAGCGACTTCCCAGCGACCGTTATCCCGGCCAGCTTGATGAAGTAGAGCGAGTCGTCGAGCGAGCTCGACACCATCGGCGTGTACGAGTACTGCCCCGGGTTGTACGACCCGAGGGACAGGTACCCGGAGGACGACGACGTCGGGAGGCAGTAGGAGAAGGAATACCCGAGGCTCGGCGCGAGCTGGTACAGCAGCGACAGCTTGTTACGCGCCAGACCGATGAGCCCGGCCGAGCGGCCGAAGAGCCCCTCGTTGTCCTGCCCACAGCCGTAGTAGAAGTTGGGCATGCTGGTCGAGCCGAACGACACGGTGTCCTTGCTCAGATACCCGACCGAGAAGGAGCTGTCGCCGTAGCTGGCCTGGTAGATGCAGACGCTGGAGGAGGAGCAGGCGGCTGGGTTGAGCGTGGCGGAGGTGAGGTCGTTGCACTGCGGCGAGGAGCACGACACGGAGGCGTAGGTGCTCGACTTCTTGGGGTTGAACACCGGGCCGGCCTGGCGGTGGCACGACAACGTGCAGGGGGAGCACTGGAGCCAGGTGAGCGAGGACCCCGTGTCGACGACCATGACGTTCGACGTGGCCGGCGTGCCGAGGCCCATGCGGGTTACGTAGTTGCCGACGCCCACCGACGTGCCCGGGTTGAGCGGCACGGACGCGAGGGAGTCGGCGAGGCCGGCGTCGGCGCGGTAGAGGGAGGTGGGGCGCGCGGACGGCGTCTTCGCGAGGCGCGCGGCGAAGGACGCGATGCGAGCATCGTCGTGAGTGAGCACCGCCGAGAAGGGTAGGTCGGCCGGGAGCGGCGCCGGCGAGCAGGGGCTCCGCGGGTGGTGCAGCGGGAGGTGCAGGCCGGAGCTGTTCAGGTGCTGGAAATCTGCAGTTCAGGAGCACGCAGTTTTTACCTACGTCAGTTCGTCCAAAGTTACCGCAACCGTGACAAAAATCCACTAGTCCGTCTCGCTGCTGCCAAGCAAGGCCTTACTTACTTCCGGTGCATCGTCGTCACCAACCAGGCAACCATAAGCCTACCGCACCAGCTCTTGTCGCCAATTTGTTTAGTTTTAGCAGTCGTGATTAGACAGTGATGTATTGATGGCTCACCCAACACAGCAACGCTGCCAATATAACGGCCAGTATACAGAGCAGTGCCATTTACTGCCAGTGGCACTGAGCACATGGCATCAGATTTGGAGGCATCAGGGTAAAAAAAACTGACATCAGATTATTCCTGCTGCTCATTTGCTTTCCCAAGATGTTTTGGATCATCTCATGCATGATCCAAACAAACATGCAAATCTTACGTGGAAACTTTTTAGGATAGTACTTGAGTGTTTTTTATATTTCGGAGTATTCAATTTTTTATCCATAGAATTTGTTTTATTTGTGTTTTTATATTTTGACTTTGTGTTTTTTTTCTCTAAGTCAAAAATGAGATAAGGAAGTTATCTATTTGTATTATTTAAGTATTAAATTTGCTCTGGATCAAAATTTAAGTATTATTTATCAATAAAGCACTCAAGTATTTCCTAAATAGTACTCGAGTGTTTTTTTTTGTGTTTCTGAGTACTCAATTTTTTATCCATAGGATGATGCTTTGTTTGTTCTTTTATGATTTTAACTTTGTGATTTTTTTCTCTAGGTCAACAATGTGATAAGCAAGTTATCAATTTGTTTAGTATTGTTAGAAGCTGCAACATAAACGAACAAGTAGGGTTTTGTATAGTTTTTATTGTGTTTCTTATAGTTTGTTTTGTTCTCATTTTTATGAACTATCACATTATTTTTACATAATTTATTAGTGTAAAAATAGTATATAATTGTAGTAAAAAGGTTATGCAAAAAAAGAATAATATATATTAGAGATTTTCTCAATATATTACATCACATGCTAATAATGAATGAGTAAACTAGTGGATATAGATAGATATGCATTCAACGTCTGAATAATTGAGTTTTTTTTACAAAATAGTACCGAATAAGAATAAAGAAGACAAAGTGATTTTAGCCATTGAATCTAGATATGAAAGATCAAATTTTAAATATTATTTATTAATAAAATATTCGAGTATTCGTTAGACACCACTGCTTTGAGGGAGTGGCGATCATATGGCGTGCTAGTGTGCTACAGCCTAGAGGGTACTATTACAGCCTGAGCACCCTAGTATTGAGGGCACATGTCAATCAGCTCCTATAGGCTTGCGGTTGCATCACGAGAATGGCTCACATCGATGCCGTCCGGTACGAGCCAACAGGTCGTAACCGTATTAAATCGCGCCCGAGACGATGTTGGAGGTAGTTGGCAGAGAGGCTATTGCAACGTGCAACCAACTGACGAGTGTAACATTGATTTGACAACGAATTGATTACCGATAAATATTTTATAAAGGTAATTAAAAAGCTAGTTTATTTGTTTGTTTAAAAGAAATCGTAAACTATAAATCAAAAACAAAAGGGTGTGTATAGGCATCATCTGGATGTTTTCTTCCTAACTATCATCCAGTTTTGAGACCGTTGGATTAGAGATCCAACGGCCCATTTTTTTTGGAGGGGGAGATTTTTTTTTGAGGAGGGGGAGATTTTTTTTGGAGGGGGTGGGGAGAATATATGGCCGTTGGATCTCTAATTCAATGGTCACAAATCTGAATGATGGTTAGAAAGAAAACATCCGGATGATGTTTATCAACACCCAAAACAAAAAGAGAGATGACCGAGCACGGCACGCACTTCTTGAGACATTCAGACTGGACCACATGAATGGATTGAATCCAGACAAAACCAGGGAATCACTGAATCGAGCGGAAACTGTCTGTTAAGATTAGGCACATGCATGTTCGATTAGTCTATCTCAATATATAAGGATATAGGGGTATTCATGTAAGAGATTACAGAGTAACAAAAACTCACATGTGGTTTTTGTTGATACAAATGAAGTCGGTACAGTATGTACTATAATTAACTAGTAGACCTCATGTTGAAAAGACACTCCGTTTAAAAATTAGTTATTATAGTAAAATCAAAAATAGAAATCAAAAGTTGAAAAAGAATATGGCAAAAAAACTAGTTACCAGGATGAGCCGACTGCATATAGTATCTACGAGCCAGCCATGCGAAGGTTCCAACTAGCCACTCAATTTGTACTAGCTCACTTGGTCAGAAACACTGAAAACTATGTTTTTTTGTCATATTGAAGGTAGGCGGGGTTGCGCTAGCAAAAATCCAACGAGAGAGAGCACGTCAGAAAGGGTGTGAGGTGACGCTTTTGGTTGTTAGTTAACACTACTCGACATGTATGAAGGCTAATCGGAGTGCTTGTCAATTTGACATAACGACCACCAGTTCACGCCTTCCATGACTTTTGTGCCTAAGTACATACCATACAAGAAGGTACCTTAGTTTTTTTTTTTGAAGGAGATTATGCATGAGAAACACCCGTGATATTTTCTCAGGAGAACCAAGATTGTACGACTGCATTGGATGATTGGAGAACTACTATTTTTATTTGAAAATCTAGGGAATTAGGTTGGACAGCTACAACCCAGATGTGGCTATATGTGCAAATCATTTACGGCAACCACATTTCTGGTGTGTCCATAATGCCGTGGGGTGCGGCTCAGGTGCTGGGGGCACCGCAGTTAGCGCGTGCGGGGGTGCCCCCAGCACCCGCCACGTGTCCCGCAAATCCTCAAAAAAATTCCAAAAAATTCAAAAAAAATACTTACAAAATCCGAAAATTAGTAAAAAGTACTTTTTTTGTAAAAGTACTTTTATCAAAAAGTATTTTCAAGTACTTAAAAAAATACTTTTTAATGAAAAGTATAAATCAAAAAAAATTTAAGTACTTACAAAAAAATACTTTTTATACTTAAAAAAGTACTTTTTACTAATTTTCGGATTTTGTAAGTATTTTTTTTGAATTTTTTGGAATTTTTTGAGGATTTGCGGGACACGTGGCGGGTGCTGGGGCACCCCCGCACGCGTTAACTGCGGTGCCCCCAGCACCTGAGCCGCACCCAATGCCGTGCGGGTACAATGCTCGATTGATTCGTCTCACGGCAAAGAAAGGAGAAAAAAAAAGGAAGCGAATGGCAGGTGAAATTGCCGGCGAAATGGGCGGCAGCAGCAGATGCTGCGTCGAAAACGTCGCCGGATACGCAAAGTTTTCAATGCTGATCGTCGATCGATAGATATGGTGGCAGGCGGTGGCAAACAATTGATTTCACGGGGGAAGAAGTACAGTACGTTTGAGCTTCATACTGTTGTGTAGTCACTAGCTGGCCATCAATTTTGATCGGGACCATGCGATGGCTCAGAAAGGTCATAGATTGGAGTCTAGCTTTGATCGTATTAGGCGAAGTTAAATGGCAGTTACCAAATAATCAACATCGCAGAAATTAATTTCAGAAGTGGTGATATGGATGGACATGTGTTCACATAGAAGGCGGAACTAGAAATCGGTGACGAGGGGGCGGATCCTCCTTGCATGTTAGGTGGAGAAGTATAGTATCTAATGCAAACCACAAAATTTGTTTAAGACTGGCATCAGAATATGTTCCATCCAGACTGTTAGCACAACGCTAAAGCGCCAATTGGTCATCGACAAAATACACACTCCTAACAAGACGCTTTCGTTTTGGTGGTGATGGAACATTGAAAAGCATGCATAATCTATCGATCAAACGCACCTAACGTACTTATACTATTGCCCTGACCTATGTATTTCCTGGCATCTAGATTGCCCTTTGGAGCTGTCAACTTTTATGCAGTTATTATACTTGACATAGGCAAAGGCGCTTTAATTAGCCGCTGCCTGAAAAAATATTTGCAGGGTGACACACATCCAACACAATTTTGGGCTCAAATTATCTTACATTGCAATTTAGGTTTATATATAAGGCCGTTCTTTCTACCCTTTGGTATTCAGTAACAACACACGTTCAGGTTAATTCATCCTACGCAATGATTTTATACCTTTCTCAAAAGAAAAGGAGAAGTGAACATCACAAAAAATTCTGAAGTTACTGACAGTTGCAAATTGATTCCTCAGATGCTACTTAAGCGCTCTAAAACTCGTGCGCTTTTCTCTTCCTACTGAATTGTCTAATGCCATCTAAGGTTAGTACTACTGTTGTAAATATGTCAAGAAAGTACATATCCTTAATCTAGTTGCAGAAACCAGAGATAACTAATGGCAAGTATGCAAAAACACGCATGAAGAAAGTCAGACGACTAGGAGGAGTTATACCTTTTACTTCTGATGAGCATGCATCAGTGATATCCCTGATAGGAGTCGCCACTGCGAAGAGCAGGGAGAAGGCAAGCAGAAGAGGCAACGCCATCTTATCTATCTGAAACCTCCTTGCAGTGGCTGTATATCAGTAAGCTCAACCCCCTCGCGGCCTTTTATCGAGATTCCGTGCGCATGGGCGTGCGCCCGTTGCGCTTGGGAGTTGGGAGTCCCACCAAAAGCTGTGATCGTTTTGGCTTCAGCTTTTAGCTTTCGATTTATTTTTCATTATTCATAAATTTCGCTTTTTTATGAACTTTTGACTTTTTATTGAGCTTTTTGCCGGTTCTTTTTTCCCGTATTTGTTTGTATTATATATAATGGGCTAACATTTTTTTATATTTTTTAATTTTTTAATTTAATTATGCTAAATAAACAACTGTCAGTTACAGTGTTTTTTCAGCCAGGTACAGTGCTTTTCAGCCATAAGTCACAAAAAAAGCCCAAATAAGCACCACCGAACAGTTGAAATAATCTTTTATCCATGGCATTTCCAACCACCTGATTACTACTACGATAACTAGCAAGTATGTTTAACTGCTGTCTCTTCCTTTCAACTTTTAAAAGCTATCTTTCAATTTTTATATAATAACTAGCTTTTAAATAAAGTATTTTTTAAGATAAGATCTACACGTTAATTATAGCACACACTACGACTTTATTTATATTGGTCAAAACCGTACGTAAGTTTCTATAACTTTATACTCTCACAAACAGCCTAAAAATCGTAAGCCGCAGAAAAAAGAAACCCGTACATGACTTCTGGTCAGGCTGCGCTGGGATTCAGACATCTAAATTTAAGGGCTCTGATATATTATATCTTCTGTTATTTTTGCGTCTCTTCTTAGGGCATCTCCAATGGTTCTAGCCATCAACTAACTAGAAGACTTTCACATCATTTATATAATACACACTAAAAGCTAGCATTCTAAAGAACTCTCTATAAGGATAGCTATTTAATGCTTACATGCACACACAGAAAAGGACTATCATTTATAGAGGCTGCCTCGTTTTGCGTTATAGACTAGTGTTTAAGGAAGAGCTGGCTTGGTTTTTTTTTTGCATACTCTCTTTCCTCCACATAGGATATATGCTGATATGTACATACATATAGCTAGCTGACTCAGACCATTGGAGATGCCCTAAAGCAAGTACAATAATGCTGACTAGATCGCCTCTAACGAAATCCACGTCAACACAATCCTATGTGGAAGAGAGAGACAAGAGGAGAGAGAGGCAAGCTGCCCCTTATATAATAGGTGACCTCTAGCACATCATACGAGGAGCGAGAGACAAACTACCCCTCATGCAAGAGGTGACCCCTGATATATTTATGCAAGTATTAAATGTTTGAGTGCTTTAGTAGAGGTAACCTCTACTCAACTTATTGTATTAGTTACCTCCACATGAGCCACATGTACTCTTTTTGCTTATTTGGCTAGTCCTAGAGGCGGCAGCCACCTCTTCTATTAAATAATACAGATAGCTGCTACCTCCAATACATTTCCATGTCATCAAAAGATAATGATGCAGTCAACTCATACAATAAGCTGGCTATAAGTTGTCTCCACAAGAGCTCTCAATCATCTAATACATACATGGGTATTGATAATTTAATACATGCATGAGTATAGCAATTAGTTCTATAGGTACATGCATGGATAATGCATCTTTTCCTGTGCTATAGCCTGACTCTTGCATGGGAGTCGGCTTGGCTCTCTCTCCTTTTCTCTCCCCTCCACATAGGACTATGTTGATATAGATTTCTTTGTAGCTAGCACAGGAAGCTTCTGCTTGCCCTCAAAATGAGTAGTGTTGTGACAGATCGAATGAATATCATGCACCAATGAGATATGGGTAAGCAAAAGCAGCTTTTCTGCGGCTCAAAGTCAGGTTAGGTGCAGCACAGTTATGAACTCGGCTCAATTAAGTTGGCAGTTAAGCGCACCTATTTAGCCAAATGAACTCGATGCACAACAAGACATCTGTCAATTAATCATCAATGGCGTCCAGCATTATATTGGTAGTACCAATTTTGACAAGCTGTGGACTGCAGTGGTTAGCCAATGCTAGTAGTAGCTTGAGCCAGCATCAAAATGATTGTCATAGCACAGGGCTCGGATGTAGCAACTTTAGTCTGAGCTAGCAGCCACCATGCAGGTAGCTGTCCTTTTTTTTTTGGCTTTATGGTTTATAGCTTTTAATTTCTTTATAGTAATTAACTTTCAAACAAAATATTTTTTAAGATAGAGTGCATAATTAATTGTAGTAGATACTATCCTAATTTTATTTATATCGATTAAAATCACACGCGAGTATCTCTCTGTACTCTTTCTAGCAAACGGCTATAATTCAAAATTTTCAATCAAAATCTATAAATTACAGTAAAAAAACCCACAAAATCATAGAAAAAGACGAAAGTGACCTGCTGATTGATATAGATGATCATGGCATCATATGACCTGCTGATTGATATAGATGATCATGGCATCATATCATGATGCTCCTTGGGGAAAATTCAGTTAATGGAGAAACAGAATCTTGTACGTGATTAGCTAATGAATCTTTTCATCACAAGCTAGCTAGCTTCAGCCAGAAGCCTCTGATGGGGCAAGGCAACTCAGCAACTGCCTGCCTGCTAATGAGAGGAGAGAATAATCCTAGGCACGTACCAACCGACGACACGATCACCAGCAAGAAAATGACCATCTTACCAACCACGTGAGGTGTCCCGGCCGATCGGCGGTTTGTGCACCGACATATGATGCCCAACAAAGTCTCCAGGACACGGAGAAAAATACATGGCATCCGCAGGTAGACATACAAGACAGGTCGTGTATTAGGCATAGTTTTAAATCTTCGGCTATAGCTGCCGCTATAGCTATTTTAGACAGATAAAGCTATTTGAGTCCATGTATAATTTAACCGCTATAGCCCGCTATAGCCTCATTTAGCTCCGCTATTAGCTGTTTGAGAAGTCATCCGCTAAACGTCATAACCGGAGATTTAAAACACATGTACAATACAAGATGCTTATATATGAATGCTTAAAGAGAGAGAATATAGCCACATCATCAAGCACTCATGCAAAAATTATTTTCTTCAATGCAAGTATCTCTTCCATGGGTGCTTAGATGCTATATTATCTATTAATAGATATAGTTATACACATAAGCACCTACTAAGCACCAATGCTTATTTAAGCATCGATGATTCAAAATAAGCATCTTATCTATTCTATATGGCAAGAAAATCAGTTTTTTATTGCTAAGCATCTCTCTAAGCGCCTGTATTGTACATGCTCTTAGGTAGTGCGATACCGCGCTGGTGCGGCTACATATTATGCTAGTCGCTACTACTTGCAGACTGCGATTTGCTCTTCCTTTTGGGAAGTAGGAGTGGATACTCTTGGATTATAATTGGTTGGAAGAAGATAATGTGAGTCCCCCATGAGCCCACGGTGGCATTGCCCAAAGTCTGTGACAAGCGTGGAATGCCAAGATTTTTGGCATGATCCAAACGAAGCATGGTCGTGTACCAAGGTTACCAAAATCGGTTTTGAATTTTTACTAGAAGGGTTCAGTAGAACCAGTAGCACTGATTTTCAGAAAATTTTGATAGTTTTCAAGCTGGAAATTTCAAATAAATATGGTCGAAATCGGTGTAAATTGGAAACAAATCGGAGTAACTCAAAGTAAAATAAAATATTTAAGATCTGTTTGTACTTTTTTTTTCTCTCATTTGGAGCTGAATGTTTATACTTTGTAGAAAGGGAATAATAGCAAAAGGTATCGACCCTTAAACTATTGATGAATTTGGCCGACACCTGGGCTTATTCCCTTGCCCATTAGTGCCCAATGTACCTACAGGAGAGCTCTATTCGGGGCTATGTGCTAGGCCGATTTAGAGAAGCTCGTTTTTGCAAATTGCTTTCGGTCTGCGTTTACACGCTCGTCGCATGGTATGGTATTGGTGGTGCTGGCCCAAGGTAGCCCGATTCAGTTCACTGAATCGCCTGGGTTCCATTGATGAACTAATTACATGCAGCCTGTTTAGGCATTCATGCCCATTGTCTTAGCCCGTACGTCCGGAACGATGACTTGATTGGTGTAGGAATGTCGTTCAGTTTTCACACCCTGTACATGCTCATATTCTTCTCGATCCATGTCTCCTAATTTTTTCTTAACAAATAAATATAATAATTTTTTTGTCATCGTTTCGAAGCGGTTTATCGAGGCGATCTTTTAGAAGTGGCTTATCGACATTCGATTCGTTCACACAAACATTGACACTAGAGCCATAAACCATCAGCCACAGACGTAGCAAAAAAGAATGCACCATATAACATCTTAAAAATTGACATTTTAGAATATAGTCCCTATATTACACCCAAGGGGCTGTCATGTCAGCTTATTTGTAAAAAAAGCCTTATGAATTTTTCAAAATCATGTATATTGTATTGGCCCTTGAATTTTACAAAAAGGCCCATCATGCATTTTTTGTGGAAAAGCCCTCGGCTTTTCCAAAATTGCATACGGGTCCTTAAATTCCCATAGAGACCCTCCTTTTGTTGGATAAAACCCCTCGGTTTTCTTGTTATTACGTATGGATCCTTGTTTTTTTTCGAAAAACCCTTCGCTTTCCGCAGAAATTCGTGTGGCCCTCGATTTCTTGTGCTGTTACTCTTTTTGATGTAATGGCTTTTGCTAACATACTGTTTCTTGTGTTGTGGGTTTTCAGGCTTCAATGCAGCAGTTGCTGGGTGCTTCTTTGCCATTGAAACTGTACTGAGGCCGCTTAAAGCGGAAAACTCACCTCCCTTTACGACTGCTATGATAATATTTGGCATATGTCATATCATCTACTATATCAAATGTTTTGCTTGGAGAAAGACCAGCTTTTATAGTGCCGGCATATAAGCTAAAATCTGTTGCTGGTACCTGCCCTACTTCTTTTTATCTTTAACTGTAAGAATGGAGGTTCATCTATTAGTTGCAGTTAGGATATATTCCAATAACCCCTTTTTTTATCATGTTGTGGTTGCATACTGGGTTTGCCATTTGTGGCAATTCATCAAGCCTCAACATGTGATTCCCGTTTTTGTTGAGGCTTATGGTTATAAGGTCCAGAGCTGATTTTCTCATAAAGTTTAATACTTGGACTATTCTATATAAACTTCGAGTTCCTCACATAGAAGCCTCATTTTTGTAGGGTCTATTCATATTGGCTTTTAAAAATTGTTTTTTACACTAAATGACTTTTCTACAATACCTAGTTTTCAAACGGAGTGCCTTTTTAAGGCGGTGTCTACTAGTCGATTGTAATACACATTGCAGCGACTTCATTTATATCGGTCAAAATCGTATGCGAGTATCTCTCTCTACAAGCTGTTAATATTCATAATCCAAAGCCAAAAGGCTATATGAACTGGCCCTTAATTATCTTGACATGGGTTCTCAACTGAAAAGTATTTTTATCCTTTTGTATCACTGTATAAGTGTATATGAACAATTGTGTTTCTGAAGGATATTTTCGTTTCTCATTTTTTTTTGCAGAGCTACCTCTATACCTCATCTTAGGAATGCTCTATGGAGCAGTCAGTGTGGTATTTGGCTGGTTGGTATTATGGTTTTCAAGATTTTTTGGATACATAGCATTGGGTGGGCTGGGAGCTGGCCTCATACTCTCAAATATCCAGGTATTTTATACTGGGGTTTCACGAATGTTGAAGAAATATCGCATACTGGGAAAAGTGCTTTTGGTCCTGTTATCTCGTTGTTAACTTGCAGCTGCAAAGGTAGTTGCAACTGCCCTTTGCAAGGGCTCTGGTCTTGTGGGTGGGCTATATGCTCCAAGCCTGATGATCAGGGCTGCTGTTGGTGCTGTTTTTGGAGGGTCAGCTGCATATTTAATAAACTCAGCTATACCCGGTAATGCTGCTGTCAGCCACGAGCTTATGCTCTAGTAAGTTGCTTTGTAATCCACTTTCCTTATTGCTTGAAGCAATGATGTCCTAGGGAACTAATTGTCTGCATTGTAGGTTGGAATGGCTGCTACATTAGCTTCAGTTTCTTCAGTCCCACTGACTAAATTGACTAAAGTATTGCTTCTCTTTGAGCTGACAAAGGATTACAGGATTTTGTTTCCTCTCATGGTAAGCAACTGAGTGTTAAATGTGGTCCTCCCATGTTTTTGTCTGGATCTTATCTCTGTTTTTTTTGGGTTCTCATTGCCAATTTGATGCAGAGGGCATACATGCCACGTCTCCTATTTTGCCATTGCATTTTCGAAAATAATGCACATTTTCTTCTTTGGTTCTCTTCTAACAGGGAGCAGTTGGGTTGGCAATATGGGTTCCTTCTGTAGTAAACCAACCAAATGATGGTGAACCTTCTGGGTTTAGAACACCCAGGTGGGGTTACTCTTCAATTTCATCAGAAGATAGAAATACTAGTAGCTGGAGGCAAGGTGACGGCATAGATGATCTTGAGCTTGTTATGAATAGCGCTTGTATTCATATGAGGCCAATGGGCCAGAATATATACACAAAGTACAAGTGGTAAATATGCAAAGAACCCCTCATAACAATGGGGAATAACAAACTATACATATCTCTAACACCCCCCCTCAAACTCATGGTGGATCAACAACACTGAGTTTGGAGAGGTAGAAGCTATGCTGTGCTCGAGTCTGGGCCTTCGTGAAGAAATCCGCTAGCTGAAGCTCCGAAGGCACATACTGAAGAGTAATCACCTGATCATGCACACAAGACCTCATGAAAGAAGCATCAACACCAATATGCTTGGTGAGCTCATGCTTCACAGGATCACGCGCAATACTGATAGCACCTGTACTGTCTGACAAGAGAGAAGTCGGTGCAGTAACAGAAACACCAAAATCCTCAAGTAACCACCGTAGCCAAGTAATCTCCGCTGTCAAGAGAGCCATAGCTCGCAACTCAGCCTCTGCACTCGAACGGGACACTGCAGTCTGTTTCTTCGTCTTCCAGGCAATAAGAGAACCACCAAGAAAAACACAGTAAGCAGAGATAGACCGGCGATCAGAAGGATCGCTGGCCCAAGTAGCATCCGAATAGGCCTGAAGCTGTAAAGAGCTGGAACGTGGAAAGAAGAGACGGCGAGAGATAGTCCCGCGAAGGTATCGCAGAACTCGAAGAAGGTGGCTGTAGTGGACCTGAGTGGGAGCGGAAACAAACTGACTCAGAATATGAACTAGATAAGTGATATCCGGACGAGTAACAGCAAGGTAGACAAGACTCCCAACAAGATGACGATAGCGAGTCGGATCAGAAAGAGGCTCGCCATCAGAGAGTCGGAGGTGAACATTGAGCTCCATGGGAGTCTCAACAGTACGCTGATCAGTGAGAGAGGCGCGATCAAGAAGATTCTGAATATATTTCGCTTGGGACATAAAGAAACCATCTGGAGTGGAAGTAACCTCAATCCCAAGGAAGTAACGAAGAGGACCAAGATCCGACATAAGGAACTGCTCACTAAGACGAGCCTTGACAAAGGCAATGTACTCAGAATCATCTCCCGTAATGATCATATCATCAACATACAGGAGAAGAAGAGTCCGACCACGAGACGAAGTGTGGACAAAGAGCGCAGGATCATGATCACTAGCTGAAAAACCAGCAGCAGTGACCACAGAGGAGAAGCGCTCAAACCAAGCACGAGGGGCTTGCTTAAGGCCATAGAGAGAGCGACGAAGGCGACAGACCATGCCCTCAGGAACAGAATACCCAGGTGGCGGATGCATGTAGACCTCCTCACGCAACTCGCCATTAAGAAAGGCATTATTGACATCAAGCTGAGAAACAGACCAGTGACGAACAGACGCCACTGAAATAAGAGTCCGAACAGTGGTCATGTGGGCTACAGGAGCAAAAGTCTCATCGTAGTCAACACCATGCTCCTGCTGAAAACCACGAGCAACAAGACGCGCCTTATAGCGCTCAAGAGAGCCATCAGAGCGAGCCTTAATCTTATAGACCCACTTACAAGTGATGGGATGAGAATGAGATGGACAAGGAACAAGATCCCAAGTACCAGTACGCTCAAGGGCAGCAATCTCCTCGGCCATGGCAAGCTGCCACTCAGGGTGAGTAACAGCATCCCGGTAGGAGACAGGCTCACGAGTAGCCGCGCCAGCAAAGGCAAAACGGGCAGGAGGCCGAATCAACTGGCGATCGCGGAGAGCGTAGCGAGGAGAAGATGGCCCATCAGGGGAAGATGGAGCATCAGAAGAAGAGGGAACATCAGAAGAAGATGGCTCAGCTGGAGGATCCTCAAAACGAGGCCGACGAGTGTAGAAGATAAGAGGAGGATGTACGGTAGTAGGAGGAGCCTGGGGAGTCGTAGGAGACGACACAGGCGGCGACAACGGCGGAGAGGCCACAGGAGGAATATGTGGAGACTCAGTGGGACAGGTGGACGAGGGCAAAACAGAGATAGGTGTATCTGGAAAGGTCAAGAAAGACAGAGACTCCACAGAGGAAGCCGAAGGAGAGGCGGGACGTGGGTAGAATGGACGAGACTCGTCGAAAGTCACATCCCGAGAAACCCGCATCCGACGACCAACAGGATCCCAACACCGATAGCCCTTGTGCTCGGCACTGTACCCCAGAAAGACGCACTCAACAGACTGAGCGGTCAGTTTGGTACGTTCTCGAGGGGCGAGGAGAACGTAGCAAACGCAGCCAAACAGATGAAGGGCAGAGTAGTCAGGAAGAAGACCACAGAGACGCTCAACAGGGATCGCACCCTTAAGAGCAGAAGAGGGCTGAATGTTGACGAGATAGGTGGCAGTGGAAACAGCCTCGGCCCAAAAGTGAGGTGGAATAGAGGCGGCGATCATCAGAGCACGAGCCGTCTCAAGGAGGTGACGATGCTTGCGCTCAGCGACACCATTCTGAGCATGAGCACCAGGACAAGAAAACTGAGCGAGAGTGCCCTGCTCAGCAAGGAAGCTGCGCAGGTGACGAGAGAGGTACTCGCCAGCAGAATCAGCACGAAAGACACGAATAGGAGTAGAGAACTGTGTGTGTATCATAGTGGCAAATTGTTTATAGATAGACAAGGCCTCACTACGAGAAGACATGAAATATATCCAAGTGTGGCGAGAGAAATCATCTATAAAAATAATATAATAACGATGACCCCCTTTCGAAACGAAGGGAGCCGGACCCCAAACATCTGAATGAACAAGATCAAAAGGACGCTGAGACACAGTCTCACTATGAGGATAAGGAAGCTGAATCTGTTTACCTAACTTACAGCCCTGACAATCTAAAGACACGTCTCCTGAGACAGACCCCAGAAGACCACGACGAACTAAGGACGACAGGCGAGATCCACACAGATGGCCAAGACGGTGATGCCACTGCTGGAAAGAGCCGGTAGACGAAGTGGCAGAAGCGGAGAGACTGGCGGCGGTGGTGGCAGCGGAAGGAAGATGAAGCCAGTCAAGCTCCCAGAGACGCTGTGAGTCACGGCGCCGAGGGCCAGAACCAACCAGAGCTCCCGTGTGGCAGTCCTGAACACAACAAGAGTCAGAGTCGAGAATAACTCGATAACCAAGGTCAGTAATCTGCCCAGCAGAAAGAAGCTGCAAGGTAAGGCGAGGAACATGAGCAACAGAAGGAACATGAAAAGATGAGTTGCTAAGAGATCCTCGACCAGAGACAGAAAGAGATGTACCATCAGCAGTAAGAACACTGACAGGAGAATCAAGAGGTGTAATAGAAGACAGAGTGGAAGAATCAGGAGTCATGTGAAAAGATGCTCCAGAATCAAGAATCCACGGGGAGGTACCTGACTGTGTAGGAGGTGGTCTCTCAGTGCCTGAAGAGTCAGTAGCAGAACCTGCAGAACCTGTCGAGGGAGAACCTGAAGCAGCAAGTAGGCGTCGAAGTCTGGCTATCTCCTGCTCGGTGAGAGAAGCTGCTGAAGAAGTCGAGGCAGACGTCGTCGTAGAAGCACTAGTGCCAGTAGAAGAACGGCGTGAAAGATGCCGCTTCTTCTTGTAGCACTGGGACTCAGTGTGGCCATCCTTGTCGCAGTAGGAACAGTGAGGACGGCCACCTCCAGACTGAGGACGGCCACCACCACCTGTGGTAGCCGCTGGAGGAGGCAGTGTAGCAGGCGGACGAGCGGCGAGCACAGAGGGGAGTGGCATCAGACCAGCACCACTCAAACGAGTCTCCTCTGCGCGTATCTCGGTAAGAGCCTCCAGGAGAGTGACACGAGGGTGGCGTGCAAGGAGCTGGGCACGCCTTTGCTCGAACTCAGGACGAAGGCGAGTAAGGAACTCGTAAACCCGCTGAAACTGCATATCAGCACGTACCTCCAGGCAGCACGGACAGGTACGACAGCCAGCAGTGCGAAGTGAGTCCAACTGACGCCAGACAGCAGAACTCTGAGCGTAAAAGGCGTCAACAGTAGCATCACCCTGCTGAAGAGAGTGCTCCTGGCGGACCACGGACAGGTACAGGGCATCACCAGAGGGCTCGTAGCGCTGACGAAGATGAGTCCACATCTGGAAAGCCGAAGGGAGTCCCACAACCTCAGAAGAAAACTGAGGCTGGACACTGGCGATGAAGACAGCAGCAGCCCGAGCGTCGTCATCGTACCACTGAGTGTAGACGGTCAGACGATCCTTGTAGGAATCCAGAGCCTCCTGGTAGGCAGAGGCAGCTTTATCATCAGCATCATCATCAGCAGCAGCCTTATCGGCTGTCGGAGGCAATGCAACAGGCGTAGGCTCCGTCGGATGAATAGGGCAAGGCGGGCAGGTGACATCGCCAGAGAGGACGCCCCAGAGACGAAGACCACGCATGTGAATGCGCATGTGAGACACGAAATCGGTGTAATTAACACCATCAAAGATCACCGGGCAGCGAGGGAGAGAAACGGTGCCCATTGGTAGGCGGCGCTGGACGGCGCGGCGACCAAGGCAACGAAGTCTAACAGGCGGCGCTGGACGGCGCGGCGGTTAGAACAATGTTTTTTTTTGCTCTTTTTTTTCCTTTTCTTTTCTTTTAACGGGCCTCCGGCCCGTTAACCACACTCACGCACGCCCTTTAGGGCAGGCGGCGCAAGAGGCAGCAGGAGCGGCCGGCGGCGGCGCGGAGGGAGCGGCCGGCGGCGCGGAGGGAGCGGCGACGCGAGGGAGCGCCGACGCGGAGGGAGCAGCCGGCGGCGTCGGGTAGCCGAGGCGGGGCTGACGGCGGCAGGGGCGGCAGCGGAGGTCGGGCGGACGGCGGAGGCGCCGAGCCGAGCGGGCACCGAGGACCCGAGCGGCCGAGCCCGAGCGGCAGCGGAGGCCGGGCGGACGGCGGAGGCGCCGAGCCGAGCGGGCACCGAAGACCCGAGCGGCCGAGCCCGAGCGGCGGGGAGGCCGGGCGGCGACGCGGGGAGGCGCGAGGCAGCGAAGGAGGCCGGCGAGGCGACCGGGTGGGAGTCGGGCGGGGCCGACGGCAGCAGGGCGGCAGCGGCGACGGGGGAGGCGCTGAGGCCAGCGACGGCGGAGGAGACTGGCGACAGCGGCGGCGGCGCAGGGAGAGGCCGGCGGCGGCGCGGAACCCTAGGTAAACCAAAACCCTAGTTTTGGCTATGATACCATGTTATGAATAGCGCTTGTATTCATATGAGGCCAATGGGCCAAAATATATACACAAAGTACAAGTGGTAAATATGCAAAGAACCCCTCATAACAATGGGGAATAACAAACTATACATATCTCTAACAGAGCTCACTATCTTACAAACTGATATTCATAGCTATGGTACCCACAACGAGGAAATGCTTCTAGATGATTTGAAGGTTTGGCAAGCTCTGTAATCCTAGTTAGCTGATATATAGTGTGTTCATCCTTAGTTCAAGAGAAGTACACATTGTAAATTGTAATTGTGATGTTGTTTATCTTAATTTGCCATTTGAACTTTTTTACTAGGTCTCCCAGGCCATGTCAAAGAGCTATGTTAAAGTTCCACCATCTGCCACAGTGACAGAAGCTCTCAAGCTATTGCATGATAAGCAGCACAATTGTGCCCTTGTTGTGGATCATGAAGATTTTCTCGAAGGAATTGTTACATTAGGGGATATTCGCCGTTTGGGATTTGAATTGCATGTGGAAAGTTTCGTAAATGGAGACCAGCTGAAGTCTGATGTACGTTTACATGGTGAAAAAGATATCTTTCAATTAACATACATCTATGTTAATAAGCAATGAATTAGTGTATGCCATTTTCACATGGTGTGGACTGGATACTGATTTCGAACCATTGATATTCAGGGCAATAGCTTAAAAAGCAACTCAAAATTTTATATCTTAAAAAAACAATGTTTTTAATTGTCATTCGTTCTAGCTCTGAAAGGTAAAGAAACAGTTTTGACGCTGCCTGGTGGTAAACATGTACTAATTCAAAGAGGATTTGCAGGAATCCTCTTGGACCCGCTCATTTCAGCTTCAGCTTCAGCTTCTGGCTTATTTTTTATTATTCATAAATTTCGTCTTTTTTTGAACTTTTATTGTTTTTTTGCCGGTTCTTTTTTCTCGTATTCGTTCGCGCTGTCCGTAATGAGCTAACATATTTTTCTATTTTTAAATTTTTTAAATTTAATTACGCTAAATAAGTCACCTTCAGTTACAGTAAAATTTTAATTACTACAGTGCGATTTCAGCCATAACCATAGCTTTTCAGGCTAACTGAGCGGGGCCATATGTTTTGTCTCAGCCCTTTTATTTTTCTTGGTTTATTGAACTTTGTCTAATAATTGAATTGGTCTATTGGTTTATTGGATTGGTTCGAGTCTATGCTAACATGTCAGATTTATTTGCTTGTCAAGGGAGGAAATTGAGAGCTGGAAGACGATATATCAAAGAAAAGAAGATTTTCATCTTATAGCAAGTGGGCACTGAAACAATAGTGGGCTATGATATAATTTGAGACGTTTCTGTGAAATGGGGATGCATGTAGTTCAGCCTGTATATACTACGCAGGCTGTCCTCTCCAAAGAACCTGAGCTGCTATCTGAGGAGAATTACGCAGGCAGGTCTGACCAATTTTGCGATGGTGGTTTATTAACAAACCTGCTTTCCCTGGTTGAACTATTTATTCTAGTTGCGACTCAACTTTTTTACTTTACACGGGAGAGGGATGGGTACGGAATACGGATGCAGCTAGATTAGGAAGGTGGTATTGCAATATACACTTGTACCTTTGTACTATTTGTATTAGCCATCTTTAGCAGAGAAAAAAAAACCCCCTACGGTCCAGTGTGGAAAGTGTGATCACACGAGAAGCTCTTGTAAAATGTGCAGTAGAAATTTGTCAAAGCCGATGTTGTAATTTGTTACACAAGAATGTATGTAACATTTATGAGCACTTCATTATCTCCTTTCGTGGGGTATACATAGCTTGCATGGTGGTTTTATTTGTTTTCCTTAACTTGTGATTTGGAGGCTGTGCCATCCAATCTACATCGGTCGACATCGTTGCATTGCCCTGTGCTGTGTGTTACAGTACTGATGGCAGCAAGCTACCCGCGGCGGCGGCTGCACGGACGCACGGGGTTGAAGCCGTAATCCTCCGTCCTCGCACGTGGGAAAAAAAGCAACAGCCCGCGCCGTTTCCCCTCGACCCATGCATCCCAATAGCCTCCCCTCTTGCCAGCCCCGCCGCGCCGGCAGCGTCAATCCGGCAAGTCCGCGCCGCCGCAACATTTCGACATGCTCGAGCTCGTCCGGACAGGAGCGGACGCGGCACGCCAGCACTAGCACATTCGCCGCGGACTCCTTGATTTTCTGTACCAAATGTTGTGCTTGTGCAGGCGACCTTCGAAAGCTTGGCATATCCAAGCCAATTCTGTAACATCACAAATCACAAACTAAGGCGACAACGCGAGACGATGCGTAGAAGCATCTTGCTCACAAATCACAAGCTGAGGCGACAACGCGAGATGCTGCGTAGAAGCATCTTGCTTACAAATCACAAACTGAGGCGACAACGCGAGATGCTGCGTAGAAGCATCTTGCTCCGGACGGCAGGGACGCACGCGCCACTGCATGTACACAAGTCCCAGCCGGGCGACTCGGCCAAGCCACATCCTAAAAGAACTCGGCTAAGCCAAGGTAAGCCAGCTCATGCAAAAGCTCTGTACATAACACTTTCCAGTTTCCAGATATTACAACGCGTTTTCCATGGCAGGGCAACAGAAACTCTAAACTAAAGTAAAGCCGAAATAAATTGGATTTGACCATATATGCATCATCCTCAGTGGCGGAGTAAGATTTCTCTGAGCCTCGGGCCCAAAACTAAAGGAGCTATAAGTCTATAACTAACATCAAATACTATCAGCACTAAGGTATAACAAAAGTAAAATACAAATGCATAATCAAAATAAAATTTAAATTCCATGTTGAACGATATGACAAAATAGATAAAACACAGTAAAAAAAGAATGTAACATACCACTAGCAAGGTAACTTTTGCTTAATGTAACATACTACTATTGGCGGAGAGGAGGCGGGGGGGGGGGGGGCGGGGGGTCGGTGCCGCGGCGGAGAGGAGGCACCGAGGCGAGGGGCGGTGCAGCGCCGCCGCAGGAGGAGGCGGAGAGGAGGCACTGAGGAGGGGGGGGGGGGGGGGTGCCACGCCGCCGCGGGCCGAGGCGAAGAGGAGGCGCCAAGTCGGGGGGCGGTGTCGTGACGGAGATCTGCTAAGGAGGCGACGGCAACGTCGCGGTGGCCGGCGAACTCGGCTGAGAGGAGGCGGGGGGAGGCGGTGCCACGGTGGAGATCAGCGAAGTCCTCCTTTGTGTATGCAGAGTCGTAGTCTTTGTTGCTAGGCTTTGAGTTCAAACCCGAAAGGTACCCATCGTCGAATAGCTGTATATTAAACAAGGCGTTGGACATCTTTTATCAATTGATAAATTGGTGAGGATTGTTGGTTTTATGAGGGCATTTCGGTAATTTCCCAAAAAGAAAAGGAAAAAAGGGAAATTGAGGTGGGCCCACCTGTTAGTGGGCAAAGTGAAGAGATAAGGGAAGGAGACTGCGCATGCGCGTGCCTGTGCGAGTGCTTCGACTTCGCCAGATCTGGCGCACCAGCCGATGTTTTTGGCGGCTCGTGGGGGAGATGGCGACTGGGTGGCAGCGGCGGAGGTGCAGGCTGGCCTGGGTTCCTTAGAGCCGGCCACTCGCGTCACCTCACCGCAACCTCCCGCCTCCTCTTCTTAAGGCCCCAGTTTTCTTCCATACAGTATCTCACTTCCAATCTGGACTTGCTCCTCTTTGGGTCTTCTTTCTCTCTGGTCTTCGGGTTGTGTGGGTGCTGGTGCTTCTGCGCCGTCGCCGATTGGAGCTTTTGCCTTTGATTTCCCGTGTGAACCCTATCGTTTCGATGGGGTGTGAGGGAAAATCTGAAGGTGGAAGGTTGACCCGAGGGAGGAAGAAGGCAGTGGCGATTCCCATTGTGTTTGAGTGCATCTGGCCGGTGCATTCTGTTTAGTTTTGCTCGGCATCACCCTGACCTTCGACTCCGACGTCGGCTATCCAAGGTTGGAGAGGGCACTGTATCTCCGTCTACCACACTCTTCTTCTGCTTCGTCACAGAGGGGTGCTAGGTTTTCTGGGACAGTACTTTTGAGTGTCCCTTGCCCTGTTCTTCTTGTTCTTCACCGACTTGGTTTTCTTCTGGACAGCTTTGAGTGTCGTCTGCACCGTGAGTATTATTGATTCTTTTTGCAAAGTTCAGTGGTTGTACTTGTTCTTTATTCTCTGTTCAAGTACTTGGGAGTTGCTATGCGTGTTTGTGGGCTCAGATTGTGTGCTCTGTGATAAGAATATCGAATACTGAAATTGATCTAGTTAACTGAATCAGATTTGAGCTCATTTGAATTGTCTTCTACTGTCTATACTGTAGCTAGTTATATTTCGGCTGAGGAGATTTGTTAACGTGCGATTGAAATGATCTGTGATGCAGTAATTACTTTGTCCAGTTTTTTCCAGAATAGATCACTTCTTCATTCTATTCATCTTTGGTTGTATTCTGTTATTCTGATCGTTGACTGGATAATGCATATTATTTCATTGCTTGTGAACATCTAAACTGAAAATTCTCTGTTTGCTGTTCTTTGTATTTGCTCAGTTTGTGATAGTAGAAAACATATATGTGAGCTCAAATCCTAGTTTCTAGTTATGAGATCGTTAATAAAGAGTTTCTATATTAGCATGAGAAGGCCAAGATTAACAATCTTGCGCAACTCTGTTCTGAGAGCAAGTTTAAAGCAATTACTTTGTCATAGGCTAGATTTAATTGCTTTTCTGTTTAAAGGAATACTTGACATGTTATTTTCAGCAGTATTGTGGTTATATATATTAGATATATACATTTGTATAAATGGCAAGATGGAATTACATGGTTATATGCAATTTATGTCATTTATATTCCGCTGAAAATATTTTGAATCTATGTTTAATATAGCTGGAATTAAAACTGAAAATAGGCTCATACCGCTTTGTTATAACAGAGACTACTTGTCTATATTACAAATCCAAGGCTGACCCACTGATATTCTTCTAAGGGCCCAAGGTTGCTTAATAACTAGCTGTGGAGCACTGGAAAATAGCCAAATTTTGCAGAATTATTAGGGTCTTGGTTTGGAGGCTACTGCCGCCGGCGTGGGGGTGGACGTTTAGGAGTCATCGGAGACATCAGTTAGAGTGCGCTCTGATTCCACTGTGGCAGCGATGTGACGCGTTGCCAAACCGGTCGTGACTTGTCTACGATGTGTGACCTAAGGCAAACAGCACCACAGCGCATACGGGGCAGAAAGAAAACGATGGAATTGCGAGCTTACGATGGTCATTGTAATCCCGCACTAATCGGCGAAACTCGATCAGCTGTACGTCCATGCACGTAGAATCTGCACCCCTTTTCCGTTTTCGCTTACATGAAACAATCCAATCCAATCCAATCCAAGAGAGACATTTTCCAATCACGCCTCTATAGCTACAGAGACGGCCGACCCAACCAAGACTCTACGAAGAACTCAAAACTGGCACTTTGCGCGGTGATCAAGGCGGCAACATTCGTTTGGAAGAGACGACATTGCCAGCACGCATGCCGCATTTACCGAGTAAACTAGGAGTCCCCGTCCAAGTTGCGTGTGGCGTGCGCCGGGACATCCCGTGCATGGAATGGAGTGGACTACCCTAGCTAGGAGAGTACTACTCTATATAAGTTACGATTTAAAGCTGCGAGCCTGCGATATAACAAGCTCCAACAGTGCCTGGGAAGCAAGGAGCAGCCATGGCGCCTGTTTCGCACATATTGCTTCTCCTGCTGTGCAGCTATCATTCTCTCGTTGCTCATGCAGGACATGTGCAGAGTTATAAGGTTCTCGCAACCGACTCACTCAAGCCTAAAGCCGTCTGCTCCGAGCCCAAAGGTACAGCACTGTCCATGCGCGTTGTATATGCAATTCCACTTGGTTATTCCGTGCGGTTGTAGTCATTTTTCACGCGTGGATTTTGCAGTGGCTCCATCATCCTCCGGTCGCGCCACGGTGCCGTTGAACCACCGGCACGGCCCGTGCTCGCCGGTGCCCTCCGAGAAAAAGCCAGCCTTCGCGGAGCTGCTCCGCCGCGATCAACTCCGAGCTGGCTACGTCCAACGGAAGTTCTCCAAGAACCGCGCCGACGGCGAGCTCCAGCAGGCGGAGGTTACCGTGCCGACCACGCTGGGATATCCCTCCCTGAACACGCTGGAGTACGTCATCACCGTCAAAATCGGCTCGCCGGCCGTGACCCAGACCATGACCATTGACACCGGCAGCGACGTGTCGTGGGTGCAGTGCAAACCGTGCCCCATCCCACCGTGCCACTCCCAGGCGGGCTCGCTCTTCGATCCCAGCACGTCGAGCACGTACGCCCCGTTCTCCTGCAGCTCCGAGGCGTGCGCGCAGCTCGGCGAGGAAGGCAACGGCTGCTCGGACTCCCAGTGCCAGTACAATGTCAGGTACGGCGACGACTCGAACACCAACGGGACGTACGGCTCCGACAAGCTGGCGCTGACTGACTCCGACGTGGTCAAGAACTTCCAGTTCGGGTGCAGCCACGCTGAGTCGGGGATGAACGACCAAGCCGACGGGCTCATGGGGCTCGGCGGCGACGCGCAGTCGCTCGTGTCGCAGACGGCGACGACCTACGGAAGTGCCTTCTCGTACTGCCTCCCGCCGACCCCGGAATCCTCCGGGTTCCTTACTCTCGGCGCGCCCAGCGGTGCGTCGGGTTTCGCGACGACACGGATGCTCAGGAGCAGAACGGCCCCGACGTTCTACGGCGCGCTACTCCAGGGCATTACCGTGGCCGGGAAGCAGCTCAGCGTTCCGCGCTCCGTCTTCTCCGGGGGGTCGGTGATGGACTCCGGCACGATCATCACGCGGCTGCCGCCGACGGCGTACTCGGCGCTGTCGTCGGCGTTCAAGGACGGGATGAAGCAGTACCCGCCGGCGCAGCCCAGGAGCATCCTCGACACGTGCTTCGACTTCACCGGCCAGGACAACGTCACGATACCGTCCGTCGCGCTGGTGTTCTCCGGCGGCGCGGTCATCGACCTCGACGCGAACGGGATCATGATCAGCAGCTGCCTCGCGTTCGCGGCCACCGACGACGACGGCACCACCGGTATCATAGGCAACGTGCAGCAGCGGACGTTTGAGGTGCTGTACGACGTCGGCCGGAGCGTCGTGGGGTTTCGGTCTGGCGCGTGCTGATCAGCGCGCGAGGGGACACCACACGGGGAGGGGAGGTAGCAAGCTAGGCTGCTTTCATGTGGTTGTTTACTTGTTTGTGGTTACTTAGATAAGTGTAGCACCCTACATACCGATGTGAGATATTACTATGTAATGTTGTCGTCAAAGTGAAGAATGAATAATAAAAGTAATAATAGAAATTGCGTCTAAATAATTTTAAATGTAATTTACTAAAGAATCAATAGAGACTGAAATAAATGTTTGAAATATGGGACCGGTCCACTTCTAACCAAATAAGAACAAATAAAACAACAAATAGTGGCAAGCCACGGTGCTAAAAACTCGAGTGCTTACACCCATGCATGATAGTATGATACTATCACTCTACTGACCTTTTACCTGAGAATGGAAAGAGCGAGCGTGAGATTTGAAAATCTTAGCAAGTACCCAACAATGGTCACAACACAGTGAGTAAAGAACAGGTAATGCAAATAAGAAATGTAACGGACAAGCAAAGCAAGCAAGTAAGCAATTGATACAGATTAAGTGCAATAAAGCTAGGTTATCGAAAACACTGATACAGATTGGAGATAGAGATCACAGGAACAATGGCATTCAAGTTAAATGTTATTTAGCAATTTATGACAGTGGCGCCGGCGATCACTTTTCACATACCCGGTTATACGAGAATAGTCAGGCACGCCATCATCCTCGACTGTATAACCGCCGACGGGGTGTAATATCCTGAATAATGAAAGTGTATGGTCCCCCGTATGTTGCCAGGTGGGTGTAATCTCCCCTATATGTGGATGACCTAAGACCAGGTAACTGACATTTGGTCAACCGGGATAATTGTTATTTAGCAAGTTGTAGCAAAGGCACTAGCGATTACTCCCCACATATATGGTTATACGAGAATAGTCAGGCACGCCATTGTCCTCGACTGTATAACCGTCGACAGGGTGTAATATCCTGAGTAACGAAAGTGTATGACCCCCGTACGTTACCAGGGTGTAATATCTGCGCGCTGCTCTGCCTCACGCCGCGCACCCGTGCCGCCGCACCGCCTCACGCCGTGCATCCGCTCGCCCACGCGCCACTCTCACCGCCTGGCGTCGGTGCTGCTGCCGGGGCCCTTGTGCCGCCGCTCATAGAAGGAGGGAGAGAGACGCCTTAGATAGGAGAGAGAGATAAATGAGAGAGAGAGGATAGATTGGTTAGATAAGAGAGAGGTTTAAACGGGAGAGAGAGATATTAGGGATAATGTTGAGGGGTGGCCCCCACCTAAGCCCAGCCGGCCTGTTAGAAGGCTGTAAGGCCCAAAATGGGACATGTGTAATGACATAAATACCCCTGAGAGGGATACTCAAATGAAAGGGCACTGCTGTAAAAACACTCCCCATGTGGATACATATATACGATACAGGCTATGGAGGAAACCCTAAGCATTACTCACCTAACTCTCCACTACCATACTCTCTCTCTCTCTCTGTTTGGTCTGTAACCACAACAGTTGGTGCCGTCCGTGGGAAAGACAAGAGCAAGCCTCAAGATCCGAAGAAGGATGGCATCGAAGAAAGCTTCATCGACGGCGGCGAAGAAGAAGAAGGCGGGCGCGACGGAGTCTCGCGTCAACACTAGGGCTTCGGCGACGGCAGTCGCAGGCGTGGACGGCGATGTCGGCACAACAGCCACGACGACCGACCTCGCCACCGCTGCCACGACGGTCGACCCCGCCACCATTGCCATGACGACCGACCCCGCCACCGCTGCCACGACGGTCGACACCGCCCCGCGCATGACGAGCGATCCCACTGCGGGCATGGCGGTCATCGCCGGCAGCACTGACCGGGTGGTCGGGGGCGGTAGCGCTGGTGCCCATGTCGGCACGGCAGTTGTCCTCACACCCGGTGCAGGAGTAGCGAGCGGTTCCGGCGGCAACGTGGGCCTCGTCATCGATTCCGGAATCCTCCACGCTAGTGTAGCAGGCAACCCAGGAGAGCGAGCCGTGGTCGCCGCTGTTCCGGCCGTGCGACCAGGTGCACCGATTGCCCCTGCCACGACTACAGTGGAGAACGCCCTGTTGGCGGCCCTCAGCACGTTCCAGCGAGAGTTAGTGGGCCGTGCGGGATATGCAAAAGGCTCGGAATCACCAGACCCTGCCGGTGGTCATGCCGGAGCCCATGCCAGAACGGGCAGCCATGTACCACTGCGACGCGAGGACCCAGAGTTCCCACCCTCCGCGGGCCTGCAGCAGTCGGCATGGCCGGAGGCCATACAAAAGCGACACGGACCCTCGGGAGTTCGTGCGTGTGTACGAGACTGCCATTGAAACTGCCGGTGAAGACGACACCACGAAGGCAAAGGGGCTCCCTCTCGCGTTGCAGGGAGTGGCACTCTCTTGGTTTTTCACCATCAAGCCGAACTCCATCTACGCATGGGAGCAGATCCGCGACCGACTCTACAACAACTTCCAGGGGAACTATGTCGAGCACGTCGACGCGGATGAGCTCTTCGCGGTCAAGCAAAAACCCTCGGAGAAGCTCCGGGAGTACTTCAAGCGCTTCGCGAAGGTCCGCTGCCAGGTCAAGGACATCAACAAAATAACCATCATCAACGCAGCGGTACATGGCCTCCGCCCAGGGCCGCTGGCCGAGTACAACGCCCGCAAACCAATCAAGACAGTTGTGAAGCTTTTCGACAAAATGGAAGAGTATGCGCGGGCGGAGGAGGATGCCCGAAGACGCAAAGGCGATGACTCCGACCCCATTCAGGCGGAGGGGTTGTCGCAAAAAGGAAGCGCGGGGAATGACTCCCCGAAAGGAAAACGCAAGCAAGGGTCCGCGGGGGATGCCGGGGTGCGTGAGAGCTCGTCAAGCGGTAGGCACAAGCCTCGGCGCAACCAGCATAGGTCCCAGAAGGCCCGCCACGTCCTCGGCATAGAGGATGCCCCACGGGAACCTACCCCCGCCTCGCGTGGGAGGGGCCGGGGAGGCCGAGGATGGGGACGCGGAGGAGACAGCGACGAGAGACCGTACGCAGAGCAGCAAATCCTAGACTACGGCAGGTGGTGCGAAGTGCATGGCTATGGTGACCACATCACGCGGGCATGCACCGCACTCATGGCGCTGCGGCAAGCAACCACCAAAACCCGAGCCTTGGAAGCGCCGCCCCCCACCGTGGCCCACATGCAGCAGCCGTAGGGGAGCCCTCCGCGAGCTGCAGCCACAGAGGGGGCCCAGCACCGCACCATTAGCGTCATCTCCGGAGGCTCCTCGCCGGGGACCTCCATAGCGCGAACACTTCCGGGAATGACGCACTGCAACATCACCTTCACGCCAGCTGACGCCCAGGGCGTGGAGTTCCCCCACCAAGATCCCTTGGTCATCCAGGCCAACATTGCAGACTGCGAAGTGAGGCGCATCCTCGTCGACGGGGGCAGCTCCGCGAACATTCTGTTTGCAGAGGCCCTCGACTGCATGCGGATCCCTTGGGGTCGTTTGGGGCCATCGGGGACTCCGCTCCAAGGTTTCGAGGGCCAGCCGCTGAAGGCCTTGGGTCAAGTATGTCTCCGAGTCTCCTTTTGTCAGGGTGATAATGCTAAGAGCGAGGACGTTGTCTTCGACGTTGTGGACATCCCCCACCCGTACAATGCCGTATTGGGCCGCCCTTCCATCAACTCCTTCGGGGCGATCCCGCACCACGGCTTCTTGTGTATGAAGCTCCCGGGCCCGCGGGGTGTCATCACCATCTTCGGTGACCAGGATCTCGCCAGGCCCGTGGAGGCCGGTGCCAGGAGCCCGCACCGCAAGGTGCATGCCCTCACTCCGGGGTGGACGCCTAAGCCCCGGCCGGAGGGCGGGGTCAAAAGGTTGCCTCTCCAAGCTGAAGGGTAGTTCGGGTCCATCGGTGAGGGCCTCCCTCCAGAGGTGGAGCAAGACTTGCTCCAGGTTCTTCGGAGCACCGCGGATGTCTTCGCGTGGTCCCCGGAGGACATCAAAGGCGTGGACCGCGCCCTCATCGAGCACAACCTAGTGGTCCGCCCTGATGCCAAGCCGGTCAAGCAGAAGCTTCGGCGTACATCCATGGACCTGCAGCAAGCGGCCAAGGTGGAGGTAGCGAAGCTTCTCCAGGCCGGGGTTATCCGCGAAGTCCAGCACCCGAATTGGCTTGTTAATCCGGTATTGGTGAAGAAGGCCAGCGACGCCTGGCGTATGTGCATTGACTTCACTGCCCTCAACAAGGCATGCCCGAAGGACGACTACCCCCTGCCGTGCATAGATCAACTGGTCGATGCCATCGCGGGGTGTGAGCTCATGAGCTTCTTGGACGCCTACTCCGGCTACCACCAGATCTACATGGCCAAGGGCGACGAGGACAAGACTAGCTTCATTACACCGATTGGGACGTACTGCTTTGTCAAGATGCCCTTTGGCTTGAATAATGCGGGCGCAACCTTCACCCGCCTTATCGCGCTAGCGCTGGCCGCTCAGCTCGGCAGGAATGTGGAGGCTTACATCGACGATGTAGTTGTCAAAACCAGACAGCTTGCCTCCCACGGTCAGGATCTTCAGGAGACCTTCGACAACCTCAGGAAGGCGGGCATCAAGCTCATCTCGGACAAGTGTGTCTTCGGCGGGCGGGCGGGCAAGCTCTTGGGCTTCCTTGTTTCCGGACGAGGCATCCAGGCGAATCCCGAAAAAGTCGACGCGATCCTCGCTATGGAGCCGCCCAAGACAACAAGAGAGGTCCAGAGGCTTGCTGGCCGCATGGCTACATTGAGCCGCTTCCTGTCTAGGGCAGCGGAGCGGGGCCTGCCATTTTTCAAGACCCTCCGCGGTCGCGACGGTTTCCATTGGGACGGCGATTGTGCAAAGGCTTTCGATGACCTCAAGAGACATCTCGCAAGCCTCCCCACTTTGGTCGCTCCGGCGCTAGAGGCTCCCCTCCTGCTCTACCTCGCCGCTTCGGTGACAGCGGTCAGCGTCGTCCTAGTCCTTGAGGAGGGCGCTCCCCAGCGCCCCGTATACTTCGTCTCCGAAGCCCTTCAGGGCGCTAAGACGCGGTATACGGAGCTCGAGAAGCTCGTCTACGTGCTGGTCATGGCCTCGAGGAAGCTCCGACACTATTTCCTAGCCCATCTAATCACGGTTGCATCCTCGTTCCCCCTGGCGGAGATGCTGCACAATAAGGAGTCCACAGGGCGCATTGGCAAGTGGGCAGCCGAGCTCACCCCGTTCTCCTTAACGTATGCCTCGCGAATAGTGATCAAGTCCCAGGTCCTTGCAAACTTCCTCGCGGAGTGGACCCCGCCGGCTCATCTCGCCCAGCAGCCAGAAGACTCGGTGTGGATGCTTAACACCGACGGAGCCTACGGCGTTGCGGGCGCAGGCGTAGGTGCAGTGGTTACCACGCCTGAGGGGCACCGCCTGTTGTACTCGACGCATCTCGCATTTCCTGCCACTAACAACACGGCCGAGTACGAGGCGCTACTCTTTGGCCTCGCGAAGCATAAAGGGCTTGGCGCGCGGTGAGTTTTCGTCCGCACCGACTCACGTCTGGTAGCGGGCCACATGGACAAGTCATACCAGGCCAAGGACCCGGAGCTGGCCAAGTACCTGGTAGCCATAAGAGCGAGGGAGCGACACTTTTTTGGGTGTCACGGTCAAGGCCATCCCTTGGGCGGACAACGAGCAAGCCGACGTCCTTGCGAAGGCCGCGAGCCAACAGCTCCCAACTCCCGAGGGGGCATTCTACGAGGTCCTACTAGCGGCAGCCATCGCGCAGGACAACCGCGATGCAGCCCTCGTCCACCAGATTACCCAGCAGGGTGACTAGTGGGAGCCCATCTTCGGTTTCTTGCAGGGCATCGCGGAGCCGGACGACCCCGTCGAGCTCCGGCGCCTGCAGCATCGCACCAGGTCCTTCCAGGTGCTCGACGGAGTACTCTACAAAAAAGGAGTATGTGCACCGCTTCTGCGGTGCCTCTCACGCGAAGAAGGAAAGCACCTTCTTCCGAAAATTCACGCGGGACTTTGGGGCTCGCACCTTGCCTCGAGATCGCTGGTCGGTAAGGCGTTCAGACAAGGCTTTTACTGGCCAACCGCCGTCGCCGATACCCAAGACCTCGTGCGCCGGTGTCAAGGCTGCCAATGGATGGGATGAGTCATTCGCAGACCCTCGACGAGCCTCAATCCCATTCCTCCAGTATGGCCGCTGGCACGGTAGGGCATCGATGTTGTGGGGCCACTCCCTCAGGCTCCAGGAGACCTGCGGTTTGTAGTGGTCATTTTGGAATATTTCTTTAGGTGGCCAGAGGCTGTGGCCCTCGCTAAGATAACCTCGGCGACCATGCAGAGCTTTCTCTGGCAGAACATCATATGCCGCTTCGGGGTGCAAGGGAGATCACCGTCGACAACGGCCTGCAGTTCGATGCTGCCCCGTTCATGGAGTTCTGCGACAACATGGGCATCACGCTCCGATTCGCTTCGGTCGGGCACCCACAGTCTAATGGAGCAGTCGAGCGGGCAAACGGCGCCATCTCCGCCGGAGTCAAGAAGCATCTTGTCGGGCTGCCAAAGGGCAAGTGGCCAGGTGAGCTCCACAGCGTCCTCTGGTCCCTCCGCACAACGGTGACACGACCGACGGGATTCACGTCGTTCAAACTCCTCTTCGGCGATGAAGCAGTGACGCCCGAGGAAATCAAGGCCGGATCGATAAGGGTCCTCGTCCAAGCGCTAGAAGAAGAGCGCCAATTGTCCCTGGACCTTCTCGATGGGGAACGAGTAAGCGCAACCCAGCACGTCACAAAGTACGCGCGACAGATGGTGCGCATGCGAGGTCGTTCCATATACCCACGAGGATTCCAACCTAGGGACCTTGTCCTCAAAATGGCGCTCCATGCGGAAACGGTCGACAAGCTGGAATACAAATAGGAAAGCCCATACATGGTCGTGGTAGCTCTACAGAAGGGAGCCTACCGCCTCGCCACGCTGGAAGGGCAGACATTTCGCCATACATGGAATGCAGACAGGTTACGGCAGTACTATGTTTAGGACAAAAGGGGAGCATGTAGCAACATCGGCACTTTGCCCATTGTAAGACGCTCGCCCGCGCAAATGGGAGATTAATAAAGCCGATCGTCTGCAAGCTTCCATCTCTGTCCGTCTCCGCACGCACTCTACGGAGTATAAATAAGATATAGCGTCGAGGTCCGCCTCCGCACGCACTCTACAGAATATAAATAAGACGTAGCGTCGAGGTCCGCCTCCGCACGCACTCTACGTAGTATAAATAAGACGTAGCATTGAGGTCCGCCTCCGCACGCACTCTACGGAGTATAAATAAGACATAACGTCGAGGTCCACCTCCGCACGCACTCTACAGAGTATAAATAAGACGTAGCGTCGAGATTCACCTCCGCACGCACTCTACGGAGTATAAATAAGACACAGCGGGGGGACACCTTCGCGCGCACTCTTTGGAGTATAAATAAGACGTAGCGTCGAGATCCGCCTCCGCACGCACTCTACGGAGTATAAATAAGACGTAGCGTCGAGGTCCGCCTCCGCACGCACTCTGCGGAGTATAAATAAGACGTAGCGTCGAGGTCCGCCTCCGCACGCACTCTGCGAAGTATAAATAAGATGTAGCGTCGAGGTTGCGGGCGGCGCGAGAGAAGGAAGAAGGTGCGGGGGAGGGATGACAGGTGGGTCCCGTGCGCAGAGAGAGAGAGAGGAGGGGAGGGGAGCGGCTGGCGGGTGGGACCGAGGAGGAGGAGAGAGGGAAAGCGGGAGCGTGCCGACAGGTGGGGCCGGGCGGTCAGAGAGGGAGAGAAGCGGATGGCGCCGCGTGGCGAGGAAGGAGGATCGGGCGGTGGGCGCGGGCGGAAGGCGGGCGACGGGGATAGACCGGCGCGGGCGGGTGCGGGAGCATCGGGACGGACGCGTGGCGGCCAGGGGAGAGGTGGAGGCGGGATCAGGGGCGGGATCTGGCCGTCCACGTGGCGGCCGGAGGGGAGGGAAATTTTATTTTTAGAATTTGATTTTGGATTTTCAGAAAAGCCTAGAAATTTCATTAAGCCTCAGAAAAATATAAAATTAACTCCAAAAATTACAGAAACATTCATGGAACCTCCTGGAGACATTTTGGACTTAATAAAAATATTTCCAACTAATTTTGGATTTTAATTTTTATACTTAAAATACTTTTTAATTTCAAAATTAGATTTTTAAACTCCAGAAAACTCAGAAAACCAAATAAAATCCAAATAAAGCCAAATAATTAATTTGACATAAGATTTTTATAGAAAATAAAAATATAATTTTATTTAATAATATTTTTAGGTTTTTCTGAAATACTTTTCAAATCCAGCTTTTTCAAAAACAGAAATTCAGGGCAAATCTAAAAATAAAATTTAGGCAACAAAAATATTAGTTTTATTTATTTATTTTTATTTTAGTAAAAACCTGGGATGTAACATTCCACCGGCTGGAAAGTGGCGCCACCCCGTACATAGTGAGCTCTTGAGCGAGGTCACGCATGTTGAACCGGAGGGCGACACCGGCAAGCCTCCGCGCCATCTGCTTGTCGTCGCCCTTTGGCGTCACATCCGGGGAGCTGTCGAACGATATCGGCTGTTCCCGACACAGAAGACCGCTAGTGCTCGTCACGTGGTGGTAGAACCACCGTCGCGTCCAGC
This sequence comes from Dendrocalamus latiflorus, assembly GCA_017311315.1. Taxonomy (NCBI): domain Eukaryota; kingdom Viridiplantae; phylum Streptophyta; class Magnoliopsida; order Poales; family Poaceae; genus Dendrocalamus; species Dendrocalamus latiflorus. Next base: position 7,938,347 of record CM029639.1, read on the forward strand.
CGGATTCCCACTTCCCTCGCATCGCCAGCGAGGGGAAGAGATTTGTACATTGCGACCTCAGCACGAAGTTGACACTGCCAAAGTTCGAACACGACGATCCCCCTCCGACCTTCTTCGGCTGGCAGCGTGCGTCATGCAGAATGGCGAACAGGTTTGCACTGGGGCGGAAACAGCCAAGCGGACTATCGCGTTCGAGGTCAGCTACGCCAGCTCCAAGCCATAGGCCCGCAAGACCTTGCTGACGAAGATCGTTGAGGGCATCCGAAGCCCGGCATCAAAGAACGCCACGAACACGATTGCCTCCGTCTCCGCCGGGTGCGGCTCCGTCTCGTCGCGGCGGGGCAGGCGAACCCCCGCACGATCCTCCAGTTTTTTCTCTCGGAGGAGAGTCTGGATCATCTCCTCCGTGACGAGACTCCGCCCTAGCACACATGGGAGCAGCGGCCTCCCGACTTCTTCATGGCGTCCCACCGCTTGTTGACTTGCGGCGGATCCCGCACCACCAAAGGATATTCCGCTGGCGGGGCGACAAGCCGCGCTGGCTAGACGAGGCGCTGCCACTGAGCCGGCGAGCGGGATCATCGTGGCAAGCCATTCTCTTCCGAAGTGGGGCGCCGGAGAGCAGGAGCAGGGGCGTATTGCGCTAGCAGCAGGAGAAGAAAGAAGGAAGGGATAAACGAGCAACGGAGAAGAACGTTCACATGCCGGTGGTGACGCCTTATAAAGCCTCCTCACCTCCCCCACGATCGGAAGCGCAACCGACGGGAGCTCAGCGGTTCGGCTACCCACGATCGGGACGCGCCAGTAGCATCCCGCCACGTGTCCCGCCTCTCTAGGGAAGAGGCGCGCGGCCGTGGTCGTGCGACCGCTGATAGCCCACGACGCGCCGACAGCCCACGACGCGCCAATCGCGTCCTGCCGCGTGTACCTTCCCATCGGGGCAGCGCGTACGGCTGCAGCAGCCCGCCCTGACAATTCAGGGGTCGGCGCAATTCTCATCGCCATTAAGACGTTAGTCTCCGCACCGAGAAACTGTCAGGCCAGGTCGACACTAGGCCAGACGAAACCCCGAGAGCCCCACCTACCTCGTGCCCAGAAGTGTTTGCGGCATGAGCCCGTCTCCGCTGCGACTTCGACTTCTACCCCGCTACTGAAGGGCCCTGCGGGCCAGGACGGCTTCGGCAACTCGCCCAGTGCTATATCCTCGCTGTGTGGCGAAGACTACACCAGGCAATAAGGCTCCATCAAACAATACGGAAGTTCACAGGCCATAGGGACGGAGGGGGCCAAATGGCTCGGCAACATGATTTCGTCCCGTGAAGCCTGTCACCATGAGAGGCTCCTGTTGTAGGGGTGGCCCCCATCTAAGCCCAGCCGGCCTGTTAGAAGGCTGTAAGACCCAAAATGGGACATGTGTAATGACATAAATACCCCTGAGAGGGATACTAAAATGTAAAGGTACTGCTGTAAAAATACTCCCCATATGGATACATATATACGATATAGGCATTAGGGGAAACTCTAAGCATTGCTCACCTAACTCTCCACTACCATACTCTCCCTCTCTCTCTGTTTGGTCTGTAACCACAACAGATAGATTTTTTTTCTTTCCTTTGTTTGAGTGCTACAGAAAGGGACATGAAGTGGGCCAAGATCATCAACTAGTAGTTTGATTATAATTGTTTTGTGATAGCAACACGATGCAACGTAAATGTAATCTACCAAACCAAAAGATTAGGGTAATCTTCTCCTAATTCTTTATGAATAAAGGCTTAATAATTGATTAAATTGCTTTACAAGTGATGGATGATCAATGCCAATAATTAGTGATCTATGTGTAAACAATTGAGCATGATGGGAAGCAAATATTTCAGCTTGCATTCTGAGTAATCTAGGCTCCCATTTTTTTTGTGTAACCAAATAACCATGACCATTTATCTAATTATTTACAATAAGACATATCTAATACTCAGAATTTCTAAATTAATCCTCTTTACCTGTGTTATTTAATTGAATGAAGATAAGTGCTCAATTTGCGAGTAGCGAAAGGGATTGACTTCAGAATTCAGAAGCAAAAATTGTTTTGGTTGCACAGAATTCCACAGTAGCGGAACAGCTTGATTGCATGGAGGTGATTAGAGCATTTCCAATGCTAGACATTGTTTTGTTATATTTATGCTCTCGACATCACTTAAAAATATATGTAAATATAGCTTCTCCAATACATAGTGTCTACCAATAGACTTGCTCAATAAATTTATATATTTTCCCACCCCTGTCTCTCACCTCTTCTTCCTTACATATACCACAGATTTAATGGGTAGACATAATCCTCCTCCTCAATGTATGTTTTAGCTATATCTTCTTTGTTGGTTCAAGCAATGTCCCATGCAAGACACTGCTTTACTTACTCTCTTCTTTAATTATGTCACATCATCTCTTATCTTATGTGAATAACTAACTATTAGGTATAGATATTGTACAATATGGAGTATTGGGAGTACCCTTAGCTAAGGAAATTTGATTATAAAATTGCAATAGTAACTGTTCATGTATTGTTAGCTGAGGAAATTGGATTATAAAACTACAAATAGTAACTGTTCATGTATGATGTCCCTATGCATGTAGACGACTACACTCATGTAAAACTCGCTTTCAGAAGACATAGTACACATACTTACGTGTGTATCTAAACGGTTAAAGCGTGTATCCGAACAAACGAAGGTCCTGAGTTTAAAGTTAACCGGATTCCCTCGGTTTCACAATATGTATTAAGTGAGCATTATTTTGTTGTTGTGTATTCGTACGGGAATGTGTATCATATAAGCCGTAAGCTGAGGGGTGTGATGCTAATAAAATAGAAAACTGCCCACAAGTTACCATTTTTTTCGAATGAAAGAAGGCACAATCCAAAATTATCTTCGTGATAAAATATTTGAAGGTTTTATTATATGTCGTCCAAATTCACGTGGTAGGGTCTTTGATATTGGGTTGGTTCTTTTTAACTATAGCTAGTGATTTATGATTGTAGCTAATGGCTTTTAACTCTAGCCGCCGCCGGCGGCTGCACGGACGCACGGGGTTGAAGCCGTAATCCTCCGTCCTCGCACGTGAAAAAAATGCAACAGCCCGCGCCGTTTCCCCTCGACCCATGCATCCCAATAGCCTCCCCTCTTGCCAGCCCTGCCGCGCCGGCCGCGTCAATCCGGCAAGTCCGCGCCGCCGCAACATTTCGACAAGCTCGAGCTCGTCCGGACAGGAGCGGACGCGGCAGGCGGCACGCCAGCACTAGCACATTCGCCGCGGACTCCTTGATTTTCTGTACCAAATGTTGTGCTTGTGCAGGCGACCTTCGAAAGCTTGGCATATCCAAGCCAATTCTGTAACATCACAAATTCCGGACGATGCACGTCGCTTTGGCAGGGACGCACGCGCCACTGCATGTGCACAAGTCCCAGCAGGGCGACTCGGCCAAGCCACATCCTAAAAGAACTCGGCTAAGACAAGGTAAGCCAGCTCATGCAAAAGCTCAGTACGTAACACTTTCCAGATATTACAACGCGTTTTCCATGCCATTACAAGAGAAACTCTAAACTAAAGTAAAGCCGAAATAAATTGGATTTGACCATATATGCATCATCCCTCCCGGTACGTCAGTATGTCACCGTTATACGATATGTACGTACGAGCATTGGCGCAACAAGTCCGTCCCGTTTCCACGTTGCGTCCGCAACCGCGAGAATAAAAGAGAAGAGACACGATGGGTGTGCTTTTTCCGAAACTTTTGGCCACAAGTATTTATACGAACGAATCATATACCAGTAAATTGGTAAATTATTTTAAAAATATTATCTCGATAAACTGTTTCGTAAAAAAGTTAAAAAAACATGTTATATTTGCTTGTTCAGATAAAGATATAAGTTATAATTCATAAGCTAAAAATAACATAACCATATTAGATAATTATGCCGGGCTTGTACTTACGCGGGAAAAGTCCGGCTACCTCCGTTGGCTGGCAATGCACGGACGGCTTCGTCAAATGCAGAACGGACGGAGCTGGTGGCAGAAACTGGCCAGGAGAGCTGAAAGCAACTATACTATACAAGCTACTGTACATTGACACATATAGGAGAAGAGAAAAAAGATGCTCAAGAGACTACTTGTTTATACTACAATTCCAAGGCTGACCCACTGATATTCTTCTAAGGGCCCAAGGTTGCTTAATAACTAGCTGTGGAGCACTGGAAACACAGCCAAATTTTGCAGAATTATGAGGGTCTGGGTTTGGGGGCTGCTGCCGCCGGCGTTGGGTGGACGTTTAGGAATCTTCGGAGACATCAGTTAGACAGAGTTCGCTCTGATTCCACTATGGCAGCGATGTGACGCGTTGCCAAACCGGTCGTGACTTTTCTACGAAGTGTGACCTAATGCAAACAGCACCACAACGCAAACGGGGCAGAAAGAAAACGATGGAATGGCGAGCTTACGATGGTCATTGTAATTCCGCGCTAATCGACGAAACTCGATCAGCTGTACGTCCATGCACGTAGAATCTGCACCCCTTTTTCCGTTTTCGTTTACACGAAACAATCCAGTCCAATCCAAGAGAGACATTTTCCAATCACGCCTCTATAGCTACAGAGACGGCCGAGCCAACCAAGACTCTGCGAAGAACTCAAAACTGGCACTTTGCGCGGTGATCAAGGCGGCAAAACATTCGTTTGGAAGAGACGACATTGCCAGCACGCATGCCGCATTTACCGAGTAAACTGGAGTCCCCGTCCAAGTTGCGTGTAGCGTGCGCCGGGAAATCCCGTGCATGGAATGGACTGTACTCTAGCTAGGAGAGTACTCTATATAAGTTAGGATTTAAAGCTGCAATATAACAAGCTCCAACATCTGCCTGGGAAGCAAGGAGCAGCCATGGCGCCTGTTTCGCACATGTTGCTCCTCCTGCTGTGCAGCTATCATTCTCTCGTTGCTCATGCAGAACATGAGCAGAGTTATAAGGTTCTCGCAACCGACTCACTCAAGCCTAAAGCCGTCTGCTCCGAGCCCAAAGGTACAGTACTGTCCATGCGCGTTGTATATGCAATTCCACTTGGTTATTCCGTGCGGTTGTAGTCACTTTCACGCGTTGATTTTGCAGTGGCTCCATCATCCTCCGGTCGAGCCACGGTGCCGTTGAACCACCGGCACGGCCCGTGCTCGCCGGTGCCGTCCGAGAAAAAGCCAGCCTTCGCGGAGCTGCTCCGCCGCGACCAACTCCGAGTTGGCTACTTCCAACGGATGTTCTCCAAGAACCGCGCCGACGGCGAGCTCCAGCAGGCGGAGGTTACCGTGCCGACCACGCTGGGATCCTCCCTGAACACGCTGGAGTACGTCATCACCGTCAAAATCGGCTCGCCGGCCGTGACCCAGACCATGACCATTGACACCGGCAGCGACGTGTCGTGGGTGCAGTGCAACCCGTGCCCCATCCCACCGTGTCACTCCCAGGCGGGCTCGCTCTTCGATCCCAGCACGTCGAGCACGTACGCCCCGTTCTCCTGCAGCTCCGCGGCGTGCGCGCAGCTCGGCGAGGAAGGCAACGGCTGCTCGGACTCCCAGTGCCAGTACAATGTCAGGTACGGCGACGATTCGAACACCAACGGGACGTACGGCTCCGACACGCTGGCGCTCACTGACTCCGACGTGGTCAAGAACTTCCAGTTCGGGTGCAGCCACGCTGAGTCGGGGATGAACGACCAAGCCGACGGGCTCATGGGGCTCGGCGGCGACGCCCAGTCGCTCGTGTCGCAGACGGCGGCGACCTACGGAAGTGCCTTCTCGTACTGCCTCCCGCCGACCCCGGAATCCCCTGGGTTCCTCACTCTCGGGGCGCCCAGCGGCGCGTCGGGCTTCGCGACGACGCGGATGCTCAGGAGCAGAGAGGCCCCGACGTTCTACGGCGCGCTACTCCAGGGCATCACCGTGGCCGGGAAGCAGCTCAGCGTGCCGCCCTCCGTCTTCTCCGCGGGGTCGGTGATGGACTCCGGCACGATCATCACGCGGCTGCCGCCGACGGCGTACTCGGCGCTGTCGTCGGCGTTCAAGGACGGGATGAAGCAGTACCCGCCGGCGCAGCCCAGGAGCATCCTCGACACGTGCTTCGACTTCACCGGCCAGGACAACGTTACGATACCGTCCGTCGCGCTGGTGTTCTCCGGCGGCGCGGTCGTCGACCTCGACGCGAACGGGATCATGTTCGGCAGCTGCCTCGCGTTCGCGGCCACCGACGACGACGGCACCACCGGTATCATAGGCAACGTGCAGCAGCGGACGTTTGAGGTGCTGTACGACGTCGGCCGGAGCGTCGTGGGGTTTCGGCCTGGCGCGTGCTGATCAGCGCGCGAGGGGACGCCACACGGGGAGGGGAGGTAGCTAGCTAGGCTGCTCTCATGTGGTTGTCTACTTGTTTGTGGTTGCGAGGTAAGGGACATGAAGTGGGCCAAGATCATCAACTAGTAGTTTGTTTATAATTGTTTTGTGATAGCAACACGATGCAACGCAAATGTAATCTACCAAACCAAAAGATTAGGGTAATCTTCTCCTAATTCTTAATGAATAAAGGCTTAATAATTGATTAAATTGCTTTTCAAGTGATGGATGAATCAATGCCAATAATTAGTGATCTATGTGTAAACAATTGAGCATGAAGGGAAGCAAATATTTCAGCTTGCATTCTGAGTAATCTAGGCTCCCATTTTATTTTGTAGCCAAATAACCGTGACCATTTATCTGATTATTTACAATAAGACATATCTAATACTCAAAATTTCGAAGTTAATCCTCTTTACCTGTGTTATTTAATTGAATGAAGATAAGTGCTCAATTTGCGTGTAGCGAAAGGGACTGACTTCAGAATTCAGAAGCAAAAATGTTTTGGTTGCACAGAATTCCACAGTAGCGGAACAGCTTGATTACATGGAGGTGATTAGAGCATTTCCAATGCAAGACATTGCTTTTGCTATATTTATGCTCTCGACATCACTTAGAAATATATGTAAATATAACTTCTCCAATACATAGTGTCTACCAATAGACTCAATCAATAAATTTACATATTCTCCCACCTTATCTCCCGCCTCTCCTTCCTTACATATACCACAGATTTAATAAGTAGACATATCCTCCTCTTCAATGCATGTTTTAACTATATTTTCTTTGTTGGTTCAAGCAATGTCTTATGCAAGACACTGCTTTACTCACTCTCTTCTTTAATTCTGTCACATCATCTCTTATCTTATGTGAATAATCCCCTAAACAAAGCCGGGGGGTTTGCCGCGCGGTCCGCCCCGCCACGTCGCCCGCGCCCGCGCTCCGGCCGGCGCGTGGCGCGGGGATTCCTGTACGGCCGGGGGAGGGAAATTCCCTGTACTTTCCAAAAATTACGTAGAGGTCCTTTTTTCTCGCAACAAGGTCCCTGCCGGTTTTTTTATGGTGATTTTTTCTGAAAACACCTCTCCAATTTGCAAGATAGCGCCCTGCGGTTTTCTAAATTGCGTACGGGTCCTCGTTTCGTTACATACGGGTCCTCGATTTTTACAAAAAGGTCCTTTAGCTTTTCCGAAAATACGTACGTGCCCTCGTTTTTTTTTAAAAAACTCCTCGTGGATCATCGTCTCTTTTACTTCGGTACACACGGTGGCTGGCGCGTCGTTGCGCCGCGCCTATGAGGCGTACGGGTACCCGTTTCGTTACATACGGGTTGGGACCTCGTTTCGTTACATACGGGTCCTCGATTTTTACGAAAAGGTCCTTTAGCTTTTCCGAAAATACGTACGTGCCCTCGTTGTTTTTTTAAAAACTCCTCGTGGATCATCGCCTCTTTTACTTCAGTACACACGGTGGCTGGCGCGTCGTTGCGCCGCGCCTAAAAGCCCCTGCGCACTCGATAGCGGCCCGCGGTTTCCTGTAATTACGAACAGGCCCTTATTTCTTCCGAAAAGTCCCTCGGTTTGTTGCGAAAAAGACCCTCCACTCTCCTTTTGTTGCGGAAAGACCCTCAATTTTTTACGAAAAAGCCCCTACGCTTTCTTTTTACTGCGAATTTTCGTCTCTTTTACTTCGGTCCACACGATGGCTGGCGTGGCGTTGCGTCACGCCTACGTGGCTAGTAACTAATTATTAGCTGTAGATATTGTACAATATGGAGTATTGGGAGTACCCTTAGCTAAGGAAATTTGATTATAAAATTGCAATAGTAACTGTTCATGTATTGTTAGCTGAGGAAATTGGATTATAAAACTGCAAATAGTAACTGTTCATATATTGTGCCCCTATGCATGTAGACGACTACACTCATGTAAAACTCGCTTTCAGAAGACACAGTACACATACTTACATGTGTATCTAAACGGTTAAAGTGTGTACCCGAACAAACGAAGGTCCTGAGTTTAAAATTAACCGGATCCCCTCGGTTTCACAATATGTATCAAGTGAGCATTATTTTGTTGTTGTGTATTCGTACGGGAATGTGTATCATTTAAGTCGTAAGCTGAGGGGTGTGATGATAATAAAATAGAAAACTGCCCACAAGTTGTCATTTTTTTCTAATGAAAGAAGGCACTATACAAAATTCTCTTAGTGATAAAATATTTGAAGGTTTTATTATATGTCGTCCAAATTCACACGGTAGGGCCCTTGATTTTGGGTCGGTTCTTTTCAACTATGACTAGTGACTTATGGTTGTAGTTGATGGCTTTTAGCTCTAGCGCGAATGCTTGTGTAACGAACTGAATACCAATAAGTCTCTTAAAAAAGGTTGTCTTGATATATTGTTTTGAAAAGACTACGAAGAAATCGTTCTGTCTGCTCATTTGAGAGAAACTGCAAGTTATTCGATAGAAACTATAAATTATAAACTGAAAAAGGGGTGAAAAAACGGGGCTCTTTCTCGTAATGGTGTTTGGCTAACAACGTTGAACCACAGATTGTTCATCCGTTATCCTCAATGAAAAGAAAAACAAATCCACCCTCGCTATTTTCTTTTGGGGCCCACAAATCCACGATGACTTCCGCGCGCGCCAGGTATCGTCCAGAGCACCAGAGCAAGGTGGTCCCACACGTCGTCCTAACTCTCCACTAGTTGAAGTTGTAGGTTGTAACCCACCAGTTAAGTTGCTCATTCGGTCATTGACCGCGACGCGACACACAAAATCAAACGAACCGTGTCAAGTGTCAACACGTGCACGCCTCTGGTTAGCTCGTTTATTCATTCATGTATGTACGTATGTATGCGTCTACCTTTCCGTGAACGTACGAGGTACACGTATATTTATACTCCTATACGATTGTAGTCACGAGTTAATGAATCGGTCGATCAGCAGGAGCCGGGCATGAATCCGACGGTGCTGCCGTCGAAGCGCACCGCGAACGAGCGCTGCTGCACGTTCCCGAGGATGGCCGCGCTGCCATCGCCGCCGTTGGGCGCGAACGCGAGGCACCCGGACGACAGAATCCCCGAGGCATCCAGCCTCATGGTCGCGCCGCCGCTGAACGTCAGCGCCACCGTCGGCAGCGTCACGCTTTCGTAGCCGGTGAAGTCGTAGCACGTATCCAGGATCCCGATCGCCGGCGCGGTCGGGTAGCCGTAGGGGGCCACGGCGCTGCGGAACGCCGACCGCAGCGCCGCGTACGCCGTAGGCGGCAGCCGCGTGACCACCGTGCCCGTGTCCACCACCGTGCCCCCCGAGAACACCGACGCCGAGACGCCCAGCTGCTGCCCGCCGACGCTGATGCCGGAGAGCATCACTATGTAGAACGTCGGCGCGTTTGACGCCGACAGCAGCGTCGTCGTGGAGAAGCCTGACGCGCTGCTCGGCCCGCCCAGCGTCAGGTACCCCGTGGAGCTCTGCGTCGGCGGGAGGCAGTACGAGAAGACGCCGCCGTAGGCGCCCGACGCCTGCGACACCAGGGACTGCTCCTGCCGGCCGAGGCCGAGGATCCCGTCGACGCCGGCGAACGGCCCCCCCTGTGCGTGGCCGCAGCCGAAGAGGAACCCCTTCACCGCGTCCGACCCCGTCAGCGTCAGCGTGTCGGAGCTGTACACGCCGCTGGTGTTGGACCCGTCGCCGTAGCTGACCACGTACCCGCACTGCGCGCCCGAGCAGCCGTACGCGTAGATCCCCAGCTCCGAGCACGCGGCCGCGCCGCACGGCACCGCGAAGTAGGACGACGACTGGGTGGGGTCGAAGAGCGGGTCCTTCTGGCCGTAGCACGAGGGCGCGGGGCACGGCTTGCACTGCACCCACGACACGTCGCTGCCCGTGTCCACCTCCACCGTCTGCGCCACGGCCGGCGTGCCGAGGCTCACCGTCACCACGTACTGCAGCGTGCCGATGGAGTACCCCATGTTGGCTGGCACCGTCGCCGACTTGGAACTCCCAAGCTGCTGCGCGCGCGCTGTGCCGACCCCCGAAACCCTGCTCTGTATGTACTCCGCTCGCCGCTGGTCCGCACGTAGCACCTCAACGAACGACGGCGCCGCCTGAGCCGACGGGCCGCACGGGCCATGCCGGTGCGTCAGCCGCAGCACGGCCGACGTGCCGTTCCGCTGCGGCGCAACTGAAACCGCAAAGAAACCGAGGCAAGAACTTAATCAGCACTCTTGGAAGCTCCCCTATATGACGCCACGAACACCGAAACAGCTCGAGAAGCAAGCCACTACCTCGGCCGGGATCGTGGCACATCGAGCTCGACGCGAAGCTGGCGGTGGAGACGGTGACGTAGCTCCCCTCACCCGCGGCGCCTGCGCCATGGCGGGGCAACGAACCGAGGGCGCCGGCGCAGAGGCAGCATGACAAGATGAGGGCGCCGTACACCGGTGAGAAGAGGGTCATGGTGCACGCGTCGGCTCGTCCCTGACGGGGCCAAAAAACGGTGCCTAAATAAGGCGGGCTAATCGGCGTGGTGCGAGCCGAACCCAACCCATCACGCGGTGGAATTCTTCGTTCTTGTGGAATGGGGCACTCGCTGCGTGTGTGACCTACTGACCATCGTGTCTGGTCTTTTCCTCCCCCCACCGAAACGACTTGCTTTTCAACGCGACGCGATGCGACCTCAACAGTCTTCTTTTGGTACGTTCCCAACAACGCCACGGTAAAAAAAAGGGAGATTTTTTTAGAGGATAAGGAGATTTTTTGGGTATTGATAGACATCATCCGGATGTTTTCTTTCTAACTATCATCTAGATTTGTGACCGTTGGATTAGAGATCCAAGGGCCACAAATTCTCCCCACCCCCTCCAAAAAAAATTCACCCCTCCAAAAAAAATTCTCCCCCCTCCAAAAAAAGAGACCGTTGGATATCTAATCCAACGGTCCAAAATGTGGATGATTGTTAGGAAGAAAACATCCGGGTGATACCTATACACACCCGATTTTTTTTGGAAGGGGTGGAGGAGAATTCATGGTCATTGGATCTTTAATTCAATGGTTATAAATTTAGATAATAGTTAGGAAGAAAACATTCAGATGATGTTTATCAATACCCAAAAAAAGTTTGGCTTCGGTCTGTCGGTTTGATGCACACGTATTATCGCGTAATAAACACCGATCGATAATTGAAGAGCCGTGCGGCTGATCTTGCACATCGGCGTGACGCGAACGATTACGGTTCAGCACATTCGACGCCGACAAGCTTGAGTCTGAAGTTTGCTTTATAGCTTGTGCTGTTTGGTGAACAGTAGTAGAAAGATGCTTATAAAGAGTTTCTAGATACGCGCCTATTATAGACGTCTCTCAGCCTTAAGAGTGATGATCTCCTAACCTGTCAATTGTTGGACGAACATGAACTCGCAGCTGTTTATATGTCAGTTTTTTCGGCACCTTTTCAGGTACGAGCTCAACTAACTTGATAATTACCAGATTCCTTTTGCGCCGAAACCTCTCTTGGAAAGAGACCCAAAGCTGTTCTGTGGCATACAGTTGTTACAGGACTTGGGGGCCTCGGTTGCCTGACGGAGACCTTCATCTACCACTCTTTCCTCATCGTTGTTGCGATCTGGCGCCGTGAGTGCGAGTGCGCGACATGATTGATGTGCCAACGAAGGCGTAATTTAGCTATAGCTTCGCTGGCTCGCCGCCTTCTGTATGCAGACGCGCACATAAGCACGTAACTTCGCTTCTCCTTCGCCTTAAGCGCCCGCGCTCTCTCAGAAGACGTGCTGTTGACGACACATTGGCTTGTCTTCAGTGATGGATCCGAAATAAAAATTTGAAGAGCCAAATAAGACAAGATCAGAAAAAAAAATAAACGAATGGCACATAGATCGAATTATCTATTGTAATGTTAAATTATACATAATTAGAATAAAAACATAATAAAAATATAAAATATAATAAAAATTATACCTTGATAATAGATAGTGTGCCTTCCGAAACCTATAAATATATAAGTAGCTAACTATACACCAAAATTAGTAAACTTGAAATAAGAAATTAAGGTTGCGAATAGTTATAAAGATTGAAAAAATGATGTAACATACCACTACCTAGAATTGAGTAATATAAGTACGAGGCAATACATTATACGAGATTGGGTTGGACCTCTCAACAAATACGCCCTTCTCATTTGATCTCTAATTTTATTGTGATACTCATTAATAGGTATGCGATTCACCGGATAGCGATGATTTTATCAGAACTAAAATCCATCTGAGCCTTCTTTACTTGGTTCGTACTCTCATTAGTATGAGGAGTATTACTTATATTGCTTGAAAAATATTTATACAATGCTCGTTTCTCTATTTCTTGCAACTCTACGAATAATGAATCGATAAATAATAATAGATGAAACTAAATTACCAAATCAATCACAATTGTACAAATTTGAAACTAGATTTATGTTTTATACCTTATGACTAATGCCTCTGACCCTCTGCTATCTCTTGCTCTTAGTACAGACCAAGCCGTAGCTATCCCTCTATTGGCCACATGCAGGCTTCAGTATTTGGTGGGCTTTGCTGGTGTGTTGGCGTGTTGCATGGTTAGCCTTGGCCCAGCATTGATTCATTCTGGTATAATCCATTCTAAGCCCAAGTGTTGCCCCCAACTCTTCCTCAGTCACACTCTTAGACCCAACAAAAGATTGTGGTGCTCCTAATTGACCTGTGGATAGTCTGTGGTTCTTCTAACCTGGTACGTATACACTTGACATGGGTGGGTCCTTTGAGCAGTAGTTTATAGTTTTTGATTTATGGCTATATATCATTTAAACTAGTTACTGTAATAAAAAAAATAAAAACCAAAAACCACAGTTTACCGGTTGACTTGGAACGGCCAGGTGGTACGAATAGCATGCAATTGGACTCTCGTGGCTTTCGATTATCAGGCTGCCCAAAACCTGGGTGCCTGGTGCCGACTCCACTGCAAGTTAAATGACTATCAAGTCTGCTTACCGTGCAAGACCAAATCAAGCTCAAACAATGTCACCCGAGTTTGGCCCAGCACCACAACTTACGTGACTATATTACAGTAGATAATGGCAAGACCAAACAGCGAATAACCTGGACAATTAGCACCCTATAATCTCCAGCAAGACAAGCAGTGGCACCCATTCTGTCTCCAGCTGGAGAGTAGGTATCCCTAGCTCCAGATAGGACATCATGCGCCATGGTCATGCCTTCTGATGATCAACTCTCGTCGTGAGACAACGCCTCGCTCGGTTAGAGTGGAAAATAGTGGCTTATAGCTGAAATTGCACTATAGTTGACTGAAATTACATTGTAATTAAAGATGATTTATTTGACGTAATTAAATTTAAAAAATTAAAATAGAAAAAGTATGTTAGCTCATCACGGACAACGCAAATAAATACGGGGAAAAAAGAATCGGCAAAAAAGCCAAAAGTTCAAAAAAAGACGAAATTTATGAATGGTGAAAAATAAGCCAGAAGCCAAAAGCTCAAGCCGAAATGAGCGAGGCGCAAAGGCCCGCTCGTTTTGGCTTCGACTTCTGGCTTCCGGCTTATTTTTCATTATTCCTAAATTTTTTCTTTATCAGTATTTTTTTATTTTTTGAGCTTTTTTATCGGTTCTTTTTTCTGTATTCGTTTGTAATACACGTGCTGGGCCAACCCTTTTTTTATTTTTTAAAATTTACTTATACCAAATAAGAGACCATCAGCTACAGTGTAATTTCAGCTATCTACAGTGAAATTCAGCCATAAGCCATAGTAATTCGGCCCAACCAAACACCACCTAAGTCATTCGGTAGGCATCTAAATTTACATTTTTCTAGGAGGTTTGAATATGTTTCTTGTTGTTTTTCGCCGGTCACTCAAGCGTTCTGTAATGTATACTTCCAGAGACCCTGACCCAAAAGAATGTACTACAGTGAGCAAGGAGGCTAACGAAAAAGAAAGACTCATCATATGTCACAATCCTCTGAACAATGGTGTCATGCTCACAAAGCCTTCCTTCCCCATGGTCATCTCTCTGCGTCCCATCTCTATCCCATAATTACTATAAAAAGCTTAACACTAAACAATGTGGCACAGATTTGACCGATGTACTGGTAATGGGAAGAAGAATTGCAGAAGGAGAATAACCACGGATTTGGTTATCTTTCACTTCAAAGATTACATCTCTAGAATGTATATGCGTCCAGTACTCCTGTCCAGACACTTATAGCCCTTGTGCATTGGACTATACCCAACAAAGACGCATTGCTTTGAGCAAAAAGCAAACTTCTTGGTGTTTTAAGGTCTGAGGTTTGGCCAACATGCTTATCCAAAGACCTTAAGAAAGGAATAGTTTGGTGACACGTTAAAAAGAAGTTCTAATGGTGTCCTGTTGTTGATAACACAGCTTGGCATTCGATTTATAAGATAGCAGGCAGTAATGAATGCTTCATCCCAAAAATGCAAGGGCATAGATGATTGGGCTAGAAGGGCTAACCCAGTTTTGACAATGTGATGATGTTTTCTTTTAGCTACACCGTTTTGTTGGTGAGTATGTGGACATGACACTCGATGCAATATACCATCTCGTTTGAACATGTTATTGAATGCTTTGTATTCACCACCCCAGTCAGATTGAACTGACTTGATTTTAGTATCAAGGAGTCGTTCAACATGTTGTTGAAATTGAACAAAGGCATGAATGACATCATATTTGTGTTTCAGAAAGAAAACCCATGTAAATCTACTAAAATCATCAACGAAACTTACATAGTACTTATACGCTCCGATAGAACAGCATGTTGGTCCCCATACATCGGAGTGTACAAGTTCTAGAGGACTCGAAGATATATGGGTAGCTGAATAAAAAGGTAATTGATGACTTTTTGCTTGTTGACAAGCATCACACCACTAGACTCTTTATTAGGCAAACAATCTAGTTTATTTGGTCTAAGAATTGTGGAGATAATTGGAGAGGCTGGATGTCCAAGCTGCCTGTGCCAATGCTCATTGGTAGGTCTGACAACAGAGAAGGATGTTCGGCCATGTTTTATTCCAGAGAGAGGATATAAGTATATAACCCTCCCTTACACTCTCCTTGAAGTAGAAACTTCTTCGTGAGGCGATCCTTAACAATATAGTAATTTGGATATAACTCAAAGTAAGCATTGTTATCGGAGGCAAACTTGTGGATGGATAAAAGATTTTTGCTAATATGAGGAATATGAAGAACATTGCGCAAGTGCAAAGGACTAGTTTTGCGAGCAATATAAGGATGACCAATGTGAGAAATTGACAGACCTACACCATTTAACACCTGAACTTGGTCTCCTCCCTGATAACGTTCCTTCACTGTTAGCCGATCTAGATCACTAGTCAAGTGATCCGTTGCTCTACTGTCAACATACTAATTCTGATCTATCTTGTAAGAGGTTGAAGCAGTGGTAGCAAACTTTGAGTCTTCACCTTGATAGGCATGATTGAAGCGATTGTAGCATCGCACTGCATCGTGGCCAACCTTGCCACATATTTGACATGTAGGATGTGCCATACTTCCTCCTGAGTAGAAGTTGCGACCATCAAATCCACGGCCATGTCTGCCTCACCCACGTCTATTGTTCCAACCATCATTGTTTCCATGGCTTTCTTGTCACCCATCGTTGTTTGCTGAAGACATCATCTGTGGAGGAGCAACTTCAGATTCATTATGACGAGATTCATAGCTAATCATGTGAGCAAATAGCTCATTTAACCCGATCGGTTCCACTCTGGTGGTGACAGAAGTAATGAGTGAATCATAATCTGTCTCGAGTCCAGTAAGGATATATGAAACAACTTCTTCACGAAGTGGATGACCAGCCGAGGCAATAGTATCGGCTAATCCCTTCATTTTTCGGAAATACTCTGTCATGGATAAGTCCTTTTTCAGGTGCACAAGTTGAATCCTGATCTGCATAGTTCTCCCTTTTGTTTTGTGAAGCAAACATGGCTTCGATCGCTTCCCAGACGGCTACAGCGGAAGTAAGGAGAAGAACTTGTCCGAGCACTTCCTTTGTCATGGATGAGAGGAGTGCGCTCAGCACCGGCTATTCTTGCTGAAACCAGATCCGATATCAAGGATTTGGAACCTGGCACGCACCGCTTCCATCTTCATTGGCCTTCGTGATGAGCTTTGGTGGAGCTATTCCAGTTCCATCCACAAAGCCCACCAGATCTTGAGTCCACAGGTATAGAAGAATTTGCGCCTTCCAGAGGTTCTCCCAATTTAGTTTGACCGTGACAAAGTGGCTGGAGGAGATTGGGAGTTCAAGATGGAAGACATGGTCGACATGATCAGGAGTGAGCAAGCTTTGATACCATGTAAAAGTTAATGGTTTGCCGTACCCATCTCATCGATTGTATTAAGTATATATAGAGGAGTTACAATACCAGAAGGAATACTGGTAGGCGCGATACTCGCGATACAATCTGTTGCTGAAACGGGTATGATAAGATACAGTACCAATTACAACTTATCTCATTCTATATTCTTTAACAAGTCGTTTTGTCTCAGCCCTTTTATTTTTCTTGGTTTATTGAACTTTGTGTAATAATTGAATTGGTCTATTGGTTTATTGGTGTGGTTCGAATCTATGCTAACATGTCAGATTCATTTGCTTGTCAAGGGAGGAAATTGAGGGATGGAAGACGATAAACCAAAGAAAAGAAGATTTTCATCTTATAGCAAATGGGCACTGAAACATTAGAGTGGGCTATCCGGCTATGATATAACTTGAGACGTTCTGTGAAATGGGTTTTAGCCTGTATATACTTTGCAGACTGTCCTCTCCAAAGAACATGAGCTGTTATCTGAGAATTACGCAGGCAAGCCTGATCAATTTTGTAACGGTGGTTTGTCAACAAACCTGCATTCCCTGGTTGAATTATTTATTCTAGTTGCGACACAACTTTTTACTTTACACGGGAGAGGGATGAGTACGGAATAAGGATGCAGCTAGAGTAGGAAGGTGGTATTGCAATGTACACTTGTACCTTTGTACTATTTGTATCGGCCATCTTTAGCAGAGAAAAAAAAACATACGGTCCAGCGTGGAAAGTGTGATCACACGAGAAACTCGTGTAAAATGTGCAGTAGAAATTTGTCAAAGCCGATGTAATTTGTTACACCAGATTGTATGTAACTTTTATGAGCACTTCATTATCTCCTTTCGTGGAGTATACATAGCTTGCATGGTGGTTTTATTTGTTTTCCTTGACTTGATTTGGAGGCTGTGCCATCCAATCTACATCGGTCGACATCGTTGCATTGCCCTGTGCTGTGTGTTACAGTACTGATGGCAGCAAGCTACCCGCGGCGGCGGCCTGCACGGACGCACGGGGCTGAAGCCGTAATCCTCCGTCCTCGCACGTGAAAAAAAAGCATCAGTCCTCGCCGTTTCCCCTCGACCCATGCATCCCACAATAGCCTCCCCTCTTGTCAGCCCCGCCGCGCCGGCCGCGTCAATCCGGCTACTCCGCGCCGCCGCAACATTTCGGCATGCTCGAGCTCGTCTGGACAGGAGCGGACGCGGCACGCCGGCACTAGCACATTCGCCGCGGACTCCTTAATTTTCTGTACCAAATGTTGTGCTTGTGCAGGGACTTTCGAAAGCTTGGCATATCCAAGCCAATTCTGTTACATCACTGTTGTGGCTACTGATCAAACAGTAAAGTAATCATTGTTATGGATACTGATCAAACAGTAAAGTAAAAGAATAGTAGAATGGATGAGATGAATGGACAATACTTACGTCTTTTCTATACGTGGGGCGTGTATATATTTTTTATAGGGTTTAATTACAGCTTTGTCTTTACATATACTTGTTTCCCCTAAGAGCATATAGGTCATTACATATGTTCTATTGGACCTTACAATTCTCTAATAGACTGGATAGGCTAAGGTGAAACCACCCCTACTACAATCACAAATCACAAACTGAGGCGACAACGCGAGATGCTGCGCCGGAGAAGCATCTTGCTCCCCACGGCGCACGTCGCTTTGGCAGGGACGCACGCGCCACTGCATGTACACAAGTCGCAGCCGGGCGACTCGGCCAAGCCACATCCTAAAAGAACTCGGCTAAGCCAAGGTAAGCCAGCTCATGCAAAAGCTCAGTACGTAACACTTTCCAGTTTCCAGATATTACAACGCGTTTTCCATGGCAGGGCAATAGAAATTCTAAACTAAAGTAAAGCCGAAATAAATTGGATATGACCATTTATGCATCATCCCTCCCGGTACCGGTACATGTTAGTATGTCACCGTGATATGATATGTACGTACGTGCATTGGCGCAACAAGTCCGTCCCGTTTCCACGTTGCGTCCGCAACCGCGAGAAGCAAAAGAGAGACATGACAGGTATGTTTTTTCAGCTGCGCTCATGGTTATGTACGAATAAATTAAATATTGATAAGCTAATAATTACTTTAAAAATATTATTCTGATAAATTACTTTGAAAAGATGATAAAATAATTATCCTATTTACTTGTTCCGAGAAAGACATCGTATAACTTAAAAATAACTGGGCGATATCAGATTATTATGCTGGGCCTGTACTTACGCGGGAAAAGTCGGGCTACCTCCGTTGGCTGCCAATGCACGGACGGCTTCGTCAAATGCAGAACGGACGGAGCTAGTGGCAGAAACTGGCCAGAGAGCTGAAAGCAAGAAAAAAGCCCAATTTTGCAGAATTATTAGGGTCTTGGTTTGGGGGCTACTGCCGCCGGCGTGGGGTGGACGTCTGTTAAGGAGTCTTCGGAGACATCAGTTAGAGTACGCTCTGATTCCACTGTGGCAGCGATGTGACGCGTTGCCAAACCGATCGTGACTTCTACGAAGTGTTACCTATTAATGCAAACAGCACCACAACGCAAACGGGGCAGAAAGAAAACGATGGAATTGCGAGTTTACGATGGTGAATGGTCATTGTAATTCCGCACTAATCAACGAAACTCGATCAGCCGTACGTCCATGCACGTAGAATCTGCACCCTTTTTCCGTTTTCGCTTACACGAAACTGTTGGATATTGATCTAGGCCAAACGGCCGGATGAGGAGGACGTGGGCTCACCCCACGTCTAAGCGCCCTGATCGGGGGGCTAACCGATTATGGTTACGGTCCCCCGTTGCGCAGCGCCATATAAAATGTTAGGAGCTCCGGCCTCTCCTGGACGATGTGTTTTTGCCGGTGAGAACCAAAGCCCCGAACAAAACCTTAAGCAATCCGATCTCCTACGCGCTGCTAGCAACGGGAAGACCGGCGCCGCCACTGCAGGACTTTCGCCGGCGACGACCCTCTGCACCGCACCGACTCCACCTCACGCCTGCATCACGCAGGCACGGGTCTTCGCTCCATGGCGTTCATCGGCGACCGTGAGTCTCCCTTAAATCCCCTTAACCGTAGGTGTTCTAGACGCAGGCTAGCGGTTCAATGTTATGCATGATGTTTAAGGCACCTACATTTGGTATCAGAGCCTGCCCTAGTCTCCTAGAACCCTAGGCTATTGTTTTGCAAGTTTATGTTTCGGATTTACGTTGTTCTTGCGCTCGGGTAGCATGGGAGAAGGAGGGGAATCAAGAATCTTTGCAAAACCTGATGAAATCCCCAATTTTTCCAAGCCCTCCCGAACCCTAAATCCCCAAATCAACCAAAAAAAATGAAAAGGGGAGGACTTACGGGCGCCGCCGCCGTGCTGCCGTCGCCGGCATGCCGCTGCAGCGCAGCCCCCGCTGTTTTTCGGGCGCCGCCCGCCGCCACCGTCGCGCGTCCGCAGGCCGCCCCGAGTCCGCGCCCGCCGAGCGCTGGGCCGCCGCCGCCTCTGTGCGCGAGCGCGCCGCGTGCGTTGCAGTCGCCAAGCGCCGCTGCTCCGCGGGAGCAGGCCGGCCGGCGCTACCTCGCCACCTCGGGCGCCGCCGCTGCCGTGTGCGCAGCAGCCGCGCGGGCGCCGCCGCCATCGCCCTGGGAGTCGCCGCCCGTGCTTTTCGGATGATTCAGGCCAAATGGCCTTTTAGGGTTAGGGTTTGTTGGGGGCGGCATTTTGTTCGGGCGCAATTCGCTCCGCGCCGTTCGATCTGATCGACGGCCGTGATGAAAGGCAGGGCTGCGGGCTGGGCCGGCGGGGTGTTTGGCCTGGGTGGTGAAAGTTTTGATGGGCCGCTGGGCTGCGAGTGCGTTTGGGCCACGCCATGAGTTCAGCCGCGCGCGCATGATTAATGGGCCAGTGAGGAAAGGGCTGTTGGGTTTTTTTTTAGGCCCAGCAGCCATAATCTTTATGTATTTAGGTATATATATACATGAAATTTATGATGTATACTTCAGTCTGTTGAGGTTTTATTTTCAGTATATATATTTCATGTATTTATGTTTTGTCTCATGTTTAATTAATGATTATTTGATGTCTCTCATGAAATTATTTACGGATAATGTTGCTAAGCTGCTGAAAATTATTATGTTTTTTCCGCTGCGTAATGTTCTGCCCCTAATTGAATGGAACCAACGGGAAATTCAATTGGAGGGCTGTATTTAATTTTACATGCTATTACATTTTGACCAACGTTAATTGTAATTGCATGTACTCAATTATGTTTATTTTATTCATGCTATTACTCTTTGACCAACGTTAATTGTAATTGCATGCAATAATTTATGTTAAATTTTTCGCTTCTGCCCAACGGTGATGCGAAAAATTCTTATGAGCATGTTGTTAATCATACCAACGTAAGATTAATTTTCATGCAAATTAATTATGTGTTTTTCCTAATGTAAATTTTAAAATTTTTTCAGCTGCTTCTGTTTCCGCTCATGTAAATGCTATTGAGCCACTTAATGGTAGTAACTTCCAGAAATGGAAGTTCACACTTATGACGACTTTTCAGCTCTTGGATCTGGACTACGCGTTCAGATTCGACGAGCCTGTCGCTCCTACTGAAGGGGAGGACAATTATGATGACAAAATGAAGGAATATAAAGCTAATGCTGAGAAGTGGGAGCGGTCCAACCGTGTTTCACTTGCTGTGATGAAAAACTCCATCAGTGAGGCCATAAGGGGAGCAATCCCTGAAAAGGAAAGGGTAAAGGACTATTTGTCCTCTATCGAGGATCATTTTAAGGGGTCCTCTAAAGTTTATGCTACCACACTGATGCACAGGCTCATGAACACTAAGTACAATGGTACTGGAAATGTTCGTGAGCACATTATGACAATAATCAATATTGCTGCCAGACTTAAGACAATGGACATGGCTATTTCTGATGGTTTTGTTGTCCATTACATTATGATGTCTCTTCCCAAGCAATTTCAAGCTTTCAAGGTGAACTACAACACCATTAAGGACAAGTGGACCATGAGCGAGTTGATCGCTAATGTTTCACAGGAGGAAGAGAGGCTCAAGGCTAAGGGGGCTACTGATTTTGTGAATCAAGTCGGCTCTTCAAATAAGGCTGGTCCCTCTAGAAATAGAGGTGGCTACAAAGAAAAGGGAAAAAAGGAGCAAACCTACTCTCCTTATCAGAAGCCACAGAAGCCACAGCACCCACAGCATCCTAAGGCGCCTAAAAACGCTTCAGGACCTGGGAGCTCAAATGAACAGAAGAAAAGTGGTGAATGTTACTTTTGTCAGTCGAAGGACCATTTCAAAGATGATTGTCCTGGATGGCTGAAATGGCTTGCCAAGAAAGGTACTTATGAAATCACTTTTGTTGATGAAGCATTTTATGCTGATTTTCCTATAAATTCTTGGTGGATTGATTCTGGTGCCACTGTGCACGTTACAAATTCCTTGCAGGGATTCCATATGTTGAGAAGTCTCAGAGGGGAAAGAAGCCTTATAGTGGCTAATGGGATGGAAGCCGAAATTCAAGCTATTGGATCGGTTTCTTTAGTTTTGAATAATGGTTTTGTAATGAAACTTAATGATGTTCTTTATGTTCCCTCGATGAGAAGAAACTTAATTTCCATTTCATTATTAGATAATGATGGATATTCTTGTAATTTTGGACACGGAATGTGTTTGATTTATTTCAATTATGATAATGTTGGTCGTGCCATCCGACACGACAAGCTTTATATGTTATCCCTGCAAGATTCTCCTATATCCATGAATGTATGTGATGAGAATAAAAAGCGTAAGCGAATTGATGAAACTTCGTCGAAATTGTGGCACTGTCGTTTAGGCCACATTTCGAGGGGGAGAATTGAATGTCTCATTAAAGATGAAATTCTCCACCCTTTAGACTTTAATGATTCGGATAATCATTGCCTCGATTGTATCAAAGGCAAGTATGTAAAGCAAATAAAGAAATGTGCTACTCGAAGCACAAGGATTTTGGAATTAATTCATACCGACATATGTGGTCCTTTCCCTATGACATCAGTGGATGGTTATGATTCTTTTATTACGTTCACTGATGATTACTCACGTTATGGCTATATCTATCCTATTAAAGAGAGAACGGAGGCACTTGATAAATTTAAGATATTTAAGGCTGAAGTTGAAAATCAGTACAATCTAAAGATTAAAGTAGTGCGCTCGGATCGTGGGGGAGAGTATTATGGGCGACACGCAACTTATGGGCAGATTCCTGGTCCTTTTGCCAGGTTTCTACAAGAAAATGGTATAGTCGCTCAGTATTCAATGCCTGGTGATCCCCAGCAAAATGGAGTTGCGGAAAGAAGAAATCGCACACTTATGGACATGGTTCGAAGTATGTTGAGCTACTCCACTTTGCCTGTAAAGTTATGGATGGAAGCATTAAAGACCGCTGCACATATACTCAATCGGGTTCCTAGTAAATCGGTGCCTAAAACACCTTATGAATTATGGACTGGGAGAAAACCTAGTTTGAACTACCTCCATGTGTGGGGTTGTGCAGCTGAAGCTAAAATATTTAACCCACATATTGGAAAATTAGATCCCAAGACTGTGAGTTGCCATTTTATTGGCTACCCTGACAGGTCTAAAGGGTACCGATTCTATTGTCCAGATCGTACCACAAAATTTGTAGAAACAAGACACGCTATGTTCTTGGAAAATGATGGCATCAGTGGGGATTTGGAGCCCAGGAAAATTGATCTTGAGGAGAAACGGATTTATGTTGCTTCACCGCTAATCCGACAGACTGATTTTCCTGTGCCCCAAGTGGTTGTGCCCATAGTTGATCCTGTAGTTGCAACTCCTGTTGCATCTCCAGTTAATTCTGTGGCTACTCCTTCTGTTGAGGGCTCTGAAAATACATGTGCAATACCTAATGCTGAGCCTTCACAGCCCTCTGTGACAATTAATGAACAACCTGATGAGCCTACTAATGAACCTGTCAGGAGATCACAACGAGTGAGGAGATCTGCTATCCCAAGTGATTATGAGGTTTACTTGAATGAGGATGATCTTGGGAAGACAGATGATCCTAGCTCTTATAAGGAAGCAATGAAGAATAAGAATTCATCTAAATGGCTAGATGTCATGAAAGATGAGATTGAGTCTATGGGCGCTAATGACGTATGGGACTTAGTGGAAATTCCTAATGGAGCCAAAACAGTAGGCTGCAAATGGGTCTACAAAACAAAACGTGACTCCAAAGGGAACATCGAAAGGTTTAAGGCAAGACTTGTAGCGAAAGGGTTTACACAAAGAGAAGGCATTGACTATAATGAAACCTTTTCTCCTGTCTCAACTAAAGATTCATTTAGAATCATAATGGCGCTCACAGCACATTTTGATTTAGAGTTGCACCAAATGGACGTTAAGACTGCATTCCTGAATGGCGACTTGTATGAGGACGTTTACATGACACAACCGGAAGGTTTTGTCGTGGAAGGCGAGGAACATTTGGGATGCAAGCTAAAGAAATCCATATATGGCCTGAAACAAGCTTCTAGGCAATGGTACCTTAAGTTTGATGAAGTCATAAAGAAATTTAGATTTAAGGAGAATGATGTTGATAATTGTACATATGTTAAGTTCAGGGGGAGTAATTACACCTTCTTAATTCTTTATGTGGACGATATATTATTGGCCAGCAGCAGTGTGGACATGCTGCGGGAAACTAAAAGTTTTCTCTCGTCCAATTTTGATATGAAGGATCTCAGTGAAGCATCTTATGTTCTTGGTATTGAAATTCACCGAGATAGGTCAAAAGGAACATTAGGTTTATCACAAAAGGCATACATTGACAGAGTACTAAAGAGATACAATATGCATAAATGCTCTGCCTCGCCTGCTCCTATTGTTAAGGGCGATAAGTTTGGGAAATTTCAATGCCCAAAGAATGACTTTGAATCTGATCAGATGAAGGCTATACCTTACGCTTCTGCTGTCGGAAGTATTATGTATGCTCAAGTATGTACGCGCCCTGATTTAGCTTTTGTTACCGGGATGCTTGGCAGATATCAGTCAAATCCAGGATCGGACCACTGGAAAGCCGTTAAAAAAGTCCTACGCTATATGCAAGGCACTAAAGGTCACATGCTCACATATAGAAAAAGCGATAACCTTGAGGTTGTCGGTTATTCTGATGCTGATTTTGCGGGGTGTAAAGACACTAAGAAGTCCACATCAGGTTATATTTTCACCCTCGCAGGAGCAGCAATTTCATGGAAAAGTGTAAAGCAAACACTTACTGCATCGTCGACAATGCAGGCTGAATTTGTGGCATGTTATGAGGCTACCGGGCAGGCTGTATGGCTTAAGAACTTTATCCCGGGATTGAGAGTGGTAGACAGCATTTCTAAGCCACTCATTTTGTACTGCGATAATCAACCCGCAGTTTTCTATTCGAGTAACAACATGTCAAGTGCAGCTGCCAAGCACATTGACATAAAGTATCATGTTGTGAAAGATAGAGTCCAGGATCAAACAATTAAGATTGAGCATATTGGAACTAAATTTATGCTTGCGGATCCGCTCACAAAAGGCTTACCACCCAATAATTTTCGTGATCATGTTGCCGGCATGGGTTTAATGGAGAGCCTGTGATCCTGGAATAAGAGGACCATATATAGTAACCAAACTCCCATGAAGTATTATGTTATCCGATCGATATAGAAGGGAGCACTATAAGTACTGATGTCCAGCAGTACTTAATTGACTGTTGTGAAACATTACTTTGGTGTGAACTTTTATTGAGAAAGGGCTTAGGATATTTAGCCTTACGATCAAGGGGGAGAATGTTGGATATTGATCTAGGCCAAACGGCCGGATGAGGAGGACGTGGGCTCACCCCACGTCTAAGCGCCCTGATGGGGGGGGGGCTAACCGATTATGGTTACGGTCCCCCGTTGCGCAGCGCCATATAAAATGTTAGGAGCTCCGGCCTCTCCTGGACGATGTGTTTTTCCCGGTGAGAACCAAAGCCCCGAACAAAACCTTAAGCAATCCGATCTCCTACGCGCTGCTAGCAACGGGAAGACCGGCGCCGCCACTGCAGGACTTTCGCCGGCGACGACCCTCTGCACCGCACCGACTCCACCTCACGCCTGCATCACGCAGGCACGGGTCTTCGCTCCATGGCGTTCATCGGCGACCGTGAGTCTCCCTTAAATCCCCTTAACCGTAGGTGTTCTAGACGCAGGCTAGCGGTTCAATGTTATGCATGATGTTTAAGGCACCTACAGAAACAATTCAGTCCAAAAGAGACATTTTCCAATCACACATCTATAGCTACAGGAACGGCCGTCCCAACCAAGACGGAACTCAAAACTGGCACTTTGCGCGGTGATCAAGGCGGCAACATTCGTCTGGAAGAGACGACATTGCCAGCACGCATGCCGCATTTACCGAGTAAACTAGAGTCCCCGTCCAAGTTGCGTGTAGCGTGCGCCGGGACATCCTGTGCATGGAATGGACTGTACTCTAGCTAGGAGAGTACTCTATATAAGTTAGGATTTAAAGCTGCAATTTAACAAGCTCCAACACTGCCTGGGAAGCAAGGAGCAGCCATGGCGCCTGTTTCGTACATGTTGCTTCTCCTGCTGTGCAGCTATCATTCTCTCGTTGCTCATGCAGGACATGTGCAGAGACAGAGTTATAAGGTTCTCGCAACCGACTCACTCAAGCCTAAAGCCGTCTGCTCCGAGCCCAAAGGTACAGCACTGTCCATGCGCGTTGTATATGCAGTTCCACTTGGTTATTCCGTGCGGTTGTAATCATTTTCACGCGTTGATTTTGCAGTGGCTCCATCATCCTCCGGTCGCGCCACGGTGCCTTTGAACCACCGGCACGGCCCGTGCTCGCCGGTGCCCTCCGAGAAAAAGCCAGACTTCGCGGAGCTGCTCCGCCGCGACCAACTCCGAGCTGGATACATCCAACGGATGTTCTCCAAGAACCGCGCCGACGGCAAGCTCCAGCAGTCGGAGGTTACCGTGCCGACCACGCTGGGATACTCCCTGAACACGCCGGAGTACGTCATCACCGTCAAAATCGGCTCGCCGGCCGTGAACCAGACCATGACCATTGACACCGGCAGCGACGTGTCGTGGGTGCAGTGCAACCCGTGCCCCATCCCACCGTGCCACTCTCAGGCGGGCTCGCTCTTCGATCCCAGCACGTCGAGCACGTACGCCCCGTTCTCCTGCAGCTCCGCGGCGTGCGCGCAGCTCGGCGAGGAAGGCAACGGCTGCTCGGACTCTCAATGCCAGTACAAAGTCAAGTACGGCGACGGCTCGAACACCACCGGGACGTACGGCTCGGACACGCTGGCGCTGACCGACTCCGACGTGGTCAAGAACTTCCAGTTCGGGTGCAGCCACGCTGAGTCGGGGTTGTTGAACGACAACCAAGCCGATGGGCTCATGGGGCTCGGCGGCGACGCGCAGTCGCTCGTGTCGCAGACGGCGGCGATGTACGGAAGTGCCTTCTCGTACTGCCTCCCGCCGACCGAGGGATCTTCCGGGTTCCTCACGCTCGGCGCGCCCAGCGGCGCGTCGGGCTTCGTGACGACGCGGATGCTCAGGAGCAGACAGGTCCCGACGTACTACATCGCGCTACTCCAGGGAATCACCGTGGCCGGGAAGCAGCTCAGCGTGCCGCCCTCCGTCTTCTCCGCGGGGTCGGTGATGGACTCCGGCACGATCATCACGCGGCTGCCGCCGACGGCGTACTCGGCGCTGTCGTCGGCGTTCAAGGACGGGATGAAGCAGTACCCGCCGGCGCAGCCCAGGGGCGGCCTCGACACGTGCTTCGACTTCACCGGCCAGGACAACGTCACGATACCGTCCGTCGCGCTGGTGTTCTCCGGCGGCGCGGTCGTCGACCTCGACGCGAGCGGGATCCTGTTCGGCAATTGCCTCGCGTTCGTGGCCACCGACGACGACGGCACCACCGGTATCATCGGCAACGTGCAGCAGCGGACGTTTGAGGTGCTGTACGACGTCGGCCGGAGCGTCGTGGGGTTCCGGCCCGGCGCGTGCTGATCAGCGCGCGCGGGGATGTAGGTGTTAATCTTGTTGTGTTTGTGTCAACTTTGTTTTGTGTTTTGTCAGAATAACCAAAACTGAAGCTCGGCTTTAGTCTGAAATTCAGAACGTTGTCACTGAAGTTCGGCGTTGGTGCAGAACTTCAATTCGTGGGTAAAGTTGTCACGTTTTAGTGTTGTTGGTCCATGATCCGAGATGTAAGGAGAATAAAATAATTCAGAGCAGAAAAGGTGCGCAAGGTTTAGCACCCCAATTGTGTTCTCTCTTTGTTGATTGCCACCACTGTGTTTTCTAATAGGGTTTTATTCATCATATACCCTCCTCTTAGATGAAAATTCAGGATTTACCCTCCTGACCTACGTGTCAGTGACTTATGATGACCCCACATGTCATTGAGGTGGGAGGGTAAATCTTGAATTTGCAAAATGAAGGGAGGGTATATGATCAACTTTCCCCAGATAGTGTTCACGTGTGTTAGAGGAGTCCCGGGGCTATCAATTGGTACAGAGCCAGTTCATGCCCAAGGTGATACCGAGGAGCAGCGAGCTCATCGACACAGTGAACTGTCTATGCTGCAATTATTACAGACGATTTATACTAACAACCGTTTATGATACTTTCACAGATGGTTATTTATACGAACCGTCTGTGATAAAGCAATACATCACAAACGGTTCGTATTAATAACCGTCTGTGAAAATATCACAAATGGTTATTAATACGAATCGTCTGTGATATGTGCATTATCACAGACGCTTTGTATAACAAACCATATCTGATAATACCCCGACACTGATCAGTGGCATCTCCCCTAGGATTCTGATCTCACCTGTTCATTCTCTCCGTATCGAACGGCAGGCACCAGTTACTCCCACCTCTCACCCCTTATTTATTACTCTCCTCTCCGTTTCACTCCGAGATAAGTTCTACCGGCTACTCCTAGCTAGTTCATCCACTCTTAGCTTGTTCCTCGATGACACCGACTACCGCTATGATCTAGCGCCTCCATTGTGACACAACGGTCGACTGCACAACACACTCTTTGTCGTAAGTGTCGTAAGAGTGTCTTATGCAGTCTCACCGTCGTGACACAAAGGAGATAGTACTGCCGCATCTCCTTCACTGCAAGGTACCGCGAAAGCAGCTAGCTACCAAGACGGTGCTCAAGTCGGCATCAAGGACATCCAACTCGTGCACTGCTAGAATTTCTCCTTCTTCTATGTTTTTGCCATGGGTTCGTAAGATTAGGATGTGTTCTTGCCATGTTTAAGAGTTGGGTTCATAGGATTAGGATGTTTTATATTACCATGTTTAAGAGTTGGGTTTATAGGATTAGGATGTGTTCTTGCCATGTTAGATGGGTAACCTGCTCATTATCTTGTGATGTTGTAATAGCGGATTCTAATGGAATGTGCTACTGTGTTTGCTGCTATATTTAGTTGTTTTCAAAGGGTATAGCTAACAATATTTCTTGAGGCTAGCCAAAAACAGGAAAAATTTTAGGTATAGATTGAATTATCACAGACGGTTTGTGCTATAAACTATCTATGAAGAACGATCACAGACAGTTCTGTATACCAACCGTCTATGATACTCGCCACTCATAGATAGTTAGTAACTAGAATCATCTGTGATGTATGAGTATCATACACAATTTTTGGTTCGAGCTGTCTGTAATAGTTTTCTTCACAGACAGTTCTAATTACAAACCATCTGTATTGTATTTATCACAGACGGCTCACAAACCATCTGTGATAGCCTCCGATTATCACTGACTCTTTTTGTAGTACTTACAGCGGTGTAATCCTACAGTATCTGATGCTTTCCAGGACCAATTACACTATGTGGGCAATCAAGATGAGTGGTTGCATGTGTGCTCAAGGCATTTGGGATGCCATCGAGCCTGCGACTCCGGAGATGGCCGTGGAAACTTGGAAGGACCACATGGCCCAAGCTACCATTTTCCAAGTGGTTCCCAAAGACATGTTGCTTCTATTGGTAGAGAAGGAGACAGCAAAGGTGGCGTGGGAAACATTGAAGACCATGTATGTCGGTGAAAGTACAAACTCTAAGAAGCGAGTTTGAGCTACTCCGCATGAAGAAGATGGAGAGCACTGATGACTTCGCCATGAAATTGACAACAATTGTCAATAGAATTCATGGTCTGGGCGACAAGATGGAGGAGTCCACCATCGTCAAGAAGTTCCTACGAGCTGTCCCACCAAAATTCTTGTTGATTGTGTCAACAATCAAGCAATTTAGGGATATGAAAATGATAACCATGGAGGAGGTCATTGACTGTCTGAAAGCTTTCGAAGAAAGAGTCCCACTGGCGATGGCAACGAGGATGATGAACATGTCCTACTGACTCAGGAGGAGTGGAAGGCAAAAGAAAAATAGGCTATTGTTGGATCCTCATCCAAGCCATCCAGGGGGTGCGGCAGAGGAACATGTCACCACCGTGGGCGCAGCTATGGCACTAGCCATGGTGAAGAATCCCGAGACATCGATCAAGGCCACAGAGAGAAGAAGTTTGATAAGAAGAAAATCAAATGCTTTAGTTGTAACAACATGGGGGCATTTTGCCTTTGAATGTCACTCAAAGAAAAGGGAAGAAAGCGTGTATATTGCAGAGAAGGATGAAGAAGAACTAGCTTTGCTAATGGCTGAAACCTGCACACTGATTCAGACTACAGTGGAGTCTGCACAGGAGGTTTTCCTCAACGAGGAGAAGATCAAGCCAGCCTTGGATGAAGAAGCAAAGTATGAAAATGACATGTTGTACTTAGATACAGGAACAAGTAACCATATGACCGGCAACAAGACAAAATTCACAAATTTGGACACCAGTACGTCCAACAAGGTAAAGTTTGGTGATGGTTTTGTAGTTGACATCAAGGGGCGAGGTATGGTACTATTTAAGTGCTAAAATGGTGAAAACCGGGCCCTAGTTGATGTGTACTACATTTCTTGTCTCAAGAGCAACATAGTAAGTCTTGGACAATTGGATGAGCACGGCTGCAAGGTAATTATGGAGGCCAATTTTCTATACATCCTTGACAGACAAGGGAAGTTGCTAACAAAAGTCAGGAGATCAAGGAGTTGGCTTTACAAGCTGAGTCTTTCCATGGCCAAACCTATTTCCTTGCTGGCAGTAGTAAAGGAAGATCCATGGCTATGGCGCACCCACTATGGACACCTTAATTTCCAAGCACTACGCAAGCTAGCTCAATTGGAAATGGTAGAAGGTTTGCCATGCCATGATCATGTTGAACAAGTATGTGATGGCTGCTTAGTAGGCAAGCAACGTTGAGCATCTTTCCCATCGGAGGCACGCTATTGTGCTGAAAATCCCCTAGTGTTGTGCATGGTGACCTCTGCAATCCAATCTCTCCACCCATACTAGCCAGTAAGAGATATTTTTTTGCTAATGGTTGATGACTACAACCATTACATGTGGATCATGCTTCTGAAAAGTAAGGATGAAGCCCTGGAGGCATTCAAGAAGATGAAAGCAAGAACCGAGTTGGAGGTGGACCTCAAGATCAAGTCTTGCGTACTGATCATGGAGGGGAGTTCACTTCAAATGAATTTGTGGCCTTCTGTGAAGAAGCAGGTATTAAGATGCTCCTCACTACTCCATGTACGCTGCAACAAAATGGTATCATGGAGAGAAGAAACCAAATGGTTGTGGGCATGGCTCGGAGCCTCCTTAAGAGCAAGAATACGCTGAGAAAAAAAATCCAAGGAGAGGTTGTCACCACTACTGTTTATCTTCCCAATCAAGCTCCTACGAAGAGTGTTAATGGCATCACACCATACAAGGCATGGTCAGGGAGGAAGCTGTCTGTGCAGCACCTTCGCACATTCGGCTGCGTGGCTCATGTGAAGAATTTGGAGCTGAACATCAAGAAACTCTTAGACCGAAGTGAAAAGGTGGTGTTTGTTGGTTATGAGATGGTATCAAAAGCCTATAGGGTGCTCAATCTAGTGTCCAAGAAACTCCATGTTACTCATGATGTTATCTTCAAGGAAGACAAGCAATGGGATTGGAACATGGCCGTCAGTATGCATTCCAGTTATGAAGGTGAGGTATTCACTATTTACTATCTGAAATACCCTGATGCAAGTTCAATTGGAGATGGGGGTGAAGAACTATGCCCAACTACATGTACGATTGAGGAGGCCAACAAGAGGGGGTGAATATGCAGTTTTAAATTTTCTTTGGCCAAAACCGAGTTTTATATACGAAATCATAAATCAAAATGGTTTTTCTCAATTAAGACCTAAATCTACCAATCTCACTATGTGCATCAATAACCTAAGTCTATATCAAAGGTTTGCAATCCTAGGGTGACAAGCAATCAATTTAATTCTATGACCGTAAATTGTTCGAATGTAGATTGAGCACAAGAGAACTATTGATGTTTTAGTATTGATCTTACGTATGATTATTTGGTATTCACTGGCTATATAAAGGTTAACGTCAAAGAGAGAAGGGGAGGCACTCGGATCGAAGGAGGAGATAGGGATAGGGATTCAAATTACTCTCAATTGTAATCCTTTTATGGTGATTAGTAATCACACAGGACGTAGGGTTATTATTCTCTTAGGAGAATGCCCGAACCTGTATAAAAATTCTCATGTCCCTACTCTGCATGTGCATACACCGGTCTTCTAAGAGTTTTCCTGAACCCAAACAAATCATACATAAGATCGATATTAAAATATCGACAAGCCCCTTAAAGCGATGAGCATATCCCTTGTGGATGTACTCGAGTGCCTCGGATCCAACCAGGGATTACAAGAACGATAAGTGACTCTTGTACTCGTACTCGTAATTAGATTACTTCTTTTGAGTACCCTGTATTGACCACCATATCTGTATGAACAGACCTTGATTTAGGGGAAATCATTTCCTGGGTCAAGCCCATTTGCGAGAAGACTGCATCACTTAAGGTTTTAGCTCCTTGTATTTTGGCAGATGTTTCTACCAAAAAGAGAGAGGAATGCCTAAAGGTAATTGAGAAATCAATTTCATCTTTAGGACCACGTAGTCGTAGGGCACAACTAAGTTGTATTCTTCTCTTTCACAGAGTGTAGGCAAGAATTACCATCAGGACGACCAAGGAATTGAACTAATAGTCATCGAAGGAGAGATGTTGAAAGCCAAGGCTCCACCAGCCAAGAGATGTCGACTGACCAAAGCAATTGATAAGGATAAAGGGAGTACAAGCACTGTAGTTCCCCTTGCCATTCTTCCTCCTGCTGCTCCGAGTGCCCCCATCAAGCAGTTCCCTATGGACGTTGCTACTGCAAAGGAGATATGAGCTATCGTACTCGAGCAACCGACTCCTAAGATTAAGGTACCCTTCTACTATGATGTTGAAACTCACTCAGTAGGCGCTTCTTAAGGCTTTATCAAGCAACTCGAAAAGGAAAACTAGAAAAATTTTGTATCTGTAGAGGAGACTGCTGTGGTAGTAGCACCCGTGATCGAAATGGAGATAGCCCTTCAAGTGGCTGAATCTAGTATCGGCCACCAAGAGGGGCAAGAAGGGGCGAGAGAGAGCAGTAATTCTTGCTCAAAACCTTCGATTAGACATGGTCGAAGGTATACAAGACTCTTGACCAGGCATGGTCGAAGAGAAGAAATCGAAGAAACTAATTTCTGGAAAAGTTTCTTCTAAATTTACACTTAAGGTTACGACATCAAGGTATGAAAATACAAGCATAAATATTGCATTTTACCTTTGAGTCCTCTTGAGTGCCGACTTACTTTTCTACGATTTCAGCCCGACTTCTCTGCTCCTCAAGAATGCTTCTGTCGAAAAGCCCCCTACGGCTCTACTCGCAGTTGAAAAATAGGTACAAAAGGTGCTCGAGCAAATGACCACTGCAGCAATAGAAGTTGCATCTGAGGCTGTGAAGACTATGACCACAGAAATGGTTGTAGAAAAAGAAGTTCTAACGGCTAAAGGTGGGGTAGAAATACCTGGTCAGGAGATTGGAGATATTTCTGATCGCTGAACTAAGGAGGAAGACATCGGAGATGTTCCCTCTTGTTCCCAAGAAGGTATAACTAGAGAAGAAGACGAAGATCAACCTAACTTCTTCTCGACATTTTTTAACCCTCAGTTTGTAGAGGAATCTTCTTCTAATCGACCTCGGAACCAAGTTCCATACCCTAGAGACATTCCAGACAAGGGGAACATTTTTAGCGATGAGCGTCTCGAGAATGTGTGGTGGAAAAAGATCGACTAGCTCAAGCAGCTTGAAGACTCCATACTGGTGCTCGCTATGTTTGCTCGTAGGAGTATGAATGTAAGTATCGAGTACTTGAACATTCATACTTGGTTCTTGTCTCTGACTATCCTTCTTTGTTTAGAGAACGATAGAGGACATGGCAGTTGTGGCTGAGTATAACAGAAAAATCATGTCTTTACGACAAGAGAATGCTGACCTGTCCAAGAGGGTAGCAGCATTGTAAGTTACTGTCTTATGTAGTCAAATTCTATTTTGACCACTCTGTCCAGCCTTTCATGTCTACTTCTGACCAATGTAGGTCCAAGCTTGACACAGAGTTCTTGGCTTCTGCACTTGACAATGAGAAGGCCAATACACAGAGGCTAAAGATGAATAATGTTGACTTACTAATAAACCTTGTGAAGTCCAATTCTGAAGTCAAGGCTTTGCAGGAGAAAATAAGCAGTAAGTTCTGAACTTACGACTACTTATTTATATATCTTTCTCGCTTTCTTTTAACTCTTTTTCTTTTGATAGAAAAAGAGACTGAAATGAGTAAACTTCGCACTAAGGTCAAAGCCGAGTGAAATGAGTGTGACATCCAACTTTAAGTTCCAAGCTCTAGGAGCTTGGCGTAGTCCATAGAGTGCCCTTCTGAGTTTTAACACTTTGTGAGCCTGCTCTTTTTCTTCAAAGCCCAGGGGTTGTAGCACATACACTTCTTCTCGAAGTTCTCCATTAAGAAAGGTCAACTTGACATCCATGTGGTAAACTTCCCACTTCTCTTGAGCTGCCAATGCAAGGATCAACTGCACTGTTTCAAGCCTTGCCACGAGTGTGAAGACCTCATCAAAGTCCACCCCCTAGCATTGAACATACCCCTTCGCAACAAGCCATGCCTTATGCTTGATTACTTCTCCTTCGGGGTTCTTCAACTTGAATACCCATTTAAGCCCAATTGGTTTCTTCCCTGCAGACAATGTGGTTAACTCCCAAGTTCCATTACCTTGGATGGATGTAGCTCCTCCTCCATTGCCCTTCTCCAATTCGGTTTCTTCATGGCTTCAACCACATTGGTTGGCTCTTCTGTGTCGAGCAAACAGAGGTTGGGTTCATCCAGCTCAATGGGAGAGGTGTTCTCATGTATCCAAAGAGAATGGTAATGTTGTGGCTCATCTAAAGAGGCAGAAGAGCTTGAAATCAGTGTCCTAGCAAAGGTGGCAGTGGTTGTGGTCGCGGTAGCAGGTGCACTTGCTGTGGTAGTGGGCGTTCTTGCCATGGCAGGAGATGTTCCTACCATGGCATCCATGTCAAGTACTGCAGCTGAACAGACAGGGGTAGTGTAAGTTTAAGCTCTATTAAATTAGTTTTGATGATTAATGATAAATTTAAATGTGAGTCTGACTCGTTAATGATAAATCTAAATGTGAGACTAACTCGTTTATTGAGTATGATATTGTTTAGTCTTATTTAGATTAAAAGGTGAAAATCACGGAGGTATACATTTGACGTCATATTTTTATATCCTACTGCATTTCTTGAATCCAAAATATAGGTTGAACTCTACCTAAAGTCTAACTTGAATATGCGCATATGTTTTTATTGCGCATTTTTGTATACACACATTTAGGGCGGAATTCAATTTATGTTTTATGGTTTCAATAGTATTGATCAATATTTGTTTTTCCACATATATTGGGATCTTTACTTTGAAACATATTCTTTGAGTATATAAAACTTGTGTAGTTCATATATACTCATATTGCTTTATATTCAATTATTTGCAATTGTGGTGGTTGTCATCAATTACCAAAAAGGAAAATTGAAGAATCTAGATCCACCATTATGAGTTAATGATATGTTTTGGTAATTAATAACAATCACATTATGAGATTAATATTTTTCATGAATTGGATGAATAAGTTGTGTTGCATGATGATGAAGACTTTGAATGGTTTCATGTGTTAAAAATCATCAAGTCAAAATTTCAATTGCAGCACTGAGCTGTCAGCCACAAAACAGACAGTACTTTGCTTACAGGAGATGGTTCTGGAGTACCTTATTTCTGCTTCTTTGCTCATCATTTCTGCTGTTGCTGTTCTACATCAAGCTATTGAGTTGTACATTACTAACCATCAAGAAATCAGGAGGCTGAAGAAATCTTTCTGCTAACCAAAAAATGGCTACAAATCCTACAAAGCATTCATGGATACATCATCTAGTTTCCCACAGAGTCACATACTTTTATGGAATTGTATGATAAATGGTGGTAAAGGCAACATGGATATTTCACAAGCTATGAATGGAGCTGCAATTCAGACCAAACACTGCAAATTTCTTAGCTCCAGCTTCTGCAGAAGCTAGTTTCTCTAGAAGCCAGGCTTCAGGGCCAAAAAAATTGAAGCTGAGCTCGGCCGAACACGCCTAAGTCATTCCGCAGGCATCTAAATTTACGTTTTTTTAGGAGATTTGAATATATTTCTTGTTATTTTCACCGCTCACTCAAGCCTTCTGGAATGTACACTTCTACAGACCCCGACCCAAAAGAACGTACTACAGCGAGCAAGGAGGCTAAAGAGAAAGAAAGGCTCATCATCCGATCGATGCATCACATGTCACAATCCTCTGAACAATGGTCTCATGCTCACCAAGCCTTCCCTCCCCATGGTCATCTCCCTGCGCCCCATCTCCATCCCGCAATGATTCCGGCCGCCGGACAGCACGCCGGGCAGGCGGGCAGCTGGCGCTGTGCTCTCTTCTTCCTGTGTACCCTTCGTGGCCACGGCGCCTGCCACTCTCATGTGCTGGCCGGACCATTTGGCCTGCACGTACTGCGCCCGCCTCCACGGCGGGACGTGCATGCCCGCGTCACGGATGGACTCCGCCGCCGCGGCGCACATTGCCGCGGCAACCTCCTTGAAAGCCTCCGGCGTAGCCACGAGCACCGGAGGGAGGGAGAGGAGGAGCTCCCGGTACTCGGCGCTTGGCCTCGCGATCTCGAACTCGGCGGCGACGTTAACCTCGACGATGTAGCGAGGTGTCGGCGACCCCATCGCCGTCACGTCCACGTACTCGTGAATGCCAGCGGGGACGCTGCTGTTTCTTTCGCACGACGATCTGCAGAGACCTGCACCCAATCACAAAAAAAGTTTCAACCCGTGTTCTTGAGTTGTTTGCTGCTTCCGTTACAGTTTACAATAAAAAATGCACTCGGAAAACTGAAAATGTAGAACAAAGTAAAGCACTTACCGGCGTCGAACCCTCTCGCCCGGAGCCGTTCAACGACGCGCTTCCTGATCCCTTCGACGCCGCCGACGTCCGGCCCGGCATCCAGGAAGGCGCGCTCCGCCTCGGCGCGGATCCGTGCCGCTGCCGCGTCGGCCGTCGCGTCTGCCAGCGCCTTGCGCAGCGTGTCCTTGCACTCAGCATGCACCGGCGCCACGGTCTCCTTGGCGACAACGTCCGCGCCGCGCTCACCGTATCCATTGTAGAATTCGTCCACCAAATCCACCAGGCCGTCGTCGACGTCCTCATGCCCGGACGGCGTGGTGTCGCTGACGAACGGTCCCCGCAGCCGCGCCCTCGCCGCCTCGTCCAGCGCCGCCGTTGCCTTCTTGTACGTCGGCGATGACTCCATTGTTACGATCGGATGGGCCAAATGCTGCCTTGGAACAAGCATGGGTGTCGCGATTGCGCACGCCGCCGCCGTGGCCGCTCGTGCGTCGGCAAGCCGTTTTCCCGTGCAGTTGAAAATTCGCAATGGCTTGGCGTGTAGTTTCGCGAGATTGACGGTTATATATATGTTTGGACGGGCGTGCGGGAGGAGCGTTTGGTGCGTCTAGGTTCGTTGCACATAGCTTTTATACGTCCAGGTGCAATGAACCTGGCGCGCGACTACGTTGAGAAGCGTATCCGTCTTGGCCACCATCACCACGAGGATCATGATTGCTGGGCACTAGTTTAGGCTGATCTTATTAATGCCCCGCTCGGTTGGGCTGAAAAGCTATGGTTTATGGCTGAAATTGCACTGTAGTGACAAAAATTTTACTGTAACTGAAGATGTCTTATTTAGCATAATTAAATTTTAAAAATCTAAAAATAGAAAAAATATGCTAGCTCATCACGGACAATACAAACGAATACTGGAAAAAAGAACCAGCAAAAAAGCTCAAAAAAAACCAAAAGTTCAGAAAAAGACGAAATTTATAAATAGTGAAAAATAAGCCAGAAACTGAAGCTGAAACGAGCGAGGCCGTTATCTATGGAATACTGTATAGGACATAGGATGAAGTAGAGCAAAAATTAATGAAGAAATAGAGAGAAGTAATGTTTTATGTAAGATATTATATGGCACAAAACTTAAACGGTAAGAAATAATCAAAAACTTACATTGAAAAAAACTACAGTATTTTCTAACTTTTGAGAGAGTGAGGATGGAGAGGAATAGAAAATGATGAGATTAATTGCTTGGATCCATATAAATATCATCTATTAAAATAATAGTATCTAAATAGTTTCTTGATAATATAAAAAAGAATGTACATAGCTTGAGATGCCTACCGTTTGAGAATACCTTTATGGAAGCTTGGTGGAAAGGAATAAAGGTGTTCGTCCATATTTCCAAGTTCCAATGGATTATCCCGGATTAACTCTTGTATCGTAATATAAACCCGCTAGCGGTCGACGATGCGTCCAGGTGCATCATACATGCTATATGCTAATATAGCAGTCAAAAGAACTTGAATGGTACTAGTATGCGAAAGCAAGGATCTCTCTGTGAAAGCTGAAATTTTATAGTAATTCTGCGGAAACAATGCAAATTCTCCAAAACTCCCAACATGATTCACGAGCTAGTAGAATTTGTGCTGGCAATTTTTCGGCCAATGCTTCACTTGTAGAACCACACAATAGGAACGGATTAATATAGGTTATGGGCAGGCCAGCATTTCGACATAAGGAAACACGCGAGGGCGCAGAACAGGGGAACAAATTCCAGCAGCTCTATACAAAAGTAATGCAAGGAACCGAAAGTATATAACCCACCAACCAGCCCCACCATGAATTGCTGAGTCGACTGCCATATAACTCCACAGGTCATTTGCCAGAACCATTTCTCAATTGTACAACCCGCAAAATCCCTCTCAGGAACCTAGAACATCCCGGGGAGGTTGGATACACCTAGCAGTTACTTCCATTGATAGCAAAGGAGATTCAACACGTTAAGTCATCTTAAGAGCTGTCCATCTGGTTATCACTCGAAATTGGGGGTACCACGCCATTATTGTTCCCTGGAGGATTGACTTCCATTGTCCTCTGGGCTCCAAAAGTAAAATTACTAGGAACATTATTTGGGCTGACTGGCTCGAAGATGGATGACGCAGGCATCTGGTTGAAGGTAGGCACTTGGGTGTCACCTGCTGGTTTTGGGAAACCAAATCCGATGATAGAAGGAAATGACTCAGCTGGAACCACGGATTGAGCTAGCGTGCCAGCACTGGGTCCAAAAAGCTTCTGTTCATACTCAACAAGCTGACGCTGAGAAGCTGTACAAAATAAATAGGTTACCGTTAGCTTATGATAACACATTTGTATTGCTCATTCATAATATTATTTGAAATGCAAGGGTAAAATCTATATGAGAATCGAAGGTTGAGTAGTTGCTCAACTAAGTAACAGTTGGCTAACTTTATTGTCTTGCTTTCCTGACAATTGACTTAATGGGAAAAAAGATAGCTTTGTTTATTTTAGATGTGCCCAAATTAAGGAAACATGAGCAATCCGGATAACAGGTCATCCCATAGCCTCCTCCCTGCGACTTGCAATGAGAATGCTAATGTTGGATATTTGATGCATTTAATTACAATACATATCTGTTCACTAGCTAAATAGGGTGGTCAAATTTAGCTAACCCTACCAACTTTACTATGTATATTGTACGTAAGTACTGTTAGTGATCCGGGCAACAAAATTATGAACAGGTGATTGGCAAGGATTTTCAAGACATGAGAGATGGATATATCTTTGATTACTACACAAACTATGAAGGGTATGGAGTTACCATCTGTCAGTTGCACCTGTGGTCGCCGGTCTTTCACCAACTGGAAACACTGTGCAAGTCCCCACCCTTTAGACTTCATCAAGAAAGCTATTACAATAGCCGCTGACCTGAAAAATGTGTTCCAGACAAGTACTTCATCAATCATCACAACAATGCTAACATCAATGGTAATGAGAATTACTCTACAAGCAAGCACCTGTTTTTCCCAGACATGCAATGGATAAGAACACGTGATTTCTCTCTTTCACATTGCTCTGCAATGGCAGAGAAGGAAATAATGAGACAAAACATCCTCATAGTGATAAGAGGGCAAGGAGGTTCCTAGCTCAGTACTAGAGAAGCAAAATAAAGTCTGTTCCCTATTGCAGGAAAGTATTCTCCATTTGTTCAAATATCAAAATAAGCACTAGTGGAAAGACTACTGTGAATTCAACAGGTTCAAGAACTAAGAATAGATATCCTAGAACAAGAATCACTGATATAGACAAGTTTACAGGCAGTAGGGCTTCAAAAGTCAAGTTTAAACAATTATGGAAAGACCATGTTATTAGAAAGGAAGGACTGTAAATGGAGCATGTTAGTATAAAACACAGAGTATATCTGCTAGAGTTCAAAATCAAGCAGCAATGTCAAGTTCACAGGGCAACATTAAGGGAAACAGTAGACAACATTCACTCCATTCCAGACAAAAAATGCTGAAAGAATAACAAAGATAATACCTAGAAACTGGATTGCACCATCAAAATCCAAGTTCCTATTATCCTGAAGGCAGTGGTAAGTGAATGAATTCCGGTAAAGATTTTGGCAATCTGGCACAGTCTGTTTAGCAATAAACAGAGTGAGAAATTTTCAACTTTCAAATTGAAGCATGAGAATAATAGGAGTTAATGTTGACATGCTTTATGCTTATAACTTCTAAACAGTAGAGAACCACCACCATAGTACACATCAATGATTAATATACTGATTTGAATAGTTTTTCACAAGAACATATTAAAATGAGGATGGCTACTGTACAAAACTTCTTAGCTACAAACAGTTCCTCCACTTTTCTCTCCTTCCACATTTTCTCATTTCTCCCCACTTCCCATTTGTAGGATGAGTAGTGGATGGTGGAAAAGGTCTTTGTAAAGTGAATACAATACAAGCACGTGTACCATACTGGCATAGTCATTACTAGTAAATATTAGCATTGGAGACAATATGACTGTCAGGCCTTCAGACTTGCAAGAAAAATTAACCATATAGAGAAACTAACCAGCAAGAATCATTAATGAGCACATGATGCACATCATCCATATAACAGCAAGAAAATAACAGGTGGAATCAACCTCCATGACTCCATCTACTATGAAGATTTAGTTATCAAACTGACCTACTTGTCATGACGTGCTCAAACAAATTTTATGAAAATAAAAAGCTTATCACCATTAGCAACATTCCACAAAACCATGTTCTTAGTCATTTTATCTCAACAAGCATGATTAACTAAGAGTTGAATTATCACGCCATTTCCTATCAAGTTCTTTTAACTTCAGTCACCTGACAAACACATGAAGTGCCAGATATGTTTGTCAAACAAGAAGCCACACATGAGTACTCATTATATCCCTAAGTTACTCCTCATTCTTCAATGTTTCACTAAGTACCCCTTATTCGCAATTATCACGTGCCACACTTTTTCCTGTTAGTTTCAACCAAATCCTACACTCTTCAATTTTCCCCATTCTTGGTTCCTCCTGTTCGACATCCAGTTCAAAGAAGCCTTTCAAGTTAATTGCCTTTCCTTGTTCTAATTTTTTTTCCCAAAGGAACATTTTCTGTTGCAAGTTGCTACAATGTTCTTATGCATTAAACTTTACCTTTTCTTCAATTTTGTTACGGTATTACTTCATCATAACTCTCTTCACAGGAAAATCCATAACACTGCTTAATGAAATACAAACAGTCCTCTTTGTTTAGCATAACCTAAACCTACCTAAATAACCTTTCAAGAAACTATAGTACAAAATGAACGGTCAGTAAGTCTTGACTCTTGAGCACCTCACATGCACGCTACGAGCTGCTCGGTAGTTTACTTCTAGTTCTCAAAGGTAAAAAACCTTTCTACTAATTGGGGATCGATATGTTACTCATTCACTACTAAAGGCTAATCATTCAGGAGAAAAAACAAAGTTTGTGTCTGTCTGTCTGATAAATTCACTACTCAAGAGGCTGGTCATAAGTACCCACAACCACGAGGACATGAGCCCACGAATTGCCATTGGACCGTGATAGAATCTGCAACAACGCAATGCAGTGATGCACACATCAAACCATCCTTCAAGTAACTTATATACGAGAAATGGGAGTGGACGTATTGCACTAGGAATGGATGATAATATTTTCACCTTCTCAATATCTAATCCTTACCAAAACCGTACGACTTGAGAATCCCTGCCCCCGACCAAGACAACAAGACAATCTTAAAACCCTAAAATCACGCTTCAAGCAATCCTACGAGTTACCAAACCCTAGAGCCAAAATATTCTCGTCGCAGAGAGGGAGATCACGATATCATGCTTCTCCTACTTCACCACGCGGAAAAACCCCAAACTAAGGAGGATCGGGGGTCAGGAGGGGGCACATTACGCACGTTGAGGATGTGGGTGACGTTGAGCGTCTTAAGGACCTCGGAGCGGGAGGCGTTGTCGTAGCTGCCGAGGAAGAGGAAGTCCTTAAGGACCTCGGTGGGGAAGGCGTAGTCCAGCCTCGCCGGGGGCTCCCCCTCCGTCGCCACCGGCCGGTGGCCGCAAATCCCGCATCTCTCCCCTTCCTCGCACTTGTGGTAGTGCCCGCAGATCCCGCACGGATTCTCCCTCTCCCGCTTCCTCATCTCCCCTCCCCTTCCCACCGCCGCGGCGCTGCTCGATCGATTGGAGGCGGTGGGATCGCGCGAGTGCTTGGAGAAAGCAAGGGAACCGAATCCTCTGACGTTGCGTAAGGCAACGTCAGAGTGCAGTTGCATCTGAACCGCCCGATGAGAAATGGACGGTTCAGATCTGATTCTGCTACAGTAAAAATTACTGTAGCTACAGTGATTTTTACTGTAGCTACAGTACTTTTTACTGTAGCAAACCAGATCTGAGCCATTCATTTCTCATCGGGCGGTTCAGATTTGGCAACTGCACTCTGACGTTGCTTTACGCAACGTCAGAGGATCCCGTTTCGAAAGCAAGCAGGGTCGGTAAGGCGATGTGAACGCTTTTTTTTGGGGGGATTCTATCGGATCAACTGGCTCGTTTTGTCCGGAGGGAATTGACTATTTGCCACACATTAGTTTGCCACTTAATAAAATGGGACTAATTTATAGATAATTTGCCCTCTCTTTCCTGCCCCCTTGATTTCTTGCCATTTTCGGGTTTTTAAATACATCTCCATCTCTTTTGGCCATAACCCACACGCGAAATGACCATGATGCCCCTCTTGATCGGTTGCTGGCTAGCTATGTGGTTGGGTCGAGCCAGCCTGACCCCAACCAGTCTCTCCACTCCCACATGACCCCTCCCGACCGAGGCGGCTAAG
The DNA here is from genome assembly GCA_017311315.1 of Dendrocalamus latiflorus. NCBI lineage: Eukaryota > Viridiplantae > Streptophyta > Magnoliopsida > Poales > Poaceae > Dendrocalamus > Dendrocalamus latiflorus. The sequence goes on from CM029639.1 coordinate 7,982,107, forward strand.
GCGGTGGTGGCCTTCAACCCTAAGTCCTGTGGTGATGTCACAGGTGAGCTCCTCCTCCACCCGCTCTTTCCCAAGTTAGGAGTCGTTGCTAGGGCATGGGAAGAGCGGTTTGCCCCGGGTGGTTTGCCTTTCATGCAAACTAGAAAAGGTGGTCGAGTTCGTGTCGAAGACAAAGAACAACCCAGTGAAGATGTTCGTCAAGTATCTGAGGAATCAATCCGGTGTAAGTTCTAAAGTCCTTTGTGTCGTTTCGTTGTGTAGAGTGGTAGCGTTTTGGGTTTGATTATGGTATTAGGGTTGTGCAAGTTTGGGATGAAGTGAGTAGATGTAAGTTCAAACTCCATTAAGTTGGTTTTTGTGATAATTATTAATGGCAAATACATTTGTGAGACTAACTTGTTTATCATTTATGATACTGCATAGTCTTATTTGGATGTGATAATGACTAATGGTTTTGGATAAAATGACAAATGTAATGGTAAGACTAACATGTTTATTGATTATGATATTACTTAGTCTCAATTGGATGAAGAAATGAAAAACTATGGATGTATGTATTCTACATCATATTCTTATATCTTAATGCATTCCTTGGATTTAAAATACAAATTGAACTTCACCAAATAGTCTAACTTGAATATGTGCATATGTTTTCATTATGCATTCTTGCATACACACATTTACGAGGAATTCACTTTATGTTTTGAGATTTCATCAGTATTGATCTATTTTCCTTTTTCATATATTAAAAATCCTTACTTTGAAACATATCTCTTATATATCTCTTTTATTTATATATATTTATATATATATATATATATATATATATATATATATATATATATATATATATAGGACGAGTGTTTCATGCACCATGGTGCCTAGGCACCAATATCAATACCCATTGATTTGCTTCGAGATTCGCAACGTTTGATGTGGGTATCTTCATATACCCATAAAAAGTATATTTGAGATATCAAACTCCGAAAAAATTTAAATTCAACTTCAGTTTAATTAGTTTGAACTATTTTTATGGTATATACTCACTGTAGTTGCATTGAACTCAAAAGTAGTTCAAACTAGTTTGAACTGAGTTCAAAACTAACTTACCATAAATATATCAAGGGTATAAAACATTTTCATACCCAAACTCAAAAAAATTATCAATCATACACGTGTATCGGATGTTGGTGCCTAGGCACCATGGTGCATTACGTATATTTCCTATATATATATATATATATATATATATATATATATATATATATATATATATATATATATATATATATATATATATATATATATATATATATATATATATATATATATATATATATATATATATATATATATATATATATATATATATATATATAGGTTGTGTAGTTCATATATACTCATATCGGGTTGTCATCTAGTTCTTCCATTATGTGTTAATGGTTGGATAATTAATGACAACCGGATAAGTAAACTTTACTTTAAAATTTTATTCTAGAGTATACAATTATTGTGTATATGTTGTATACTAAAAATCAATCTTTATCTTATTATTTGTTGAGATTGTTATGAATTATCAAAAAGGAAAGATTACAGAATCTAATCCCTTCAATATGAGTTAATGGTGAAGTTTGATAACTGATGACAATTGATCTATGAACTAATAATTTTCATGAGTTGGATAAATATGTTAGGTTTCATAAATGAGAATGATTTGGAATAACTTCATGTGTTAAGATCATTAAGTCAAGATGTGAGAAGAAAATAGCTTTATAAGTTGAAGGTCATCAAGAAGAAAATGCATCATAAGTTGAGACATGTCCAAGAGGAGATGATCGTATGTTGATTATCAAGTCAAGTGAAGACCCATCATGTGTTGATGGAGTTGAAGTAAAAGATGCATCACGTGTTGATACATATCAAGATAATGATCTAAGGCAAAGGTATGACTAATTAGGGCTAATGATGTGTTCCTTGTCTTTTACCAGTCTTGGAGTTTGGTTAGAAGACTAAATTGCTAGTATAGATTGTTGTACTATTAAGAGGGGTCATGTCTAGTCGCTTAAGTCTCATCATGTGTTGATAGATCAACCTCCCATCTTCTAGCTCTCCTTGGCATGAGGCTTGTACTTACGAATGTGTTTTGCAAATAGTTAAGCTCATACGTTGAATCTTTGTAACATGAGACTATACATTGCGAATGTATTTTCCAAGCGTTCGAAGTCTATGTTTCCTACTCCTTGTAGTATGAGTATTATATTTGTAAATGTGTTTTGCTTGATGCTCATATTTAATCCTTGTCTTATGATTCTAAAAGTTTGCAAATATATTTTGCAACTTGTTGCGAACTATGTTTAATCCTTTTGTGCATGATACTAAAATTTGCAGATATGTTTTGCAAAATCTGTTGAAGTATCTACACTTTTCAGGACAATCTGAACTACCACAGTGTGACCTACGGTACTACCAATAAACCGAAGTAACAACGTTGTAATCACGGAACTACCGCATTCGTTGGTGGTCGAAGATCTATGTGGTCAAGGACCAGAGTGGTCGGAACCACCAACGTGGTCGAAACCAACGTGGTCGAAGACCAGTATGGCCGAACCAGCATGGTCGAAACCAACATGTTCGAGATCTGTGTGATTGAAACCAGCGTGGTTAAACTGACGTGGCCGAAACCAACGTGGTCAAGATCTATGTGATCAAAACCAGCATAGTCGAACCAACGTGGTCAAAAACGATGTAGTCGAGACCTGTGTGGACAAAATCGACGTGGTCGAACTGACGTAATTGATACAACGTGTTCGAAAATCGACGTAGTGATCAAAGATCTGTGTGATCGAAGATTGACGTAGTCAAAGATCAACGTAGTCGACTTGATGAGACCTGAGTGGTCAAAACCAACATGGTCGAAAAGTAGCGCAGTCGGAGACCTGTGTGGTTGATCCGGACAACATGGTTGGAAAAAGGCTTGCTGCATCTCTTGACACTCCTTTGAGCAAGTGTGGGGCCTTCCTCTCAATTATACATGTGTTGCACCTTGTGAGTAAAGAGGAAAACTCTAGATTGCATGTGTTACATTTAGAGGTGGATTAAGTATCCACTCGAACTTGTACATTCGTTGCATGTGATGAGAGTCAAGCGAGGGCTTGACTTATTACTCTCGGAGTTTGCCGACTCCTAGACGGCATTAGGGGCGTTGTGCGCGGTAATCTTCTCAAGAAACTTGTGAGAAGGCCTGGCGAATTGTGAGTGGTGTGATGCTCACCATCTCCAGAGTAGAGGAAGAGCAACTTTAATGGATTGAGGTATTTCGACTTAATTCATGGAGTCGGTCCAATTTATTTGGGCTAACCTCAACGTGGAATAGGGGAGACCGAAAAGTCTCCGAACACCACGGTAAAAAGTAATCGTATCAATTGTAGTTTGTTTTCTTGTGCTCAATTAAATTCAAACAATTTACATTCATAAAATTAATTGATTGCTTGTCAATCTAGGATTGTAAACCTTTGATATAGACTTAGGTTGTTGATGCATTTAGGTAAACCTAGTTGATTTAGACGATATTTGTGCTAAACCTTTTTAACTTAAGCTTCCATATTATATGCTTAGTTTAGATAAATAGAATTTGATATTAATTGCAAAGAGAATTTCAGATGCTGCACTTACAACTTCACCCTCCTGACTGCATAAAGCCTCACCCTTCGGATGTAACACTCCATTTGAAATTACCTGATGGGTGCTATGATGACCTGACATTGCATTACAGTCAGATTTGCCTTTATATGCTTCTTCATTGGGAGGTTCTCTTACTCCATTTTCAGTTGATCCATCTGCTTGCTGTGTTTGATCTGTTGGTATTCCAGCATTGCGGGCCATGTCCGCATCTTTGACTGCAGATGTTGGTTCAGACTGGGGATTTTCTTCAGTAGCAACACTGCTACTTTGATCTATTGTTGTTGCAGCGTTGGCAGTCATCTCCATATCTTCAATAGTATGTGATTCAGAGGTTGCACCAGTTCAGACCTTCTCTTCAGTAGCAACACTGCTACTTTGATCTATTGTTGTTGCAGCGTTGGCAGTCATCTCCATATCTTCAATAGTATGTGATTCAGAGGTTGCACCAGTTCAGACCTTCTCTTCAGTAGCAACATTGCTGCTTTCATCTATTGGTGATCCAGTGTCTGTAGTCATCTCTACATCTTTGATTTTATGTGGCTCGGAGGTTGCTTCAGTGTGGACCTTCTCTTCAGTACCAACATTGCTGCCTACATCTATTGGTGTTCCAGTGTTGGTAATCATCTCCAGTTCTCCACATCTTTCATTGTATCTGGCTCAGAGGTTGCTCCAGTACCTGTCTTTTCTTCAGTAGAAATATTATCAACCATTTCCACATCTCTGCTCAGAAGAGCTTCAGTGTGTGTGTTTCGGACTTGATCTTTCCTTCAGCAGCAACAACAAAAGAATTATCTGAAAATTTTAGCCCAGAAATTACTGTGGATTGCTGCCCATGCATGGTATCATTTGCTGAATCCAGAGAGTGCAAAGCTAATCCACTGCTCATTTTTCGAGTGAGTTCCAGTACTACTGCCAGCAGCCAATTCACTACTTTGAAGTTCATCAGGGGATTTCACATTATGCAATGCTGTACTACTGCATGGTTGCCCACTTCCTTGCTTTTCATTAGATGTTTCAGCATTATTCACATTTCCCTTTGCAGGTCTGGAGATAGAAGTTGATTGTGATTGTGAACCAGCAGTAGCAGCATTTGGAGCCAATACAGTACTGTTGTATACAGTGCTGCCAGCTTGCATGGATTTTGGCTTGATAAGATTTCCATTTGCAGCCACCTTTTGATGATTTTCCTTTGCAGTCGTGTTTTCTACTGCTCCCTGATCAGAACACTGTGCACCAACACCAGGTGGACCAGTCTCTGGAGCTACAACAGTTATTGTAACCTTGCCATATTTTGGTGGCAGGGGTTTGCCCTTACTCTGGGCCAGGCATGTTGGACAATGCCACTCAGCTTTAGGAACACCTTTATTACCATGATGCTGAAGGCATTTCATGTGTGCTCCCCTCTCACAAGCATCACAAACAAGCAAACTGTCTGCATCCGTGACAGCATTTTTGCATATTTGGCAGTCCAAGCGAGCATGCATGTACTCAGTTGAGGGTGGAGTCCAGCTGGGGTGATTAGCAGGTTGGTGCAGAATGTGCTGAACATTTTTTGCTATTTCATTGTGGTTGGCAAAAATAGGTTTTGAAGGAACAGATGCTGTTCCTGGTGTAGCCTGATGGTCCATAACAGGGTTTCCTGTCGCAACTTGAATTGCCACTGCCTTTGTGTCCTGATTTTTCACCATCTGATTGGAACTCTGTACAGAATTTAGATTGGACCTAGCAGATGTACTATGAAGTGATTTGTTCAAGTGGCCAACAGTCGCTGCAGCAGTGGATAACACGGCCAAATTAGTTTCTGAGCTAGGAGAATCAGAAGGCATCATTTTTATAATAGAGATTATACATATAAAGAAAAAAAATAGACAACAGAGAAAGCGAGAATTTTTTTAGACACAAGAGAAAGCAACATGTAAGCAAGTAAGTACAGATACATCTTAAGGAAGACTGTTCGGGTAACGATGTAAATGCTACATGACAGATTGAGGTTTCTATTAACCACACTGGCGGTTATATAAACTGTAAAATTCATGTCTGTGATTTCTGCACCTCTAATGACCCAACTCCAAGAAAGAGTATTTCTCTTGGTATAAAAATTGTGTATATCATGTTTGTAAAGTGAACGATACAAAACATTTATATGTGAGGTCATATGGACCTTAGGCATTCTTCCAGGGCCAAGCTAGCATCTTATTTATGTTAATATAAAATAAGAAGTGCTTACTCGATAAAAAAATACAAAAAAACATGAATAATGGATGCAGTGGATAAGAATATGGAGTAGTACCTTCGCTTTGTGTTAAATTCAGAGGACCATTAACGCCTTTGTCCAATTTAAGATGTGGTTGACCAGTATGGGGTAGTGCAACAACTAAAGGGTTGGTGACTAGTTTTACAGGAGATGGTCCAGGCGGTTTCAAGATCACTAGGGAGGCAGAAGTTACTGGGGCACTAGCAGGCAAGGCTGCAACAGCTGGTGGATTCCTAAGAGCTCCAGCAGAGAACATGGGAGGCCCATGAAAACCTTGGAATTCAGCCATTCCATTTGAGACAGTTGTTTGAGGTGTGCTAGTTGTTGGTTGCACTGGAGCTTCCTTGACTTCTTCCATCTATAAAATGATAGAAGATAACCAAAATGGTCAATTGACAGATATACAATAAGTTTTGCATAGACCACAGGTAACCAGGGTGAACTCACCAACTCACAACTATTCACAACTAGATTATTGTTAGATAATTTCAGAACAGTTAGCTAATGAAGCAATATATCATTAATTGACAAGACAGATGTAATCGCAATTCATAACCAAAAGACCAAGTGAAAACAATGCTGAGTAGAAAAATCACATCCACACAATAAAAAAATGAATTCTCAGTCTCAAAAAATAATAATAGTAAATGAATTCAACGAGACCCACCCTTACAAATAGTTGGAAGCAAATCCATTAAGACACTAAATTCCCATACATACTAATTTTACAATCATGAAAACATAAGGTACCGCGCAACGGAAAGCTAAATATTTACTCAAAACATATGCATGACAGAAGTAAATCTATCTTCGGAGGCAGCAACTCTGCAAGGGCAAATAAAACTGCATCGAACTAAACAACAACAGGAGTAAATGAAGCATACCGAAATATGAGCAGTTTTCCAAGAAATATCTCAGTTTAAACTATTAATTACAGTAGCATTCACAGGATATAGTTTGTGCCTTGAGAGCAGCAGTGTCAGCCTAAGGGCATCTCCAATGGTTATAGCTAGCAACTAACTATAAGACTTCTACATCATCTATATAGTACACACTAAAGTTAGCATTCTAAAGAACTATCTATAAGGATAGCTATTTGATGCTTACATGCACACACAGAATTTATGGAAGCTGCCTCGTTTGGCGCTATAGACTATCTCTAGAGCTGTAGAGAGCTGCGTTCTCTTTTTCATTTAATATCTTCCACGTAGGACAGTTGATGACATGGACTCTCTTGTAGATAGCTGCTATAGACCCATTGGAGATGCTCTAACAAACGAAGTTCTATAAGGCCAGTCTCAGTGGGGGTTTTATGAAGTTTCATGGGCATTAAATACGCTGACATGGCACTGTATTGATGAAGAGAGAGATAATAAAAGTTTCATGGGAGTAGAGAGAGTTTCATGGGGATGAAACTCTTCTGCACTGTTTCCAAAATATGGGTGTGTTGGAAACTGGGATTTGAAATCTCCACTGAGACTGGCCTAAGACCACGAGCATTCTCACATCGCAATCATCGCCAGATTGCTTCAATTTTCGCCACTAGTATTACTTCACCACAAGGTCATTAAACTGGTGGAATCGAAAATAGAGAATTGACAAACCTTGCGCTTAGTAAGCATCAGCCTGTCAGCGATGGAGGCCTTGGGCGGGCGGAACCCCAGGGCGGCGGGGTCCCTAGCCCTGTTAAGCCCGAGATCCTCGAAGACAGCGCGCACCGACTCCCCGGGGAACAGATCCCTCGGCCGCACCGCCCCATCGGCGACGGCGGCGGCCAGCCTCTCCCGCGCCTCGGCCGCGAGCGCCCGCTCCGCCGCCGTCGGCTCCCTCCCTCCCCTCACCTCCCCGGCCGCAGCCAGCACCATCACGATCTCCGCCACCCGCCTCATCCCCGCGCCGCCACCGCGCAGCCGCTTCCCCGGTGCCGCCTGGGGCGACGCCGCGGCGTCCCCCATGGCCGCGCGAGGGAGGGGGGAGGCAGAACGAAACCCTATGAGAGAGGGGGGCTCCAGAAGGTTCGAGAAGGCGCTCGAATCGGAGGCCGCGGCCAATTCAAATGCGCCCGGTTTGGCGCTTAATTAGAATAGGGAGGAGAAAGGAGGGAGCCGAGAGTGAGATGAGCGAAGCGGAGGGGAGTTACGGACTTACGGGGAAGACTGGAGGCGGGGGCGAAGAGAGAGGGGGATTACTGGATTAGTAGTAGAACACAGCAGGGCACGGGAGGGTCTGTTTTTTCTGGGCGATTTATGAGCGAGGAAGTCGGGTTGGATGGACGGCGTGGATGAGAATCACAGGACGGGAGGCCGTCTGGATGACGTTGGTTAATTGGTTTCTTCGGTGAATGTCGTGCGGGTAGAGATTGGGCCGGGTGGGCTGGTAGTTGGGGAGGCGGACTGGGCTGGGCTGGAGTACGCTGGGCACGATCAGGACTGCACTGCACGCCCTGATTCCTATCTTATTTGCAGCTTGTGTAGCTGTGTTTAGTTGGGAACAGATTGAATATAAATTAAATAGTATTTTATCATATTTTAAATCGAATATTATAATAAATACAAATTTTAATTGAATATTTACTTAATTCGGTCGGATATAGATATCATCATAATTAATGTAATATAAAGATATTAATAATATTTTATCCTCGTATAGTCACGTTTGGTCATTCTAATTAATTTAATTCACCTAAAAAATACGAATTCACATTGAATTTAAAAACTTGTCCAACTAATTATTCATACTGCAATAAAATATGTATATTGCTTTCGTTGACTACGAATACAAATACGAATAGTCCGGATAAAATGATATTTCGGATGGTAAAAGTTTATACCATATTTGTATCTATATTTTTATACGAATTGGAGTATGAATACAAGAGAAATTGTTAAACCATATTCTTATCACATCGGATATGGTAACCAAATAATATGAATAATTCGTATCCATTTCCCATCCCTAGCTGTATTACATGGGTTTAGTTTCTATGTTTTGAGGTGCTCATATTTGTCAAAACTTAGAAACCAACATCTGTAAGAGATCAGTTTCTTAATGATGCTTGCAGATAGGAGTTTCAACTTTGAAGTACAACATGAGTTTGTAACGTTGAATGGACACTCTCGGGCGGACAGGCTTCGCTTCTTAGGTCCTGTTTGGATCAGTTTCAGATTCTTAAAAACCAGCTATTACTTCTAGTTTTTAAAAGCTGGTTTCTAAGCAAAAACTGATGGGGTGCTTGGATCCCCTAGTTTTTAAAAGATGGTTTCTTTTATGATTGGTGCTAATAGACTATTATACCCTTACATTTAGTGCTCTTGAACAGCACATTAAACAGCCATGCGCGTGGTCTTTAATGAGGGTAAATGGGTATTTGTGCAAAAAAACTGGCAAAAGCTGGGTATCAACAGCTTCTTGGTTTTTAAGAATCTGAGTAGGTAGATTTTAAAAACTACCCCAAAAACTGGTCTGTTTGGATCCCACCTAGTTTCCAAAAGCCAGATTCTTAAAATCTGGGTGGATCCAAACAAGCCCTTATTTGCCCACCTCACGCCACCGAGGACTAGCTTTGACCACCTAGCTGACCCTCCCGCCTAGCACACTGCCTTGGAGGAAATTGCGGCACTGCCATCTGCCGAATGCCTAGGCAGCGCCTAGTTGTAGCCTCAGCTCGACTTCTTGAACCTTGAAAATTACATAAGTACACCGTGCCAGAAGTCTTTACAAAAACAATTATAATTTTTGGAGCTCTTTTGCTATATTTAAATACTTAAATGAATTTTTCTGAAAATTTGCTACAGTGCTTCCTATCACGCTCGGCATTAGGGGTTGGTGACCTGTCGCGCCCGATACCAGAGGCAGGTGCTCAGGAAGGGCCAGATCTGCAAATTATGTTGGGGGTGGGGGCTAGTTATGCAAATCAAGATTTGTAGGGGGACAGAAATGTCAAAATCTCTAGTTTGGGGAACGAAAGTGGATGCCTAGGGTTTTTTAGTCTTGGGTCCACTAGTCAGTTTAGGTTGCCGAGTAATTGGGCAGAGCGAGCACGGGTGGAGCTCTCTGTGTATGCGCCCGTTTGTTTGCGCCCGTTTGTTTGTTGGGAAGAGAATTACCTCGTGAACATACCTATGGGCATTAAAGAAGTAGAGATGGCAATGGTTCCCGAAACCCGATACCCGGTGGGTTTTTACTCTATTAGGGCATGGGTCTGAGTCAATTTCCTAACACATGGGTCTTTTAATGGGCAAAAAGCCCAACCCATCGGGTCTACCGGGTTCAGGTACGTTCCTATAGTATCCAAACCCGTAAACACATGGGTAATATAAACCCGATCCATAGGAGTTATAAACCCAGGCTCCTAGCATCCCAGGCAAACCAGCCCAGCCTATAGCCCATTAGCCATTTAGCCCCAAGCCCCCAAATCCAATGCGGCAATGCCCCATTACCCATACGGCTAACCCTAGATAGCACTCACCACGGTCACTACTCACTACTCACTCCTCCCCAGTCCCCACCCTGATTCAACAGCCGCCGCAGCGGTGGCGCATCTGGCGCTCCGCGCTCGGTCTCCGGCAGTCTCCACGCTCGCCCTCTCGTCCCGCAGCTCCCGCTCCTGCTCCCGCCACTCTAGCCGCACGCTCATCCTCCTGCACGCCCTCGCCGTCGCCTTGCCTTCTAGTTCAGCCCGCCACCCCCACGACGACAGCCTGCCGCCCCCACGCCGCAGCCAACGCGCATCACAGCAGTAGGCCCTTGGCCATGGCGCTGCCCTTCGGCTCCAACGAAGATGGCGGTGAACTTCCTCCTCCTCTCCATTAACCATTGTTGCAGATTGCATTATTGACCCGACGGGCGACCCATGGGTACCCGTTAACCCAGTGGGTATGGGTTTGGGCAAAAATTTGCACCCGTCATGGGCATGAGTTTTTTTAGCGGGCACGTCCAACTTTCATGGGCATGTGTTTGGGATAGCAAAACCCAGCGGGTTTATGCCCGTTGCCATCTCTATAAAGAAGCAACACATCTTTACCTGGTCTTTTTTTTTGTTTTTGGTTTTGATTTATTCGAAAATCAAAACAAACAACACAGCTTATCTAAACGGTTTTTCGAGTTTAAAATCGTGTGCGTCGTTCGCATCAACGTCTCTATCATCTCAAAAATATAACTAAAAGTCGTCAAGCGCTGCTAAAAACTATTAGCTGTAGCCAAATAGACATCTATTAGGTTTTTGCCTACGGATAATCGGGCTATCGGGCAAGATTGCCATCCTACCGTCAATTCCGATGCCTGTTACTATAAAAGCAGCAGGGTTTTACGAGTCTCCCGTACTACTCGATTGCAGCCGCCCCTCAGCCTAACCGGCTAACCCCCTGGGCGACGGCGGCTGACGGTGCTGATCGGCGTCGACGAAGGCAGGCACGAAAGCGGCGACGCCGGGTTAGCCGGCCGCGTCTGGGTTTGGCACTCCCGTGTGGAGGCCGATTGGCCGAAGCAATGTTAGCGCGGGCGTTTGCCCTGGTGGGCAAAGGAACCAAACGCCTGCTAGATATGTCCATCCAGGCCTTCACCGCGCCTCGCTGCCGTTCGCACATGCCACGGCAGCTTCGCTACATCTACCGTCGGCTGGCACCGCCGGAAGATTCCTTGGAAGAAAGGCACCAGCTACAAAGTAACAGCAGGTAAGTAAATTTGTCATGGTTCTGCCTATCTCACTGAAGCTGATACGCCGATAGGGGGATTGTTGGGAGCCGTTTAGTGGTCACAATCCAATCCATAAAGGAGTCGAATTTCTGTCTAGTTGGAGTAGATGAAGCCATGTTCTAGAAGGGAGCAGGGGCCTACAGTCCTCCACGAGCTATTTTATTCATCACAGTACCTAGAATCTCATGATGAGAACGGGAAGAGGGGGGGGGGGGGGGGGGGGGGGGGCATCTGTCAGATTGCGCACAATCTTGTATCTTGTTTATTGCCGTGGACTTGTGTTGCTAAAGCGGAGCTCCTTCCAGGCATGCTTGTATCTCTGAACCAAACTGGGTCATGCAGCACCATCTTGCCACCATGGAGAATTCAGCTGATTCTTCTCTCGACTCTATCAGGTAACCATGCTTGCTTCCAAATTCAATCTTGGCCCAAGATTTGTAATAATGGCACGTTAACTTGGAGTTCGTGTTCAGGGATGGCGGGCGCTTTGACCAAATGTTTGAAACACTGAGGAGCATCGGGGAGGAGTGTGTCGATGAATATGAGCTCAGGCTGCTATTAAAGAAGAAAACTGCCCCCATTTGCTATGTTTGGTGTGATCCCTCCCCCTCGATGCACATAGCCCAGGTATAGGAAGTATTGGGATAGCTTAATCTAGATCTATTTTTTAGTCAGTACTGGTTTTCAAAAAGTAAATCTTTTGATGCATCGAAAATGTTTTGTGCTGGGTTTTATTTGCCAGAGTCATTCTTAATGCAGTGCAACCTGATGCAGCAGTTGTGGTTTGAAGTTTTTAAACAAGTTTTAGCCCAAATGTACAATGAGTTGGGTTGCAAAACAATCCAAAAGAACACTACAATTTACTTTTATACACCACTACTTTTATACACCACTTGGATTCAGGAAGTAAAGTTGAACTAATGTGTTTCATAGACAAATATGTGGTGGCGTATAATGTATTCTTAAAAACTGGACTTGGGTAAAGAGATTAAGGGAGGAATAGATCTAGAATAGATGGTTAAGGGAACGACCACAGCTGGACTTTAGAGACTATATACTTGTTTATTCATCTTTGCTTGATTTATAATGTATACATAATATCCCTTTTATAGGAACGACCTAACTTGACGCCTAAGAAATAATCTATAAGAAAATTTATCTCTAACAATCCAATCTAATAATAACTTACCTAACTAATAGATAATACCAAGCACCTAATAGATATATTCTTAAATAACAAACCACGCCTAATACGTGCGGCGCTATAGTACTCACGCGCTACAATACCCGTGTTGCAGTACACGTGCTACAATACTTTTCCTCAATATTAGACCATAAAATTATACCCATCGCGGTGAGGCAGCTTGTCCTCGAGCTGCGGTGGTGGCCACGGTTGAAGACTTTCTGCTCTTCGCTATTAGCCTTCAACTTCTCCAAGAGAGATGGTGCGGCGTCGGAAGCCATGGTGAGTGACTTTGATACCAATTGGTCATCTCATATGGACTCAATTATTGTGATCGTGACACTATTTTTACTAGTGCTTTTTGGAAGGATTTATTTAGATTAACGGGTACTCAGCTTAATATGCGTTCAGCGTTTCATCCACAATCGGATGGCCAGACGGAGGCAGTAAACAAAGCTATTGCCATGTACCTTCGTTGTCTCATAGGAGATCGACTGCGCAATTGGGTAGACTGTCTGCCATGGGCCGAGTACTGTTACAATACATCCTATCATACAGCTCTTCGTGATACCCCTTTCAAGGTTGTTTATGGGTGTCCACCTCCTTCCTTGAAGACATATGATGAAGGGATTGCAAAAGTAGCAGCGGTTGAGGCACAACTTCAGGACCGTGATGTTTTCCTCAGGAAGTCTGCGATTGCTTACTTCAGGCCCAGCAATATGCCAAGCAATACTATGATAAACATCATCGGGAGATTGCATATGAGGTTGGAGAATGGGTCTGGTTACGTTTGATTCATCGGCAAGCGACTTCATTGCCAAATCGACGAAAGGGCAAACTGGGTCCAAGGTTTTATGGGCCATTTCAAGTGTTGGATCGCATTGGGACAATAGCATATCGGCTTCAACTTCCTAAAGGATCACGACTTCATAATGTTTTCCACGTGGGTCTCCTCAAGAAGTTCTATGGGACGCCACCAATAGCAATACCAGTGCTACCTCCTATGGATAATGGTCGTGCAATTCCGGTTCCTGCAAAGGTCTTGAAGGCTAGCCTTCGTCGAGACGTTTGGCATGTTTTTGTTCGATGGGTTGGTCTGTCTCCTGCTGATGCTTCATGGGAACCAGTGGGGGACTTCAAAATGGCTTATCCTTCTTTTCAGCTCAAGGACAAGCTGTTTGCTAAGGCCGGGAGAGATGTTATGTAGGGAATTCCGTATGAGCGTCGCAAAGCCAGGATAACGGTTCCAACACCAGCGACGGAGGGCGGAATCAACGCTTAAGGATTACGTACCCTACGATATTTCTAGTTATATGTTTACTTTAAATAATAGATAGATTGCTATCTTTAGGAGAGGATAAGAGTTGTATTCGTAGTAGGAAAGTATTGATCTAGTAGTATATAAAGGGAACCTGACTCAATTGTACGGCAGACAATGAATAATACTTACACTTCCCAAACCTCTGTTTTCTCTGTTCACTGTCTTCTTGCCGACAACCAATCGCCACCACGGCGCCTGGACGTAGCGACACATGCCTAAGACCTCCAACGCGTCACGGTTATCACCTACGCAGCCGGGGTGATACCAGATGGGCAACTACTAGGCACCATCACTTGTATGGTTGGAGAAAGTGATATTTAGAGAGCTGTGAATGTACTGTTCTTCCTTTATATGTATTCCAGACAATATTAGCTTTCAGGGCAAAGGGTTCTTGTTCTGATGATACGGTTGGTTCATGGTTGAGAGTTGAGACAAATGTTAATTCTGTATGATTGCACAATGTACTTATCATTTGTGCACTACTCAGTCCATTGCTTTGCTGCTGTTTTAATTTACTTTCGGCAGTTTAGATTATGAGATGATGCCATTATGCCATTCAAATTAATGCTGATGTGTGCAAATTGTTTGAGCTTGTAATACGATATTCACTATGAATTTCACATTGATCTGTTATCATCCTGCAGGGCATTATACAGACAATCAGTGTTAATAAGATGGTTAAAGCTGGTTTCAAAGTTAAAATCTTGATGGCGGATTGGTTTGCCCGGTTGGACTATGAGATTGGTGGCAATCTAAATAAAGTGCGGACTGTTGGCTTGTACAATATTGAGATTTGGAAAGCAACTGGCATGGACCTTGATGGGGTAGAGTTTGTGTGGTTGTCAGATGAAATAAATCGCCATGAGGATGAATACTGGTCACTTGTCATGGATATTGCAGGAAAAACCCGTCTAAGTACAATAACAGGGTATCTTCAAGTGCCAAAGAAAACAAGGTATCTTCTTGTTTATATTATTGGAGTGTTTCAGGTTTATTTCACTTGAGAACCTTTGGATTTGAGCATTGAACTGTAGGGTCATTTCTTGTTCTTGAATATGCAGGTCACTTGTATTTCGTTTACCAAGCAGGCGTTTTGGGAGTATAAATCCATATTGGATCAGAGAAGCAAGAGCTAATGAGATATTTTACCCTTGCTTGCAGTGTGCTGGCGTATTATTTCAGAAGGTTGGTTTCTTTAATAACATATTCACCATAGGATGTTAATACTCCCTCTGTTTGCAGATGTTTGTCACCATGGTGTGCGTGCAGCCAACTTTCTGTAACTTTAAAAAAAAACTCGACCTGCGGGGGTAAGATGACCCCCGGGCATTTTTTGCTTAAGAGAAGATCCTCTCACGCAGATCGAGAAAACCCCTGAACCCCTGCTCCACCCTTACACAGGGGCACCGTTGCCCGCGTGAGAAACGACCAGCGACCTGGGCCGGGCCTTAGACCTGTGCTTTGGTGTGATAGCAGGTGAGGGGATTTTTTTTACCCCCAGACCTGAAATTCGCCCCGTGGGATTCGAACCCAGGACCTGGGGGGTGCTACTGAGGCGCTCTAACCACTGGGCTAGAGACCCGTTCGCACTTTCTGTAACTCTGACCATTGACATACATAAAACTATCTAAATTGATCATATGAAAATTGTGTCAATAAATTTCTTGTTAAAATTAGGGAAAAAGATCCACTTTTGATCCCACAACTCATTTAATTTTCGTTTCTGATATAAAAAACCGTCTAAAACGCATCCTCAAAATATCATAACCATGTAAATCACATCCATGGGTAGGTATCATGGGCGGTTTTGTCCTATGTGGCATCAAAACTGGGATTTTTGCTGGCAATCCTCCACCAGTTGGCCACAGGTCACACTTGTCAGCCGCTGCCGCCTGCTTCTTCTTCCCCACTGTGAGCAAACGAGAGAGGGAGAGCAGGGCAGCGCCATGGGAGGCAGCAGTGAGCTGTGCTGGAGGAAAAAGGCGAAGGTTGCTGTCGGCGAGCATCAAAATGGATCATGGCAACCAAGGTTTAACTCGTGGGCGGCAAGAGCACAGCCAGAGGTGGTCTACTGCGGGCAAGCAGCTGCGCTATGGCTGTGGGCAGCACTGCTACAGCGGCTACAGTGGATTGACGGCTAAAGCTCAAATATGAGCGCATCACAAGCAGCTACGGGATGAGGGCAACTCACCGGCACGGATGTGCTTACGTTGATGGCTAGGAAGAACCCGAGGCGGTAAGGACAGCTCGTTGGTGAAGGTGACCTGGGACGAATAGGAGCTCAAATGAGTGATCGAGGAAGCAAGAGGGAGGTGGGGTGATACTCCAGACCAGAGGAATCGAACCAGGCCTTACCAGAGAGGGAATGACAGTGCGGCGGTTTTCGACCAGAATTGTGGAAGACATTGGTGTTGCGAGCTTAGGGATGCAAGTGGGTCCCATGGTAGTTCATTTGCTTTACTACCATGCAATGATCATATGCACAAAGTGAATCATCAATTAGGTGGGAAGTGAACAACCAATTAGGTGGAATGGGTCGGTCCACTTGCATCCCTAGGCAACTAATGGCGAGAAATCCCCTAAAACTTAAGAGGGTGCTTGGGAACATGTTCTAAGAGCATCTCCAACAGTATGAGCTAGTTACTAGCTCTAAGACAACTTCTCCAATAGTACTAACTTTTAGCACATAGCTCATAACATAAATAGCCTCACATGACACTCTCACATAATCTTGGAATGTGTGTATGAGCCTAGCTCTTGATCAAAAGCTAGCTTTTCTCTCTCTTCTATTAAAATATGAAATAATATGCTTAGAGCTAGCTCATAAGTCACTGTTGGAGATGCTCTAACACGAGAAGATGGGGGGAGGAAGCTCATCGGTTCGAAGGAAACGTGGAAACGCGTGTGGCAGCCGGCATGGGCACAGCGGCATTGCGAGCTTGGTTCTCCTCGTGGGAGGGGAGGATGGATGGTGCGTAGGAGTTCTGGCCAATCGCTCTTGCCTCAAGCGACTTCACCTCTTCTTTCCATCCCTCTCCTCCGCCGGTTCATCATCACCGCCTTCGCTTGCATCCGTTGCCGTTGCTACTCACAACCGGAGTTGGTGCCACCTCCCAACGCGCCCCTGTGGTCCCACATGTGTCATCACCGCCACCTCTCAGGACGTCGCCTCCTCGTCTGGAGCCAGACCACCATGCTACTCTGCTTCCCGCCCATGATACTTGCCTACGGACGTGATTTGCATGATTTTATATTTGGAGGACGTGTCTTAGACGGTTCTTTTGATTATGGATGTAAATTAAACGAGAGGAGTTGGGAGACCAAAAGTGGACTTTTCCCTTATAATTCCAAAATATTATAATTTTATAAGATTTTGCTTATGTATAATTATTAGAAACAACAGTCGAATGTACACCTTGAGTGCTGGAGTTTCCAAAATTTCATGCATTTATAAATGGACGGAGTAAAGAACAATGATACTTGGAAGATTTTTTTTTCAAGCTGTAACCTGCAAATTGTAATTGTGCTTAGAATTTTTACACCTTGGATGCTTTTATCGTGTTCTTAATGAGTACGAGGCTTATCTTGATACAACAAAATGTATAATATTAATCAAACCAGAGGAAACCAAATGCTCCAACGCAAACAAAGGAACGTATGTTTCTGGGAATAATAATAAACCATGCAGTATAAGACTTACATTGTGTGTAGAGAAGCTTATCATGGCCTGAGATTGAGTCTCAATTCTTAGTTGATTGCTCTTTGACTGTAGTGGATGATTTGGAACGAGAGATACCAACAATGTGCTGCTAGGATTTTCTGTTTAGCAAAATTAGTTAAATTGATACAAACCTTACCTTATCAGACATCCTTATGTTCGCCAGATTAAAATATTCTTGTTCATTCCTGTGTTCCATAGAGGCCCATAATATCACATCCACTTTTAATATCTGCTCTCAAATATTCCCATTTTCATCCTACAGGTTCATTTGTTTATTCACAAAATTAAGGCCCTTATTTATTTATTTTTTCCTAGCTTTACCCATGCTTTGAAGTAGGGAGAGAGAGAGCAAGTGATTAGAGTATTTTTTAATATGGATAGTAGGGGGAGGGAGAGAGAGAGCAAGTGATTAGAGTAGTTTTTTAATATTGATAGTATCGTCCAACCTTGTTTGCTTCTCAATGATTTTGCACCTCCTTAATTCTTGTGCGCAAGGCCTATTTGACTTGTATCATGAAATGAGGTAGATTTATTTTGTTTCTAGTTTAGAATATATTTGTGTTCAGTTTCACTAGACTTATTAGTTGTGCGGATCTGCGCAACCAATCCTGCGATCACCTTATCCAATACAGAAGTATTATTGAAATATATACTTCTGTTATTTACCTGATGTGCATAGCTTATGTATTGAGAGTTGAGACTACTTACAAGCATATATTCTTGATCGTTTATAAAAGCCTTCTGAACTGCAGGTGGACATATGGCTATTGGGCGTAGATCAGCTGGAGGCAACCATGTTAGCTAGAGAATACTGCAATTACGTAAAGATGGAAACTAAACCAATTGTTGTGCTGCAAAGTATCTTTGTATTTTATATTATTTGCTGTTCCAGTTTGTTTTATTGCACACACATGTGTGAGCGCTCACTTAACTAAAAATACAGATACTCTACCTAATTTATTACAATGCCCAGAAATGGAGGCGTTTGGGTCTAAATCATGGGCTATCTTCATGGAAGATGTGGAGGTTTGTACTGCTTTGTTATTTATATATTTGGCCTTTTATAGTGCTAACCGTGGTTGTACATACTCTATTGGTTTCATTTTTTTTTTGTATTCCAACGTAAATTTACCTCAAAACATTTCGATACAAGAGTTCTTGAGTGTCGAGTGTTCGAGAGAGTTCTTGAGTGTCGAGAGTCAACAGTCCTTACAACTCTTTGCTTACCATCTATATACCAGTGTAATCATCTTGATCCAGGAAGATGAGAAACAATAGAAGATTTTTAATGCTAATGACACAATAGAAGGCTTTTAAGCCAATGAGGCTATCCATGAGTATGTTAACAGTAAACTTTATATTGTTTAGTGTGGGCAGAGAAATGGAGATGAAATAGAACAACAAAAATAAATGTAAAGTTGTTATGAATTCTTATATGGGCTCCTCATCCTTATATTGAGAAGAGCCTGCCTTTGTTCTTGTGCAATATAAGAAAAGGGAATAATATTGTTAATCTATGTCTTTTGGTTTGTTACGTGAGATGTGAATTAAGTATTTTAACGTTTCGAACAGTTCTGACATGCATCTTTGGTTTTTGTCAATGAGTGTAACTTCAGAGGCGTGGAAACTTTACTGCCTTTTGTAGTTCACAGTCTGATATATGTTTTTGAGGCAATCATTACTTTGTGTTTAATATTATTTACAAAGGAGGTTGTTCAGTAGTTGCCTTTTGTTTGTTGCAGGACGTTGTCAGAGCAAAAATAAGAAGGGCTTTCTGCCCTCCAAAATTAGCAGAAGGCAATCCATGTTTCGAGTACATAAAATATATCATCTTACCATGGTTTGGAAAGTTTGAGGTGGTTCGGAAGGAGGAGAGCGGTGGTAACAAGTAAGTTTCACTGCCAAGTCACACTTCTGCCTGTTTCCTAACAAATGTTGTTTATGTAATTGAGTAGTAGAATGCACAATATCATCCAGTCTATCATCATCGCAATTCTACATTCATTAGCAGGCATCCACAACTAAATTAATTCTATTCACTAATCACTAGAGACTCATGTACCAGAATGTTTACTGTGCTGTAAATCTAGCACAACAAGATAATAGTGTATACTTGTATTCCATGGTCTGTGACAGCTACTATCTTTACACAGGACATTCTTGAGCATGGAAGAGCTTATTGTTGATTATGAAAGTGGCGCTCTGCATCCTGATGACGTGAAGCAGGCCCTTGTGAAGGCAATAAGCAAGATATTGCAGGTAACCTTTTTCTTTCGTTATCTGTCTCCTAGTTTGCAGTCTCTTTCTCTTCTCTGTCCAAGTTTTGTCATTTCTCTTTTCTGTGGCTGCTTATGACAAGTGTTTTGTCATTTCTCTTTTCTGTGGCTGCTTATGACAAGTGCTCTTTTGATATCAATAGATCAGATAATCTCAATCAGAAAACTTCCCGTATGGGAGTGGCACATATTTCAGTTGATAGACTAGTGCTAACACTAGAAACGCCAGCTATATGCTTTGCATAGGGCAAGGAATTCCATCCCACCAAAGGCATAGGATGAACAAGTTCACTGTGACTTCAGAAACATAGGTTAAATTATGATTGAGCCTGTGCATTGCTGCGGAAATTTTATTATCTTTTTTAATTAAGTTTGACAAATAATTAGTAAACTAAGTAGTATTGTATGATGATGGACAAAAAGATCCACTAATCAATCTAAGTAGGAGTACACCTAAGAAGTTTGTGGTGGATTCTAGAATCTAGAGTTTTCTACTGTTCATCAGTACCATTTTGTAGGTGCATTTGTGTCCATTGGATGACAAACGAACTGTAGGGAGTAAATGCGGTGATGTGACACTCTCTTGTATCATTTGCTGTACTTAGCTTTAGATTATAGATTGTCGAAGCATTGGCTATTTGGATCGTTTGATAAACTCACTTGATGGTTTACGTGATGCGTAAAATCTGGATAACATCTTGAAGGACAAGGAAGTTGCCTAGGTGGACTGGAAGCCCTCACTTGTAGGATAAGCTTATTTTGTTCAGTTCATCATTTTTTTTTCGAACACGCAGGAGAGCTGCGTATCATTATATTTAAAAGAAGAAAAGGGGGTAAGAACCCTTACAACACAACACACACCTCCAACACACCTAGGTTCCTAAAACAAGTGCTCCACAGAAACACATAGACCGACCAGAAACTCTAACCTTGACAAATTATCCTTCAAGAGGCGCTAGGGCAAGGAGGTGAGTAATACCTCGCGCCCCAGCCAAATCCCACAAGTGTAACTCCTCTACAGCTAGCATCAACACACGAGCAACACTCGGAGCCGCACCATCAAAGACACACTTATTGCGGTGATTCCACAAAGTCCAGGCGCCCAAGATCACGAGGGAATTGAGCCCCTTCTGCATAACATCAACAACCTCCTTGGAAATCCTATCCCACCAGCCATCAAAAGACTCCTCATTTTGCTGCGGACAGAGATGCTGCAACCCAACCTTTCGCAGAAGAGAGAACCAGAATTCCCGGGCAAAGACACAGGACAGCAGCAGATGATTAATGCTTTCAACAGCTTGATCACAATGTGGGCAGTTTGGAGGATGGGGGAGACCACGCCTTGCAAGCCGATCCGCCGTCCAACACCTGTCCCGAGCAACTAACCACATGAAGAAACGACACTTCCCAGGTGCCCACGACTTCCAGATTCTCTCCCAAGGACTGAAGGTGATCATCCCCTGAAGAAGTGCATCGTAAGCCGATTTAGCTGAATAAATACCATCACCAGAGAAGCGCCATGCATGGGCGTCTTCCACCTCCGGCTGTAGTGACACACTTGAGATGGCATCCCAGAGGCCAAGAACCTCAGAAATAACCCCTACCGTTAGTGCCCCTTGAATGTCCAAGAGCCAAGATTGGTCGTTGAGAGCTTCAAGTACCGTCCTTCTATTGGCTCTACGTTTGGGCACTAGCACAACCACTTGGGGTGCAATATCTTCCACTCGCTGACCATCAATCCATCTATCAGCCCAAAAGAGAGTCCTTGCACCATTGCCCACATGAGAGATAATCGCTATAGAGAAGAAAGCCCGAATATTTTTATGAACGTGAATATGAAAAACACCCCAAGGACATGTAGGGTCCACCTTTTGAAGCCACAACCACCTCAACCTAAGAGCCCAGCCAAGAGTCTGCAGGTTAGAGATACCAAGCCCTCCTAGCTCTTTAGGGAGGCACACCTTCGGCCAAGCCACTAAGCAATGGCCGCCTTTTGCATCCTTTCTTCCTCGCCACAAGAAACTTCTTCTAATTTTGTCAATTGCCTTGATAGCCCATGGAGGGAGATCGATAGCCATGGCAAGATAAACTATCATGGAAGTGAGCACATGTTGAACCAAAATTCTTCGGCCTTCCTTAGTCAACAAATCCGCCTTCCATCCTGGCAGACGGTCAGCGATTCGATCAATATAAGGCATAATCTGGTTTTTGGATAATTTCTTCAAGGAGAGCGGCACTCCGAGATATTTGCAAGGAAAATCAAGCAGCCCACAAGGAAGGTGTTCCTGTAAAATGTTGAAGTCCAACTCTGTGCACTGAATGGGGAAGGCATTACTTTTTTGCACATTTGTTTTCAACCCAGAAGCTTCACCAAACAAGTTGAGCAAATCAAGAGAGAGATCAATATCACTGGCAGTGGGTCGGAGGAAAATCACCACATCATCCGCATAGATGGAGATTCTATGTTGAATTGCCCAAGAAGATAGGGGCTGCAACAAGCCTGCCTCAGATGCCTTAGAGAAAACATGGCTTAGCACATCCATAACTAGAATGAAGAGCATCGGTGAGAGAGGGTCGCCTTGTCTTAGCCCTCTCCGATGTGAAATAACCTCACCAGGAACCCCATTCAGGAGGACCTGTGTGGATGAAGAGGACAATAAACCACAGAGAATATCTCGCCAAATGAGACTAAAACCCAACTTTTGTAGAACCTCCAACAAAAAGCTCCAAGCCACTGAATCAAAAGCCTTAGAAATATCTAACTTGAGAAGGATGCTAGGCTGCTTTTGTTGATGAAGGAATCTGGCCAAATGCTGCACAAGCATAAAGTTATCCTGGATGAATCTCCCCTTAATAAAAGCGCTTTGGTTATGAGTCACTAGTTCATGCAACCGACCTGCCAATCTGTTGGCAAGAACCTTGGTGAGGAGTTTAGCAAAGTTGTGAACAAGACTAATGGGCCGGAAATCCTTGACATTAGTGGCATCCATCTTTTTTGGCAAGAGACTGATATAGGCAGTGTTAAGCAACTCCAAGTTACGAAATTTACGGCTCCAAACAGCTGAGATTGCTATCATGATGACATCCTTTATGAGAGGCCAACAAACCTGATAGAAACACCCTGTGAACCCATCTGGACCCGGGGCTTTGTCCGAGGGTAGTCCTGAAACTGTTCTCCAAACTTCCTCTTCAGATAAGGGGGCATCCAAACAAGAGAGGTCAAAAGCTGGAATGTTAAGCTCATCAAGATCAATTGTGAACTCACGGACTGAACTGGAACCAAGCAATCCCTGATAAAAATCAGCAACAGCCCTCTCTTTTTCTGCATGAGTAGTTAGCACCTGATCGCCCTCGACAAGCTTGGCTATGAAGTTTTTCTGCTTCCGATGGCGAGCATGGAGGTGGAAAAACGCTGTATTAGCATCACCCTCTTTAAGCCATGTAATGCGGGAGCGACTCCGTGCAATCGTTCTCTTGAGAGAAGAAAGGGCTAGAGTATGCTTCTTGAGTTGGTTTTTAAGCCAAACTTCAGCATGCATCAACACTCTATCATCTTGTGCTATTTCCAGCTGATGGAGAATTTCCCTGGCCAAGGCAAGTTGAGAGTCAATATGTCCTACCTTTCTTTGGCTCCAACTATGCAATCTAGAACTGGTGGCTTTCAACTTTCTTGCCAAAGTATCGAAGGGACATGAACTGCGTTGAACGGACTGCCAAGCTGCCTTCACTGTATCTTGGAAGCCATCTAACTTCGGCCAGAAGGACTCAAAATGGAACCTCCTCAAGCCGGCCTTAATATCATGCAAGCCAAGGATAAGCGGGCAGTGATCTGAATCCTCAGTGGCGCTGCTCTGCAGCAAGCAATTTGGGTGCAAAACCTCCCAATCCAAGGAACAAAACGCTCTGTCCAGCCGTACCAAAGTAGGGGAGTCTTGCCGATTCGACCAAGTGAATTTGCGACCATGCAGAGGCAGCTCCTTTAAAGCAAGGTCATTGATCAACCTTCGAAATCTCCCCATCATAGCACGGTCCAGATTACTGTTATTCTTGTCCTCCAACATATAAATCAAATTAAAATCTCCAAGCACAACCCAAGGACCTTGGCAGGCCACCCGAACGTCCCTTATCTCCTGAAGGAAGAGGATCTTGTTATCATTTCCTTGCGGACCATAGACGCAAGTAAGCCACCAATCATGGCCTAGGTCGGAAGAAAAAAGGATGGAAACACTATGAGAATCGACTCTTGTGCATCGCGCAGGGCCAAGACCATGGCGCCAAGCCACAAGAATCCCACCGCTTGCTCCTTCCGCTGGCAACTCAATGAAGTTGACAAATTGCTTCGATTGTTTTAGGCCTGCAGTTGGCCCACTCCCTCTTTCTTGTTTTGTTTGTTCTTCTTGTACATTATTCAATTATATATTCAATTTAACTTTCCAGTTGGGCTCAAACTGCATATGGGAAGGAGCAAGAAAATGTATGCAGTTACCAACAATGCCTCTTTTCAATAGTTGTATCGAGATTACTAGCTGCTATTAATATTATTTAGTGGATGATGTCATGAGCGTAATTCTATTGATTTAGATTGTATCTATAACTCTTTATCACAGGGCAGCATTAGTTGTGTGTTCAGATTTTTCAGCCAAATAGGTTAGAAGACCAACAATTACATAGCATGCACTCTTAATATTTTCTTCTGTATTAATCATGTGACTTTCTGCACAATTAATGGATGGGCATAGGAACAAACATTGTGAGAAGATTTGAAGAATGATTTCGGTTATTGAATAGCTATCGTTGGTAGTTTCATATATTAATGCCCTGATATTGGGATGTGAGTCAATACAAGATGAAGCCTCTTGCTGATTTGCTAGAGGAAGTAGCTCATGCTCTAGGAGATGTAAGTACAATATAGTTTTATTTAAAACTAGGCAGGACCACCAGTAGTGCCAGGACAAACTGGAACCGGTGGTGTTTTCAGCGGTTTGGTTACCCCTAAAGATCTTCTTTGCAACTGAACTGGGAAAAACTGACATGCTGGCTGTTTTTTCAGAGAGAACCGTCAGTTTTATTTGAACCAGGTGGTTCTGTTATGGACGCAAATAACCCCTGGTAAAAATGGTTTTCTATATCATGTTGAGGGGTGCAGTTGGAAACAGACTATGGCAAACAAGAAAGTAGGAATGCTCAGTTTGAAACAGACTTAGGATTGCTGGGTGGGGGAGCTGCAGCTTTGCGGTATCACGGACACTATTAGATTTTTCTTGAGACATAGCTACATATCTAAATACATTTTTGGTCTTTTGCTTTTCTGATTCCTGTCACGCTTTTATGTGCATTGGGGCACTGCGTTTCCTTTCTGGCAACATGCTAATTCTTCCCATCGCTACCAAGTACAAAGTAACTACTACTTGTAAAAACATGTCAGTTTGGCTTAGGGCTGAACACTCACAATAGGCCGCCTCACCTGTTACGAGTGTGCAAAACCGAATAGTTAACAGCTTTAATTGGTCTAACCGGGCTCTTGCTTGGGTAACCAGGGCGGTTAGCGCTTACAAGGTGGTTAGTTTGAGTTGTGGACACATGAATTTCAACCCATTAGTGCTTAGTTTGGCAGCGCGCATGAGGGAGCCAGGCAGCGGTAGCACGTGAGCTCTAGCTCTCTGCTCAATTTTTTGCTTTTAGCAATTGTGTTTTCACCTTGTTTTCTTTCTGTTAGTATCCAAGTATATACTTAAATTAGTATAGGAGTCTGTAAAAATTTGATATTAAAAGTTTGTAACTAAAAACGATCTTAAAACATTAATATGTTCTTTACTCGTATAAAATGAGTTGGTGGTTGTGATCAGGGTTCGGAAAACCGGCGGTTACCGGTTAGTAACCGGATTTCTCGGTAGGTACCGGGAAATGAAAAACCGGCCGGGTTTTTCAGAAGGACATTTACATTTATGAGTCTTTTGTGACTGCGTAATGCACTTCCTATGTTAGTTTAGACCTTTTTTGTGCTAGATTATCTATTATATGAGCTAAATATGTTTCAAACATCCCAAATTCATTTTTTTTGTTTTTTTGCGGTTTTTCTGGTTTTTTAGAAGTTTCTCCGGTTTTTGGATGGTAACCGAAACGGTTACTAGTTTCGAACACATCCCAAATTCAGAATTTATATTCAAACTTCAACTGGTTTTTGGCTGGTAACCGTTACCGGCCATCCAGCGGTTCCTACTATTCCTTTCATCTCCCCTCCTTACTCTCAAAGATTCCGTGGATGGATCTACATAGACGTATATTATTTGCAGGATCTTTTATATATGATTGCATCATATGGATTATGTATGCAATTTTCTTATTTGAGGATAATTATTTTTGTATTTTTTTTATTGAGAACTAATTGTATATTTATTTGGGATCTATCGCAACACACAAGTAACACTATGCTAGCTACTGTGATAAAGAACCAGTTGTTGGACTGCTGAACCAATATCTAGGACGGTTAAATAACTAGTTGGGTTATAATAATTACATGAATACATTTTCAGAACAAGAAGCTAAGTACCAACTTGAGTGGCATGGACACAGAAATCTCCCTATTATTTTTGTTCATTACTTAATTTGAGTGTGCTTAATTTCTTTCAGTTTGTTCATACTAAAAAATATTTTATTTTGATAAGTTGGTGTTACCATTTTTTGTTTCAAGCCCGTTCGTGACCACTTCAGAAGCAGCGCGGAAGCAAAGGATCTGCAAAAAGCTATTTTGGTACATATTTCTATCTAATTTGTTGGTTGTTCTATTTTGTGTGTTGGTGTTTATCTGAAAAGAAACATTATCTTTAAAGAAACAAACACTATGCTTTTCCTACATCAATCATATATCGAGAAAATCTTATGGTAACCCCCTTATCTTTTGCAGGAATACTACAATAATAAGTAAGGAGCAAGTAATGGAATTTTTGGCATATATAGCAATGTTGCACCACGTATTTACAGAAATAGCCGTATGCATCATGTATTGACAAAAATAGTGTTTTTGTTGTCTGGTGCCTGGGTAGCGACGCGACATGTGCTCCCTACCGCCTCGCCACCAGACAGCAGGTAATTAAGCCAGCTAATTAGCCGGCTTAATTACCTGCCTTAATTTTTTGCATAATATTTATTTGAATTTTTAAATATAGCAAATGAGCTCAAAAAATTATGAAATTTTATATGTAACCTCTTGATACAATGTACTTCATCGTGCAATTTTTTGACAATTTTATACGCTCTGAATATTGCTAAAAATTCGTACTATTGAGATATTTGCAGGAGTTGTTATATATAGCAAACGAGCTCCAAAAATTATGAAAGTTTATGTGAAGTCTCCTGACATAGTCATAGTAATTGTGTAATTTTTTAGAAATTTTATGTGCTCCAAACTTGTCACGTTAATTCATGTTAATTTAATCATGAAATTAGCGATGCTTAGGCATCTTTTACAGTGTCTGATCTCTGTCGTTCGCATATATGTTGGCCTATTGCTACTATGTTTCCTTTCCCGCTACGTCCTTCGCACAATTGTCACTCTGTCTATGTCGTCCCCCTCGTGCGCTCTCTCGTTCACACTGATGTCGTTATGTCTGTGTCGTCCCCCCTCGCCCGCACAAATGTCAGTCTGTGCATGTCATCCGGCCCCACTCCCTCATGCGTACATATATCACTCTTATCATGCTATCCCATGTCGCTTATGGTGCTGCGTAGTAACAACGCGTCCGTATGTGTTTCATTTCTTGTAGAAAGAAGAACATTCTCTGTCATACAGTAACATAGCATGACAGACGTCGAGAGGCTAGTAGGAACAGGGTCGCCGAAGGAAGACCTTCCCCTGTAAAGGAGGGAGGACTTCAGTCCTAACTACCATTTGATGCCAAATAGGCGAGCTCAACCGGTATGACCGAAATGCAGACATAGAGAGGACGCAATCATGCAGGTCGTTGAAGGCCATTTCGATGGAGGGCGACGTTTCTTCCGATGCCCACACTCTGGGATACAATTAGCCAATAGTTTATTTTCTCTTACTACTAATAGAGCTTTCATGTTAACCCTCCTTTCCAGCAGATGACGAAATATAACTTCGTCT
Source organism: Dendrocalamus latiflorus (assembly GCA_017311315.1). Classification (NCBI taxonomy): domain Eukaryota; kingdom Viridiplantae; phylum Streptophyta; class Magnoliopsida; order Poales; family Poaceae; genus Dendrocalamus; species Dendrocalamus latiflorus. The sequence continues at coordinate 8,010,344 of CM029639.1, forward strand.
GTTGGATCGATCCTCCCCATGAACCCTGTGTTGTGAGGTATGTGGATACACTGTGGGAGCGAATCTTAGAGATGGAGGCGCGGATTGATAGTTTCAATGAGGAGAACGACGATCTTCACCAACAGATGCAGCGCGAGAGGGGTAACGAGGAGGTCATCAACATAGAAAGTTCTTATGATCCCATATGCTGTTGTGCGAACCCTAGCTGTATATATGCGTGTCACTACAATAAGGGCCAGCCACATTCGAGACGCCCCTACTACAACACTCTCCATGTGGGTAGCGCGAGGCCCCTTCTACCAGTAGGCACGCACAGAGAAGCTTGTAGCACTGTACTTTCCCCTGTAGTTCGTAGTTATGTTCAATCTCGTAAAGCATATAACTGAATGGTGTACGTGTCATTGCGGTTGATATTTATTGAGTGGACTGTTCAAACGATGTGTCACGTGCATGAAGCTAGAGGGGTTGATATGCATTGAATAAATATACATCATATAAAGGAGTACAAATAAGAACGCAACAATATGACTTACACCACGTGTGATAATAGATTATGGAGTTAATCATTCAGGTAATCAATTGATTAATTGCCAATTACATCACAAATTGGTACAAATGTGAATTAATGTAATATAGTAAAAAATACATGAAATTATGACACTGAATGGCGACCAGACAAGCTCGGTCTGTTGGGGCAATCCTTCATTGAGTGCCCGGAGATCTTGCATATTCTACATTTCACTGTGCGGGTAATACTGCTACGTTGGCTCACATCCATGTCGTTTTGGAAGCACCGTGTTTGTCGACGTCCCTTCGTAGTTATCTTTAACTCCTTATTGGGGGCCCATTGCAGCATATCTAGCCAAAGATTCATTTAGTTCATGTCCAAGCTGTAGGAGTGAAACTTTGCGCTCCATGTACTGAAAAGGTGTTGCATGTCATAGTACTCTGAAATGTATGGCTTGGACATCTGCCTCATTTGAGCACATGCCTTGTACATATGCGAGCATGGCTTGTGCAACTTTTTCCCCTACTCTAGAGGTAGGAATCATTCAGAGTTAAGGTGCCTCTGTTGTTAAGGTAACCCCTTATCAGCGAGTGCGCACTCTATGTAAGGGCAGAGCAGTGGCGAATCCAGGATGAAAATAGAGGGAGAGCTCTACTATTAAGGCTATAGTACAATATAAGCATACCAAAGCTACATCTACTAGTCTTTTGCCATTGAAATATCAAATTCATATATAAATAGGAAGAGAACAAATTGAAAATGTGCAATACATTAAATTTAGTACCTTACTAATGGATAATGTGCCTCCAAACATTCATAAATATACGAGTACCGATCTATAGATAAGAAATATCAAATTTAGTGATACAATATTAGATTATGAATGTTCATAAACATTAAAAATGAAATGAAAACCAGTGAACCACTGATAAACAAATCAACTAATGGCTACAGTCAATTAAACAACCATTTGCAATTTTGCACTAGGACAATAATCATAAATAGGGGATTCACTCATTCACAAATTGGGGATTCACTCATTCACTCCCTCACCTCGTTCTCTCTGATGCGGATGCGTCGATGTGCCTGAACGGCCGATGCCGCCAACCCCGCTCGGCCTTGCCCGCGCCTGGCTGCCACTGAGTGGCCGACTGCCTCCCCCTTTGCTCCGCGTTGGGCCGCCCTCTGTGCCGGGCCTCCAGCTTCCCCCTCCGTGCCAAGTCACCGACCACCTCCCCCTCCAGCCCTCTCCTTCCGCTGCGCTAGGCTGCCGACTCAACGGTGAGTCGGTGATGGTCCTATAGGCTTTGTCTACTGTTCGGGCATTCTATTGTTCCTGTTCATCTTCCTCGTCTAAATCTCTGATTGTATTTGGAATTTAGGGCCAAGATTCACCACTGATTTGGACCGGCTGGGGCGCTAGGCCTTAAGACACCGATTGGGTCTCATGCTTTCTTCAATCTTCAACCTCCAACTCTGGCTCCTCTTCAACCTCCGATTCTTCTTCAACCTCTGGGCCGGCTGGGTCTTCTTCAACCTTTGGTTGGAGGAGGGGATGCTCTAGCACCCATAAGCACTTACGGTGGATTCGCCCCTGGGGCAGAGACCTTTCGGGTCCCTCCCAAGCAATGACCCCTATAGGTTCGTCCCCATCACTTTTCACTGGGCAATGACCCCGTGAGTCATCCCCAACCTAACTACACTTGCGTAGGAATCCACATCAAAACTAAGCAAATTAGTTGGTCAGGTCCGTCCCATACTAAACTTGTGGTTGTACGGTGGGTGTAGAAATGAGCGCATACGGATTCGGTCCTTAATCAACTCAGGTAAGACAAACCCAATAATTCAGACCTCGGGCAATACCTACACCGGTCTCAAGTCAATCTCTCGCCCGGGTCTCCCATTATTTCATAAAAATCTCTTGTTTCCAACGGTAACATATGTTACCACTACCATTATCATGTTTCAAATTTTAGTTGGCAATGTTTGTGACGTATTTACTATTATCTCTAAAGCATATCTAAGCACAACCCTTATTTGGCAATATTACTATTGTGATAATCCTATAGTGACAAGAGTAAGGTAATATCAAATGGGAAGATAAAAGGTTTCACTATATGGTGTAGCTAGACAATCTATGCACACAATAAAGGCAATCATGCATTTGTATTTGAAATCAAAATATTGCATTTGAAAACTAGGTTCAACATGGTCAATATAAGGACTTACCTCCTTTTTGCCATCTTCGGTCTTTTCTTGTAGTGCTCTAGGCCTGCTTCAATTGCTCGTGTAGTTCCTCTATTGACCAATTCGCTGGGTCTAAATACTAGCGTGGAAAAATGAATGCAAATAAGTTTCTACTTTGTAGAATGCAAGTTGAAAACAAAATACAATGAAATAACCAAAAGACCCAAAGAAAAGGGTTTGGGTGGTGTTTGATTTTGTTGAACGGAGTTGGGATTAGGCTAGATGAGGTTCGAGATGGTCAAAGAAGGATATAGGTGTTATATGGGTTTCCGCGAGTAGCTACGAGTATGGACGGTATTGGATTGGGATCAGAATATCATCTGGTGGTTTAGAGATCTACCGGAGTCTAGGATGGCGATTTGGAGTTGGGAATGGCATAGACGGACTCAAGACGATCAAAATAGGTGTATGTATGCGTTTTTAGGGTTTTAGCGAATAGTAACGGCTGCCACAGTACCAGACACAGGTTCAAAATGATATCTCGATGGGTTATGGTTTCATCAGAGTGTATTTAGGCTAAGTATAGTTGAAAGGGGCTTCATGGACCAAAATGGTTTAGACTGGTATATCTATACTTAATTGGTTTCGGTGAACGATAAGAGTTCAGACCATATTAGGTTTAGGGTTTTGAACGGTGTTTCAATGATTTTGGTTTTATCGATGTTTGATATGAAAAATGGAGCTGGAAAATGGGTGGATAGGCTCAAGATGATCAAAATGGATGTATATATGTGTTTTAGGGTTTAGTGAACAGTAACGAGTAGGGCTATTGTTCATACCGGGTCTGCTACAGTGACCTACAGTGATATGGCCAGTCCGATCTGCTGCTTTCTTCGACCTTTCACTGTGCAGCCCAAACCGAAATAGTGTTGTCTTCTTCCCCGCGTGTGCACTATAGCGGCTGAGAACAGAGGAAGATAGCGATGGCGTTTGGCGCAGCTGCGATGATTTGCGACAGGGTCTGAGGCTAGGGATGGGTCCTAGGAGCAATGAGGGTTCCATTTTTGGGGTCAAAGGTGGCTGAAAAATAGGCAATGGCTGGCGGTGAGGTTTCTCCTCCTCGGGTCTTTAGAACGACACAGAGAATATTGGTGGGTTAAGAGGACAATAACATTAGGGTTTGAGCATCTCTAGGGTTAGAGGAAGCTTAGGGGAGTGGTGGCTCGAGTAGAAGATCAACAAGTTGAGCTGTCCACAATAGTCTCTTATGGTTGAGCGGCGGTCAAAGGCGTCGGCGCACTAGGGAGCTCAGGAATCTAGGGCCATACTTCGGGGGTGTTACTAAGGGCATGAGGAGGTTACAGGCTTAAGCAATCGAATTGGAATGAACTGAATAGAAGAAATTATGATTTGAGCTTACTTCGAGTCCTTCGGTGATCGCCAATGAAGCTGTTGTCGAGAGCTCAGTTGGGGTGTAGGGGTGGCTCACTGAATGCCAATGCAATGTCTAGAAGGTGGTCTCGAGCTTTTATAGCCATCCTATGGAGGTTCGGCATAGGAGCATCTCTGGCAGTGAGGCGGCACGTGGCTAGGTCGGGAAGGTGCGGAAGGGCGCAGTACGGCTAGTGGTGTAGATTTTTGTGCTTCCTCGGACACGGCATAACAACGGTCAAAAGGTTGCAGGGCAGGTCAGGTTGGCTGTGAAGGGAAGGCATAGAGAGAGAGAGAGAGAGAGAGCAGAAAGGTCGGCGGCGGTGGTGAGAAGCATGCTTGTCCAGGTGAGGCTCGCGGTAATTAAGAGACATGATACAGTGACTTTAGCTAGCAGTGAAGACTCAAAGGTGCGGGAATTTGCGGCGTGAGGGAAGTTGGGCGAGAGGGGAGACAGAGTAGAGTAGCGGTGGGCGAGTTCTGGCTTGGCTTCCTCGACGTGCGGCCAGAGGCATTTAAGGGGTGTCAGAGCGAGAAAGACGAGGAGTACGGACTGACCAATTTGCAGTGGCATGGCAGCGGTGTGGTAGAATCGGGAAGGTGCGGCGGCGATATTTTCAGACCGTGAATAGTGTCCGCGCACAAATGACTGAAGGGGATGTTTTGGCAGATAATTCACGGCATGAACTACTAAGATGTCTGAAGGTTTAGGCCAAGATTCAAAAGAGGTCAAAATCAAATAAAGATTCAATTTTTTTTTAATTTTCGGTTTTGTTTCATCCTCCGTTGTCTACTGATTGTAGGTGGAAGTCGGCAATGCCGAAGACGAGAAGCTCTTGAAGTTGAAGGAAGCATCAGCGCTCAGCTTGACTTGCATAGTGTCTGTGCAAGGAAGAGTGGAGAGCTTGCCCCGGGGGGGGGGGGGGGGGGGGGGGTTCTATGACATGGAGCCCTCTCAGCCTCTGGTGTTGTTGGCCCTGTATGTATTTATGTAGCCTGCTGGAAGCACCTATTTTTTATTTCCAAGCTTCGTGAAAGTATGAAACTCATGTTGATGTGTCCGGTCATTTTTGCATGACAGAAGTGCAACATTGTTCATGTGAAATGTTCATAGTCGATCACTTTTGCTCCCCTAAATTCAAATAATGTTCATCCTTTCTCCAAAAAAAAAACAGAACTGTAAATAGTCCGGTGGAAATCGCATGGAGAGAGAGAGTGTGTGTGTGTGCTAAACAATATGCTCAGGAATTCCTGGAGAAACCAAAAATCTCTTCAATATGATATGTACAGCTCATGCATGGTCCAAAGCAGCAACATATTACAACGATAATGGCCAGCCAGTACAAGTCGACTAGTCCAAAAAAAAAAGTGCACACATTGGCCGACAAGATACACAAGACACAAGAGTAAAGGAGCTATGACTACACCAACGAATACCAAAGAGATTACATGAAATGCCCAAACGGTGGCCTATGTGTGTCTCTATATATCTACTACTTAAAAGAGTGAGTTGGTGAGTGATAAGTTCTTTCCCCTCCCCCCTCCAATTGGTAAGTGGTAAGTCCTCCCCCCCCCCCCCTAACACACACAAAATGATTTGCGCCAACACATGGGTCATCCCCGCCCGCTCCTCGTCGCAGAAGCAGACTTGGGTCCTCGCCTCATCCCTCGAAACGAACTACCTGACATCCATGGTGATTCCATCTCACATCTACGCGACTGTGATGCCCCCTATGCCCTTCTCTCCCTCTCTTCCCTCCCACCTCCCCAGCTAACCCATTCCACCACCCTCTCAATCATTATGTGTTGAGTGAATCAGATACTCAAATGTGAGTGGGTTGATCCTTGTAAACACTTTGAAAAGCGTGCGTATGAGTGAAAAAATTGGTATTATGGGGTTGAAAGGTTTCTACAGATTGTGATTTGAGCCAACAAATATCGCCAGAGGCATGTTCTACATGTTGGTTCTGTACTTTGTGTCAAACGTGACAACATCTCCAAAATAAGCGTACTCAACGCGGTAGATTGCGTGGCTCTAGAAGATATTTTTCACAACATTATTCTCATCAACCTGTATGTCATAGTAGAACTTCTCGTTCTATGCCCGGCACTCCTTGAAGAAAGCCATCAACTTGCTTACATCATCATCCCTCAGCACGTGTATTCACAACCTTTCCTGCGATACAATAGTACCGAGGTTGGGAAAGAACCGATGTTTTCCTTCCCGAATGTAGCATAACTCTCGTACCGCCTATTTGGTCCTGCTCTTTCTAACGCCAAATCTGGCATGTCGGCTGTACCGGCAGTAGAACTGGTAAGCCCTTTCCTCACTCTTGAACCACTAGCATAGCTGTGGCACCATGTAGTCTAGAACCTCCCGGTCCTGATAAGAGTAAATGATAGCCTTTAACACAAGAAATCTTTATAAAGTGAGTCATAATACTTGAATGCCATCAAACCCAGTGAAAGACTAGGCTCTGTACAGTAAAATCTTGCCATATTAACAGTAAATTTCAATAAGTTAGTGTCATTAATATCACATGCCTTCACAGCAAGGGAGATAATACATAACAGTAATACTACTTACATGAGTATACATCTATCTCGGTCAAGGAAGCCACTGGCAGTGGCATCAGAATCGAGGTGTGTAGTAGTGGATCCCGAATGACGGGAGGACTAACTACCAGCGGGACTAGGTTTACCACTGGTGTAGTCATCTGCCTGGAGGGGCTCAACGTGGTTAGTGCTCTGTTCAGCACGACAGTATATGATGGGGGAAATCTACATGGAGTCAGCATAGGGGACAATGGAGGTGCGGTGGTGGCAAAACCATACGACACGAGCGACGATGATTGATTACTGCTAATCGGTGGGCTCCTGCGATCACGTGTTACGTGCATGCCATGGAAGAAGAGGGGTATAGGGGTGGTGGACGGAGGATGGTGGTGTGGCTCGAGACATAGAAATGCCAGTAGATATATAGGTCAGGTGCGGTTTTACGGGGCGGTTGCGCATGGGTGCCTGGGTTCACGCGCAGGTGGGTCATGACCGAGCGTGTGGTTGGGTCCTACGGTTTCATATTTGCCGTAAAATAGAATCTATTTGGATGTAACTATGCTATCCTTTTTACTTTCAAAATTACATGGCCAGCATGCGCCACGGATGTGTGGTAGTAAACTCTAATAAGGCATCCAGCAAATTCTTCATCCGTCCGGTATAAGCATTTTCATCAGGCTATAAAGTGGAATAGATTTGGTCGTAACTGTTGTTACAACTTTACTAGTGCCACCACACTGCCAGCACGTGACACGGCTAGGTGTGGTAGTAAAAATAGTCTTTTCAAGCTGTAAATTTGTTTATATCTAGACATAATTTATTTTTCATTTTTATTGTTGTTGTCACACAAGAGACAGCGGAGAAGGTGCAGTGGAGGCAAAACTGCATGCGACGGACGACAATGATCGATTACTGCCGATCGATGGGCTATCGTGCCATTTTACCAATTGATGGACGGCCTCACACGTGGTTTTACTAGCAGTTTTGCATAGCGTCGGGGTGAAAGACGGGGTGTGGGGGCGGCGCTGTGGAAGATAGGGTGTGGGGGCGGTGGAAGACGATGGGCGCACAATTTTACTAGCGGTTGCGCAAATGAGCAGGGCTTGGTTAGGCTTGCTTGCATGTTATGCCCAAAGTGTAGAATAGGCGTAGAATATCACCACCGTGTGTACAAAAAAACTTGGTTGTCCATATTGCACCATGGGTAGTGTCGCCTATAAAAGGCTAGGCCTAAGCGCCATGTAAAAGGAGAGTTGAATTTTGAGTTTTGTCTTTAAGAGAGAATTAGCCATGATGGCTTGTTAGGATTTTACCCCTGTTATCGAGTTTGGCAAGAGCTTGTCAAAAATCACCGTGTTGTCAAAGGTCTTTTATGGATTACTTCTTATTGCGCGAGATCAAGAAGACAAGAACTTCATTCTTGGGGCGTGTAATTTATCTAGTGAGTCTATCTACTACATATAAGTTCACGAGATTGCTACTTGTTTGTGTTATTCCATTGCGAAAGATCGGCCCATCTACGGATTAAAATCTCATCTCGATGTTTGACCCACATCATTTGGTATGAGAGCTTTTATTGCTCATGGTGGATTTGTTACGCTATGGCGTGTATGGAGAGCCCCGCCTTGGGGTTCAATGTGTTGAAGATGGAAGACCTAAAGAATCATCTGCTGAAGTTGAAGGAACGAGAGAAGTATCAAGGGGAACTCGGGAGCAAAATTCTCACTTTACTTCAAAATCAACAAGAGGATGCACAAGATGCAGATGTAGATCATGTAGCTACAACTACATCAATTTACTGGTGCACGTCTAACAAACCAAACCACGATTTCGTATTTGAGATATCTACAAGCCACGTTGGTTTTGGTTTGAAGATGTGACCGAGCTCAAAGACAGATAAAAACCGAGGACGGTTTCATTTGGAGGGGAGGAAGATGTGGCCCAAGCTACTGATTTGTCAAGCTCAAAGACAGGTCAAAACCGAGGAGGATTTCACTTGAAAGAGGGAAGGATGAAGTGGCCAAGCTGCTGATTTGTGACTGGAATTAGGCGAGGCAGAGGCTACATGTGTGCACAGCCGTGCGTGCATGAGGAATAGAAAAAGGACGTGTATTTCCTGGCGTTGTTCGGATTGTGCACACGGAAACTCATGTGCATAAAGAAATCAGACTTGGTTTCGTTTTTTGTTTTTTTTTTGGCAAGAAAATAGGAAGCCGAGTGCTGCACACACAAAAAAAAACATCCGAATTGATCTCCAATTCTGCATTCATGCATGCATGCATCAAGATTTGCCAGGAGATAGAAAGGAAATCAATCTCACGCATGCGCCAGAAATTAGGAAGGGCTTGTTTGCTTCGCATCATGCATCCAGCCATGCAAAGAAGGTCCGAATTGCATGGAAAAGAGAGGAGACTGGATATGCAGCCGAGAAATCAGAAGTTCTTCTCTCCCATGCAGACTGCACGTCCAAGAAGTTAGGGGTCAGCGTATCCGATTCTTAATTTATGTGAGCAAGGATGGGAGCCACCGTCAGGTGTTTATTCCAGGATTAAATCCAACGACTGCTAATCCTTGGGTACCACCTTGAAGGACGTCCAGATCAAGATGGCGCAGAAATTTAAGCAGTGTCGTTATTTAATTGATTTGATTTATTTGTATTTTAGAAAACCAGTTCCTTCTATAAACCGAATTAAGTTATATTCTCTGTTGTCCACTGTGTTGTTAGTATTCTCGGTTGTTCGTGTTGCACCGCAGTTAGTATTGTCGGCTGTCCACTCCATGTTGTTAGTATTCTCGGTTGTCTGTGTTGCACCGTGGTTAGTGTCTATTCTCAGTTGTCCATGTTGCACCGTGGTTAGTGTCGCCTATAAAAGGCCAGGCCTCTGCATCAGCATCATGTAAAAGGAAAGTTGAATTTTGAATTGTCTCCCAGAGAGAATTAGCCATAATAGCTTGTTAGAGTTTTACCCCTATTAGAGTTTGGTGAGAGTTTGCTGAAAATCACCGAGTTATCGAAAGTCCTTTAAAGATTACTTCTTAATATGCGAGACCACGAACTTCATTCCTGAGGCGTGCAATGTATCTGATGAATTCATCTACTATTGATCGATTCGCAAGATTGCTTCTTATTCGTGTTGTTTCACTATGAAAAATCAGATCATTTACGGATTAAAACCTCACCTCAAGGTTTGAACCCCATCATATATCTATCCGTATTTGTATCTACCACGCTACCTGAAAGGTAGGCAGAAGTAGGGGGGAAAATTCACTTCTGATAGCAACAACTTTGGGCACCATATTGAAAGCACTAATTCCTGTATAAAAACAAAAGGGCGGTGATTTGGGGGGGGGGGGGGGGGGGGGGGATGCAGTCCCATAATCATGAGGATCCTGCCACACCATTTCCATTTTCTGCAGGTGGAACGTTTGAAGTAGCATCATCTGCGGTCAGGTTGGATACAATATCAGACAACGAATTCACCTCTTCTCCCTCAGACGGTGCTGTTGTTGAAGCAGCATCCTCCGAAGCAATATCAGAAGCTGCATCTGAAGTCATACTAGATGGCTCTGACTGTTCTGAAATTTCAGACGATGGCTGTGGCTGTTTTTGTAGGCTCCAATACATGATGCTAGCGGTAAGTGTTAGGATCATCTTCTGATTCACCTGTGGAAACATCAAGAACGTAAGAATATGAAACGATAAATATAATTAGTGCTACTTGGTTTCAATTCTCAACTGACAAGCACCATCATTGGTTTGAAAAAAAGGGATTTATAACAGCACATGATGAAGATAGTATAGTATTTAGCTCAGATCCCAGGTAAATTGCTGAACTGACAGAACTACTAATGTTGCTTACTAGGCATTACTTCATCTCTGATGGTTAAATCGCAGTATCAATTTCACATTTCCTAGCATGGGCTCTTTACCTCAATGATGTCCTCTGGAAGCAGAAACACAGAACATCCAAGCTTCCTTGCAACACTAATAATGTACGTAGCATTTAGCTTCTTTTCCTCATCTGCAAAATTGAAAAGAAATTATCGATCAGCTTATGCTATGGTTCATTTTTGGAACTACTTCAAAATAAAATGTATATGAGTAATCAGAATTCAGGTCATCAAAATTCAATTGAATGTGCATATGGACCACGAACAGACCATCTTCCCCCTTTGTAACAACCTTCCAGTTCACAACCCTCGGCTGCACCGCGCTAAGAAGTTCAAGGAAGAACAATCCATTTGATAAGCTCTTGTCCTGAAGGGGAAAATGAGTAACTGGAGTTTTCTGAAGAAACGAGAACTGAAGGCTATGGAAATTCTAAGCACCTTGAAGCTTTCCATTTGAGAAGTTCTTCCTGATGCTTTCACTTTGCTGTTAGCCCAGTTTAGTATATCAGAATCAGTAATTTCTTTTCCTTGGGTTCCTTGGGAGTGGAATCTTAGTCTATTTAACAATTGAAGGATATTATATCTCATCAATTGCCATAGAAGTGCTGAAAGACAACACCAATAACTTAAATTATATGCTAACAAGCTAATAAGGACAGTCCATGAACAACCACTAAGAAAACAGATGTAGAGAGACTCACCAACAATCAATTTCTTGTTTCCCTGAACAATATCATTCCCAGCTAAATTTACTAATGAAAACTTTAACTCCTTCCCAATTTTTACAACTTGATTGCAATTCTCCAGTTTTCTAAATGGCAATTTAATAGGAGGTTTTGATGCCAACTTCCAATTGACAGATCCTGGAGAGACTTTGTCGAGTACTTCAAGAAGTACCCATCTGCATGAGAATACATATTAGGTATCAACACATTCAGAGATAAACACAAGGCTATTTCAAGTAAACTCATTACCCATTGCGAACATCTTCAAAAACACTGTTCACATATGATTCGACCCCAAGGCTGTTTATCCACATCCGAAAGGCCCTTTCTTCTCTAGATAATAGAACATCATCACGTGTTGCTGTCTGTGTGAGTGTAACCTGCTTGGTGTCACTAGTTAGACCATTCCTGCGCATCATGGAACAATAGCATTGTAGTTACGATCAGATAACATTATCAGTGACAAATCATTACCAGCTAGCTAAGAACCTTTTCAGGTAAGTGCGATACAACATGGGGGAAATAGCTCATATGACTTTAATGATAAGATAAAAATTTTCGTACTTTTGGGGAACAAAATCGGTACTTACCGATGCTGGAATATTTGTGCAACAAATGCAAGATTCAAATTGGCAGAGCCCTCGGTGATATCCTTTGGAGTCAAGTATCTTTTGCAGTCCAACTTCTCCGCTTGTTCAAGTACCATTTTTGCCCTCTCACTAGGATCCTTAGTCTCCAATGTGGTTTCAGGGGAATGCTCTGGAGCAAGAGCTTTTAGAAGGTAAGCATAGGCTTCACCATCCTGTACAGAACTAATTTATGTGACCATCGGAAGTTGAACAGAGTAAGCACGGAAAAATAAAAAAGGAAGCAATTTTGATGGATCAGTACAATCTGACACACTTTTCCTGTATTACATAAGATGGAAAATGAATTCAGCTAGGGGAAAGTGGTTCATAAATAATGTTGCAAAGCCAGCTATTGCTTTGCCAACAAAACTCAAATGAAGTGATATATTGATCAAGCGTAATTGGCAGCTTCTTGTACCAAAATTGCACATAAACAAGTGGTCAATAATTCTTGTGACATTTTCTGTTGTCGTATGCACCTTCACATCTGAAGAAAAATTATTAACAGTTTTCTTGTAGCCAGCTTTTTTCAGATGATGGTTCATCCATCGAAGTAGCATCTTTTCTGGTGACAAGCTCAACACTTCATCTATATCCTGCACAATGACCAGTAAAATGAACTTTGTTCTAAGCAAAGGTGTACTAAAAATGAAAGGTAAAATGCTTTTACTTACCTTGCTGTCATCAAACAATTCCACCAGCTGGGGTGTCTTCTTGAGATTCAGATCAGCCAAAAGTTGAATCTGATGATAAGTACAAGCATTATTTGATGAAGCAGGAGCTCAACCATAATTTGTCCATTGGTGCCCCAAAATGCAACACACAGCTTGATATTTACCTTTATGATTTGAGATATCAATCCAAGAACTAGATGAGGCTGCCAACAAAACAATATAAGTTTGTGTAAGTGACCACTTAACATTATAGAGATTAGAGAATTGGTTGAATTAAGTATGAGAATCGCAAGAAAAATTCAAGTCCCTAAGGGAAGGCGGCTGAAAACATCTGTAATACTTGGAGAAGCGGATAGGAGATGTGCACATGCAGCGGTAAATAAGCAAGGAAATATGAGATGATGCCTACTAAATACTGCTAAGTGATTATAGTGAAGAAGCACACAAAGACAAGTAGAAAATTAGTAATGACATTGTGCTTGGTACCTACATAAGCTAGTACTGTGCAGGACACACAATTCAATGAAAATTACCAGCAACTTCTTTAAACCAATTACACTGCATCAGTGCATCATGAGTTAAGAAAGGACTTCGAGTAGGGGAGCACATGACATACCCTTCCCTCCACCAAATCTTGTGTACCAATGTTTACAACGGTGCATCCAATGGCCTTTGCAGAGTTGAGGCACAGTGTGTGATTTTCATTCCTCTCCCATGGGTTAAGAACTCTTTTCTTATTTATTGCTCTCTCATCAATGGTCCCAGGTACAGCTACATTGATCAACTTACTGAGCAAATGATCCGTAAATGAACAAACATCAGATAGGAGTATAGGACTAGCGGACAACTTGTTTATAAAGAGTAAATGGGCTTGCACGCTGTATTTGTTAGCTAGAAAGACTACTCACCAGAGCAGAACACCGTCCCTGACAAGATCGAACAGTTGGTTGCCGGCCGGGTCGATTGGCAAGTACTTCCTCAAGAACGGGTCTTCACCAAGGTAAGTGTTGATGTGCGCCGCATACGAAGACTTCTCCGCCTGATTGAGATTGTGCAGCAGCGTAGTGGTGCTGGACTTCAGGAACGATGACGAGTTCTTGCCGCCACCAGCCCCGCCACCACCACCTTCCTTGGCGCTCACCCTTGCTTGCAGATTCAGATACTCCTACAAACACAAACACATACACACACCAAATTCCCATTCCCATCAAATCAATAAGACAACGACACACACACTCTCTCCTCCTCTCCACAATACCAATCAAGAACTCAGAATCACTGAGATGTACCCGGAGAAAGGACTCGAACTCAATCTCCTGGTCACTGTCGGGGTATGAATCCGACAAGAAGGCGGCGATCTCCTCCTCGGAGACCACCTCATTGAGCCCCCTCAGCTTCTTCATCAGCCCAGGGAGGTTCTTGGTGGTGACATGGCCGGAGTCTCTCTTCAGAGATAAAAACTGCAACCCCACAAAACAAAAACCATGAATTGGAACGAAACCGATAGACGAAGCACCGAGAACTAAGGTTTCCAGTGTACAGGAGCAAATAAACCGTGGATTCGGATGCACCACCTTGGCCTTGAGCGATCGGAGCTCGACCTGCGTGAACTGCCCCTGCAGCGAGGGGTCGGAGACCACGACGCCCACGAATCCGGACATCTCCTCTCGCTACGGGAACAAGAACAAGAATATTTCAGATCAGAAAGGTCAGGACTCGGAACCCCAGAAAAGAACGAGGAGATCGTTCGCGCCCGCGCCATGGATAGGGGGCGGCGCGGCGACGGGAAGGGTGAGGAGGAGCTGCGGCGCAGAGGTACCTTCCGAATTGCTCGAGATGATCCCTCCACCCTCACTCTGGTGTGTGCTTTCCTTGTGCTCGAGGGAAAAGGTGGGCAATGGCGCCCAGGTTTTCCAGATTTCGTGGGGGCGGGAGGGCAGGGGAAGTGGAAGAGGCGAGGAGAGGAGGTAAGGGTTGGTCTTTTTCTTTAGTTTATTATTCTTTGTTTTCTCTTCTGATTTAGGTTTCTTTGTGGTTAAGACATTGGAAAAAGTAAACGTACAGAGGAAGTTGAATTTTTTTCCTTTTTGTGGAAGCTGAATTGAGACATAGAGTTCCTTAGTGCAGGCACAAAGTATAATGCTTCTTTAGAAAGAATACAGAGCTTGTTTGCTTTGAAAATTTCCAAAGAAAACTTAGTTCGTATATTGCATGTGCACTGTAGACTTTCGATGCACTTTTCTTTGGAGAAAAGAGTAGCTTCAAATTTGATACATAGAGTTTTGCTACATCTTAAGAATGTTTGCTCCGACAATTTGGACGACAAATACAATGCTTTGATATCTATTATAATATTAAAAAAGAAGTAAAAGAATCCACTATATTCATTTTCAAGAGATAGAAATTATCATTTTAATTGGAGAAAAAAAAGAAAGATATACACTGTTGCTTGTGGTGGATACAAATTATAACGATCTAGATTAAAAGAAAGAGTCTATTTTAAGTACAATAAAAAATAACTAAAATTCTGAATAAATAATTAAACAAAATAAATAATTTGATTTCTATACAAATTCCTAAGTGAAATTCCATAAAATATATAATTTAGAACAAAAATAACAATTGGATTTGTATGTGAATTTCAATAAAAATAACTAAATTTTGGAATAGTAAATAAAAAGAAAATAGCAATTTAATTTTGATACGAATTCCAAAGTAATATCCTAAATAATTGTAATACGGAATAAAAATGAAAGAAAAATAAGCAATTTGATTTGCATATCAATTGCAACTGTAATTTAGAATAAAAATTAGTGATTTGATTTGCACATGAATTTCAACCAAAAATAACAAAAATTTGGAAGAAAAAATAAAAGTTAATTTCAATATGATTTCCATATAAATTCTAAAGTAAAATCCCTAAATAACTAAAATTTAGAATAAATTAGCAATTTGATTTGTATACAAACTCTAATAAAAATAACTAAAATTTTGAATAAAGTACAATGAAATTAACAATTTGATTTCAATATGAATTCTAAAGTAAATCCCTAAATAACTATAATTTGGAATAAAATTTTAAAAAATAGAAATTTGATTTGTATATGAATTTCACAAAAATATAATTGAAATTTGAAATAAAAATAAAATCAATTTTTTGATTTGATTTCGACAAGAATTTCAAAATAAAAACCCTAAATAATTAAAATTCATAATAAATTTAATAAAATTAGCAATTTGATTTGTACAAACTCTAATAAAGAATAACTAAAATTGGAGTAAATATAAAAGTTATAATGAGGATAGCACGAAAAGTGCCAGAGGAGACTACGAAATAGTGCAATGTGTTGATTTGTCCTACAAGAAGATATTGACGCACAAGGAAACGAAGAACCGAAGCGGCGAGATGAGGACAATGTTGTGCTGATCACCTTTGTTGTTTGACAAGGACAATACCGTGCTGCTCACTGGAGCTGTTGAAGAGAAAGGCCATGATCGAAAGGGCTAGGACAGTGAGTGGTGTGCATCAGCGTTGTTGAAGAAGTCCATGACCTAAGAAACTCGATGATGAGGAAGCCCTAGTAGAGAGGAAATGAAGCTTTACAATGAGCTATGGACAACATAGGGCTACCATATAGTTAGAAGCATGCCATTACCGGTGAGCGCCATGACATCACCGCGGATGGTGAAAAGATTCTTCATACCGTTACACAAATGTATAAAGTAGACATGTCAACATCGGTGAAGATGAAAGGTCACTACGGTTTGTGAGGAAGTCGTAAATATCATGCATGTGTATATATATATATATATATATATATATATATATATATATATATATATATATATATATATATATATATACATACATGCATCCGTACGAATAGAAGCAAAGCTATACAAAAGTAGAGGAGCAAAGAGCTTGAAGTAGAGATGGCACAGTCATAGAGAATAGGCTTCGGGCCACTAGAGAGGGTGTGACAGGTGTCTCCGGTAGGGATCGATGATGGTTGCACGTGTATAGTGTTTGATATCGTAACGATCAGCGATTAGAGATGATTAGAGAGAAATAGAATATAACTATGTAGTAGAGTATTGTATTGGAAGGGGTAGCAGCTGAGAGGGATTGATCAAGAATTGGCTTGCTATTGGAGGTTGAAGTAAAAAGATTGTTGCATCGAGAAGAGATAGAAGACACACGGTTCGGTCGAGCAATCAGCGTGTGAGGAAAGATAAGTTCAAGGTAGGTCGTCTATGATGTATACGTATATGCGTGAGCAAGGTATTTTAATACCATATAAACTAATAAGATAATTTATCGCACACATAATCAACGTATTGTTTTGAGATTAAATAGATATGCATGTGCATGCACATATTTTGTAAAAGAGTAGCTAATGGATGAAGAATAAGGGCATGCATGATGAAGAGTGGTTACATTTCTAAGTGTCCTAACAATTTATTATGCCCAGTGATTTTCTTTCATCAAGCTCATACTTCAATGTCATTCCTTAAGTTATATTTTTCCTTCAATGTTCTATTGTCATTTTTAATTTTTATGATGTCTTAAAATTTTAATTAGCCTACAAGATACATAAATATATTCTTAATCATCTATATTATATCATTTGATCCTATAAAATTTGAACTAGTTGTAAATAAATGTTTGTCCCTCGAGTCTTCTTTGGAATGCATGAAATTTTAATTCGTATAAGCATTTCAATTCGCCGCGCATGCACCCATCACGCGAACACGCGCGGCTCATTTCTGCGCACACGTATTATACGCGCAGCGCATTTATCTGCAACGAACGCAGATGGGGAGGCTCAGATTTGCAAGAACTTGTGGCGAAGGGTAAGTATTCGACTCTAGCCGAAAGAACTGAACGTAAGCAATAAATCATGAAGTATCATTCTTGTGTTTGCCGTAAGAGTCGCATGATCGAACAATTCAGCAATGCCATGCGTCACGCATGAATTAAAAGAGCCCTTGGCTTTGGGAAATCAGGAGGTGCCCGATAAAACAAGCAAGTATCGTAAGCAGCCGAGCTGACACCGGTGCTCCTCCTGTCAAAAATTGTATTGCACTGTCGTTCCAGCGGCCGGCTAATGCATTCATGCGGAGTATATAGGTATCATCTAGATGTTTTCTTCTTAATTATCATCTAAATTTGTGATTTTTGGATTAGAGATCAAGAGACCTTTGTTTTTAAAGAGGGAAGATTTTTTTTAAGGGGGAGGGGATAGAATTCAAGGGGAGGGGAGAGAATTCATAGCCATTGGATCTCTAATCTAATGATCATAAATCTAGATGATAGTTAGAAAAAAAAATATCCGAATAACGTTTAACAAAAACCCCATTCATTTTCCCGAAAACTCCTGATCGCCAGGCTCTCGCACCAAACAACAAAGAACGGCTACAATGCAAGGTCATTTCCCCTGGATCCAAAACGAAAAGATGACAAAAAAAAAGAGGGTACTTGCATTGCGCCGACCGGCACGGCTGAATCGCCAGTACATCTGTTGGCTTATTTAACGTGGATCTTAAACTCGAGATTAATGCTATGGCATGTGATGTGACGGCAAGAGCGAAAGAAAAGCGGCAGATTTATTAGCGAGATGGGAATCCCCTTTATAAAATTTCTCGATGGTCTGCTCGCCCGATCACGTGCGACCGACGAGATGGAGGTGCGACCGACGAGATGGAGGAGGAAGCAGTCGCCAGGTCGGAACGCGCTCACGACTTTCCTGGCCTGAGGATTTTACTCTGCTCACGTGAACTCACACATCTTTTTCTTAGCTCTGGCCGCCCAAACGAGAAATTTTGTAGAAAATCGCTGAGCCTGTCTACGCGTGCGCGAGCACTTTTTCCGGTCCTCGACGGGCCAACAATAAGCCTGCTGTTTACTAGGCCGGGCCAGTGCTTAGGCATCCCATTTATCCCTCCCGCTCAGCTATATGGGCTGAGTTGTCTAACATTCGGAACGCCGAGCGGAGCCGAGGAGGCGCGCAACCGAACAGGCCATAAAAACCGTACGATTCCCACGCCGAACAGTGCTCTGATCCGATGGAACTTAGGCACGGCTTTTGTTAATAATAATCTTGACTTAGAGCTCAAGATATGGTAAGATCTATCTCTGTGTGTAATTTAAATTGAAGTTGTGTCCAACTTAAAATCCGAATACATATACGAGTAGGAAATTATTAACCTATATATTGAGTAGGCTTGTATCCAATTTTGTAGGAGAAAAGCAAGAAACAGGGAGAGCAAGTAAGAGAATAGAGAAATTCAGAAATATTTTGTGTTCTCTCTGTTTATTTGAGATGTGTGCTTTTCTCCTGGATCAAAGTTTTAACAAGTGGTATCAGAGCCTAGGCGAGAAGCGAGTTGCTGAAAAAATCGTTTGATGTTTCCGTTTTGCACTCGTCTCGCTTAATGCTCCGAGGCAAGCGTCCTTCCGTCCATCAGAGTTTTTTTCTCTGCAGCAAGGGAGAGAAGTCAAGTCCTTTCTCCAAGCGAAGCCATCAATTGAGCCTTTCGTGCAAGTCAGCAGCAAAGAGAGAGGAGCACGGCATCTTGCGCAGGGGAGAACAAACCGGAAAAAGTGTCGGCAGCAGCATTGCTAGGAGGGAGCACAGGTCCACCGCGTTCTCCACCTCCAGCCCGTACTCGTCGCTAAGCTTGGCAACGTCGCCGTGGATCCCGACACCGACAAAGGTGAAGCGCTCGTCGGCGAGGAAGATCTAGAAGATGAGGCAGCGGTGACCGACACAGACCTGCAGCACGGCGACGGGGCCTGGCTGGACGCCGCGGACAAAGGACGGGTGCCACTTGACGGGTGCCACTTGACGTCGAGGCCGACGACGAGGTGGTCGAGGCGGTGGCGGTGGATGCGCTAGATCAGGTCCAACCAGTCGTCGAGGTGGTCGAGGCGGTGGCGGTGGATGCGCTAGATCAGGTCCAGCCAGTCGTCGACGTCGTCACCATTAAGTACATCTTGTGGGGGGCAGAAGGTGCAGCCGGTGCCCCACCTGGCTCCAGATTCACGCTCCCTCCCCCCCAGTCCGAGTTCTTGCGCTCCAATCCCTACGGGGGCTATGGCCTTCCAGAGTCGATTTCTGATGCGGGATCTGGCCTCCAATCCGAGCTGCGAATCTGGGCTCCGCGCGCGCAGTAGTTGCCGATGGAGAAGTACGAGCTCCTCATGGACATCGCCTAGCCGGCGCCGCAGCTTGTCCGTGTCGGTGTTAATCCGATACCAATGCAAAGTCCAAGCAGGAGATGAGCCGAACTATTATTGGATTTCCGTCTCCAAGATCAAGTTAGGAAAGCGCTAATAAAAGTCATCAGTCGAAGAGGCAACAGGGAAGCAGAGACAAGGAGCAAGTCCAAGCAAGGAATAGAAAAACAATGCAGTTTTTTTCTTCCGTTTCCTCGGTCCAAGAGCTGTTTCAAAGTAGCTCGATTTCTTGATCAATGCTTAAGATCATATCGCGTTCTTCGGAAAGTTGTGTCACCGGTGACAAGACATCATCCAGTATGATGGCGAAGGAGAGTTCCACTGTCTCGCTGTATTATCCGATGTTCACGACGAGCAATTATGCATCATGGGCAATCAAAATGAAGGTGTACATGAAGGCTCAAGGAGTGTGGGATGCGATCGAGAACGGCAACGTCGATGTGCGCAAGGATCAGATGGCATTGACGGCCATCTATCAGGGCATCCCAGAGGAGACACTCTTCCTACTGGCTGAAAAGGAGACGGCCAAAGCCGCGTGAGAGGCGTTGAAGATGATGCACCTTGGCGTCGATCGTGTGAAGGAAGTAAAGGTACAAACTCTCAAGACCGAATTCGAGGTGCTGCATATGAAGGAAACGGAGTCAATCAATGACTTCGCCGTCCAGTTGACGGTCATCGTCAACAAGATTCGAGCCCTTGGCAAGAAGGTGGAAGAGTTGTACGTGTTAAAGAAATTCCTTCGTGCTGTTCCCTCACAGTTTCTTCCGATTGCTTCGGTCATAGAGCAATTTGGAGACCTAAAGACAATGACCATGGAGGAGGTCATCGGTCGTATTAAGGCATATAAGGAACGCACCCACAACAATAGCAACAAAACCGACGGACAGCTCTTGTTGACCCATGCCGAGTGGGAAATCCGATCATCGAAGCGTGAAGGCAAAAATACTTTCAAAGGTGGTGGATAAGGCCGTCAGAATCGGAAGTTTGATAAGGCAAAAGTGAGATGTTATAATTGTAACAATTACGGACACTTTGCTTCAGAATGCCCCAAGCCGAAGATGAAGAAAGTATTTGTTGCTGAAGCGCTCAGCGATGATGAATCAACTGTACTCTAATGATGAGTTAAGTTAGGGACGTTTGAGAAATATGTTTCACCGTTCAAACTCAAGTAAGGTTAGTTGAGTCCGACTATCTCAATGTTTTAGAGTCAAGTCAAAATTAAGGGGGAGATTATTAGAAATAATCTTGACTTAGAGTTCAAGACGTAGTAGAGTCTGTCTCTGTGTGTAACTCAAGTTGAAGTTGTGTCCAACTTGAAGTCCGAATACATATATGAGTAAGAAATTATTAGTCTATATATTGAGAAGACTTGTAGCTAATTTTATAGGGGAAAAGCAAGAAAGAGGAGGAGTAAGTAAGGGAATAGAGAAATTCAGAAATTTTTCTGTGTTTTCTCTGTTTATTTGCGATGTGTATATTTTCTCCTGGATCAAAGTTTTAACAGCTTTCAAGGCGACACTGAGATTTTAGGTTTTGCTGCAACAAGATGTTCGATGACGTTAGAATAGTACCATAGAATAAGAAGTGATTCTTTGCTCTTTAAGGACGAAAGTGAAAATTTACGGAAAGGATTACTGATTGAAACATGCGTAACAAGCAGAGTGGACTGAAAACATTTTGAGAAGTACTATAGAACATTCGATTATTTTTAAAGATAAAATTAGTCAGATTTTAAAGTGTTGGATTGAGAATTTGAGATCCAACGGATCCCTATACAACCCCCTCAAAAAAAAAAAGATCTGATCTCAAACTCCTGACCTATGAAATTAGCCTTCCCTGTAAGAACCCAAAATGGAGAAACTAAAACAATTGCATTTGCATGCAGAAAAATGTCAGAAGCGCAATGCCGAGATTAAAAAAAAAGCGCCAGATATTTGATCCGAGTGCGATACATGAAATGCGGCTGCATTGCTTTGATCTCAACAGGCAGTTCAAAAACAAGACCCTGACAAAAGCTCAAACAAACACACTGCTAACAGGTTGACTGACCTGACAAGTGGCTAGGAAGGTGTTAACACAACAACCAACCGAACAAAGCAACAATATACACACACGCACACATGATAATAAGAACCCTAGGTGCAACCGAACAAAAAGAAAAGGTAAAACGGAAACGAAACAAAGTCCACTCTGCTCACACGGTAACAGTCACCCGAGCAGGTCTCACTGCCGACGCGGCGCCGCCGCGCTTCTACTTTGCGGCCACAATTCGGACAAGAGAAGGGCTCAGCTCGACGGCCACTCTCGGCGTATGTCGAAGGTGTAGTTGATCTCCAGGTAGCATTTCCGGTCGTCGTCCAGGAACTGCCAAAAACAAGAACACATTCCTCTTGTCACATTTCTGAGCAGTGATGCACACATATCACCTGAAATGAATAAGCTTGTGTCATCCGTTCGTTTACCTTGGTCCTGGCAGAGTAGGATCCCCGAGCAAACATTCCGGACGGGGTGGTCTCCTCGGGCGTCACGTACGTGTACGGCTCCAGCTGGGGGCTGAACGTGCCGAGCATCTCCTTGGTGCTGTCCACTGCACGGCGAAACGAGCAGATCGTGAGCGATACACTGATTTGGATGTCCTGTGCAGGATTGGATGTTTCGTTAATTTCACCTTTGATGCCGGTCTTCCAGACGGCGTTGGTGTAGCGGAGGCCGGAGACGATGTTGTTGCTGACGGAGAAGGTGAACTTGAGCTTGTACAGGGAGCCTTCCTTGAGGGTGAACCACACTCCCTTGGCGTTGGGCTCCACCGGCAGCGGCAGGAAGATGTCAGGCCGGCCGGGTGACAGGATGGACAGGCTCATGATCTTGACATCCGGCTCCAGTGTCTCTGCAGCGATTAAGCGGGACGGATTCAAATCCCAGATCAACTTCCCAACATTCTTGCGTATATACAATGGCCAAAAAGTTCAGGATGTGTACATCGAAGAATGAACTGTTTTGAATTCTAAACTCTAATGGAAGGCAGGCAGATGCTGAATGATCTTCCTAAAACCAGGAAGAAGCTTTGGTCAAACAAGCACATGCATGAAAATCCGTTTAACACAAGCCTAAATATCAGTATAAACTTATAAGCAAGGTTTCCTTGAATTATGCCCTGCAAGATGTGCTGATCTTAAAAGCACCAAAAGCAGTACTACATAACTATCACTACAACAATTAGAACGCATTATTCCCCAGAAGATATATCACTTTCCAGAGTAGGAAGACACTGCCATCAGTATCCAGCTTTAGTTCAAGGGACCTGGATTCATATCAGCATTGCCGAAGACAACATAGCCATGCACGGCAAAGTACAGGACCAACCAAACCAGTGCATTCAGGAAAAATAGGGCTCTCAGGCTATTTTTTTCCTCTGAAATGATGAGCACGAAAAAGACAGGCCGCCCGGCCGACCTGCCTGCCTATGCTTCTGTTTTCTATGGTGGTACTGCTACACAACACGAACCACACGCACGGCCGGTGCATAGTCGTAGATAGATATGGATAGCCATGAAACGGAGTAAGCACGGAAAGCAACAGACAGTTCACGGGACCATCTCGACAAGGCGGTGCTCACATGCAGAACTGTTGCATGTGCCGGTGCCCTACTGGTGTGGTGCCATTAAACAAGATCGCAAGGACGAGACAAGCCAATTGAATGCAAGGCAACGATTTGGCTGAAGCTTTTTCGTGTGGCGAGTTTACCTCCCACGGAGTTCAAATCCACGCTGCCGAGAAGCTGCTCCTTCCACCTCCTCAGGCTCTCGTCGTCCTGCGAACGCATGAAACCCAAACAAGAAATGAAGAAGTGCACAATTGATCGATGTATACTACTAACTAGAATAAAAGCAACAGCAACATGCAATTGCAAGAGCAGCAGGAAGAATTCAGGCAATGGCGTAGTGGTGTACCTTGTCCTTCTCGAGCTGGTCCTTGATGCTGACCCTCGGGCCAAGGTCGATGGCCTTGGGGACCTTCTCCTCCTCGTCCTCATCTTCCTCCTCCTCGTCCTTTCGGGAATGCGGCACCGCGCTGCACTTGCCGTTCACGGCGTCGGCACGGGCCCCGCCGTCGCCGTGCTCCACGGCCGCGTTCTTGGCCACCACCACCACCAGCTCCTTCGCCTCCTCCGGCCCGGAAGCGATATCCTTGGAGCAGGAGATGGCATCCACCGCCGACGACATGGTTCCCACAGCACCACCGTGCAAAGCTGGCACACAGTGGCGTCAACCAGGAACCAAGAACGGGGCAGAACGAGACCAAAAAAAAAAAAGAGGGAGCGTGGCGAAAAAGCGAGGAGGGAGGCAGAGAAGCGAGAGAGCACAGATAGCACGAGGCCGGACACCAAAAGTAGGGAATACACGAGAAACGTCGAAACGGATTTTGTTGGTGGAGATGGTTGGATCCAACAATGGCAGCGCGGCAGAGAGGATAAGGAGGTTTTAATCCCTCTCTCTGCAGGGGAGGAGAGGAGAAGAGAAGAGACCAGGGAGGTGGTGGAGACAACGTGATGATCACGACTGCCGCTGCAGCCTCTGGTGGCAGCAGTACAACCGTAGCGTTAGTTATGGCGACACCGCTACCATTGTTGGTCTTAAAAGTTCCTTGCATGCACAGTGGTATAGGGTCCAGTTTATCGTTAATCAATTGATTTAGCTACCATTTCTGTCTCAATGAACTAGTGTAATGCTACAAGGTGGTAGTAGAAATCCCCATTCACTACAGATTTGATGATGATCTGGTCTGGTTTTGATCTTACTGATGGGGTAAGTGAAGATCTGTCTGGGGTAAGTTACCTATACGGCTATGCCAGTGTCCACCCTGCAGATTTTTGTCACAGGTGTTGTCGACTTGTCCAGTTAAACTAGGGTCCGTCCATCACGCTCCAATCATAGATCTGCAACATAGGTCGTTCCATGCGGCGTGATGCATTGATGCTCGATCAACTGGGGGCCCCGACGCCAACTCGTTTCGGTTCTACGGCTGAGCATCGAACAATTCCTCGCTTTTCAGCAGCAATTGGCCACCGGAACCATTACAATTTGTCTTTCCACCGGGCAAATGTGCCACCAAATTTGCCCGCCCATTCAGCCTGCTTTTAGCCCATTAGCCGGGCCCGGTCGGGGCCCAACTACTAACCAAGCTTTTTCGACACCTGAAGATTATTGGCATGCCAATGATTTGCACATTGCAATCAAAGCATTTGTATGATTGTATCAATGTAACTATGCAAAGAACTAGAAACAGGTCCAGCTGAAAAGCTGCAATAAAATGGTATCACCGGCATTAGATGGAGGCAGGGCAAGCCTTTGTGATTATAACAGTGATCAGGACCGGGTAGTGTTAGACTGTTAATTAAGGTGGTGATCGGTTCGGCTGAAAAGCTCATGACTTATGACTAAAAATACTGTAGCTGGCTGAAAAAAGCACTGTAGCTGACAGAGGCTTATTTAACATAATTAAATTTAAAAAAAATTAAAAATATAAAAAATATGTTAGCCCATTACGTATAATACAAAAAAAATACGGGAAAAAAAGAACCGGTAAAAAAGCTCAACAAAAAGTCAAAAGTTCTAAAAAAGATGAAACTTATGAACAGGAAGAGATTGAGTTGTGGTTCCAAAATTACCTTAGATTCAAGATTCATTAATACGGAGGAAATGGTTATTTCTTCGCAGATTAGACTTGGTATCTCTTTTTCAATGTGAAGCTACTTTTTTTGGATGGAGAGATATTGGTATTTCCTAGTACCTCTTAAGGATGATAAAAAAGCTCTTAATAAAATAGTACTGATTTACAAAAAAAACATGTAGGATCAGCTGCCCCACACGTTTGTTTGTGGCTCCACCGCTGGTGCCGACGGTGAGACGGAGGAGCGGACGGCAGTGTAGGAGCCTGCAGGAGGAGAGGGATTTGAGAGGAGGGAGCCATGCGGCCAGGCAGCGGCGACGGCGGGACAACGGCGCGGCGAGGAGCGGATGAGGAGGTGAGGGTGGTGGGAACGGAGCAAGCGAGCGGAGAGAGTCGCCATTTGGCTCGGGTGGCGCCGAGCTCGGGGAGCTTGTGGCGGGCGTTGGTCGGGATATGGCAACATCGTTTGGCTAAAGCGTGGCATTATTCACTGAAATCAGTTCAAATTCAAATCCAAAATCCATGCGATCCGATTCAAATGGGTAGAACAACACATTAGCCTGTTTGAATTTCACGAGTCAGTTCAAATCCGAAATCCTCGTGTTCTGGGTAGGAGCTAATGCAGCAGAGAAATAAAACGTGAAATTCTGCTGCTGGCTAAGCAACACATGCTATCACCCTATCACCAAAGCACTCGCCAGAGAGAGAACACTGCAAACTGGAATAGATGGCCAATAATAGAACTCATTCGAATTTTCACCGAGGGCAATGCATGGAAGGAAAATTGCCCGAAAGACAAAAGCTGGCTGGGCGCAGACTCAACTCAAACTCAACCCTATGATGGTAAATGTTTTGGGGATCGATGCCTCCACCTATGACAAAGTTGCCCCACCAAAACTGAATGTTGGAAGAATTCTCCCTCTACATGAATTATTATTTTTCGATGTTAAAAAAGGCAAATTTCACCGGATCCTGACAGGGATGGTCGGGAACAGACTTCTCTTGTTCGTCACCAGTTTTCTCCGTTTAGGCACCGCCAGAGCCGTACTTCTTTCCGAAGAAGAGGATCTGGAGCTGGTCGTAGCCGGAGAGCACACCAGCACCAGCAATGGCACGGAGGATGTTAGCACCAGCACCCTTGAACAGGGACCTGGCACCCTCGTTCTTCAGGATCTGGGTAAAAGCATCCATGGAGCTCTTGTACTTGACGGCCTCTCCAGAGGTCATCATCATCCTTCTGCGGACGGTATCAATGGGGTAAGATGCAAGACCTGCACCATTGGTGATCAGCCAACCAAGCGCGAAGCTCGCAAAGAAGTTGTCCTACAAACACACGAAGATGGGAAGGTTAAGGGTGGGATCAAAGAGTCACGATCCAAAGTACAATTGAATGTTGAGAGAAAGCTAGAATGAACCTGGAGACTGCCAGTGAGAAGAACTGGCTTCAGAGAATCATACATTCCAAAGTACAGACCACGGTAGACAATGATTCCAACGCAAGAGATGTTGAATCCACGGTAAAGCCCAGCAAGACCATCTGACTTGAGTGTCTTGCGGTAAACATCCACAAGGCCATTGAATTGCCTGTCACCTCCCCCCTTGGCTGCTTTTGCATCATTGGCCAGCCTTGTCCTAGCATAGTCAAGGGAATACACGAAAAACAGGGAGGAAGCACCAGCAGCACCACCAGAGGCAAGGTTGCCAGCAAACCATTTCCAGTAACCATCTTTGTCTTTCTTGAAGTTAAACAGCCTCTTGAAGTAATCCTTGAATGCAAAGTTCAAGGCCTAGAAGATGAACAAATAAACAGTCATTAGAACAAAAAATTACTTTGATAGTAAAGAATGAAAAATATTATGATGGTATAGGTATAAGCATACTAGATACAAGACATGTTTACGAGGGAGCTGTACTAAGCATCATGACATCACTATACAAGCTAATAAAAATGAGGGGTTCCACTTGCAAAAGCATATGCATATGCATACTGTAGAGATGTTTAATAAGGAACTGTACCAAGCATCATGACATCGCTACACAAGCTATTGAAATACTAGCATGTGATGTATTGTTCAAGTAATTAGGGTAGCTATTCCAGCATATCATTCATCATTCAAGTGTTTAATATCAACTTCTACACCATCTACCATAATATGACTATAAAAGCTATGGAAACATCGGATAAAAAGCACCAGAAATTTCAAAAAAAGTGGGCTACCTGAGTTGGGAAGTAGCGAATCACATTAGCAGTGTTCCCTCTCCACAATGAGGCAAAACCCTCATCCTTGATTGTGCGACTAAAGCAGTCACCAATACCCTTGTATGGCTCTGAGAGCCTACCAGCCTTGATCATTTCATCCTGGTTCTGAATAAGCAGCTTCACACGTTCAATTGGAGCTGCAGCAGTCTTGGAGACTGCAGCTGACACTCCTCCCATGAGGAAATCAACCATGAAGTTCTTGCCACCTTTCTCCGCCGGTGCATTAACAAAAATTGGAGAGGATGACACCATTGGGACATTGATGCCACCGCTGACAGACATTGAAGGACCCCAAAGGCTCTGGGTCATATAGTTCTTTGTGGTAAAGCGCTTTTCATAGGATGAGACTGAAGGACAGACGTTTCGAGGACGTACACCTTCGGAGAAGCTGGAGCCAAGGTGGAACTGCCCACCGAACTTTTGAAGGACAGTCGGTTGGTTAGCCTGGTCTGCCATCACCAACTAAAATAATGTCCTGCAACATTAACCACAACAATAGATAAGTTAAAAGACACGCTGCACAACAGAGGAAATCATCTCTCAAGTCTTGACAAAACTCTCACAAGATCTGCTGTTGAAGATAACATATCAAACAAGATTGTATTTTTAGAGGGCTGTGTTTGGCCTAATTGAAAAAATAGACCTTTGGTTTTCTATCACATAAACTACAGTCCACTGAAAATATATTCACATTGCAAGATGCAATGGATACATTCATTTGGAGTTTGGACACATATTGACAAGAGCATACTTATACAATCGTGGCTAAATACAGTTTTTGAAGGAGTGATTCACTACATCAAACAAGTGCATCTATAACAGTAAGACGAATGACTGTTCACAAATGGTCACCATCACCATCTCCATGCACTATGAAAAGTTCGAGCGTGTGGCCAAAAGGTTGGTGCCTTCTCCGACCAGGGCCGTTTGTTTGTTCACAGCAAAAGAGAAGACTCCTTTACACATCGCGTTCCACAAAATCATGAGCTAGCCAAGTTTTTCAATTGTTCAAAAAAAAGGCCGGATCGATGGAGGCAGCCTACGAACGGGGCATCAACACACGGATGCATACAGATCAGGATCTTTTTCACACGTATTGTAGCGTGGAACATAGATCAATTAACCTTTTTCCTCAATTTTTTTTGGATCAGCACATCCGACGGCACACGATACGACCGGATCTAACGGAAGTCACCGCCAATCACCAGAAAGAAACGCCCGTACAAAACGCAACCTTTTGTTCTCCCTGCCCCACTCCCCTCCCAGTCTACAGATTCCAAACCAACGCGACGACGATCTAAAGATTCTGAACCATCTCGCACAGGAGAATCACAAGTAAAAACATACATCTATACAGAAACGCAAGAGATCAAAGGAACAAGTGAACTAACCAACTACCCCAACAGCAGAGCTTCCTTACCAGAGGAAGCAATCACCACCCTGTCTGAACTCTGAAGCCCAAGACCACCACCACCACCCGAACGAACAGGGGAAACGGGAGGGGAAGAAACAAAACAAATGGATCTAGGGGAGCAACGGCCAGGCAGATCTAGAATATAGCACGACGCGCGCTCGACCAACCCCACAAATAGGCAGAGAAGCAAAGGCCTAGCCGGAAAGGAGGACGAGAGACTTGGCAAGACGCAACTCACCCGTCGGAATCGGAGGCGAGGCGAGGCGAGGGCTTCCCAAACTCGGCGGCTCCGCTCCTCCGATCTTTCAGAGGCGAGGCGAACAGGGGCGACGCTTTCTTGGAAACGGTGCGTGCCTTTTTATCTCCGGCGCCGCGGCGGAGAGCCGAATGGAGCCGTGCCGCGCTGGAGTACGCACATACGGGTGGGCCTCCGCGCGAGCGCAGCGTCATGGGCCGTCGGATTGGCCGGGGTCGGTGGATCGGCGGCTGCGCTCGCGCGGTGGGCCATGTGGTGGTGGGTGGCACCGGGGCAGGGCCGTTCCACGCCGAGCTTTCGATTCGCTCGATATACCGATCCGATGCGGAGGGGTCAACGCCAAACGGCGGTTCCGTCAAATGGAAGGGCGGGTCTTGCTGACGCGGCGGAAGCGTGGTGGGTTGGTGTCAGCGACGGTGTCTGGTGGTTGGACGGCGGATCGACGGGGAGTTCGCTTTAAAAAAAAAAAA
This sequence comes from Dendrocalamus latiflorus, assembly GCA_017311315.1. Classification (NCBI taxonomy): domain Eukaryota; kingdom Viridiplantae; phylum Streptophyta; class Magnoliopsida; order Poales; family Poaceae; genus Dendrocalamus; species Dendrocalamus latiflorus. Next base: position 8,040,255 of record CM029639.1, read on the forward strand.
AGAATGGTAGCACACCGCACTACCGCCCGAATTTTTTGTATTTAAGCCTTTTTTTAAAAAATATTCACATTTAGACCCCTGGTGGTTTTAATTCCGTTTTTTGGACCCAGGGGGTCGGCGCCGTGGATCACGGCGCCGAGGTAACACGTCTCGGCGCTGTGATCGATGGCTCCGAGGCCCCAGGCCGGCACCAGCGTGGCGACCCGCGTGGTGCCGACGTGGCAGAAGCTCGGCGCCGTGATCAATGGCTCCGAGCTCGGCGCCGTGACTCGTGGCTCCGACCTCGGAGCCGTGGATCTTGGCGCCGAGCTAGCGGCATTTGCCCAGGCCAGGCCGAGCCATTTCGCGTCGCGTCTGCCCTCAGCCCCCAGCCCCCGACTCCTGCCCCGCCGCCTCCCCGCCGCCTCCCCGGCCGCCAGCGCCTCCCCGGCCCGGCCGCCTCCCCGCCGCCTTCCCGGCCCCCGCCGCCTCCCCGGCCGCCACCGCCTCCCCGGCCCGGCCGTCTCCCCGCCGCCTTCCCGGCCCCCGCCGCCTCCCCGCCCCGGCCGCCTCCCCGCCGCCTCCCCGGGCCGGCAGCGCCTCCCCGGCCGCCTCCCCGCCGCCTCCCCGGCCGCCTCCCCGCCGCCTCCCCGCGGCCGGCCGCCTCCCCGGGCCGGCAGCGCCTCCCCGGCCGCCTTCCCGCCGCCTCCCCGCGCCCGGCCGCCTCCCTGCCGCCTCCCCGGGCCGGCAGCGCCTCCCCGGCCGCCTCCCCGCGCCCGGCCGCCTCCCTGCCGCCTCCCCGGGCCGGCAGCGCCTCCCCGGCCCACGCCGCCTCCCCGCCCGCCACCGCCTCCCCGGCCCCCGCAAGCGTTCAAGGTGAATCATTGCGGATATCGTGAATTTTTTTCCACATATGTTACACACTGTCGCTTAATGTTCACTCCATATCTATGGTACCTACGAGAAGGCATAATGATTTTAGACTTTTGGTGTGATTAATACAATATCTAGATAAATATTGGTGGTTCTGTTTGACTCCAAAAAAGACATTGTAGGCTGCATATTATAACTGAAAATCTCATGTGACTATATCTGGATCGTATTAGATATATAGATGTTTGAATGGGAAAGGGTTCATTGAGATATTTTATTGCTTAAACAAGTATGCATGTGATTTATCCAAAATTTCGCTTAAAGGTATTGAGTTTGGTTTTGTGTATGAACTAGATGGACAACGTAGTAACCCTATATCATGGAGGCAGTGTGACAAGTGATGATTATGGAAATGTTCAATTTGTTGAAATGCAAAGGGTGCCTCTGATGTTCAGTGATCGGCCGTCGTTTAGTGAGTTGGTTGCTAGGGCCCGGGAGAAGCTACATTGTCATGGAAACGAGGAGAGCATCACAGTTGAGGGGTTGCTTCACTTCGGTTCGAAAGACACAATTCTCAGGCGGTTGATCTTAATTGGTTGTGAGGATGAGTGGGACAAATATGTCAAAGTGGTTATGAGGAATGAGTTAAAATGTTTGGACCTTGTTGTGCAGAAGGTGTCCATTGAACCAACCCCTCACGGTTATTCACCAGAACTAGGTGATCAGACACCCTTTGACCCTCCGTTACTGGATCTTGCGGTGGATGTGGAAGAAGTGCCTGAGGTGCCCGATGCTCTATCTGCCCCGAACGAGATTCAGATTTCTCAACCAGTTCGAGTTGACTGTCGGACTGATGATGTCGTGGCGGCCCCTCAGGAGATGGGATTGACCCAGAATCATCCCAGTAAGTGTCGAGCAACACTTTAGCCTTTTGTCGTCATTGCTTTTTTTTTGTCTCAATCCCATCGTTTTCGTGCTTATGATGCAGGAGACATTCCTGATAATGTTGGTGTTCCTCCCGTAGAAGTTGGAGCAGCTTAATACTGCAACAACCGCAGAAGGTAGACAGTGGTTGTCGGGATTGATGAGAGATGTAGACAAATGGACAAGGGCTCATGACGATGGTGGCTGGAGGTACGAGTTTCAGACAAGCAATATGGCCGAATCCTTCAATAACTTGCTTAGGGGTATACGTGGTATGCCAGTCAATGCTATAGTATCATTCACCTTTTACAAGCTTGTTGCCTGGTTCAACGAAAGACACACACATGCAATGGCGCTACAGAGTAAACAAGAGAGATGGGCGCCAAAACCGAAGCGTCACCTTGAAAAGGCAAAGGCGAGGGCTGAGGCACATGAGGTACAGTGTTTTGACAACTCCACGGGCACTTACGAGGTTGTAGAAAGGGGTGGTACAACGACCGATGGAGAGCTCCGGCCGACGAGGAAGCATAAGGTTGTTCTTATTGATTTCTCATGCACATGTCGCATTTGGCCATCTGCACAAAAAATGACGGTAAACTTCGAGGGTCCATAAGCAATACAAAATGTAACATTACTAATTTGTACCCCGGAGCGTGAGCATCGGAAGAAACATCGCCCGCCATCGTTCGGGGAATCCAAGATCTGGACGACCGCGTACTCATTGTGTCTGCATTTCGGCCACGGTGGTTGAGTACGCCGGCTTGGTATCAATCGGTACTGCGGACCGAACATATCCCTCGTTTCTAAGGGAATGTCGTCCTTCGGTGACCCAAATCCCACTGGCCCCTCGACTTCAGACATGGTATGTTTCACCACGAAAGAGAGGGTACTACTTTGTTCGATTCACAATGTCATGAGACCCCAACCCTGCTACTTATAGCCAACAGGGCAGCTTAATGCAGTGACCACCAAAAAAAGAGGCTTTTGCTCAGGGACATGACAACACGCCCCTGCTTTGCTCAGGGACATGACACAAGAGGTCAGCTTTTCCTCAGTGAGATGACAAAACAGGGCAGCTTTGCTCAGTGACATGACAAAAGAGTTCAGATTTTGCTCAGTGACATGACAAAACGAGGCAGCATATGCCAGCTTTGCGCAGTGACGGAGTAGGCCTTTAGCCTGTACACATATAGGGCGTAGGTCTTTAGCCTTTACAGGAGTAGGCCTGTACACATATAGGGGCGTAGGTCTTTAGCCTTTACAGGAGTAGGCCTGTAGGCCTGTACACATATAGGGGCGTAGATCTTTAGCTTTCTAGGCTTTGAATGGTCCAATCTCTGAAAAGGCTACACTGCAATTAGGAGACTATAGTCTCTGAAAAGCCTACATAGGGTCATTTATTGCTACACTGGAATCCAGGAAAAGCGAAAATATCCTCTCCATGGACTATGCCCACTGCACCAGATAACCTGCCTACATAAAGGCCTCCCTACTATGTCTTCCATACCACATCTACTCCTCAAGGCATCACAATACTACTATACAACAATGTCTTCCTGGAGGTCCGACCCATTTGGAGTGCCGGAGTGGCATGAGCGCCCGAAGTGCCATTGCGGCTTTAGGACGATGTTGGGAGTCTGGACTGATCGAGTACAACGAGCCAAATACGGCCGTAGGTTCTTCAAATGTCCTGACCTGGATGACGACTTCGTGGTAACGACCACAACTAAATCATTTGTTTCTCGTTATCTTTTTTCAACTTGATCGATGACATCTACCACGCCACACATAGGCTTGCAGGTTCATCGAATGGGTGGATCGGGTGTCGCCGGCATGGCCAAATAACCGGGCAGAGGAGGTGGAAAACAAAGCACAATACTTTGTCAAGATGACTCAGGCTCGCGAGGTGGAACGACAGATGCGGCTTGACCAAGAGCGTCGCGTAAGGGTGGACCAAATCCGTCTGAAGGGCAAGGAGGATGAGCTGCAAAGGAGGCGGGAGCAGTTAAGTCTGCGTGAAGCTGCCATCAAGCGTCAGGAGGAGGAGCTCCAAGCTCGGGAGGCAGCTCTCAAGACCAAGAGTGACAGGAAGAAGGATGCAGCGGAGCCATCTTCAGGGCGTGACAAAAAGGGGAAACAACCACGCTACACCCAATAGACAAAATGTAATAGACCCAGCAAGTTATTTTCCCTAAGGCATGCATGTTAGGACTAGTGGTGGAATTCTGAACATTAGAAGTACAGAGTTGCACACATGCCACATGCCTGCCATGTCAAAATATCACTCACCTTCGAAATATCACTTACCACTATATGCATCGATATTTCTACGCTCAATCCTTCGGCAAAAAAATTTAGCTTAATTTGGTTTGCATGTCCAACCTGCAATGAACATAAATTTTTATTACGACTTCATCAGATTCGTTCCCATATTACAACTACAAAATAACAAACCTTGCAAAAACCACGGGAATCAAACCTTAAAAGACACTTACCATTTTATATATCGACCGTTCTACGCACAATCGTTCCTAAAAAAAATTACCATATTTTTTTATGCATCTACAACGAGCCAATCAACATAAACTTGTTTTACAATTTTTTCAAATTGTTTTGTAATTCACAACTACAAAATTAACAAAACTTATAATCATTACAGTTCAAATTAACAAAATACAACTAGTAATTTTTTTTGCGACAACGTTAAAGCCTGATCGGTGCAAACCCTAGACGCCGAGTGTCTGCAAACGTGGTAGGGAGCTCGGCGCCACGTGGCAGGGAGCTCGGCGCCAAGATCCACGGCTCCGAGATCGGAGCCACGAGTCACGGCGCCGAGCTCGGAGCCGTGGATCACGGCGCCGAGCTTCTGCCACGTCGGCACCACGCGGGTCGCCACGCTGGTGCCGGCCTGGGGCCTCGGAGCCATCGATCACGGCGCCGAGACGTGTTACCTCGGCGCCGTGATCCACGGCTCCGACCCCCTGGGTCCAAAAACGGAATTAAAACCACCAGGGGTCTAAATGTGAATATTTTTCAAAAAAGGGGCTTAAATACAAAAAATTCGGCACTACCGCAGTGTAATGGCTGGTCAGATCGGGCGAGCGCAAAATTTGGGGACGGCGATGTGTGGACGGGAGGGAATACGGGAACATGGGCTGGTGCGGTGCGGTGTGGTGCGTGCGAAACGTGCAACTGGGTTGGACGTTGAAACGGTGGGCCCTTTTTCTGGTTGAAGTCGCTGCTCAATTAGAGCATGCGTATCCTAGATGCTAAGAGCATCTCCAACAATGTCCTCTAAATTTTATCCCCTAAATCATTTTTTCGAGGACACAATCTAGAAAATAGAAGATTAAAAATATGTAACCTCCAACAAATCCCCTAAATATGATCCTCTAAATTAAAATCTGAGTCCACAAAAACTACCAACCAATCTTCTCATCTTCGCCCCCATCCCTTCCTCCCAAAAAAAAACGACGGCGGCTCTCGTCCTTCTCCCCGTGCGACGGTACGCGTGAACAACGTAGGAGTAGAGGCAGTGTGATCCTTGATGTGATTCTCAGTATTTAAGTCTCTGATGACCTCTTTCCCATTGCTACTATCTTGTTTTCTTCTCTCCTTTTTTTTTTTGTAAAACTGGATCTTTGTAGGATGTGATGAAGAGAAGGTTGGTCCGTGTTTCTGATTTTCCAATGACTGATAACCATCTTTATTTTCCTTCTGATCCTACACAGAAGCGCTCCTTTTCTTTAGTCAAACCTTAGATATGTTTCTTCAGTTTAATATTTGTCTTCTGATTTTGGTGTCACTGCGATGATGAATTATGAACAAACTTCGCATGTCAGACTTCGGAGATGCTTCTGGCATCCATGAGAAGAAATTTCATAAGCATGAGCATTGAATGACTTATGGTTTGTTGTAAGCACTATTGTCAGGCACAAGTGAAGTCATACCACAATATGCACCATATTTTACATTGAAACATACATGCAAAAATAAGAAAACAAAAGGTAGAAATATTATCCCACAGTGAAATTGAAAATAGCATTATCTTCTTTCTTTAATTCCTTCATCAGTTACCTGCTTCCCATTTATTTAAATAAAAAATCATTGTATGAAATCTTTTTGAAAATCAGATCAACATTAGGAGCAACGTACCTAAGCAAGGATGAGAACACAAGTCCCTCTCCGACCTGACAAACTTGGTTTTCTATGTTTTTTGTATGCGTAGCACTCCTCCCGATTTGAGCTGAGGTAGCCATTCCACCACGAATTTTTGCGAGCAACCATACAAGGAACTTCACACCAGAGACTAAATCACAGCATATGTCCAGTACATAGAGAATTGACAATAGTTCTTCATCGCCTAGCCTCCATTTGGACACTATTTTGTCATCAGGCTGTGAGGAAATGGAGCTCATGGAATTGGTAGCTTTTGAGAAATCAGAGAAATCAGAGAAACCACAGAGAAATCAGCTGGAACCTTGAGAGTGCAAGAACATAGGACTCACCAAGAATATCTGCGAATCGAGGCGGCGGTGTGAACAGGGGAGCCGGCGCTCGGGCGGCGGACGGCGCAGGTGCGAGGGCAGGCGCGAGGGAGGCGGACGTAGCGGGCGCTCGGGAGGCGGACAGCGCAGGCGTTCGGGAGGCGGGCGGCGCAGGTGCGAGGGCGGGCGCGAGGGAGGCAGACGGAGCGAGCGCTCGGGCGGGCGTGAAGACGGCGGACGGCATGTCCGATGTAGCGCGCCAGAAAACCGTCGAAGGATTTCGGGGACGGTATGCGTCCCCCATATTTGGGGGACTAAAAATCAGGGATATCCTCCTCTATATTTTTAGGGACCATTTAGAGTATCTGTTGGAGCTCTTTTTTTATCTCTTCTTCTAAAATATAGAGGATAGGAGTACTTTAGAAGATTTGTTGGAGATGCTCTAAGATGATACTACAAAGAGAGAAACATTTTAGCACTGATATTGAGAGATATAAGAGTACATGGCAAGTCTAGGGCAGCGATCAACATGGCTGTAGCTACAGTGCTCATGGCTTATTTGTCACTATTCATAAGTTTCGCCTTTTTTCTGATTTTTTAGCTTTTTGTTGAGCTTTTTTGCCGGTTCTTTTTTTCCCATATTTGTTTGTATTATACGTAATGGGCTAACATATTTTTTATATTTTTAAATTTTTTAAATTTAATTATGCTAAATAAGCCTCTGTCAGCTACAGTGTTTTTTTTCAGCCAGCTACAGTGTTTTCAGCCATAAGCCATGAGCTTTTCAGCCGAACCGATCACTAGCAGGTACTATATCAAAAAAATTAAATGTTTAGCATCTATAGGTGTGCTGAGGGTTAAGAGTAAAAATAGCTTACATGATATTGTGAAGAGAGATGTGATATGTATACCTTATCACATATATTTAGATGCTAAGAGATGCACATAGTTTTATACTATTTTTTGTTGAGCTTGCTCAATTATACTATTGTTTATTCTTTTTGTGAGTCTTGATTGGCGCTCCAAATGACTTATGACTTTGGCTTCCAACTTTGACTTTTGGTTTTTATCTAAAGTTATACTGTAGTGACTGTTAGATTTTCGTGAGAAAAAATTAAAAAAACTGTTATATCATCATGAACAATGCAAAGGGATACAGGAAAAAACAAAAAACAAAAAAATAAAATTAGAAGCTAATATATTCTAAATGGTTTTTGACTTAAATAAATTGAAAGTTTAAAAAAATCAGAAGTTAAAATCGTTTAGAGCCTTAGTTTTGGCCGTCCATTCTCGGTCTCAAGGGGCAACGTTGATACTCTGGTCTTCCATGTTGGATGGCTGGCGTAGATGGATGGAAGGTTAGGTTTATTTTTGGAAGGTGACTGTTGCAAAATAAAATATTTTCCCACGGCGTCTTGGAAAGTTCAGAAATGAAAGTGAAAGCTAGGAGGAAAACATCAATTTGTGATGATCCGTGTGTTGTGTCTTTCAAGTGTCAACGAGAAGGTTGCAATTAACACAAAGGGTAATACAAATAAAAGGCACTAAAGTCATCAAACTGGTGCGTGTGTCAACAAAGAAAAATCATCGACCTGATGAGGTGTAAATTTCCATGGCCAACTGGTCACTCAAAACAGGGAAGTATAATAGTAATTATTACTAAATAGTGTTAAAAGAGCTTCCATATTTTTTGAAATAAAAGAAGCTTCTGTATTTGTTTTGAGAGACTTGAAATTGTCATGTTAATCGTTGAAAAAGATAGTATCTAATAAACTAACAATGGTGTGAAATAATCTTTTATACATAATATTGGAGTTATTATAGTTGATAAGAAATACAACTATACATATTCAATCAAAAACATTAGAATTAGACAACAAATACAACTCTATTTTGAAATATAAATGAATTGTTGTATCTAACAGTGTAGCTGCAAGTAATTTAGCTAGTTTTATATAAAATTCAAGTTCCAAATGAAGAAACTCTCCCAGACAAACGGAAGACAAGATACAATTCATATGAAAACGGAAGTCAAGATGTCTTCAAATTAAGGCCGGGCCAAAGGGGAAACACAAGCCCAATAGCCGACCTAATCTAACCAAAATGACATGGTAGGCCCTACCGCCCTATTCCTAACGAGCTTGGGGGGTTGGGTCGAGTGCTTAATCAAGACATCTTTCATTTAGGCCTACCTAGCCAGAGAAGGCATCGTTTTTTGTTTTTGTTTTGAGAGAAGTGATGTCGTTATATACATATTTTGTGCTTTTCAGTTAAAAGTATTATTTAACTTAAAAAATTATTAAATTATATTAAATATTATTAGATGAACACACTCCTGTCAACGAGGTATGTGTGTCTTTACGATCCGAGAATGCATAAGAACTTCAGTTGGTAAAGAAAGAGTGAGAATGAGTGATTCTACATATTCTTTGGTATTTTTGCAATACTAACAATGGTAGGATATTCAACATTTTTTATTTTATGGAAGTACAAATTCGGAGGAGTATCTCAAATGGGTGGACCAACTCGAATATGATCTGAAGTTCCAGAAGCTGTCCAAAGCCATTTAATGGTCAGATAAGAAACAGATGGAGTTCATAAGCTCTATTGCTCATGAGAGTCTATATTTTCGACCAATCAGTGTAAGTAGTTAATTCAAACGATTGTTCAAGTAATTCCCAACTTCATTTCTGATTTTTCGTTTGTTACTTAGGAAAATCATTGAAATACGAAAAAGTACCTGTGAAGATAATTGTTTTGCCTTTGCTGCATTTTTCTGCCTTACGGGAAAATGGCAATGTTGATGGAGTTGCTTGTTGTGTTTTGTATATTTATCAGGTTCATTTGCAAGTTCTTCATGCATGGAGCTTGCTTAAAAGGAGATTATTGCGAATTCTCCCATGACTGGAATGATCAACCAAATAATGTAACTTACTAGCTTACATATCTAGTAAACTTCAGATCAGTTTACCTTCCGGCTTACAATAACATGGTCTGGTGTTTCTTATTTTGATGCTTATTCACACAGGTTTGCACATTTTACCAGAAAGGTGCGTGCTCCTACGGTAGCCGTTTCAGATATGATCATGTTGAAGTTTCTTGTGACCATCCCCCAACATCAACTACCGCAGCACCTGCAGGATCCAACTCTTCTCGGCTTCTCAGTTCTTCTGGACGTCCTCATCGCAGGGAGAGCCAAGCAGATGTAAGCAACCAAACACAACAGATAGGCAGGTCTGCATCGACACTTTCTGCACATCAACCTGCGCGGAGACTTGATTTTAATGAAGACAACATGCCAAAGGACGACAACAGCTGGTTATCAAACCGAACTGCGCAAAATCAATCATCCCTTCTACCTGCTCATCTGCCAATTTGCTCATTTGCTGCTGCTGGAACTTGTCCTTATGGGGGACGAGTGCCCTCAGATGCATGGGGATCTATGCACAACCTGTGGAAAACAGTGCTTGCATCCCTTTTGTCCCAGCGAAAGTGGGGCACATATCAAGCTATGCAATAGAACAGTGGACGTATTGAGACCTTGAAAAAAAATGAAGATATGGAATGTAGTGTGTGTGTGTGTGTGTATGGACCATTTGCTTCAAAGGCCATAGCAGCAGAAAGGAGGTTTGGGATTCTATCCGAACGTGATCATTCCTTCTGTATCACATGCATTAGGAAGTGGCGTAGCAGTTCTCCTACATCTGGTATGGATGTCGACTCTACAGTCAGGGCCTGTCCAATATGCCGCAAGATTTCATACTATGTCATACCTAGTGTTATGTGTTACTTCTCGAAGGAGGAAAAACAAGAAATTGTCAACGGTTACAAGGCCAAGCTCAAGTAAGATACTTTCTTTTTCATTTAGTCTTACCACTAGGCACATCCCTTATGTGATATGTATGGAAATTCTCAGATTAATAACAACAACAGAAGTAATGTTTCAGTTGCCAGAGCAGAAGTTGATTGAATTGTGTTCATCAAAGCTGCACATATGTTATTGCAGGTCTATTGATTGTAAGTACTTTGACATTGCAAGGGACACTTGCCCCTTTGGGAGTATCTGTTTTTAGAAGGTATAGGTATGCTGATTTTGCTTGACATGTGAATTTTCATGTCATATACATCTGATATCATGTGTGAATTGCCAACTGAAATTTGAGCAGCTACATGTCTCTTGCCGGTTGCCGCTTTGTTTGTTTGAGTGCCCCAGAGAGCAATGTACAGCACCATTTGAATAAGTAATTAGAATATTTTAGGAGATAATTTTATAGCTATTGATGATAAGTTCATTGCAGATACCTAGTCATAATTTTAACTAGCTTGTCTACATAAGAGTGCAGTGCTAAGCTGCCCACAATCAGTGCTAACATAGGCAGTATGGAATATTGAAAATGTTTAAGCTGAATCCTTATCAAATAGGCCGCTCGGCATGGCTTGGACCCGATTAGACCTAGCACGGCTGCCCCGAATAAGTTATCGTGCCGTGTCATTGTTGGCCCACGTGCCCGCCCTCTGATCCATCCACGACACGGAGAGGGGTTAAGTTGGCCTGGGCATGCTTAGTCAAACGGATCACCGATGACCTATTGATTTTACTGTGAGTTGCAAGTAATTTTACTGCTAGTTACTAATTTTACTGTCGGTCGCTGAGTCACAAGTTTTTTTACTACTAATTATAAGTAATTTTATTGCTAATTGTAAGTAATTGTACTGCCAAATTACTTGTTCGTGCCCAGAAGAGGAGTAACTCTAACACAAGTAATTTTACTGTCAACCACAATCAATTTTACTGCATTACTAAGGGAGAATTACTGTTCGTGCCATGCCGGGCTAGCACGCCGTGTTGAGGTGCCGGCCCAAACACGGCATACCCAGTCGGGCTAGGCTAGCACAACCTGTTTACTATTCACGTCGTGTTGTGCCTAGGCTGGCCAGCACGGTTGGCCTGGCCGATTTGGCTAGGTCTAAGCTGAATGGTATGTGTATGAAAAGTGCGTGTCCATTTGCATGATGAGTCATTATGATTTATTGTCTATGATAGTTGAAGATACTGCCTATGGTTTTGGAAAATAGCAACTGTTAGATAGGCTTGGAAGAGAAACATTATAGTTTTACTCATGCAATGAACCGTGCAGGATAAACTGTGTAGGGGTTCTCTACTCTTTGTTTCGTTGCAATGGTAGCTTGTCAGTTTTCGATGCTCTTTTGCTTCTTTGGTTTGACTCTTGCAATGTTATATGTTTTCCAGCACGCTTACAACGATGGGCGTTTGGCAGAGGTGACAAAGATTCGTCTTTGGCCTGATGATGGAAGTGCAGCGATTCTCAGAAGTATTGGGTTCATACTCTCTACTAGGCTCCCCTTTGCAATTTTATAACGTCTACATCGCTTGCTGATAGAAAATCCTGCTTACATTCCAGATTGTCACTTGCTCAGCCGGTTGCATCTCTAGGGAAGACACCAAATCATATATCTCAAATGTAAGGTTTCTTTTGGTTGAATGAAATTCCTGCTATGCCATTTTTCTCCAAACAAATTGAGTGGTTGCAATTCTCTGACCAGGCATATCTGGTTTCTGAATCTTGTTTTCTACTGAACATTCAAAACATCCAGAAGCTAGCTAGGAAGCGGTTCAAATCGAGGCTGCACTTCGGAAACCACCACTTCCTCTCCAGTTGGTGGTGGTTGCAATTCTCCGATCAGGCATTTCTGATTTCTAAATCTTGTTTTCTACTGAACATTCAAAACATCCAGAAGCTAGGAAGCAGTTCAAATCGAGGCTGCACTTCGGAAACCACCACTTCCTCTCCAGTTGGTGGTGGTTGCAATCTCTGATCAGGCATATCTGATTTCTAAATCTTGTTTTCTACTGAACATTCAAAACATCCGGAAGCTAGCTAGGAAGCGGTTCAAATCGAGGCTGCACTTCGGAAACCACCACTTCCTCTCCGGTTGGTGGTGGTTGCAATTCTCTGATCAGGCATTTCTGATTTCTGAATCTTGTTTTCTACTGAACATTCAAAACATCCAGAAGCTAGGAAGCAGTTCAAATCAAGGCACTTCGGAAACGACAACTCTCTCCAGTTGGTGGTGGTTGCCAATTTATCAAACACAGGTAATCCTCAACTGCTAAAACAGCTCCCCCTTAATGTTTGAACACGTCCTCCCCTTCACGCGCACTACTTCCATGGTTCTTACTATTTTTTATCACCTACTCAACGCAGAAGCCTTTTTAGTTTGCTGCCGGAAATCTCCAATAAGTTACAGGGGGCACAACCTATGGACAACAGAAAAGATATCATGCCGCTGCTGATCAGCTCGGAGCATTCGCCTGTTAGTCCGTTGTGTTACCAGAACTCCAGTAGAACAAACATCACCTGGTTACCTCGCCAATGCATCAAGGGCTGTGTACAGTATACCTTTTCATTTCTGGTTTCTCAACTTTGTTCATCTGTCGAGGGGAGAATTTGTTCGGGCCAAACGCGTCAAATTTAGATCTTTTGGTTTTATGACCATGAAAAGGAAAAGAAAATGCCTAATGCAGAGATGCTTCCAGAATTTTGTGACGGGTGCATTTGGGTTTGGGCTCGACTCTATGGCATGCGGGCCTCACATGGGTTGGAAGGTCACAATAGTTCAGTCTTTCAACCTTACAAGCGTGAGTGATGCTCCAATTGCCTCAAATCTAAAATTCGACAAGGCCAGGCGCAATCTCGTAGTCGTAGGTTGTTCAGTTCTGGTTATTGGCATGCATCTTTGATTATGAAGGATGCACATTGCTAATTGCGATTATGCAGCACATAAAACAAGAGAATGATGTCAACGTTTGCAAGAAAGTATCTTAAACGCAAGTAAAACACAAAGGAAGCACCACAAAACTAATGACGAATGAGATGAGATACATCATCCATCTTTATTCATAGAACGCACGACACAGGAGAAAAGATATACATACAGCAATGTATGGTACAAAAGAATAAGCAATAACACGCCACAGCGGCCACACAAGAGACACACACCCATCGCTACTGGCCTACTGTTCTCTAGCTAGGACGAAAACGAACCGGATCCAACCCCGGACGCAGCAACGAGCCATGCACCACCACCGCCTACTGCAGAAGCCCACCGGCGACGACGATGGAGAACACGGCAGAGCACGCCACGGCCAGGGCCGACGCCGCGGAGCCTGGGGCCGCGCCCTTGACCGGGGCCGGCGCGGGCGGCACGCCCAGGTCCATCTCCTGCGCCGATGCCGCCGCGAACAGCACGGCCACCACGGCCACGACCAACACCGCAGCGCGAGAAGCCATCGCGGATGCTAAAGCCACGCGCCGAGCGAGCAAACGAAGAAGCAAACGGCAAGGGGTGGCTGCGCGGCGGCTAAGTTAACCAGATCGAGAGGCAGAGGGTGGGGCTGCTTAGCGGCGGTGAAGCGGAGCGGCATGGAGGGAGGGGGGAATATATAGCGAGGTGGCGTGGGTTGGGAGGCCGCGGTCGCGACACGTTGGACGCGCGGGTGGCGCGACGCGAGCCGGTCTCGGCGCGCGCACGCGACACCCCACCCCCGCGCCTACAACCCAACCGCAACACGTTCCATGCACGGCTCGGCCACCACCACCTGCCTGCAGCCAAACCGACACCACACCATCCAGCCACCGCCATGAAACGTCAAGCGTCACACCAGAGCCCTGGTTAACGTTTCATGCGTCACGCTACAGCCGTACGTGGTTAACGAATTATACGAGTAATATACCACTGGTACTCCTAATGGTCGTGGTGAATGGCTAGTAGCAAGAATGTTACGAGTGGCGTGTTTCCGACGCCTCTCGCAGGGTCAAGGGTTGCTGTCGTACACGTACGTACTGCCTGCGTGCGTACACCTACCATGGAGCATACAATAAAAGTAGTGCACGTGGTGTAGGGGGTCGTACCCGTCCGCCTACGGCTGCCACATGTCGTATGTATTGTGTCAAAAGTCTTCGCGGTTACTTCAACGTTTTTTATTGCCGCGACCGTATCCATGCTAGCTCCAAGGTCACCTACAATAGTTGTTTTAAAGTTTCTATCTCACTTAAAAATAATATTATAAATAACTTTTTTAATAATAAATTATTTCTCTAACCATTTATATTATTTTTATCTTAATTTCTTGTATTATATTCTCTCACCGTTGGAGATGCCTTAAGAAAACAAACGTTCCGGCCAATGGAGACTAGTATCAGGTTCAATCGATACATGCACTTGTCCCGTGCAAGATGGCACGTATTTTCTGGACAGAGACCGAGGAAGACCAAACGTGTGATCGTGAAGTGTGCATGGCACCTGTATTCAATTCATCGATCCTTCCCTTGCAAGAGCGAATGTAGCCATCGGCCTAGAAAAAACTTCTAGGTACACCTAAAGTCCTAAACCCGACCAGAAGGGGCCTGTGACAAATCTCTCTTCGTCTATGTGTTCTGGCATCTATTTCATGTTCTGCACAATACATTTTTTTTGGTCAGGTTTACACATTGATTGGTCTATTACTATGGCTCACGGATCTTCCTGGTCTGTACCCAAGTTTGTTCTGGTCGAAGAAGGTATGAGCCGCACCGATTCGAAGCGTCTGAACAGAGCAGAGCAAATCGTGCGCCATCGTATCTATCGTGCGCGTACGGACACGATGCAGCGAAAGAGAGGGCTCAGCCGCAGGCAGAGAGGCTGTCCGTCTCACCAGTCGACACTACCGCGATCGAAATCGGCGCCATTCTTTCCATTCTACTCTTGTGGGCACCGGCAGAACCATATCTTACACGAGATAGGCTTTAATCTAGGATACAAAAAAATATTTAATATATAGTTTAAATAAATTCAGTCTATCTTAGATAATATTTTTATAGTCTAGATCATTCCAACATTGAATCCGAAATGTAACTAAATCCTAGCTCCTCTACTGCTTATGGCCGTAAATGTTCGATTAGGTCTGGCACGATGGCATGTCTCGATCGATTGTTCTTTCGAGTGGAAATGATTCTCTCTTGACAATTCTTTTGTTGCCTCGGGGTAGGCATACCAGAATGAAAGAGCGCGCCTTCTGATTTCTTGAGTGTGTTCTGTTCCTCGCTCGTTTCACCATGAAAAGCTATTCTTAACTCGAACCAAAATTTTTCTCCAAGAGAGAAATAGCCGAAAACAGAAACTCAGAAAAAGGCCTTCTGCAAAAATAATCGGTGAGAACGTGGTGTTGGACCCATCTCCATGGAACATTGTTGACTGGCGAGCAGAGCTGGCATGCTAGTTTATGGTCCCATGACACCGTTGGTGCACCATGGGTTTGAATTGGCTTTTGTGTATTTTGTAGGCTTGCACGACCATACTGATTAATAACTTTTCGTCTATCATAACAGCAAGTTAAACTAAGTATGTCGAGATCTTTTTGCCAGCTTAAAACATGGTGTTTGGTATAATTTAGAGCATTATTTAAGCTCCATACGGCTTCAGCTTTTAACTTTTTTGGCTTTAGATTATTTAAGTTAGAAGCTACTTGATACGCGCCAGTTTCTAATTTCGGCTTATTTAAGCTTTTTGGGCTTGTTTGCCTTTCTTTTTTCTTTTTTTGATCGTCTGTGATGATATAACGGATGTTTTAATTGTTTATGAATAACTCAGAAAAAACTAATAGCCGCTACAATACAATAACGGATCGTGCGCCATCGTATCTATCGTGCGCGTACGGACACGATGCAGCGAAAGGGAGGGCTCAGCCGCAGGCAGAGAGGCTGTCCGTCTCACCAGTCGACACTACCGCGATCGAAATCGGCGCCATTCTTTCCCATTCTACTCAGCTTTGTGGCCATAGGCGAACCATGTCTCAGACAGGATAGATTTTAATCTGAGTTGTAGAAAATATTTAATATATAGTTTGAATAAATTCAGCCTATCTTAGATAACATTTTTATGGCCCAACTCAGATGACCTAGATCATTCCATCATTGAGTCCGAAATGTAACTAAATCTTAGGCTCCCCTAGTGCTTGTGGCCGTAGATGTTCCATTAGGTCTGGCACGATGGCATGTCTCGATCGACCGTTCTTTCGAGTGGAGATGATTCTCTCTTGGCAATTCTTTTGTTGCCTCGGGGTAGGCATACCAGAATGAAAGAAAGCGCCTTCTGATTTTTTGAGTGTGTTCTGTCCCTCGCTCGTTTCACCATGAAAAGCTGTTCTTAACTCGAACCAAAAATTTTCTCCAAGAGAGAAATGGCCGAAATCAGAAACTCAGAAAAAAAAAGGCCTTCTGCAACGTGCGATTGGCATTGGAGCAAAACGCAAAAATCATTGGTGAGAACGTGGTGTTGGACCCATCTCCATGGAACATTGTTGACTGGCGAGCAGAGCTGGCATGCTAGTTTATGGTCCCATGACACCGTTGGTGCACCATGGGTTTGAATTGGCTTTTGCGTATTTTGTAGGCTTGCACGACCATACTAATTAATAACTTTTCGTCTATCATAACATCAAGTTAAACTAAGTATGTCGAGATCTTTTTGCCAGCTTAAAACATGGTGTTTGGTATAATCTAGAGCATTATTTAAGCTCCATACGGCTTCAGCTTATGACTTTTTGGTTTTCGATTTAGTTAAGTCAGAAACTATTAGGTACATATCAGTTTCTAATTTCGGCTTATTTGGGCTTTTTTGCCTTTCCTTTTCCCCCTTATTTTATTGCATCATCTGTGATGATATAACATGTTTTCTTTTTTTAATTGTTTATTGAATAGCTCAGAAAAAAAAATAATAGCCTCTACAATACAATTTCAACTAAAAATCAATAATCAAAACCATAAGACAGAAGTTTAAGCTCTTTGGAGCGGACCCATGTTAAGAAGGACACATGAAGTGGGGCAACGAATTTTCAAATGCCTACTAGACGGTTTGCACTTTTATCTGTCGGTATTTAACATTTTTGCAGCGTGAACAGCTTCCCTTTCTTTTCATCAAGAAGCAGAGTACCTTTCTGATATCAACTACTACTACCACCATATCATGAGATTAATTATCAATGTTTGATTTCTTTCGGTTCTTCTCATTGTTTTCCTCCCACGGAAAACTAGCAGAGGTACCATTGATCAGACGTTTGTCTAAGTGATCCATAGTTGTATACAAATGTTGCGGTATGCCTATACATACGACTAGTTGAATACACTCGGATATTGTGAAAAACACCTGATAAATAGAAGTATGTACAAGGAACTAAGCGATAACTCAACGGTGCGTTCGGTTGTCACGAACTCACCGGTTCTGCGTTCAATCCCTGGGTTAAACAAAGAATTTCCTATCTTTTCCTTGGACTAGGTCTCAGACAGCATGAGGTTTAGACCTTCGTCCTAGTTAAATGTGTACAAGTAGACGTACTCACATGTATATGAGTGTGGCGTACGTGCGGAGTGAATACGAGTACGTGTGTCCTCTGCTGAACTAAAAATATTGGTATTTACTGGTACTAAATAAGGCCAAAACTCACATTAAAAAAATTGCAAGGCCAACCTTCCAAATTTAACCATACTATAAAACGGAGACGCGTGTTTATCCCCCCAAACACGTTTGGACTCGGTGCGTTCTCCAAAAATTGAGTTTTGACCGCTAATTTCTTTTACAATACTTCATTCATAGCTACAAATTATAAATCATAATAAAGAGCTTTTAAATATGAAGCCAACAATATCATTTTTGTGTCATAATACATACACACGTGTTTCATGCACCTAGGTCCCTAGGCACCAATATCAATATCTATTGATATATTTTGAGATTCGCGACGTTTAACGTGGATATCTTCACATACCCATAAAAAAAATATTTGAGACATCAAACTCTAGAAAAAATAAATTCAATTTCAGTTTAATTAGTTCGAACTACTTTCATGGTATATACTTACTATACTCACATCAAATTCAAAAGTAATTCAAACTAGTTTAAACTAAGTTCAAAATTCACTTACCATAAATATATAAGGGTATCAAATATTTTCATACCCAAACTTTAAAAAAAAATTATAAATCATATATGTGTATTAGACGTTTCTTGATGTGGGCGCGCCCAAGTGCCTTAAGTAATCTCTCTACATATATACATACACACACATATGAGAACATATGCTATGTAATCACTCTTACGGCGCACTCGTCGTGCACTTAAATTAAAAAATCGCAAAAAATTCAGAATTTTTTTTCTAAATGTACTTCTAAACTTTCTTTACATATATATAAAATTTCAAGTTCAAATTCATTCTATATTAAAAGTAACAAAAAAGTCTTAATTAACTCAGTATATATATATGTGTGTGTGTTGAATCAATCATAGATGAAAAGTCTTAATTATAGATGAAAATTCTTAATCATACAACCTAGCCACTATGGTGCCCCTATTATTTATACTATACATACCTGTTAACATTCATTAACTCTGCATCGATTTGGAAAGAATTATTGATTTAGCATGCCGAATTAATCATGGATGGAAAGTCTTAATCATAGATCCTGAGCACTACAGTGTTCATGTTATTTATACTATATATATATATATATATATATATATATATATATATATATATATATATATATATATATATATATATATATATATTGTTAGACTAATTGTTGGTGAAAATTTACAATCTTCGGATCTAGTGTGCCGTTCCTTCGGAACGAGTACCTCGGTGGAAGGACGGCCCGGTCAAAGATCAAAACCAACCATCCACACTACGCGTTCTTCGCCCTGCCTCCACCTCCAACAGATTACCGTCCGGCGGCCCGCTTCCCACGCACATGCACGCACGTCAGCGCGCGCCTCCACATGGCGACCACTCATCCCAAACGGCCAAACCCCCCACTAATCCCGCTATAAATCCCCCTCCCCTCCCTCTCCTCCCTCCTCAGGCAAGCAGCAAGGGCACAGAGGCAGCAAGAAGCAGCAGGCCAGCTCGCCGAGCCCTTCTTCCTCGCCTCTCCGTTCCGTCCCGCCGCCGCCTCGTTCTCGAGTCGATCGCCACCTCAATCAAGAAAGGGATGGAGATGAAGAAGATGGCCTGCGCCGTCCTCGTCGCCGCCTCGGCCACCGTGGCCCTCGCCGCCGAGGCCCCGGCTCCTGCCCCCACCAGCGCCTCCGCCGCCGTCGCCCCCGCACTCGGCGCGGCTCTCGGCGCTGCCGTGCTTTCGTTCTTCGCCTACTACCTGCAGTGAGGCGGAGCCAGCCAGCCGCCGCCTCATTCGCTGCGCAGAGGAGGAAGAGAGGAAAGGGAAGATACTACCATATATAATATGGCTACGCTAATCCAAACACGCGCGTGCATTTCGATTTCGATCAATCGATGCGCTTGTTTTTTTTATTTATGTTGATTTTTAATACCTTTGCTTTTTTTCCTCCTCTTTTGACGAATTGATGTTGTTGATGCACCGGTTTGATTTGGTGCCTCCTAATTCTGTTCTTCCCTTCGAGAGAGGGATGGATATTGTATTATTGTTTGCCATTTGTTTGGATTAATTTAAGGGTTGGATTCAATCAAAGCGTACGCAAATTTGTTTGGATTCTGCCCTGATGGTCCTGCAAGTCTTTATTTCGTTATTTCGTTACATGTTTGGGGAGATGCGCATTAAACTGATTGAGAAATGATTAGAGGAAGATGTAGGCTTGCATCTAGATGAGAATATGAGATTGCACCTCAGTTCGTCTTGGATTATTCACAAACGTATACATTTCGAGGTATTATGGTTCTTGACCAAAAAGTTAATACGTACGAATTTTGTAGGAGTCTCGGGAAAACCTACATCCAAATTCCTGTGAGAATCATGCGTTCCAAACGGTCTTCTCTGCTTTCTCAACCGAACAAAACTAAGTACAGGATATGCTCTTTTAGACTGTAGTTTATAACTGTTAGCTGTTCACGAGAGAGAATTCAGAGAGATAGTCACTCACGTGCTATTTTAGTCGATACATATAAAGGCCTTTTTGATATGGTTGCGGCTTATGGCTTTTGACTGAAAATTTTGAATTTTAGCTGTTTGTGACAGAGATTAGGAGAGATAAATACTTGCTTGCGATTTTAGTTGATACAGATGTTAGGCTTTTAATATGTACTACAATTAACTTGTAGACCTTATCTTGAAAAAATACACCGTTTGAAAGTTAGGTACTGTAGCAAAAACCAAAAGCCGCTTTTAGAAGCCGTAAAGAACAGGGCCTAAAATTGTTATCATGTCTACTATAATCGACTTGTAGATTATATTTTTAAAAAGATATTACGTTTGAAAGTTAATTACTGTAGGAAAGCTAAAAACAGTAGTAAAAAAGAAAGGCCCGTAATTCTCTTAATCGGCTTGCAAAAGAAGTGAAGACGTCTGATAGATGATGGCACTGGCCCTCGAATTTCCACCCTCGTGATATTTAGTCAAAACCAACTATACGCACATTTGTATTCAAGTAAACATAGAGTGTGCAAATATTGCAAAAGATGCACTTCTGATTTTTTTTTCCAATGAACAAACATTGTGAAATGGCAATTCCCAAGGAAATGAACATTTGTATTGCAAAAAATGAGGGTGTAATATCAATCTTGCAGTATAGAAATCGTACGAAATTTGGGGCACAAAGGTATTTCCACTGGTATTAATTTAGATAGCCACTCCCAAATAAATAAATAAATATGGGATACACTGTAGATCCAAGCACATTAAAAAAGGATGAGATACTCTCTGAAGCCAAAGACAAGGATAAATATCTCGATACATGACTCCACACCATCTCTACTTTGCCGTTTGCACACACCAGCAAGGTTCAAGCTCAGAAAAGGTGGTTCCGACAAACCCCGTGCAACCCCCAGTGGCAAATTAACACTTATTTTCGTGTGATGTTTCTTAATATTTGTGTAAGAACCATGTGATCGAGCATGGCCACAAGAGATGTCTAAGCATTCACTTGAGATCAGAACAATAGACACGGCGGAAGGCTAACACCATGTAGCACCAACCAGATTCAGAAACAAATACATGCTCTTTCGGTTTCAGGGCAACCATGCTTTGATTTACCAGGTGGAAAGGAATCAGTCACCACTCATAAGCAATACATTAAGGAAACAGAAGATTAGCCTAGATGTAAGTAAGATACTTGTCTCCAGCTTGAACAAACGTAGATCTTAGAAGAGCAGCTCAACAACAGAGCACACTTCATGGACCAGACACCACGCCTCCCAGGCATCTAGCCAGTAGTAACTTGGCCTTGGAAGGTCAAGAATACAATAACCAGTAACATAAGGATACCCCCATCCCAGTGCAATGAGAAGAAAATGACAATGCTTCCATATGCTTGATCCTAAGCTCAAGTGGGATAGCAACAAACTAGGGCTGAAGAACTACATGGATTGCTGATAATTCATGGTTTTAGTTCAGTGGTTTCCTTGAGCCTCCTGATAGAATGGACGATGAAAAGAGATCTGAAGACTTCATCGACAAATGCCTATTTATAATGGCAAAAGAGCACCAATAATGGCAATGCTTATCTAATTGCTCAGAACAGAGATAATTTAGCTAGGTCATCTGTTGAAGTCCTATCTACTAGTGGACAATTCGCAACTGAGTCTTTCCAATCCAAAAGAAAAGTGACAGGTCATCTCATCTATATTGGAGCCTACAACATACTGCTGTTCAGTGGCAGCATGCATGAAGTCTATGAAACCTAACTAATAGGGGATGTATGATGTGTGTTCTCTACCAAACACTGCCACTTGGACCTAAGCTACAACAGCAACGAGTGCAGTATAGTGTATATGTAGACCTTGATGAAAGACTCCATGTCTTCATCAGCTTTGCTATCCGGAAGTTATGGTTTAGAATGGCCTGTTATGCAATTACCAGATTCTTTCTATTTCTTTAGATTTTCGACCACTAGTCTGAAATTTGTCTAAACTCTTAACTTCTGAGGTACCAATAGGCCGGTAAAATAGAAATATATCTAAATGTAGTCAAATAGAAAATCTTCACTCAGGCCTCTAGTCTACAATGTGTTCTTGCACCTATTTGAACTATTGCTCTTCAGGGGACACAGGATTTGTCAAATACCTAGGCAGAAGTGTTAACAAAAGCACGGTTTGTTTTGTCACCATTAGGTTAGCCTGTGAAGTAGTATTAAAGAACATAAAGCTAAACTTTGCTTGATATATACATCAGGGCAAAGATTGGACAATGGGAAAGTCCTGACTATACAATTCATGAATTTCTAAAAGCAACCAAAGTTGCAAAAAATTAAATCCAACTGCTTAGTTCAGGACTTCAGCTCAACATTGCTAACAACTGGGTACCAGCGAAGTTTCATTCTATGGACAGGCAAGAATAATCAACTATTTATCAATCAATTCGAGCTGTTCTACCTACAACAGTGTTTACAGGGAACATTTAGGTAAAAGTCAAGAGGTATCTGTGTTTCATTGCCTGGTCATAGTGGACCAAACTGAGCTGTGAACTGGAGACGTAGTTACACAAGAACCTTACATTTCCATCTCTAATAACCACCTCATAATTTAAACAAACAATATTGATTCAGTTTGGGGTGATAGGATCAAACCCATTAAAAGATTGAGATTCCCCAGAACAGTTTGTAAATAAGAGCATGCCGTAGGCAAGCTAGACCTAAAAAACAGCTGAAGTCACCAATAAGATATGAAGCTGAAGCTGATTTACCCAAAATTTACGAAAATTTACTTGATCAAATGAAAGGCAAACAAATCATGTAACCATCCTTGGAAATATGGTAAACAAAACAAAAGAGAAACACGGTAGTATGGTACTACTAAAATTGGATGCATATCTTCATGTAACAATAACAGGGGAAACAACAAGAGAAACACTACTGATTTACTAAAAGATGTACATTTAATATAACCACTAGCATTTCATTTGTTAGTGATGTGCCTAAGAGGCAATCATAAACAATTCGGTTTTATAGGCTAAAATGGATATTGATCTATATGGGATTAGGATTCTAATGAGCCTACAACGTGGAAGCCCATTAGCATGCTCTATAAATATGTGGAGGTGGGGCTGCAGGTTAGAGAGACTATTGTGTTGAAAACCCTGGCCGCCACCTCCTCTCGGCCGTATCCCGAAACCCTAGCCGGGCGCACGGTGCTAGCACACCAGCGCACGGCGTTCCATCCCGGACGTGTGGACTTCGGTAGAGGCGCTGCTGTGACTGCGGCGCTAAGCGGGACGATCACGAGGAGGAGACGGTTGGACGGAGAACGTTCGACTACTATTGCTACATCGATGCGCGCTTCGTTGAATCGGCTGCATCAACGATACTTCCGCTGCACTGCGCGTCTAGTGGTAACAATCTGCGATCTCTTACTTGCATGGCTTCCTGGTTTATGTGGTAGAAAATTTTATTCTGCGCTAGCGTAGCGTACGCGTGTTCCTACAGTGGTATCAGAGTCATCCTGTGTAGTTTTTGATCTGGATTGGTCGCATATGGTTGATATGTTGTTTGTAGTAGATGCGATTTATTACTGTTCTTATGCTAGGTTCATGTGATGGATCTTTCGGTGCACGGGTTGATTACATCAATCGGTCATAAGGGGTTGAAATAGGTATGAGTTGATAGCATCATGTGGCCAAAAAGATTAGTTCGTGCTCCTTCTTTGATGTACGTGCGAATTGCCCCTACCGGCTGGAATCACCATCGGGGCTAACTGCGCGCACAATCAGTAGATCGAGCCAACAGATCGAGGTCTTGTGTTGCGGTCTCCTCAAATATACCGATCGCGATGATCAATGTGATTGATCTAATGAAAATTGAGACATTTTGAATGGCTCGGATTTGGGTTGATTTGATCGGCCCGATGAGATTTTCATAGCGATTTCATAGATGCGATCTATGTAATTTCATAGATGGGACCGCCGTTGCGTACACGCATAGATTGTTATACAAACACATTCATGTTAGGGCGATAGAATGTGTTCTACGCTTAACTTGTTTTTGCAGGGAATGATGTGAATGGTATGGTATAGATGTATATGAGATGCATGTGTGTTTTGGCGGTCTGTGTGTCATATTAATCACAGCTGGGTTGAGGCTGTTCTTTAATTGTATAACGACCTGCGTGTCGACTTGTGATGCTTACGCTCCTCACATAATTCATTTGCTAGCTATTAGTTGTAATAGTTTAGTTCTTTACCATGGAGGCTTCAAGCATGATGATAAAGAGGACAGGAAGTGTGGCGAAGGACATCACCGTGGAACCATAGCGATGGCCGTATCCCGAAACCCTAGCCGGGCGCACGGTGCTAGCACACCAGCGCACGGCGTTCCATCCCGGATGTGTGGACTTCGGTAGAGGCGCTGCTGTGACTGCGACGCTAAGCGGGACGATCACAAGGAGGAGACGGTTAGACGGAGAACGTTCGACTACTACTGCTACATCGACGCGCGCTTCGTTGAATCGGCTGCATCAACGATACTTCCGCTGCACTGCGCGTCTAGTGGTAACAATCTGCGATCTCTTACTTGCATGGCTTCTTGGTTTACGTGGTAGAAAATTTTATTCTACGCTAGCGTAGCGTACGCGTGTTCCTACACCATTACCTAAAAGCACCTCATATTCACCACCTTTCATTGATAGTCTTATTTCCAAATTCCTTAAGATCTTGTAAAGCATAGCTCACTACTTGACATCTGACATCTCATAAACCACCCTTGATAAACTCAACCAACTTATCAAAATTCAAAACTGCGTTTTGAAGTTTGAACTAAAGGCTGAAGCCATAACGTTTTTCTTTTCTGATGGCTTGAAGCACCAGTAGCTTGCAACTTGCAAGTCCACTCTCACATCAGTACCTCACCAGAAAACAGTAGTTGTTTAATGTATGGTGATTTTATCCAAGTTGCCAAATCATCAAGGTTCCAAAACGCATTCAGCAATAAGAGTCACACAGAAGGCATCTGGGATCTAAAATGCAGCTATGGCCGCCTAGTTAACAAATAAGATATCAACATGGAGCCGGTTTAACAAAAATCTACCGAAGATGATAAGATTCTGCAACTGGTTTGATCTAACAGACGATGAATATCATTGTACTAGCAACACTTCAAACAATCAAATTACTATTTCCTTGGTCCCGTGTAAGTACACCAAAACTAAGCACAGTTCAACATCCAAAAGCACAAAAAAATCAGAGTTCAAGGTCTACTTGCCTATCACCAGCGAATTCGTATTCCTCAATACTGACACCGCTAACCATCCTTCCTGGAGAGAGCTCAGCTTCAGCTTACCGCATTAAGATCGCAGCTACGGACCCAACAGACACCCCGAGAGCGCAAGAGATGGCGACCACCCGCGTCCGGAGCAGCATCAGGTTAACGTTCTTCGCGGCCTGGAGGCACAGCGTGAGCACCTGCAGCCGCCCGTTGGCCTCCATCTTCTGGAAGAAGGCGATGGGCTTGATGGCGCGGCGCAGCACCAGGGCGGCCGTGAAGGGGAACGCGAACGCCACCACACACTGCACCGCGGCCGCCGACTCCACCCCCACGGGCGCGCCGTCGGAGACGATCCAAGCTCCGGCGGCGAGGTGCGCCACGCCGAGGAGCGCGAGGGAAGCGCTGAGGCGCTCCACGGCGCGGCGGAGCGCGTCGAGCTCCCGCCGCGTCTCGTCGGCGAGCGGCGACGTGTCGCGCTCCACCGTGGGGCCCTCGATCTCCTGGTGCCGCATCGATTCCGGGGATGCGGGGGCGGCTTCGGGGTTGGGGTTGGTGTCTGGGGTCGTGGAGAAGCGGTGGTGGGGGTGGAGGAGTAGGAGGGGGCTGGGCGCATGGGCGTGTGGTTTGGGGAGGCGCAGCGCGGGGAAGAGCTTGGCCGTGGTGGCCGTGGGGCTCAAGAGGCGGCGGGAGAGGTGGGAGGTCGCCATTGGAGAGTGGGAATGACGAAGGAGGTCGCTACGCTGCAACGGCGCGGCGGCGGCTACCCCTGGGAAAAGTGAGAAATTTCGATATTTGACACTGAATACGTGCGCCTTTTAACTTTTAAATCCCAATTCGTACGTCTTTGAAAATTTAACCCTGTCACTACGAATTCTTTTGATTCAAGGGATTCTCTTCATTTTCGCAGTGACAAGTGTCAAAATATAAAAGGAGAGAAAATGAGAAGAATCCCTTGAATCAAAAGAATTCGTAGTGACAGGGTTAAATTTCCAAAGGCGTGCGAATTAGGGGTTAAAAGTTGAGAGGCGCACGTATTCAGTGTCAAATATCGAAATTTCTCGGGAAAAGTCTTCTCTTTTTCCGGTATGTGCGCTTTCCCGGTAGCCATGTGCGGCTCACCACGTTTGGCCAGCCAGCTCTGTCTCCGGTTTTTGGGCTAGTTTACAGAGAAAATGGCTCCAAAGAACATTGGTGTTCAGCCCAAGGTTTGGCTTCAACCTTCAAATTTCTCCGGCCGGTGTATTGAATTGCCTACACAATCTCATATTTACCTTGGACTAGTTTCATTACGAGAAAATTGATATTATGCCACTCCTTTAGAGTGGCTTCGATAAAATGCCACTCTCTAGATGGCAATTGTTAAAATGCTATCCAATACATGATTAGCTCTATGATTTGCCATTTTTGGGGTTTTAGCCATTTCTTTTTTATTTTTTATTTTTTCCCCTAAAATTGCATAGGAAATGTCCATAATACCCTCCTTAGCCATTTCTTATAGAAAGTCTCCGAGCTGAAGCGCCGCGTGGTCGCCGGTCTCTGCAAGAACTCCAACACCGAAACACAGTGGAGGTAACAACTCATCAGTGGCCAAATCGCAAATAAAGATTGCTCATTGCGCGCTGCAACCTGCAGTACTAATTGCCAATGCCAATCCGCGTACAGGTACTTGGTCTTGGGCCAAGCTTGCTTCCACCTCGGCTTAATGGAGGACGCCGTGGTGCTACTCCAGATCGGTCGCCGCCTCGCCTCTGCTGCGTTCCGCCGCGAGAGCGTGTGCTGGTCGGAGGACAACTTCTCCCCGTCTAACTTGACGGCCAACGTTGTCACCGTGCCTGCCAGCAGAAGAGCGTCCAAGTCCGGCTCGGCGTCCGAAATGCCATCCGTTGTCAACGTTGATATTATGGACAAAGAAATGGCTAAGGAGGGTATTATGGACATTTCCTATGCAATTTTGGGGGGGATAAAAAATGAAAAAGAAATGGCTAAAACCCCAAAAATGGCAAATCATAGAGCTAATCATGTATTGGATGGCATTTTAACAATTATCATCTAGAGAGTGGTATTTTATCAAAGCTGGAGTGGCATAATATCAATTTTCTCGTTTCATTACACATCAATGTCTTTCTTCTCAACGACCACATCAATCTGCGAGGCAGTGGTATCAAAAAAACCTGCGACAACATCCTATCGTCCAACATATTCTGCTGTTGATGGTATGAATCATACAAATGTTGGAGGTCAGGAGAGTAGCTTGAATGATGATGGTGTGTATCGTACAAGTGTTCGAAGTATAGAATAAAAGGTGAATGAGGAAGAAAAGTTGCTGAAAGATACAGAAATGAAGATAGTGGGCCCAAACATTAAAGGAGAGAGTCAAGATAAACTTCATTTTACTGACAGTGAAGAAAACCTATCATGTCACAGGACTCTTAACAACTTTGCTAAAATGGTGCGTGTGGTTCTAAATGAAAGTTAGGACGACGAAGAGACGATACTAGAAAGAAATGCATTTCAACAGGAACCTAGAAGATGCTAAAAACAAAAACATCATAGATAGGGCGAAAGAAAGAGCAAAGTTGAAGGATCACCCCGCCCGTTTTGGTTTGAGCTTCTGACTTCTAGTTTATTATTCATTAATTTCATCATTTTCTGACTTTTTAGCTTTTTGAGCTTTTTTTGCCGCTAACATATGTTTTTTATTTTTAATTTTTTTAAATTTAATTACGCCAAAAAGCCACCAACATCCATAGTACAAAATAAGCCAGCTACAATGCAAAATAAACTACTGAGCGCCCCCCTCTCACAGGAGGTATGAAACATTGCCCACAGTACTTAATGCCTCCTTATACCAAACTGCATCTATTTTGGGTGTGAGTTTGGGTTGTTCAATTGAGGCTATTGATCAAAACATTGAGTTGATTAAAGATATGGAGCAAGGTAGAGCTCATTTATATTTTGAAAGTCATAAAAGCTCTCTACTCAAAATATGGACAATAAAGTAAGTTAGGATGTTGCCCATATTACTTTATTAGTTGATTCTGTCTCTCATGATAAAAATTCTAATATGGACTTAGAAGAGGCCTATTTGCAACATTTTTAATTGGTCTCTTCTATAAAGAAAAATAAAAAATGGGTCACTAGAAATTGTCTATGTGCAACCCTTAAGTAAAAATAAAAAGGTTATAGAAAAAAATGAAATGTCTTATATGGAATGTTAGGGTAATTGGCATCCTTGAAAAAAAGGAGATACTTAAAAGAAACTCTCCTAAACCAGAAATTACATTTCATTGGTTTACAGGAGACAAAAAAGAAGATTTTTCCAATCAATTCCTTTCTTCTTTGAGTGGAGGCCAAGATTTTAATTGGTTTTGGTCATCTGCTAAGGGAAGATCTGGGGGCATTTTGGTTGCAACAGTAGATGTTAAATTTGATATAGCGGTATATTTTAAATTTGATATAGAGGATAAACAAGAAAGAGATCTTTTTTGTAAAACTTTCTATAAAAATAAATGTGATGGCTTCTTATGGAATTTTATTGTAATATATGGAGCGGCTCAGGAGGCTGGCAAATCTACCTTCCTCAATGAATTGGCTAATATTTTACATAGAATTAAAGACTTAGTTATGATGGGATTGTAATATCTTAAGAAAGGAAAAATGAGAAAATAAAAAAGGGGTTATACTAAATGGAGTTTTTTGTTCAATGCTATCATTGAACAAAATAATTTGAGAGAATTAGAATTACGTGGTAGATCCTTTACATGGAGTAATGACCATGAGGACCCTACCTTTGAAAAAATAGATAGAGTCCTAGTAGTACTAAATGGGAAGAAAAATATCCTCTGACAAGTGTCACTACTTTGGTGAAAACATTGTCAGATCATGCTCCTATGTTGGTTGACACTGGTGAACTAGTCAATAAGAAAGAAAAACCTTTTAAATTTGAACTAAATTGGTTTTTGAGAGATGATTTCTATGAGACTGTTAACATTTGGAATTCACCTATAGTTGCCTCTTCCCATTTGGATGCTTGACAATTAAGGATGAGAATGTTGTGGAAAAATTTGAAAGGGTGGAATATAAATATGGAAGGTTGGTATAAAAAGCTTAAAGCTGAGATATTAAAACAAATTAATTTTCTAGATAAGAGATGTGAACACATGATCTGAATGTTGAGGATAGAGAGGAGAAGAAAAATTGAAGGAACAACTGTTTAGGATCTTAAGACAGGAGGAATTGAAATGGTGCAGATCCCATCCTTGGCGACGCCTGAGAGATCCCATCTCCCCGCTTCGCCTCCCCGGTCGCCGTCGGCCTCCCTGCGCCGCCCCCGCGCCTCCCCGTGCGTCTCCACTCGTCGGCTCCGCCGACTCCCCGGGCCGCCGCCGCCTTCGCCCGGAACGCCTCCGCCTTCCCCGGGCCCGGTCTCGGCTCGGTGCCTCCGCCGGCCTCCACGCGCCGTCGCCGGCCTCCCTGCGAAATAAGAGTCCCCGCGCCTCTCCGCTGGTCGCCGCCCGACTCCACCCGGTCGCCGTCGCGGGCCTCCGCCCGAGGCCGCCTGCTCGAGGTCGCCGCCGGCTGCTCCTCCCTCGCCCGAGGCCGCCGCCGCCGGCCGCTCGCTCAGCGCCGCCGCTCCCACGCGCCGTCGCTCCGCGCCGCCGGCCGCTCCGCGCTGTCTGCGCCGCCAGCGGCCACCGCCGCCGCCTCCTGCGTGTGCGCGTGTGTGCGTGTGTTTTCTAACGGGCCGAAGGCCCGTTAAGTTTTAGGGTTTCGAGAAAAAAAGAAAAAAAGAAAAAAAGAAAAAAAAACGTCGTTCTAACCGCCGCGCCGTCCAGCGCCGCCTGTTAGACTTCGTTGCCTTGGTCGCCGCGCCGTCCAGCGCCGCCTACCAATGGGCACCGTTTCCCTCCCTCGCTGCCCGGTGATCTTTAATGGTGTTAATTACACCGACTTCGTGTCTCACATGCGCATTCACATGTGTGGTCTTCGTCTCTGGGGCGTCCTCTCTGGCGATGTCACCTGCCCGCCTTGCCCTATTCCTCCGACGGAGCCTACGCCTGTTGCATTGCCTCCGACAGCCGATAAGGCTGCTGCTGATGAAGCTGATGATAAAGCTGCCTCTGCCTACCAGGAGGCTCTGGATTCCTACAAGGATCGTCTGACCGTCTACACTCAGTAGTACGATGACGACGCTCGGGCTGCTGCTGTCTTCATCGCCAGTGTCCAGCCTCAGTTTTCTTCTGAGGTTATGGGACTCCCTTCGGCTTTCCAGATGTGGACTCATCTTCGTCAGCGCTACGAGCCCTCTGGTGATGCCCTGTACCTGTCCGTGGTCTGCCAGGAGCACTCTCTTCAGCAGGGCGATGCTACTGTTGACGCTTTTTACGCTCAGAGTTCTGCTGTCTGGCGTCAGTTGGACTCACTCCGCACTGCTGGCTATCGTACCTGTCCGTGCTGCCTGGATGTACGTGCTGACCTGGAGTTTCAGCGAGTTTACGAGTTCCTTACTCGCCTTCATCCTGAGTTCGAGTAAAGGCGTGCCCAGCTCCTTGCACGCCACCCTCGTGTCACTCTCCTGGAGGCTCTTACCGAGATACGCGCAGAGGAGACTCGTTTGAGTGGTGCTGGTCTGATGCCACTCCCCTCTGTACTCGCCGCTCGTCCGCCTGCTACACTGCCTCCTCCAGCGGCTACCACAGGTGGTGGTGGCCGTCCTCCGTCTGGAGGTGGCCGTCCTCACTGTTCCTACTGCGACAAGGATGGCCACACTGAGTCTCAGTGCTACAAGAAGAAGCGGCATCTTTCACGCCGTTCTTCTACTAGCACTAGTGCTTCTACGACGACGTCTGCCTCGACTTCTTCAGCAGCTTCTCTCACCGAGCAGGAGATAGCCAGACTTCGACGCCTACTTGCCGCTTCAGGTTCTCCCTCGACAGGTTCTGCAGGTTCTGCTACTGACTCTTCGGGCACTGAGAGACCACCTCCTACACAGTCAGGTACCTCCCCGTGGATTCTTGATTCTGGAGCATCTTTTCACATGACTCCTGATCCTTCCACTCTGTCTTCTATTACACCTCTTGATTCTCCTGTCAGTGTTCTTACTGCTGATGGTACATCTCTTTCTGTCTCTGGTCGAGGATCTCTTAGCAACTCATCTTTTCATGTTCCTTCTGTTGCTCATGTTCCTCGCCTTACCTTGCAAGTTCTCCACTCCTATTCGTGTCTTTCGTGCTGATTCTGCTGGCGAGTACCTCTCTCATCACCTGCGCAGCTTCCTTGCTGAGCAGGGCACTCTCGCTCAGTTTTCTTGTCCTGGTGCTCATGCTCAGAATGGTGTCGCTGAGCGCAAACATCGTCACCTCTTTGAGACGGTTCGTGCTCTGATGATCGCCGCCTCTATTCCACCTCACTTTTGGGCCGAGGCTGTTTCCACTGCCACCTATCTCGTCAACATTCAGCCCTCTTCTGCTCTTAAGGGTGCGATCCCTGTTGAGCGTCTCTGTGGTCTTCTTCCTGACTACTCTGCTCTTCATCTGTTTGGATGCGTTTGCTACGTTCTCCTCGCCCCTCGAGAACGCACCAAACTGACCGCTCAGTCTGTTGAGTGTGTCTTTCTGGGGTACAGTGCCGAGCACAAGGGCTATCGGTGCTGGGATCCTGTTGGTCGTCGGATACGGGTTTCTCGGGATGTGACTTTCGACGAGCCTCGTCCATTCTACCCACGTCCTGCCTCTCCTTCGGCTTCCTCTGTGGAGTCTCTGTCTTTCTTGACCTTTCCAGATACTCCTATATCTGTTTTGCCCTCGTCCACCTGTACTACTGAGTCTCCATATATTCCCCCTGTGGCCTCTCCGCCGTTGTCGCCGCCTGTGTCGTCTCCTACGACTCCCCAGGCTCCTCCCACTATCGTCTACACTCGTCGACCTCGTATTGAGAATATTTCAGATGAGCCATCTTCTCCTGATGTTTCATCTTCTTCTGATGCTCCATCTTCCCCTGATGGGTCATCTTCTCCTCGCTACGCTCTCCGCGATCGCCAGTCGATTCGGCCTCCTGCCCGTTTTGCCTTTGCTGGCGCAGCTACTCGTGAGCCTGTCTCCTACCGGGATGCTGTTACTCACCCTGAGTGGCAGCTTGCCATGGCCGAGGAGATTGCTGCCCTCGAGCGTACTGGTACTTGGGATCTTGTTCCTTTTCCATCTCATTCTCATCCCATCACATGTAAGTGGGTCTATAAGATTAAGACTCGCTCTGATGGCTCTCTTGAGCGCTATAAGGCGCGTCTTGTTGCTCGTGGCTTCCAGCAGAAGCATGGTGTTGACTACGACGAGACTTTTGATCCTGTGGCCCACATGACCACTCTTCGCACTCTTCTTTCGGTGGCGTCTGTTCGTCACTGGTCTGTTTCTCAGCTTGATGTCAAGAATGCCTTTCTTAATGGCGAGTTGCGTGAGGAGGTCTACATGCATCCGCCACCTGGGTATTCTGTTCCTGAGGGCATGGTCTGTCGCCTTCGTCGCTCTCTCTATGGCCTTAAGCAAGCCCCTCGTGCTTGGTTTGAGTGCTTCTCCTCTGTGGTCACTGCTGCTGGTTTTTCAGCTAGTGATCATGATCCTGCGCTTTTTGTCCACACTTCGTCTCGTGGTCGGACTCTTCTTCTCCTGTATGTTGATGATATGATCATTACGGGAGATGATTCTGAGTACATTGCCTTTGTCAAGGCTCGTCTTAGTGAGCAGTTCCTTATGTCGGATCTTGGTCCTCTTCGTTACTTCCTTGGGATTGAGGTTACTTCCACTCCAGATGGTTTCTTTATGTCCCAAGAGAAATATATTCAGGATCTTCTTGATCGCGCCTCTCTCACTGATCAGTGTACTGTTGAGACTCCCATGGAGCTCAATGTTCACCTCCGACTCTCTGATGGCGAGCCTCTTTCTGATCCGACTCGCTATCGTCATCTTGTTGGGAGTCTTGTCTACCTTGCTGTTACTCGTCCGGATATCACTTATCCAGTTCATATTCTGAGTCAGTTTGTTTCAGCTCCCACTCAGGTTCACTACAGTCACCTTCTTCGAGTTCTGCGATACCTTCGTGGGACTATCTCTCGCCGTCTCTTCTTTCCACGTTCCAGCTCGTTACAGCTTCAGGCCTATTCGGATGCTACTTGGGCCAGCGATCCCTCTGATCGCCGGTCTATCTCTACTTACTGTGTTTTTCTTGGTGGTTCTCTTATTGCCTGGAAGACGAAGAAACAGACTGCAGTGTCCCGTTCGAGTGCAGAGGCTGAGTTGCGAGCTATGGCTCTCTTGACAGCAGAGATTACTTGGCTACGGTGGTTACTTGAGGATTTTGGTGTTTCTGTCACTACACCGACCCCTCTCTTGTCAGACAGTACAGGTGCTATCAGTATTGCTCGTGATCCTGTGAAGCATGAGCTCACCAAGCACATTGGTGTTGATGCTTCTTTCATGAGGACTTGTGTGCATGATCAGGTGATTACCCTTCAGTATGTGCCTTCAGAGCTTCAGATAGCGAATTTCTTCACGAAGGCCCAGACTCGAGCACAGCACAGCTTCTACCTCTCCAAACTCAGTGTTGTTGATCCACCATGAGTTTGAGGGGGTGTTAGAGATATATGTATAGTTTGTTATTCCCCATTGTTATGAGGGGTTCTTTGCATATTTACCTCCTGTACTTTGTGTATATATACTGGCCCATTGGCCTCATATGAATACAAGCGCTATTCATAACAGTTGAGACCTAATCAAGTTTGATCTTGAGAACCTTTTGGATGTTTTCATAAAGGGCAGTTAGACATTGCAAGGCTAAATTATGGGGTGATCACCTTGTTACCTAAGTGTAAGGATGCTAAAAATATTCAAAAGTTTAGGCCAATTTGTCTCTTGAATGTTATTTTCATGATTTGTATGGCTGATCAAATAATTTCTGACTCAGACTGCCTTTCTAAAAAATATGTATAGTACGAAAGGAGTGTTCATGCTTCATGAAGTCTTGAACACCATACATAAAAAGAAACAATCTGGTATGCTTTTCAAAGTGGATTTTGAAAAAGTTTATGATAAGTTTAAGTGGCCTTTTCTATATTAGGTGATGAGAAAAAAAAGGATTTGATAATTTTTGGTGTGTTGGACAATGAAGGTAGTAAGGGGAGGTAAGGTGAGTATAAAAGTAAATGATAAGATTGGCCCTTATTTTAACACTCACAAAGATCTTAGACAGGGAGATCCATTACCTCCAATCCTTTTTGATGTTGTAGATGATGCCTTAGCTATTATGGTTGGCAAAGCTCAACAAGAAGGTTTGGTACATGGTTTGATTCCTGATTTAATGGAAAATGGTCTTGTCATTCTGCAATATGCATATGATACGATTTTCTTAATTCAAGATAATTTTAAAAGTGCTAAAATCTAAATTTCATTTTATGTCTTTTTGAAATGATGTCTGGCTTAAAGATTAATTTTCATAAGAGTGATTTTTTTGGTGAGGCTAAGAATAAGAAAATGGAGTATAGTCAAATCTTTACTTGTGGAATTGGAAGTCTACCTATAAAATATATTGGGCTTCCTGTAAATATCAAGAATTTGAGTCATAAAGAGTGGAGGGATACTAAAAATAAGATGGAAGGTAAGTTAGGGCGCTGGCAAGGTAAACTTCTGTCTATTGGCGGCAGGTTAACTTTACTAAACTCAAGCTTGAGTAATGTTCCTTTATACATGATATCCTTTTACAAATTACCTATGGGTGTTAAAAATAGGATGGACTTGTACATGAAAAGACTACTATGGCAAGAAGATCAAGGTATAAGGAAAATACACCTAGAGGTTGGCCTGTTGTATGCCTTCCAAAAGACCAGGGTGGGCTTGGGGTGCTAGATTTAGATACTATGAACACTGCTTTATTAGGGTAATGGCTTTATAAACTTGAAACTGAGAATGTTTTATGGCAAGATTTGCTCATAAACAAATACTTAAACTCTAATACTATCAGTTAATTAGAGTGTAAATTTGGAGATTCACATTTCTAATCTGGTTTAATGAGGTGTGAATCATGCAGCGGCAGCACGAATCGCGTGATGATGGCATGGATCAAGCCTGTGTGTTGCGAAGCTCAAGGAGAGGGGAAACCGACAGATCAAGTCGATACATTGTTCATCGGGGAGGCGGATTGAGTTGCAATAATCCAAATCGCTCAATAGTGATGCAAATTGACGTCTGCAGCAGTGATGATAGGTCTCCTCCCCGTTGTTGTTGTTGTTGCCGCCTCCACATCTTGAATAATTTCCCTCTTAGTCTCTTCCAAAGTAGAGTGTTAGTGCAAACTTGGGCTAGAAGAAGAAGAAGACAGTAGATAGGACAAGAAAGGTAGACAGGAGTTCAGAATAGTTCAGAAAAAATGGTTCACAAAGTTCGTGTCCAACTAGCCTCCCGAACTCTCTCTTAAATACTCTCGATTACATCCAATCTGGGCCGGTTACAAACGGATTGGGCCGGCGTTTGCGAATGGGTTTGGAAACCCGGCTTGCTTCAGCGTTTGTACTTGCATCTGCTCCTGCGCTTGCATCTTCTTCATTGGCCGTTGTTGTCGGACTTGGGACAGTGTTAACATTCCCTTCCCCATAAGAGCCGGCATGTCCCCATGCCGGAGCACGGGGAAACTGCTGACGAAGCTGCTCATAGGGTTCCCAAGTAGCGAGGGAGGAAGGCATCAGCGACCACTTGATCAACACTTGCTCGATTGGGTGATCGCCCGACGTCCAGCGGCGCTGCAATACTCGCTCAGGGACCTGAAACTCAACGTCAGTAGAGGGCAAGAGAGCTGTTACCGGAGCGGAGCCTTGTGATTTCTTGAGCTGTGAAACATGGAAAACGGGATGCACTGATGACGAAGGAGGCAGTGCCAATTTGTAAGCCACAGCACCCACACGGCCGACAATCTTGTACGGTCCAAAGAAGCGGAATGCCAGTTTCTGATGGGAGCGCCGAGCAACTGAAGCTTGTGCATAGGGTTGTAATTTTAGGAAGACCCAATCGCCGATCGCGAATTGTCGTTCAGTACGGTTTTTATCCGATTGGCGCTTCATACGATCTTGAGCTCGGAGAAGATGTTGTCTAACCAAGTCTTGCATCAAAGATCGTTCGGAGAGCCAGTCATTCAAATCTGGAATAGTCGCGCCCACAAGGTCGGGAGAGAGCCCAAAATGCCGAGGTGAATATCCATACAAAACTTCAAATGGAGTTCGGCCGAGGGCTAAATGGAAGCTGGAATTATACCAAAACTCAGCGAGAGATAGCCATTGTTTCCATTTAGTCGGACAAGCATGAACGAAACAACGTAGGTATGTCTCAAGGCATTGATTCAGGCGTTCTGTTTGTCCGTCAGTCTGCGGATGATAAGCGGTACTCATGCGAAGCTCAGTCCCAGCCAATTTGAACAATTGCTTCCAAAAGGCACTAGTGAAAATGCGATCCCTGTCAGAGATGATTGCCGTTGGCATGCCATGAAGACGATACACTTGATCCAAGAACAGTCGGGCTACTGTATGTGCCGAAAAGGGATGATGCAAAGGTAGGAAGTGACCAAATTTGGTGAATTTATCGATAACCACCAGAATGGCATTAGCTGAACCCGAGACTGGCAACCCTTCGACAAAATCCATAGAGATGACGTCCCAGGCAGCAGAAGGGACTGGTAAAGGTTGGAGGAGTCCAGGGTACTTGTTTCTGTCAGGTTTAGCTTGCTGGCAAATGTCACAGGATTGTACCATGGACCAAATGTCAGCTCTCATGGTAGACCAATAGAAGAGTTGTTTTACTCTATGGTAAGTAGCTGGAGCCCCAGAATGGGCCCCCAATGCACTGGAGTGTAAGGCTGCAAATATTCTATTGTGGAGCTCGGTATTAGTGCCCAACCAAATCCGACCCTTATACCTGATAATGCCATTGATTAGAGAATAGTGATGAGCAGCCTCTGGATTGACTGAGAGCTGCGTCAAAAGTTGTTGAGCTGCTGGATCAAACATGTAACTTTGCTGAATGTCCTGGAGCCACTGTGGTTGCACAGAAGTTACTGTCAGTAGCTGATCGGAGGCTAGACAACGGGACAGGGCATTCGCCGCTGTGTTGTCGACTCCTTTTTTATATATGACTTTGTATTGTAGCCCCAACAATTTGGTAAACACCTTTTGTTGCCAAGGAGTGTGCAGCCGCTGTTCGTTGAGGTGGATCAGGCTCTTTTGATCAGTATG
Organism: Dendrocalamus latiflorus; assembly: GCA_017311315.1. Classification (NCBI taxonomy): domain Eukaryota; kingdom Viridiplantae; phylum Streptophyta; class Magnoliopsida; order Poales; family Poaceae; genus Dendrocalamus; species Dendrocalamus latiflorus. Next base: position 8,078,004 of record CM029639.1, read on the forward strand.
GATATAGAATTCCCCTTGTAACAAATAATGTCGCCATTGCTCCACAGCTACTAAAATAGCTAAGTATTCTTTCTCATAAGTTGATAACCCTTGATTTCTTGGTCCTAAAGCCTTGCTGATGTAAGCCAACGGGTGTCCATTCTGTAAAAGAACTGCCCCCACTCCCGTAGCGCAAGCATCAGTCTCGATGTGAAATGGGAGAGTAAAATCCGGAAGAGCAAGGCAAGGAGATGAACTGAGAGCTTGCTGCAGACGTTGAAAAGCTAGATGGTGTTCCTCCTTCCACAAAAAGGGAGTATCTTTGCACAATAACTCAGTCAATGGTTTTGCAATAATGCCAAAGTGCCGGACAAATTTTCTGTAGTAGCCAGCTAGTCCAAGGAATCCTCTTACGTCCTTCACACATTTAGGAACGGGCCAATTTTGAATTGCCGCTACTTTAGCAGGATCAGTAGAAACGCCAGCACTACTGATAATATGGCCTAAATATGCTATGGATCTCTGAGCAAACTTGCATTTAGAGAATTTCAACCTCCACTGGTCATTAGACAGCCATTGAAATACCTGGGATAAATGAGACAGATGGTCTCCGAAGGTCTTGCTGTAGACCAAGATGTCATCGAAGAAGACTAGAACAAACCTTCTAAGACCTGGGGCTAATGTTGTGTTCATGGCACCTTGGAACGTTCCGGGGGCTCCTGTCAATCCGAAAGCCATTACCCTGAATTCATATTGTCCTAAATGTGTCTGAAAGGCAGTTTTGTGTTCTTCTCCTGGTTGAAGTAATATCTGGTGGAAGCCGGCTCGAAGGTCTAAAGTAGAGAACCATTGTGAATGTGCTAACTCATCCATCAGCTGATCAAAGACGGGAACAGGGAATTTGGACTTAAGAGTGATAGCATTCAGCTGCCTGAAATCCACACAGAATCGATACCCTCCATCTTTTTTTGGAACCAGCAGGATAGGAGAGGAAAAGATACTAGCACTAGGCTGTATAATACCTTGCTGTAGCATATCCTGTACTTGTTTTTCGAGCTCGTCCTTCAGTTTGGGTGGGTATCTGTAGGGTCGGATGGCAAGGGGTTTAGAGCCAGGAATCAGAGGAATTGCATGATTACAGGCTCTAGTGGGAGGTAAACTTGTAGGTGGGTCAAAGAGGTGAGCGAAAGAATGTAACAAAGGATGAAGCTCAGTAGGTAGATTAGTTAAGTCCAAAGGAGATGTGTCAGAAGTAGCATAAGAGATCTGCAACAGTAGGTTTTCAGAAACTACAGGTTGTATTCCTTGTAAAAAGGCATGAGATCCTTCATAAGGAATGAGAAGCCACTTCTGAGCCCAATGGACTTGCATTGGGCTGTACTTTTCCAGCCAGTCTATGCCAATAATCAGATCGTAATGAGCTAATGACAGGACCTTAAAATCTGATACGAATGTGCATCTATCAACACTCCACTTCAAGTTATGCAAGATACCTGGACTAATAAGAACACCACCGCCAGCAACATGTACTGAAGTCGGCTGAGAATGCACAGACTGAGGGCTCATCCTTTTAAGCACAAGGTTACTGACAAATGAAGAGGAACTTCCCGAATCCACAAGAGCCGTAACAGGAATGCCTTGTAACGATCCACAGAACTGGATAGTACGCGGGGCAGGAGCACCAGAAACAGCTGCCTTAGAAATTGCTAAAAAAATTTGATCAGTTGCCGCACCTGAAGAAGAATCCGACGGTGGTGTTGACTCTTCAATAGAAGCAGATTCCCAAAGGTCCTGGACCGCATGTAATACGTCAGGTGCACATCTGTGGTCCTTAGACCATTTGGCCGAGCATTTATAACAGAGCCCCATAGCACGTCTGTAAGCTTTCAGAGCCGCCAATTTTGAATCCATAGCTGCATTGTTTGAGGAAGCGTCGTGGATTCCAGGTCCGGACTTGTCAGTTTTGGGTGGTGGAGGAAGTGGCATTGGAGACTTCAGCAATGGTCTTGCCCCGGATGCCCATGAAGTCCGGGTATGATCCCGAACACTCCCAGCTTCTTCCTGCAATAAAGCCAAGGAACAAGCAGCATCCAGATTCTTTGGTCTTTGGACAAGAACAGTAGAGCGTATGTCAGCACGTAGCCCATCTATGAATCTAGTGGTGAAATAGACCGGGTCAATGCCCCCCGCATAAGCGGTGAGCTGATCTACCAGTTCAGTGAAACGTGTGACATATTCAAACACAGTGGTTGTTTGTTTCACATGGAAAAGTTGTCGTATCAAAAGCTCATGCTGATCACGATCAAATCATTCACTAAGTAGACAACAGAATTGTGCCCAAGACGCCTGTTCGAGGTGTGGTTCAACAGATTGCAGCCATCGCGCTGCCGATCCTTCCAAGCGCATTTCAGCTACCCGAACCCACATGTTAGAATCAACCCCATACATTTCAAAATACTTCTCACACCGAGAACGCCATAAACGCGGGTTGTCACCGTCGAATTTAGGGAATTGCAATTTCGGCAGACGTCCCGTGGAAGGTGGGTGGTGTACTGGAGGTGGGGGTCGCGGTTGCGGAAATAAACGAGGAGTGGCAAATTGATGGGAACCAGTGTGCATACCATTGTCCGGGACGGAAGACTGAGTCAGTGATGACCCGAGCCCACCATCCCGTGCGAAAGTTGCAGCGCCGTGCCCTTTGGGCCCATCGGTGGGGATTCCGGCAGATGGGCGCGCGGCCACCGATATTGGAGACGAGAGGAGACCCGGGCGGTGCGACGCAGTGTCGAACACAGCGCGGTCCCAAGTCTTTGCGACCTTCTGCACTTCGAGCTTCAAGTCGTCGTCGACGCTCTCCAGCTCGGGACGCCACGAATGGAAGTCCGCCGCAGCAACCTCGAGAGCGGTCACACGTGCATCGCGTTCATCGGCGATGTGCGCGACGCGGATTGACTCGAGATCGGAGAGGCGCTTGGAGACGACCACCTCATGATCTGAGTGGGCAACCTCCAGGCCAGCGAGTCGGCGATCAACAGCAGCGTTGCGATCCGCACGCTCGCGCTCCATATCGGCGAAGCGCTTTTCCCAGCGGGCTTCGTGATCGTCGAAACGGCGTCCAAACTCGTCGAGGACAAGCTTCAGGTTGGGATCCATGGCACCAAGCCGCCGTTGCCGGCGAGTGTAATGGTGGTGTTTGGCGTCGGTCGCTTGGTCCAGCGTGGAACCAGAGGGTGGGGAAAGAGAAGGATCGAGATGAATCTGATACCAGGTTGTTAGCGCAAACTTGGGCTAGAAGAAGAAGAAGACAGTAGATAGGACAAGAAAGGTAGACAGGAGTTCAGAATAGTTCAGAAAAATGGTTCACAAAGTTCGTGTCCAACTAGCCTCCCGAACTCTCTCTTAAATACTCTCGATTACATCCAATCTGGGCCGGTTACAAACGGATTGGGCCGGCGTTTGCGAATGGGTTTGGAAACCCGGCTTGCTTCAGCGTCTGTACTTGCATCTGCTCCTGCGCTTGCATCTTCTTCATTGGCCGTTGTTGTCGGACTTGGGACAGTGTTAACATAGAGGCAGATCTAGCATGTAACGATTGGACCTCTTGCTAAGTTGAGTATAAATTTTTTTTGAAGGTAACAAATGATACTTATAAGCAGACAATAACATTATATTTAGAAGTGACCTGATGGTACTTTTTCGTGGGGTCCGCCCCTGTTCCAATGCTATCGAAGTCATCTAAACCTAATTTTGATTGCCACGTTGAAACTTGGGTACGGTTTCGGAGAAGCTTGGAGCTTGGACCCCTTGGCCAGACAGCGGCTTCGCTCGGATCTGGACCGGACCCTGCCCAAATGGAACCGGAAGGATTCCATCTGATGTGATCCCACATTACGTTTACCCCTCTCGAAGGCGGATTTTTAGTGCGATGCTTAACCTTAACACGTGGCGGAACAAGGGAAGACACTATGGACACGGGGACGGAGCACACGCCAGCGGCTCCGCACACCGTCCGGTTCGGCGTGCGGGTTTGCCTTCCTCTCCAATCCAGCGGCCACCGCACGGCTTGCAAGAACCGTCTCCCCTCCTCCGTCTTCCCCTTTCCTCCGAGAAAATTGCTATTATAGGACGCGAAACAATGGGCTTCGCTATTATAGGACTCTAAACGTCGACTTCGCTAAAACGACCCTTGAAACATTGGCACTTTGTTATAGATGACATTTGGTCTTTTTAATCTCTTTTCTCAACTAAAATACATGTATTTTGCCATAATGTGACCGAATTGCCCTTCTCCCAGTATTTCACCAAACCTTAATATATAAAAGGATCTCCTCTTTTTTGCCTTCCGATGCGCCGTCTTCTCTCCCAGGTATATCTTCCTCTCAAACTTCTTCTTCTCTCTCCTAGGCACCCCAATCTCTCTCTCCTCCGTTTGTGGCCGCATGAGAGTGCATGGGGACTGCATGGCGCCGGCGTTGTGGGCGGTGGTGGCGGCGCCGCGGCCGGCGGCGCCGGCGGCGCCGGCGGCTGGCGGTGAGGTTCATGCGGCGGCGCTGCGTTGCACACCTGCGTACGCGCCTGCGCTCTCGGCTTCCATGGCGTGGTAGCGGCGGCGGCCCGGCGGGGTTGGCGTCGGTGGCGGCGCGAGCAGCCGGCCGGTGCACGGCGGCGCCACGCCCTCTCGCCTACGCACGTGCTGCGCAATACGGCAGAAGGGCAATACGGTCACATCATGGTAAAATACATGTATTTTAGTTGAGAAAAGAGATTAAAAAGACCAAATGTCATCTATAACAAAGTGCCAATGTTTCAGGGGTCGTTTTAGCGAAGTCGACATTTGGAGTCCTATAATAGCGAAGCCCATTGTTTCGCGTCCTATAATAGCAATTTTCTCCTTTCCTCCCTCCCCGCCCCGCACCACGCAAACCCTCGCCGCAAGAAGGAAATTTTGAGCCAAAACCCACAAGCCAACGGCCATGGTGGTGTACACGCAGGAGCACGTTTACCGGCACCCGTGGGACCGAGTGACGGCGGCGGCGTGGCGCAAGTTCACGGACCCGGCCTCCCGCACGGCGCTCTCCCACGTCGCCGACGTCCACACCCTCCACCGCCGTCTCGACCTCGCCGAGGGCCGCCTCCACGCGGCGCGCTCCATCACCGTCCGCTCCCCGCCGCTCCCCTTCATCCTCCGCCGCCTCCTCCCCGCCGCCGCCGCGTCTCCCTCCGGCGCCGCGCTCTGCCACTGCGTCGAGACCTCGCTCGTCGACGCCCCGCGACGCGCCATGGACGTCGTCGTTCGCAACGTCAGCCTTCGGGGCCTCATCGAGGTCGAAGAGCGGTCCACCTACCGGCCCCACCTGGAGCGGCCCGACGAGTGGACGCAGTTCAGGCAGGAGACCACGATCCGGTGCCGCCCGCTCGCCGCGCTCGCCGCCGTCGCCGAGAAGGTCGAGAACCGCTGCGCCGAGAGGTTCCTGCAGAACAGCGCCAAGGGGAGGGAGGTCGTCGAGCGGATCTGCCGGTACCTTGAGGCCGAGGCCGCCGGCGCCGCGCCCTCCGCCGTCTGACTTGGTCTGGTTTGCTTCCCCTTTCTTGAGCAGTTCTTGATCTGATCGGATCGAAAGGTTCGCTCGATCTGTGCTGCGTGTGCACGGCCGGATCTCGCCTCGTAGGCTTTTCTTTTATTTTCCTTTCGTTTTGAATGAAATGATGAGCTGAATCCTGAATGGAATAAAGCTTGTGGTCATAGACTTAATTGTTCTTTTGTCTGCCTAACCAGTTTAACCCCTTTGCTAAGCTATTCTAATGTGCTATGGAAGCACTGGTGCTTATTGCGCTAATTTCACCAATTGGATAATGCTCATGTTTGATAAAAATGCTCATGTTTTGATGGATGTATGGCTGTGTTGATTCCTGCTAAGGGGTAATTCCAGCGACATGTTGTTATCGAAGGTAGGAGGAGATGGGTAATTCTGTGATTTTAGCATAGATGTGTCTATTTGGTTGGTTGGTAAGAATCCATTGGCACACGTTGTGCTGGTTTCTTCGACTACTATCGGAATTGCATTATGCGAGTTTGGGTTCCATGGTTCATCTAAATCTTGTGTGTATTAACTGGTAGATACAACAAATAGCTTGTAGCTTTCTTTGACCACCCTTGCATTCTTAGAAACTTATATTACTGTTGTTAAGGGCCTGTTTGTATTGGCTTTTGCTGATGGTTTTTGGCTTTGGTTGATGAATAGTAGTAACGGATAGAAACGGTTTATAGAAATTAGGGCGTTCGTATTGGTTTATGGCTTTTGGTTTTTTGCTGAGAGCATTATGTAAGAAAGGGCAAACAACGGTACAACACAAAGAACTACAATATTCGAATCGTCATGCGACTTATAGAATTGTGACATAATAAAATACTCAGTGCATTACAACGTGGGTTATAGTAGTGGTTTATAGAAGTTGGGGTGTTCATGTTGGCTTTGTCTTCTCTAAGCGGAAGTCAGAAGCCAATACGAACAGACCCTAAGTGCTGTAGATTGTTCTTCTGCTCCTTTATGGTGTTGCTGATTCTTTATAAAGTTATAAACTTATCTTCGATACCTGGTGGTGGATAGGTTGCATGTTCTATTGTTTGATCTCATGGTGAATAAGTAGATATGTCGAATTAGTTTTAATTAACCTACTTAAGCTTCATCAAGTTAAGAATAGAGGTAAGCAAAGCATAGCTCAAGTGATAAGTAGATTTGTCGAATTAGTTTTAATTGACCTACTTAAGCTTCATCAAGTTAAGAATTGAGGTAAGCCTAGCATAGCTTAAGTAACAATACATTTGTCAACGCGTTGTGCTGCTGCTCCATTCTGCTGTGTTCTTGACTCCTGAACAGATGTGCTCTCTATCTGGGCGTTGAATTTTTGCAATTGGGGGAATGAGGCAATTGAATTTTGTTGCATAGTCTTTTGGGAGTAAACATAATGACTATAAGTTTTGACTTCTGAGAAGTGTGGATTCTCACCCACATCGCAGATTTAATTTTGCTGTCTTCTTGTGCTCATACATGTCTACATATTTTCCTACAGCTTCAACTTTCTCCTGATGTTTATTTCATTTGCTGCTTTTCATAGATACTTAAATTAAACATCTTTCGGAGCATAAATCTAGTTAGTTCGCAGTTGTAGGGAACAATGCGTTTACAAGCCAACAGCTAGTTCTGAAAACACTCAAACAAGAATTCTTCAGGATAGGCATATATTTTTGCTGGAAATTGTGCATGGAAACAAACAGTTGACCACTACATACTGCAGGTAGTCACTGGTTTTCACTTGTTTGTGCTCTGCCTGTGATTTTTTTGTAAGCGCATGCCCTCTCACATCTATTCTTCATAGTTTGATCATTAGTGTATGGTATTGCTTATCAGTATATTTGACACTTAACATTTCTATGTGTGAAGACTACATTTATAATTGAAACGGCATGATCTGAATTCTAAACTGTTTGTACTTTATTCCAGTGATGCTTAAAGGTTACATGGTTGTTCGTTATTATCCCCAGGAATAATTCGTGAACTATCTGTGTGCTAGAAACATTTTACGTACTCAAAAGCCAGTGATTATTGTATGCCACTGCTTGCATTTATTCGAGTTTTGCTTGCATGTATGGTATTGGCCCCCCAACAGCCTCTCATGTTTCACTATCGCTGTAGGCTGGAACACTTCTGCAGATCAGCAGATGTGCGTTACTGTTGGTTACACATATCCTGACAGTTGCAACTTGCAAATTCAATGAAGTATGCCAATGCTCGAGTGTTTTCTGTATGTTAATGGTCCTCAAATAGTATTGTGCTCCAGTTTTGCTAAAGATTGAAACACACCACGCAGATGTGTTTCAGTACTGTGCTGCAAATCCAGTAAAGCTTCTGCATTGCCCAAGATGCAGCTGCGTTTACCTTTGTTGTTTGGATCTGGCGAACCAGCTTGCTTAGTTTCACGTTTGTAATGGTTATAGTGCACAGAAAACTGGACCTGTGTTTGTTAACTGTTATTTTGGACTGTGGTTTTTGGTTTTTAGCTATAGCTTATTAGTCTAATAAATAATAATCGATGAAAAAAATCAAAACTTAATTTCGGCTGAAAAGCATTAAAAAAAGGGCTATATTCTTGCGGACACTCCAGCCTTGCATTTGCGTTGTTGTTACCTTGGCTGGGCTTTTGATTTGGTTTTGTATAGTAATTAGCTTTTAAACGGAGTATTTTTTTAAAATAGAGTCTACAAATTGATTATAATAAAGACTATTTTGACTTTATCTATATCGGTTAAAATTGTACATAAATATTTATCTTCGTACTCTTCCTTATAAACAATTAGAATTCAAGCATTTCTCTACTCCTAAAAGGAGGAGTTGAAGGTGATGGTCAATTCTACGCCCACCCCTTCTTAAAAAAATCGTGCGCTGCCCACCCCCCACGCCCGAACCCCTGCGCTGCCCCCCGAATCCCTGCGGCTGCCTCCCCACCTCATTTCTTCCGCCACCGCACCGGTCCTCCCCTCCCTCCTCCGCCACCGCGCCGCCCTCGCCTCCTCCGCCGTCGCGCCGCCCTCGCCTCCTCCCCTCCCTCTTCCGCCGCCGCGCCGCCCTCGCCTCCTCCCCTCCCTCCTCCTCCGCTCCGCCCTCGCCTCCTCCTCCCCACCCCGCGCCGCCGTCGCCTCCTCCTCCCCCGCTCTTCCGCTCCGCCGCCGCCTCCTCCCCGGCTCCTCCGCTCCACCCTCGCCTCCTCCTCCCCACTCCGCGCCGCAGCCTCCTTCCCTCCCTCCCACCCCGCGCCACCGCCGCCGTCGAGTCCTCTCCCCCCGTTCTCCGCGCCGCCACTCTCCCCTCCCCCCGTCCCAATCTGCGCCCATGTCTCGTCACCGAGTCGTCTCCCCCTCCCACAGTCCTGATCCGCGCCGCCGATGGGTTTGGGAGCGGCGGATTGGGGCGGACTGTACGCCAACAGGAAGGGGGGGGGGCGTGGAGGACGCCGTGGTCGTCGAGGTGGCGCCGCCGCCGTTGGGAATGTGAAGTGGCACGACGCCGGCGAGGAGCGGGGACCCCATTTCTCCGCCGCCTCCTCCCCCGCCCTCCGCGCCGCCGCCTCCTCCCCCGCCCTCCGTTCCGCCGCCGCCTCATACAGATCCGCCGTACTGGTGATCCCCGGAGCAACGCAATGGACCACCTCATACTCTTCCGTCCCCCCGAAACCCACCACCGCCCACGCCGCACGAGATCGTCGCTCGAGCTCGACGTCCTCTGGCTAGCCTCCTCGGCCCCCGGCCGTCTCGCCGCGCTCCCCGACGAGGAGGGTAAGAAGAAGAAGATGCGCTGGGCCACCAACGTCCGAGCCGCGCGCCACATCCCGGAGACCGCCGCGTTGACCCCGTCGGAAATGGCGAGGTCGGCGCTGGCCGGTGCGGATACCGTCGGAGGCGGCGACGCGGAGGGGGAGGTGGGCCCAGCCCGTCGGCGGGGAGGCCATGGTTCCGCCGCACGAGATCGTCGCGCGGCGCACGCTCAAGGGCCGCGACCTCCACCGCGTCCGCAACGCCGTCCTGCGCCGCACCGGCTTCCTCGACTGAGAGGCGGTGGCGAGTCGTCTCGTCACACACACATTTCGTCCTCCGTGTTTCCGGCTATTTTGATTTCTTCCCCAGAGGAGAAGGGGATGGAAAGAAATGAGGTGAGGTGAGATGAGTGAGCAAGGAGTATAACAAGGCATAATAACAGTTCTGTTCCATCACAAATATATGGAAATTTTGGTCCTTATCTATGTTCAATTCGTATGCTGTGTTTCTTGAGAAAGTGAAGATTCAGGTTTCGGTTTCCATGGAAGGAAGACATTAGTGGTTGGGTGCTACGAAATGTTGTTTCTTATATGTTCAGTTCAATGCTTATGCTTAGCCACTTGCCAGTGATGTTCAGCATTGTGGTGGATTAGCTAATACCCCATACAGAATTTCTGGAAATTTCTGTATTTTTAAGCATTTTATGCATGTAATGTTTATGTGATTCTTACATAATGATGGCATGAGGTCTAAGCAGTAAGATCAATGTACACTTTGTGGTGGTTCCATATATCCTTAGGAACTGAGGTTTGGTTTCAATCTGTGGATCAAAATGAAAGGAAGTCTTCAGTAGAAATGCCATCTGTTATACTCTAGCTTAATATTTCTCCTTGGACCATGAGGGTATTCATTTTGTAATTTTTGGGAGGGTTTCCAATTGGTACTGAACTGTGGTGTCTTGTAAACCAGAATTGCAATATTGATGAAAATATGTGGAGTTGCTATCTAATTGAGCTGTGAACAACATCGAAGCTTTACTACTAAACTCAGTTCTATACTGACGTTTTGACACTTTACAAGCATTTTTAGTTGAAGATATACTATCTTGATTTGCACGTGATTCTAAAAGTTTACTAATTATGTTGTCTTTACCTCTAGGTGGTATGCCAAAAGATTCTTGCACCCTGATATTGTGGCACCTTATGAGTATATATTTATCTGGGATGAGGACCTTGGAGTTGAGCATTTTAATGCAGAGGAGTACGCTTTCAATCTCCAAACAATTTTTTTCGTTGCAGGTTTTTTAGATGATTTGCTAACATCATTGACATCACAGGTACATTAAACTTGTCAAGAAATATCAGCTAGATATCTCACAACCTGGTTTGGAGCCAGATAGGGGATTGACATGGCAGATGACCAAAAGAAGAGGGGATCGGCAGGTCCACAAGTAAGTTGAAAAACTCCAGTCTGTAGCTACATGTGGGCTGCTTGGTTTTATGTCCTCTAGAAACATGTGTTACCTCATGACATTATTTTATCAGTGGTCTTCAAAATGTGCTGTGCACAAGGATTCAAAATTTTAAGACTTGTGCAAGGCAACAAAAATTCTTAGCCTCTTCTCTGAGATACAGAACTTGGCCCTCACTTTTAATCTCATAAAGCTATCTGGTTGGTGGTTTGGTTTTAACAGGGATACTGAGGAGAGACCAGGCTGGTGCACTGATCCTCATCTTCCACCTTGTGCTGCGTATGTAGTTTTTATTCCCTAGGCTGAGTTTGCTCACTCCGTTTGCTGAAATATGTGAAAAGAGCCTAACTTTGTATGTTTGATGTAAAGGTTTGTTGAAATAATGGCTCCAGTCTTTTCCAGAGATGCATGGAGATGTGTATGGCATATGATTCAGGTATAACATAATTTCATCATCTGCTTTCCCCTGTCTGTCCACCTCACGTGGTTAATATCTGCTTGTTGTTGCAGAATGACTTGGTTCATGGATGGGGTCTCGATTTTGCTCTGAGGAAATGTGTGGAGGTATGAACTACATGCCGTTGTGAAACGCTAAACTCATTTGAATAGCTTTGACCTTCTTATTTCCATGTCTTTGATTAATGTCTTGCAGCCTGCTCATGAGAAAATTGGTGTTGTTGATTCCCAATGGATTGTACACCAAGTGGTTCCTTCTCTTGGGAACCAGGTAAGAATGAGAAAAAGCATACCTTTGAGTATCAGATCCTAACGTAACGCCCAAATTTGCATTTAATGTCAACTTTTCCCCTTTTCCCTACTGAAAATTCACAGGGGCAGTCGGAGCATGGAAGGGCACCATGGGAAGGGGTACGAACCCAACAACTTTCTTAAAAATATCTTCTCCCATATTGGTGTGTATTCAGGTTGCAGCTTTGTTTTTGAACTTTATTGCCATTTCTTCAGGTAAGAGAGCGTTGCCGTAAAGAATGGGGAATTTTTCAGACGAGAATGGCAGAGGCTGAGAAGGTGTACTACGAGATGATGGGCGTCTACCCCTCCAAACGTAACATTTGTCCACTAGGCTATGATGCTGCTGTTAATCCGCCCACGTTTTTGTATCCCAATAGTAGCACTTATGTAGAGCTAGATGATGGTGATATTTGATGATACGTGTAGAGAATACGAGATGTCATATCTATTACTTTAATTTTTTTGTTTGATCTCCGCGCTGTATGGTTCTCATCATATCTCAGTTCCATCCTGTTTTTACTAGGATCTGTTATATATAATGTGACCACAGAAGCATTTTCTCAAATTTTATTCTTGACTCGATGATGCTCCTCATGAACTGGGGCGGACGATTCTTTACGTGCCCAAATGGAGAATATTTTTGTTGTATATTTCCATTATTTTTTTGAAACTGGGACGTTCAGTAACATAGTACTACTAACGTCAGTAATGGTATGCCTCCTTACTGGACAAATCATGTAACCGAGGTTGAGCCATGTATGCAACATTCGTATAGAATTAATATAGATAGCCAAGGTTATACATGTAAGCCAGGGGAATGCTTTTGAGTACGTGACAGTGATACATCTGCGCCCACAAAATCCTAAGCATGCCTAAAACTGCTCGAGGAACCCTAGATAGCACAATTAAAGAATTGTCGACATGAGTATCTCCTTGAGAAACTCGATTCTCTGCAACCTCTCCTGCAGGTCCAGCTTTGACGCATCGTCAATGACACGCTGACTCGACCTGAGAAACAAAAACACTGTTCCTTAGCATTCTGCGCCACAATATTTTCAGAGGGACTGAACAATATTACAGTAATTTGTATTTCGCTTACCTCTGATCATCTGAGATTGCTGAAACACCACTCTGAGTGTTTACTTCACCCAGGTTTGCGTCAGTTTGACCAATGCTGCAGATAAATTGGGAGAGCAGTGGATCAGGTGTTGTATCTTGGTATGGCCGGCTATTCATCATGTAGTGCTGGGGCCCTTGAAAGTAGAAGTCCACTTCATATGATTCCTTCCCAGATGCTGAGTTGTTAGCAGCTGGAGGCCATGAGCTGGGCTTGGAAGGCTTCCTCCTCTGCCATGAGCCCATGATCAAATGTTGATTTTTTTTAGAAAACTGATCAAATGTTGATGAGATGTTGAAGGGACTAGGCACTAACTACTCTATCATTGTGGATATAATGCCATTGATTCTTACGTAGGAGGAACAAATCTCTATTCCTAAAAGTATGAGTTTAAGGTGATGGTCAATTCTACACATATAGCCCATCCCACCCGAAACCCATTCGCTGCCCCCCACCCCCGTTCCTGTGCGGCTGCCTCCCCCCGCACACCTCGTTTCTTCCGCCCTGAGGTCCTCCCCTCCCTCCTCCGCCGTCGCGCCGACCTCCCTTCCCTCCGTCGCCGCGCCGCCCGCGCCTCCTCCGCTCCCTCCTCCCCACCGCGCCGCCCTCGCCTCCTCCGCTCCCTCCTCTTTTGGAGTTTCAGGAAGTAAAAACCATGCATTGGCCGAGCCACACATATGCAAGATCTAAATTTAGCAGCACTAAGCATGTAACACCTTGATAGTTGATATACACAACAGATGTATTGCACACCAATCATTCTATATACATTCAGACATGTCTGCTCATGAAAATTGATATTTGGGAACAGATTGAAGGATGCCTAACAGATTGAACAAACATGGAAAATGCCTAACTTCCATCTTAAAGAATTTTATACGCTTATCTTCACAAGTAATCAATCAGAAAATCAAACTTTACAATTAAATTAATCAATCAGTAGGGACACACCTCCCTTGGATGGAACTTCACCCGCTTCTCAATCAACATCTTCTTGACCCTTGAAGTGGCGAGACTTAAAGATGCCTCGGAAAAAACCCAAGTCACCTTCTTCCCCCTGATCAAGATGTTCGCATGGATCTGACACATACAAGACATCCGTCCTACACTGCAGAGGCGGAGATGCGAGAGGGGGGCGGAGGAGGAGGCCGACGGCCGGGTTGGGGGCGGAGGAGGCGGAGATGTGAGAGGGGGCAGAGGAGGCAGGTGGGGGCGGAGAAGGCGGAGATGCGAGAGGGGGACGGAGGAGGCGGGTGGGGGCGGAGGAGGCAGAGATGCGAGAGGGGGCGAAGGAGGCGGAGATATGAGAGGGGGCGGAGGAGGCGGGTGGGGGCGGAGAAGGCGGAGATGCAAGAGGGGGCGGAGGAGGCGGGTGGGGGCGGAGGAGGCGGAGATGCGAGAGGGGGCGGAGGAGGCGGGTGGGGGCGGAGGCGGAGATGCGAGAAGGGGGCGGAGGGGGTGAAGAGGCGGGTGGGGCGCGGAGATGCCAGAGGGGCCGTGGGGGACGGCGGGCGAGTTATCTGGGTGGCGGCGTTAGTCTAGGGTTTATTAATGGTCCACCTATTATTTTATTTCGCGGGTAAATGGACGAGATGGGTACGGGTAGAGCTAACCCATACCCGTACCTATTTACCCGATGGGCAAAGATTTCCCCCTATTTTTATACCCGTGGGCAAAGAATACATCACATACCCGACTCCATTAGGGTATTTACCCACGGGTACAAAGGTAAACGGGCGGCGACGGCGAGGGGCAGGACCGCGGGAGCCCACCGGGGCGCGGGGGCGGCGAGGGCCAAGCCGCCGAGGGGCGAGGGGGCCGGACCGCGGGAGAGCCAGATCGCAGGCAGGACAGTAGCCGGCCGGCAGGAGCATTGCGCATTCACGCCGCAGAGAGTGGAGAGACCGAGAGGCGAGAACGGAGAGCGGACAGGCGACAGCGAAGACTGCGAGAGTGATTTAGAGGAGAGACTGAGCGGACTGTGGACAGCGTCGGAATCAGTGCGTGGTAAGTGGTAATATTTTCTCCCTCTTAATTTACTATTTTAGACTTAAAGATAGTTAATAGTTTAATCTTTATAATTTATTTATAGATTTATAGTTTTAAATCTTACCCGTGATTCAAATTTATCTTATGATTCAAATTAGTTTATTTGTGATATGTTTTATATGATCTAAATTTTTATTATCTTTCACAAGTTTCTATTATATCACTAATTTTCATATGTTTCATACACAGGTGACTTATCGCTAATCTGCACTCATGGTAGAATAATTATATATTGTTGAGTATGCGTTTCGTATTATCGACTTTCGAGGTACCTACTTTATATTTCTTTATTTTGCATTATTTGTCTCTAATTGTGTGTTTCTATATGAATTTGAAATTCTGTAAAAAAAGTAAAACACTGTATTTATGTCAATTTCGTTTAGTCCGACAAAAGATTCAGCCTAGCCTCAATTTTATTCCTAGCTTCACCACTGATCTATAGTGTTCTTGTTTGATAGACTAATTTTAAAGTATTTTCTTTGCTCCCTATCATTTTGCAATTAGACTTTTTAAATGTTACGATTATGTTTAAATCCGTAGCAACGCACGGGCATCCAACTAGTAAACCAAAAATTATAAAAAACGCACGCATTCGTTCTGCCCGGCTGTATGCTTGCTCTGCTCGTTACGCTCAAGCTGAATAGGAACTACTATTGGCAATTTAGGGCCTGTTTGGCAGAGCTCCACCAGCTTCAGATCCACCAGATCCACCAGATTCACCGTGGAGCAGCTCCACCGTGAATCTAGGATCCCACCATGGAGCTGGACAAACTGTTTGGCTTACACAGCAGCTCCAGATCCACGAAACTGAGTTTTTGATGGGAATGGCCTGTTTTGCCCTTGGGGTTGTATGATATATATATTTTTTCATATAGCACACGTGTTTTGTTCATATTTATTCACAAAAAATGGTGTATTTTTTTTGTGAACACAAATGCAATATCTCGACACAAATATTCATGAGCATTCAACATTGACGCACAAGATAGATAATTAATTAACCCATGTCCATAACAACGTCTCAACACTATTGCGATTGTCCATACATAAAAATAACTAAAGATTAAATGAAGACTAGTCTTCCATTACATGCTAGTTCTAAGCAAGAGCAATAGCCGTGACCAAATCATCACGAAATACATCCATAGTGGCGGCATTGGCTTCCGAAGTAGAACCATCCGATGTAACTGCATATCGGTTATACCTTTCCGGTATTGTTGGGACAAAATGAGGATCACGATCGATAACATAGTATTTGCCTACACATGGTGAAAACAATATAAGTGAATATTTGCTATCATGACAATATAAGTGAATATTTGCTTACTGCACTCTTCGTAGGTATCAAGATTAGCACGGTCACGGGTACTGAATTTCCTCCTAACAACATGCTGCCAGATATTCCTAAGCTCTTCAATTCGAACAGGTTTTAGGAGATAGTCACAGGCACCATGAGTTATCCCCTTCATTACAGTTTTTGTCTCTCCATTCACAGATAACACTGCATGGAAAATAATTGGTTAACATTAACATTAACATTTTCCCTTCCCCTAATAGAAGGATAGAAGTACAGTGCGATAACTAGAAGTCCATTTCAAGCCCCACAAGCTCAAGAAGCTTAAAAGCCATCCATGTCTGGCATGTGAACATCACTGATAACTAGATCAAACATTTCCCTGTTTTCCCGTAGCATCTTCAGTGCGATAACAGCCTGATTCGTTGTTGTCACTGGAAACACAACAAAGATTACTCTTTGAAGTAACCGTAGAAGAAACAGGAGACATCTTGTACATTTTGCATAACAAGAATTCATCCTAAAGCCCAAAGCAATGCAGCATGCATTTATATGATAGATAGGGAAATCATAAATTCAGATCATATAATCGAATGAATGTAATTGACAAAGAGGAACACACCTCTGTAGATACAGGCAGCATTTATATATGATATGTACATCAAATCTACTTGCGACAACTACAACAGCAAATGTGAGGGATCTTTTAACAAGAACATGATCTGTTCCTTCGAAATTGCAAGAACATGATCTTTTCCTTCGAAATTGCAAGAAATGATCGATCTTTTCTGCCGTAAATGTGAGGGAGGCGTCCCAATTTGACGAGAAGGATGCGACTTTCCGATATTAGGAACGGAGAATGGCGTAGAAACCAAATCAAGAAACAAGGAGCGAGGTAAAGGCGGCACCTTTGCGCACTCGGCGTCATTCGCACCGTTGGCGGCCGCCTCGCGGCTGCTACTCGACGTGGAGCTCGCGACGGGCGGCGGGGTGGCCTCCGCTTCCTCCGCCCACGGCACGACCTGGTTCTCCCCCTCCCCCTCCTCGTCGTCCTCCTCCACGACCACCTCGTCGTCGTCGTCGTCCTCGCGGCCGTCGCCCTCGCCGGCCATCTCGTCATCACCTCCGGCGCCCACGCCGCCGCGGCCGTGCCCACCGCCACGCCTGACGCAGCGCTCGCAGAGGGACGCCGTGGGGCCCAGGCGCGGCCCCGCGGCGCGCCAAGGCATGGGCTGCGCGCACCCGCGGCAGAGGTGGCGGCGCGAGGTGCCGGCGCGAGGAGACGAAGAAGCCTCGGTCGCTCGGTCGATTTGGCCGAATAGAAAGAAAAAAACTGTTGGATGGGGTATGTAACCAGTGGCATTGGTGGGTAATTATCACCTAACTTCACGAGTAGATACGAAACAAATTTTTGTGGAGCACCCCTTGAGGTGCTCCATGGATTTCATGAATCTGGAGCTAGATCCAGTTTTTTGGTGGATCCAGATTTCGTGGAGCTGAAGTGTTTGGGTAAAAATTTGTGGAGTGAAGCTGTTTTTGGTGAATCTGGAGCTAGTGGAGCTCTGCCAAACAGGCCCTTAGCATCTCCTCAAGACCTCAACTGCCGTTTTTATCATGTGCTTGAACGCCATCTCACGAAAACTTCTCTCGCCAAGCACGTCAAAAATCACCCAAAAAGAGAATAACTTCTCTCGCCAAGCACCTAAATGGGCCTATCGTGTAACGTAACCGTGAGAAGAGGCCCAATACGCGAGCGAGACCTAACGCGCGCCGCTATAAAGCGGCGACCCCGGCGGGTGCGACTAGGGTTTATCTCCTCTCGTCGCAGCCAAGCAAAGGAGAAGGGCGAAGGCGGCGGACGGGAAGATGTCGGAGAAGAAGCGCGCCGCCGGCACACGCAAGGACGAGGTGGTGACCCGCGAGTACACCGTCAACCTCCACAAGCGCCTTCACGGATGGTATCATCCCCTCCCCCTATGCCTTCTATTCCCAACCCTTGCAGTAGATCCGCGACGTAGATGTTAGCTTCGCGCTTCACGAGGTGTTGCCATGGCGTTAGAGTCGCGATTGTTGTGGTTGCTGGTGCGGAGGGTTGCTGCCTGCGAGCACTCTGTGGGCTTGCGAATGGCTGATGCACCTGGTTGGATCGATATCCTTGGCCAGCTAAATTACAGTAGGGATCATATGACCGAGTGGTGTTTGATTCTTGTGGATCCCGCTCTTGTATTTGATCCCACATTTTTCGTGTAGATATTGGTTTTTCATGGTTACTAGTGACATATAGTTATTGAGTTTTTGTGAGTGCCATTTGATTAGGTGTTAATCGGGTATAGTCAGGTGTCTGCCTTTTTGAATCTTGTGGCTGCACACAGTTACATGCCCGGGAGATGAACTCTGCTCATCGTTACACTTAACGCTTCTTGTTATGCTACCATGTGTTCCATTGGAGCAGTAAATTTCTCTCGTTTATTGTCATGATAGGATATTTTGGTCATTTTCCTTTATTGTCATCAGAGTGGGCGATAACAAATGTTACAATCTAGTTGTTCCTTCTTCTTGTTGCCTAATCTTAGTAGACGATTCGTATTCGTGTACCAGTTTGGGTGATTTGTTTGTGTTTCAAGATTTTGTCGATGATTTGATCCATTATGCCCGGACATAGTCAGGTATCTGTCTTTAAATGTTGTGGTTGATACAGTTACATGTCCGGTACATAAATGTTGCTCATCGTTACACATGTTGTCTTCATATGCTGTCATGTGTTCCATTTGGGCGCTACATCGAAATGAATACTACTTTATGAAGCATTGTTTTATTTTGTACCTGGCATGGTGTAGATTCTTTCTAATGCAGTATCATATTACACATGTTCATCTGGTTGGTTGCTTGTTCATAGATGTGCTGCCTGATCATGTACTGTCATATGTCCTGTGTGGATAATAACAGCGCTACATCTGTTCACAACTATTACAAGTTCCAAGTAGGCTTGCTTTAGTCTAGTTGAATTGAGAATATGGTTTTTGTTTGATCCACCAACCAAGGAAGCCATGGTAACTCATATTTTCTGATAAACAGCACCTTCAAGAAGAAGGCACCAAACGCCATCAAGGAGATCAGGAAGTTCGCACAGAAGGCCATGGGCACAACAGATATTCGCATCGATGTGAAACTCAACAAGCACATCTGGAGCAGTGGTATCCGGAGTGTCCCAAGGCGAGTCCGTGTCAGAATTGCCCGCAAGAGGAACGATGAGGAGGATGCCAAGGAGGAACTCTACTCTCTGGTCACTGTTGCTGAGATCCCCCCAGAAGGTCTTAAAGGTTTGGGAACAAAGGTTGTTGAGGACGAGGACTAAACCTTTTCTGTCAGTTAGAACTTAATGCATATCTCTGCTGAGAGCAAATTTGGAAGTCTTGCTTTAGCTTATTTCAATCTACTGTTGATGACTTATGTAATAGAAGATTCGAGACGTTGCTTATTTCCTTGAAGCGCTTGAAATTGCAATTGTTCTGAGATCCAATATCACTTTTGTGCTTGAAATTGCTTTCTAAGAGCATTAGTTTTGAACTCGACAAATTGCTTGTTTGGCGCCCTTGTTGCGGCATCATTTGGTGAGTGATGGGAGTTCCTTTTTGGGAGGTTGGTACTATCTGACGAACTCTGGTAGATGAAGGATGTAAGGGTAGAAAACTGGAAAATTTGTGCTTACGCGTAGTGAGGGTGGATTTGCATCGTCGCTGAAGTGCGTTGTGAATTGTTCGGTATTTGCATGGTCGATAAGATCTTGAATTGCTCGGGTGTTTTTTTGGACTAGCTTTACAGGTTGTGGGTCTCGAACTCCCAATGCTTGAATTGCTCGGGTGTTTCTGGAACTTCACTGTCATGTGGTGCTACTGCTAGCGATATGGGCTAACTCGTGAATGTCAATGTCCTCACCGGTCTGATCTGTCTTGTTGACTGCAATGCCGGTCCTATTTCTCCGAACGGTGAATGACTAGTTGGGCATAAAGTTGCTCCCAACAGTCCACCACAGGCATAAAGCCATGCTGTCCCTATGATACCAAGGTGCATCGTCTTAACATCTGATCTAACTGAAGACTAAAAAGGGACGTCTCTTATGAAAACATAAGTACATAACAAGAACAGTAGGAAGTAGGCAAACTGCGTGACGTTTTTTAAAAAAAAAGTTTGTTTTCTTCTGACAGAATTTGTGGCTCCAAGGAAGCTTCTCAGATTAGAAGTAAAAAATGATAACATATGGTTGAGACATAAGCGCCCCGCTGATAATAAGGCATTTTTCGGTTATCTCAAGAACGTGGTATCAGCTATTGATCTGTCCTCGACCATCAGCAATGAATTACCTGTGACAAGAAGATGAAATGAACTATGAAATTCCAGAATTATTTGAGACAGTGTAATCAAACACCAGATAAATTGTAAATTCAAAAAATGAACACCAGATAAATTGTGGTAGTATATAAAAAATAAAATAAGTTTTAGTACAGAATGGAGCAGAACTTTCCAAATTTGAATACTGAATGATAATATGGGAAACAAATGTTGTCAATTCTTTTTTTTCTTTTTGGAGGATCAACAAATGCTGTCAATTATTATTGGGCAAAACAGGGCGCAGGAACAATCATATCTGACCCTTACTGCAACCCTGGTAAACCAAATTGAAGTAACTCACAACAGCAAATGAAACACCATAATAATTGATAACAAGATAGAAGAACTTGGTGTAGTAGTGCAGTAGAACAAGGGTAGACTGCAAGACTTATGTTTCCACGAAACTTTAGAGACTGCGAAGACAAACCAGAAAATTCCATGAAATAAATATTAAAGGATGGTAATTCTTCAAGACTTCATGTGATGTAACAAAATAATCATTAAAAACCTTTTCTGTGTATAGGGTAATGCATGTTGAATATTTACACAACGCATCGACTGGTTCAATTGTTAAAAGCAAAATCACAAAAAGCTCAGCATCAAAAGCACATATTTTAGCACCAATCACTGTACACTGTCGAGCCTCTGTGTTACACAGCATCTAAAACGATTCCAGATATAGAAATGCTACTAGGCATGACTGTGTCTATGTTAGCTCATTTGGTACAAATGGAACAGAACAATCTCATTTGGTACAAATGAAATAGAACAATCTGATTTAACATAGCTACTCGTACCAAATAGTACTATGACATCATGATTTAACACCCGGCAATATAGCGCATTTCTTTCAGCACTAACACAGACTGCGAATACTCTTAGCATCCACTTGAGCCAGGCAGTCAATGCGTAGCCACCGATCCTATTGACTACGAGAGTTAGTAGGATAATCTGTACTACAAATTATCCCAATTCATCACACAAACCTAGCATGAAAGTTTAGATTCCACAAATATTACTCTCAATCACGTAGGACAGTATAATGATACCACATACCTCGAGATCAAACTACTAGAGATCCAAGGTAAGGATGCAATGAGACACGGAAATGCTAATTGCGTAGACCTATGGATCAGAAGTAGATGGCCATCTGAACCCCCTTCTCCACGAAGCCGCAATTGGCGTAGTACGCGCGCAGCTCGGGGGTGCAGTCGAGGATGACTTTGTAGCAGCCTGCCTCCTTGGCGATCTCCACGAGGCGGCGCATGATGCGGAGCCCGAGGCCCCGGCCACGCGCGGCGGCGTCGACCACCAAGTCCTCCACGTGCCCCACCTTGCCGCCGCCACGCAGGAACTTGCGCTCCACGAAGAGACACCCCGTGGCGAGGATCCGCCGCTCAGTGAGGGCGGAGGGATCCTCGGCCACGAGGATTACGTGGTCGTCGCCGAGGGCCGCGAGTTCGGCGAAGCACGTGGCGAACTCGGACGCGGTGAGGTCCGGGCAGGCGGAGAGCTGGGAGAGGAGGGACAGGAAGCCCCTCTCGCGGTCGGCGACCTCTAGGCGACGGATTTGGACGGAGCCGTCGGTTTCGGCGGCGGCGGCGGGTTCCGGCGAGGTGGATGCCATTTGGGTTCGAGAGCTCGGGACTGGCTAGTGGCTACTGAGGCGTTTGGCTTTGGCAGGTGACACCTCTCTTTTTTCTCCCTTGTATCGAACGTTTCATTTGCCGTTGGATGGTGCATCAACGCTCTCGATCGACCATGGTGAAAACTGAAAAAAGGGGCATAGGTTCATTTGCTTAATTAGAATTTGGAACTGGGTTCAAGCTTTGTTGGAACTTGGAAGAAAGCTCAAATAGGGTCGTGATCGATTGGAATGAACTTTGTTAATTTGAAATTCTCAAACCACTAGATCCTGATCGGATCAAGATAAACTCAGAGAGTGTTTGAATATGATTGAGATAGGCTCTTGTATACTCTTGATTGACAAAGCCAAGATCATTTCTGCCATTCAAAAAGAAAAACAAGATTATTTCCATGTGTAAGCATGAAAAGTGGGTTTTAAACAACCAGGTGACTCGCACCTCATATAGCAAAACTGCAATATTTCAATCTCGTAGTGACATATTGTCATCTTGTTCAGTGGTGGAGCTAGAATTTGATTACACCCGGACTCAGTGGTGGAATAATCTAAACTATACTGGACTATAAAAATATCACCTAAACTAGACTGAATTTACCCGGGCTGTATACTAGATATTTTTCTATACCCCGGGCTGAAGCCTATCTTGCCCGGGGTGTGGCTCCGCCCCTGATCTTGTTGGAATGTGCTATACCTTAGTAGAGGCAAGCTATATCGTTGCATCATATCATTTCTAGTCTTCTGATTAAAAATAAAAAAAAACTGATACGTTATCTGCTGTAGTGATTTGTTGTAGGCTCTGAAAAACCAATCTCATTTTTTCCTGATGTTACTCTTGACTGAGCGGAGAGATAATAGCAAATCAGAGGATCTGAATCCCGCCATTCCATCATTGGCTATATGTCCCCTTCTTTCATGGGGAGATATATAGTGCACAAACTTTTGGTTTAGACATCAAATAAACATGAAAAATTCTGAAAAAATTATAGACATACTTGTGAAATTGCTCTACTTATATATAAAAAATTAATTTCAAATTCATTCCACATTGCAAGTAAAAAAGAGAAAATTCTGACAGAAGATGAGTTAAAAAGAAAGAAAGAAAAATAAATGTTACTATTCACAACAAAGTTATCTCTTTTTTCTTTCCATCTCACATGCTTTGATTTTGATGCTGCAAATTTTAAAGGGTGATACAACAGACTATAGAGTACATCTTCAAAAAAAATTCAGAAGTTTCTTACGCTAATTTGATGCCCAAACCAAAAAATTGTGCCTGTGCACTAGATATATACCATGTTTTTTTGGGCTACAACAGATAATTTTGGTCTTAGCACGAGCGATTGTACGAATAAATCGAATGCTAACTTCACGATGGGAAAAGGTAAAAATCATCTTGATAAGTCATCTTAAAATGGTAGCAAAAAAGTCACTTGTATAAAAGCCAAAGCCACTGAAAAGCCAAAAAGCACATGTTTAGAGATATAAATTATATTTTAGAGGCATTTACATATAGCAACAAGCCAATAAACATGCGTGTCATAGTTGAGCTTCTTTAGGTCAACAAGCCAATAAACGGGCGGCGCGGATGCACCGACCCGGCGGTTGTCGGGCCCGATGCGCCACCACGGTCGGTTTCCGCGGCGAAAGGAACGCCAAAAACTGCAGCCTTTTTAACCCCCGTCTTATGTATCCTCGCCTCCATTTGCTCCCCTCAAAAGC
The DNA here is from genome assembly GCA_017311315.1 of Dendrocalamus latiflorus. NCBI lineage: Eukaryota > Viridiplantae > Streptophyta > Magnoliopsida > Poales > Poaceae > Dendrocalamus > Dendrocalamus latiflorus. The sequence continues at coordinate 8,101,727 of CM029639.1, forward strand.
GCTCGTGTTTCGGCCGTCTCTCGCGCGCGGTCTCGCTGTGAAGTCGCAGGAATCTGCGTGGGCTGCTCCGAGCTTGTGATGGTGATAGGATGGTAGTATCCGCGCGAGTCAACAGAGCTTGCTAGATCTCCCTGCGTATAGATAGACAGGCTGCACGGCTGATTCGGTTGCTCTTATGGGAAGTGCTGAGAGGGAGGAGGGAGGGAGAGGTATGCCCATGGAGTACGGGAGGAGGCAGGGGGCGGGGGTTGTGGTGGCGATAGAGTGCGTGGCGGGGGGGTCGAGGGCGGAGGAGTGGGGGCCTGGGAGCAGCGAGACGGTGCAGACGGGCGACGTCGTCGAGGGGCTGCTCATCGGGGTCTGCGGCCGCGGCGGGGCCGCCGCGCATGACGCGCCGTTCAAGGGCGGGCGGGCTGCGGTGCAGAAGCTGCTGCACGCGGCGTACAAGCGCGGGGACACGTCCGTCGAGGTGCGCGTGCGGCGCCCCGCGCAGGAGCAGCAGCCGGTGGCCGACGGGGAGCTGCTGGCCCCCGCGGCGGCGGCGACGACGACCACGGCCAGGATGCACGCCTGCATCGTGCCGCAGGAGGCCGCCGTCGGAGGCGGCGGCGGGATGGGGATGGTCGGGCGCAGCCGGCAGTACGTGCTCCGTTCGATCCGCGACCCCAACTACGCCGTCGGGCTCGTCGACCGCATGGAGAGCGAGTGCATCGCCATCCGAGGTACCAGCACACTACGATCGTACAACCAATTAGATGGTGTAGATAAATTTTAAGATATTTTTCCGAAGATATTTTGTCGATGCTCTCTCTTGTGGTCAGTAGACAACTCTATTCCGTTTGTACAAACTTCCGTGCCGTAAAGTCTAGCTACCTAGGTTGACTATACAAAATTATATTATTAAATTTTTTATAATTTTATAAATATATATATTAGTGTAAAATATAAAAATAGTTAAAATATAAAAAATAGTTAAATTGTATTTTAAATACCGTATAAAATAAAAATATGGATTGAAAAAGAACGGAAGCAAGAGTAGTCGGGAAGAAAAGTAAAAGAGGGTTAGTATGGGAGAAAAGTAATAAGTCTGCGACTGAGTTTTCTTGCATGCCGGATTGGACTTCAGAAAAAGGATAGGCCGCTTGTCGCTGTGCCCTCTGCATACGACTTCTGTGCGCAAGTTGGTGGCTAGCTTGATAGATCACCGTCTTTATCGTTCTCTCTCGATCGCAAGAAGAAAACTTGGAGTGAGATAATCACGAGATCAATTTTGATTGCATGCTCGCAATAGCTTGTGCCGAGGCATAAGCCTTTTTTATATTGACTTTTGTTTCTAGTTTCTACTTAAAAAAACTAAAAAATATAAATATCTAATATATTGAAGTGCTCTTTCCACTCATCAGTCTCCAGTTTTGCTTCAGAAGTAAAACAAGAGTTATAGAAGCATCACACACCTAACTCCTTTTACTCCCATCTTGTGTACGTATCTTTCTTATTTTTCTCACCGCTCGTACGTCATTCTAAAAGTCACATCTTTCAACTACTAAAAATCATGAACCGTAATTAATACGAACGCCCCTTGTACTAGCATCAGTTCTACTTCTAGCTGCGTGGTCAGAAATGGTAACTTCTGCGAGTATAATACAAGCTCTGATGATCATCGTGTCTAGGGATATGATCAGAATATCCTAGGAGTGATGGGATAGAGAGCCATAGAGGATTGCGAGAGCTGCTGATAACTTTGTTGTTCTTGTTGCGTTTAGGGCTGCTTTTGTTGGGAAGTTTCTAGAGTAGCTTGCTTGGCCTGCACAAATTATAATATGGCCATCCATTAGTCCAGATGATGCGAACTTGCAGTGTTTGGTAGTTGAGCATGTTCTGTGGAACATTATTAACGAGATATGAAAGGGCTGGTTCTGGCCCCAATTACTTCTTCCGTTTGTAAGCTTGTCGATCGCCAAGAAAGTGATGGTGGTAGAAATCAATAACCTACAATAGCTTACTAGTGCAAATCATGGTAATAACAAGTCCAATAATAAGATGTTGGGAAGTAAGATAAAACCTGGGAAGTGCACATGCAATGTTTTGCTTCTGTCAGTAAAAAAAAAGGGATCAATTTGTTGTAGTTTTAGCTCAAGATGCATACTTCCAGGCAACAGACCCGGCGGTGCACGTTGAATGGAATCCACATTTAGATTCATTTATACATGGCACCACTTGCTGATTATTGAATGTGCTCGTCTGACTTGAAAATCTGTCTCAAAATTTCTCAATGCAATTCGGAGATTCCCCTCCTCAAGTCACATCCCAATTCCCAAACATGTCCCAAATTCTTAATGCTGGTTAGCATTTTAGCAATTCGAGCAAAACTAACGCAGAATTGCATATCAATCATGCAAAAAAAACTTCAAAGGAGCATGAGAATTCCTCTGAATTTCTATGTTATTAAGGCCTTAATTGGGACACTGGCCGTGGTGCGTTCAGGGTCAAGGAGCTCGAGGGTGGTGTGCGCGCTGAGCAGGGCGCAGCTGCAGGACGGCTACGTGTCCTACCCGTGGGAGAAGAAGATGAGGGAGGTGCTCCCGATCCCCAACTCGAGCAGCTTCCTCTCCATGCTCGTCCTCCCCACCGCGCTCGACCGCGCCTCCTCCCGCTACAACTCCGTCGAGGACACCCTGGCCCGCGCCAACGCCTGGATCCTCTCCTCGCAGGCGTCCGGGGTGCCCATCGCCTTCCTCAACGTCCAGACCGAGGCCCTCCTCACCAAGGTCTCGATCGTCAAGGCCAAACCCACCCAAATGTTTCTGTGCAAGCCCTGCATGCACGCCTTACTGATGACGCGACGTTCTTGGTGCAGATCTCCGGCGAGACGGCCTCCACAACGGTCAACTCGGGGTCACTGGCCGACCTCCCGAACCTCGCCAACGCCAGCCTTTACGGGTTCGAGGACTACCACGGCGTGGACATCGGCGTGGTGAAGGCGGTGCGCGTCTGGTACACCGCCGCCGCCGGGGAAATGCCCGTCGAGATCACCCTCGAGGAGGGCGACACCAAGCTCGGCTTCGCCATTAGCCGCACCGAAGAGGTACGTACGGGTTGGCCTCCAAGTTTCAACACGTCTTACTTGCTACGTACTTCTCTCGTTCTAGCGCATGCGTTCGATCGTGTGGTGCCTGAACTGAATCACTCTTGGGCAGGGCTTCATCTACATCTCGTCCGTCATGGAGGACAACGGCGATCGCCAGGCGCCGTCGACGCGGTCGGGGCTCCGCGACCTCTACCGGGATGCGAAGAGCGCGTCCAAGCTGCTGGTCATCTCCAGGGTGTCGGGCCACAAGGTCCTGCCGTGGGTGGTGTCCACGTCCGGCGCCATCCGCTGCTTCGACACCGTCTCGCTCAGCCAGAAGCTGTCCCTGCACCGCCACGCCCTGCGCCCGATCCTGCTCCACGTGCTCATGTGGGACGGCAAGCCCGACGTGCCAGCTCGCCGGCACGAGCCATGCCCGCCGCCGCCGCCGCCGCAGCCGTTCCCGGCGTTCGCCGAGCTGCTGCGACAGAACTCGTTCGCGTGCATCGAGCGGCCGGTGCAGGCAGAAGGAGAGCCGGGGATCATGCAGGGGAGGGACACTGCAGGGGACGCGTCCTTCAGGTTCCACAATTTCTCGCTGCCCAACAACTGGGTCTGATCAACGCTGGACAAAACCTGGACGTCTAAGTGGAGTGCTGTACATACGTAGATTTCGACGAATGCTTTATGTTGAGTGTAATAGCTTATTGCGTAGAGTATAATTTTGGCCGGTGAAATAGTGTTCAGTTTCAGCTCTACTTTAAACACTGCATGTTGCATTAGGAGAATAGCAGTTTCAGGATGGACGGATGGCAAGGCTGATATCATTGTCACACATCATTTGGAAGTTAAACAATATTATTTGATTTTCACAAGTGATGTAAGTTTGGTACACAGCAGAGTATCCATTCTATCTTAACAGGAGAACTGAATGAGCATAAAAGGGTTGCGTAGGGAATAACAGAAGCACCCTCAGTTTATGAGCACCCCGGAATGAGGATAAAAGTATGAGCTAGGACTATAGCATTTCGCGTTCTGATCATACATGGGTCACCAAATTAATTGGAAGTCTGCATGATGTCTAGAATCCATTCTTTCCTTTCAGGTTAATCACTGAGAGCTCCTGTTCGACATAATCCCCAGCGTAGATTGACGGGTAGCTATGAGCATTGGGTGTTTCAGCAAAGTGGCCCAATGGCTTAAGCGTCGCATCAGAAGCAATGTGCGCAAACAACTATTTAGACAAGAAGACAAACGGGTTAGTCAAAGCTCACCAGATCAAGTAGGATTTAACTTCTGGAAACTTCTTATGAAGTTAGAAAACATAGAAAGGGAGAACGGGAATTGAGAGAACATACTGTTGATGAAACCCTCCACAGGCTTCTATTTTGGTCTTTTGCTAATGCTATAGCCTCTAATGTTCTCTTGGTGACCACTACCTCATGCATTCCAGCTAAACACTCACCACCGGTAAGCCATTCCAGCTGTACAGAAAGAAACCCTTCTAATTAGTGAAGAGGTGGACCTTTTCTGTGTGTGTTTCACTACCACACGCAAGTTCCCAGGAAAAAGACCAGCTTTCACGTGCATACCACCTCCACATAAGGTTTTTTTTAAGGATCACATAAGTGTTTACAAAAGACTCAAATATGAAAGTACAGCTTGATTTCTAAGATGACAAAAGCATCAATTTCATCAAAACCAGTACTCATAAATCAGAACAAAACATTAAGGATGATATCGTCAAACTGACATAGTTGACCCTCAGAAATTTGCATAAATATATCCCTTCATCGAACCATGAGTACGGATCAATTAATTATCCAGTGGAAGTGGCAAAGCTAACCTGTTTCCCTGATTGAATGAGAAGGCAGCCAACAGGGACCTTCACCTCCATCTTCTTACCATTCCTTAACCAAATGTTCAGGCCTGGAAATCTACTTCGACCATGTATGGTCAAAAAATTAAGATCATAATGGAACCCAGCAAAAACAGTGCCCTCAGAACCATGACGCTGCAGGTCACTTCCAGTTGGTGCTAGGAGGTGTGGTCCCTATGGAAACACAATAATAATTGAGCAATGTCAATGAGATGATTGCAGAACTTTAAAACTGCAAATGTTGAATTGCATGATTGTCAGACCCAGCCCAATTTAAATTGAGCCCAAATGAGGCCCATGTAGGGCATGAGTGCAAGTGTTGGGAGTTTAGTCCCACCTTGCTAGTTGAGCAAGAGTAGCACCAGCATATAATCCACATTGCCAATTGCAATCCAATCTTTGGGTTAATCTTTTTACGCCTAGCGAGGACGAAAGCGCAAGTGGAGTTGGTGTGAGTGCGTGGTTTGTACGGTGTGCGAGTAGACCTGAGCCTAATTAGAGCTGGGCGTTACAATGCGTTACAATGATTAAGAAAACAACAGTCCATATTGCACCTTAGAACCCACTAAGGTATTTTCAGTTTACTAAGTCAACACAATGCTGGGACTTGGCATTATTTTTAAGAACTTGCATTTCAAATAGATTTACAAACTACAACAGAACAAGTGAGCGCAGATAATGACAACATTACCTCCTTCATCAAAGAGGTAAATGCATCCTTTGGCAAGCCAAATCCAATTGCAGCCATCTCAGCAACAACCTATGTAACCATACGACACAACCAAGTTGTGTATCAATACCATACAGGAACACCGTACATAGAATGCAGGAATCATTGATTCAGAAAAATAGTGCTACGCATGAGCTGTGTACCTCAATTGCAGAAATCATTTTAGAACCCCAAGAATCCATCGTCTCTTTCCACTCAGGTAATCCATCAGGGATAACAGGTTCCGAGTTCAGCTCCTAAACAAGGTTACTTACAAATCAGTATGCAACATAGCTAAATCACCACCTTGACACACAGCATTTTCAAGACTTCTAGGCCAAATTGAAAGGATCATGTGAAAATCACAACCTTAAAGCGGGTATTCGCGGGGCGAGGACCCACTCTCCACATGTACCGCCATTTCGGGTCTGGTCCCTTAGGGGTGGCTGGCTGAAACTCCTCGGGCATACTCTTGATCCTGTCTTGCATCTCCTTGTCGACAAGGCTGCGAGGTACCTCCACACCTTCAGGTGTCACACCAACCTTATCGTTTAAAAACATAATCAAAATCCATCATCACAATGAGGAAAAATTTAGATACCACACATTCAGCACAATTGTTGGATACAAGAATATTAAGTATCTGAATACCCATGACGATTTTATAATGCAACGGATCATAGCGGAGAGCTTGATCCAAAAAAAAATAGTATTACTGATCCTAGCAGGTCGGACTTAAATTTCCCCGAACCCTCGCCTCCGATCCCACCGAATCGCAAACCAAAGTTCGTCTATGAGAAACAGAAAAAGGAGAGGGGCACCACTAGTCCACTACCTCTAGCCCATTATTACCTGGTAGTGGAGGTGGGGGCGCTCCTGGAGGCGTTTGGAGTCGTCGGATCGGGCGAAGTAGCGCTCGACGACGTCGAGGAAGCGGTCGTTGTCGGCGGCGGAGCAGCGGGGGTCCTTCACCAGCAGCGCCCCCGTGTCCCGGAGGCTGGCGCTCACCGCCTCGCAGAGCGCGCGCACCCCCTCCTCCGAAGCCGGCGCCGGGCGTCCAGCGATCTGCAGGTACGGCGCGAGATCCACCACGGGGAGGTCCATGGGCCGCGGCGCGGCGGGAGAGTCGAGTTAAAATCGCCGCCGCACCAAAATGCGAGTGCAATCGGATCGGGAAGCCCGCACCTGTGTCTGTGTGCTAGCGTGGAAATGTAGCTGTGGAGCGGCGGGCGAGAGACGATGCGTGAAGTAAGGAACCGACGAGGGAGAGCCGGGGCCGGAACAGCAAACCGGGTGCTCACGGAACCGGTCTGGATAAGGCCAGTTCTTTTTAGCTGAAACTTATATCTTTTGATTGTGACTTGTGATTTTTCAATTATTTATGTGAGAGATTACAGAGTAATAGAAACTCACGTGCGGTTTTTGCCGATATATATAAAATCGGCACAGTATGTACTACAATTAACTAGTAGACTCCGTTTAAAAGTTAATTACTATATAAAAACCAAAAAATAGCTTTTAAAAGCTGAAAAGAACAGGCCCCAAGATTCTCACAGCTCGGCTGGTTGCAGTTACACACGCAACGGTTTCAGGTGCGTTCAGGGACACTCGCGGTGGCTTTCCAGCTCTGCAATTGCTTAAAAAAAAGCTTGTAACGCTGGATTCTCTTGGACTTTGGTTCTAATTTTTGGTTTATGGTTTTTAGATTATAGTTAGTTTTTAAAATTATGGCTGTTTGTAAGAGATAGTATATACAGAAAAATAGTCGTATATGATTTTGATCGGTATATCTAAACTAGGTACAGGTTAAAAACTAACTACTACAGAAGCCAAAGCCAAAGTCTAACTATAAGTGAAAAAGAATCCAAATGACCCATTTGGAACTTAGAAATTTTACATGAATTTCATAGGAGATCAATCCCTGCAAGAAGCAGGAGAAATTCCAACGTTCCATTAAACCACTAAAGTATTTTCCCCCTGAACTCAAGTGCATGTCCGCCATCCATTGTCCTGATGTCCAGGATCCATTCTTTTAACGGAAAAAAATAATAGTACTCCATTGTTACTCTAGAAGCACTCTCTTTTTGTAGGGCAGGGCTGCTAAGTTGGGAAATATCAGGTGGAAATCACTATTTTCATGCAAATTCCGTGGACGTGTGCAAAAGTTTTCAAAAGAATAACATACATATGGGGATGATGCTATATGATTCTGTAAAATTTCAGGTTTTGCAAGATATGAAATTAACAAGCAGTGAAATGAATAGCGATGGTGATCACTGATCATGTTGAATTTGTCCTTTCAATATCATGCACACACTACTGAGTTTGATTTATACAATTTACATGGTTATAGAACATCGTGACTTCCACATACGGTTAATTTTTAAATTTTTTTTTGTAAACTTTGTACGTGGTTCCGCAGAGTTAACCTAAAACGGGTGGCTTCCACCTAATTTCTGCCGACATTGCCTTTGTCTAGAAAAATCCTCTTATTTATATTAACAACTCAATAAATAAGTACATAAGTACCTAACTATTACATTAAAGATTATAGACAAACAATATGTCAGCATCAAAACCTTTAATCAACAAATGTGTTGAACTTCTTTATCTTCCTCGCCATCGACTCTGTATTTTGCAACGGTGTCTTGATTGCCAACAAACACGGCAGTGGAAAACTAGATTGCCGATGATCTCTATGGATACGTAGGGCATACATCTCAGCAGCAGTGTTATCTCTACTCCTTAAAAGGAGTTTAAGGTGATGGTGCATCCTACACTCCTTCCCTTGTTCAATGACATGTGGTCCCCACCCCACCCCACCCCACCTCATGAAACGCACTGCTCCCCCTTCCCCCCGCCTCCCGCATCCCGCGGCTCCCCACGTTCTCCGCCCCACCGGTTCTCCGCGCTGCTCCCCCTTCCCCCCACCCCGCCGCCCGAATCTCGCGCCACCTCCTCCCCTCCCTCCTCCGCCCTCGCCTCCTCCCCTCCCTCATCCGCCGCTCCGCCCTCGCCTACTCCTCCCCACCCCGCGCCGCCGCCGCCTCCTCCTCCCCCTGCTTCTTCGCGCCGCCACCGCCGCCTCGTCCCCCCGCTTCTTCGCTCCACTGCCGCCTCCTCTCCCGCTCCTCCGCTCCGCCGCCGCCTCCTCCTCCCCCACCCCTCCGCTCCGCCGCTGCCTCCTCCCTGGGCTCGACAAAAGGCAGCGCCGACATGTGGGCCCCGTTCTCCGCGTCTCCCCGCCACCTCCTCCCCCCGCTCCGCTGTTCTCTGCCGCTCCGTCCTCGCCTCCTCCCGTCCCTCCGCCGCCGCTCCGCCCTCGCCTCCTCCTCCCCACCCCGCGCCGCCGCAGCCTCCTCCTCCCCCGCTCCGCCGCCTCCACCTCCCCCCACCCCTCCGCTCCGCCGCCGACCCCCGCTGGCCTCGTCCTCCTCGCCATCGCCGCGGTCGTCGGGGTCTAAGGCGTCCATGGTGGCCGTGGATGGGCTTGCCTCGGGGGTGGCGATATGCGCCGCCACTCTCCCCTCCCCGTCCCTCCCAATCCGCGCCGCAACCATCGGCCTCGTCATCCTCCTCCTCCTCCTCGTCCCGGTCGCCGCTGTAGCCCGAGCCCTCCACCAGAGGCGGAGCCACCGCCGGGCCAACCTGGGTGGCTGCAACGGCGAGCAGTGGGGGACCTAGGTCTTCCAGCCGGCGCCGGCCCAGCCCCCTACGGCGACTTCCCGGGCACCGGGACTCCGGGAGCTCAAGCAACGGCAGAACGGCTCACGGTAGACATGGGCCAGTGCCAACCCATACATCATGGCTCACGAATCACCCAACGTGCAGAGAGGAGACTGATCGAATACATTTGATTTTTCTATGTTTTTTGTTGATAGGGGTTAACGTGCTTGCTGGTGTTGGCCTTCTTTCCGCTCCGTTTACAATTCATGAAGCTGGATGGGCTGGTCTTGCAGTTCTAGCTATTTTTTTGCTATTGCTTGTTGTTATACTGGAGTTCTTCTGAAATATTGTTTCCAGAGCAAAGATGGCATTTCAATCTATCCAGACATTGGGGGGCTGCCTTTGGAAGAATTGGCCGTTTGCTCATATCTGTAAGTCCTGGTTTCTTTAGCATAACATGGATTGGACAGTGTTACCTGAAAGTAAAATGGATTGGACAACATTTCAAGTACATGCTTATCTGAACAGCCAACAAATTCATATATCACAATCTGTATAAAGACAACTATTTATGGTTTGCAAAGTTGTGCATTGACGCTATACTATCTTGCTAAATGATTTATACTTGTTTTAGGCCATTGTTATTCACAGAATCGAATTATTTGCACAAGTATCTCAAATGAACAACAGAGACACATTTGTGTGTCCACTCCTTTTTTTTCTTTTTGTTATACGCTTGGTGTTATATTAATGATCTGAACTTTGCTGAATGATTGCCATATTTGAAGGTTCACAAAGTAGCACAAACACCTGCTAATTCAAGATTTTTCACTTGCATGTTCTTTAGTCTGACATTTAATCCTATTGCAGGAATTTCTTTGAGTGATTGCTTTGTGTGTGTTTCAATCTCAGGCTGACAATATTTCAGGTTTTCATTCTAATACACACATTGCAGTTGTTATTGGGGTATTACATTTTTTCGTTTGGCAGCCAGAGAATTTGAATTTGAATTTTATAAGAGAACACAATCAAATGTCTTCATCTGGCGGAAACTACACTTCTTCTAAGGGCACAACTGAGAGGTTACATAGTAGTATTTCATATTGCATTTATCCTTTGTTATTCCCATTCCTACTTATTCACTTTTCTTCATCTTTTCATTGGGGTATAGGGAGTTCATGATTCTCAATCTATTGGAATTCAACAGCAAAAGAAAACGAATGCTGGTGATTCTTAAGGATGAGTATGGCCAAATTCTTCTTCTTTGCAAAGGAGCAAATAGGTAAAGTTCTATACCAGATATATTTCTTTGCTGGTGCTTATGTTTCAATTTTTTAGCTCAACATGTGCCATGAAGTCGTCTGTGCTGTTAGTTAGAAACTAAAAAATGATAACTTAAAAAGTGACGAAGTGTTACCAAAGGAGCAACTTATACACTTGATTACTGACTAGGTACTGTCAACATACATGGGTTGTTTATGCTTCAGCTTGACTATCTTTTGCAGTTCTTTGTTCCAACCGAGCAGCATCATATTTGATAGACTGGCCAAAAGTGGAAGCTTGTTTGAGCCCGATATAAGCAACCATCTCAATGAGTATGGTGATGCTGGCTTGTGGACATTGGCACTAACGTACAGAGTGCTGGAGGAATCAGAACGTTCTTCTTGGAATGCTGATTTTCTTAAAGCGGAGACATCTATTGAGCCTAATAAGAGGATTGCAACTCGAGCGAGTCTCAGATTTGATTGAAAGAAAGCTGATCTTTGTTGGTGTTGTTGCCGTGGAAGACAAATTACAAATTACCAAAAGGGGTTAAAATGATTGATTGATTTTTAAGATTGGTAATTATAGCTTTTCCCGATGTCCATGATTAAATTCTCTGGATTTTAAGCCATTGACACAATCACGATGCTGCTGAATTGACAATCAAAGTAATTGTTTCTGGATTTATTCATAGACTTATTGCTTTGGATAATAGTATATTAAGTGTTTAGGCATACTTAGTTCGATTTATGTTCCTTATGTTATGGACGACTGATTGCATACCAATATGAAAGAGTTTTCTATATTTAACACAGTACTTTCAATATGATATCAGACTAGAGGCAGTTCACCTGATTGGGAGGTTTATGGCCTTCTCTAATCTTCACTTTCGTCAAGAAACAAGTTAGTTTTTATGGAGTTCGTTAAGAGATCCTCTGGCTTATCTACAGAAGTAAGAATTGTATCATCTAGAAATGAAGCACAAGATGCCTTTTTAAAAAAAATCCGTAGCAACGCACGGGCATATATATAAAAGGAAGTTGTATTAGTGCCCGGATAAGAACCGTTTTAATGCTTTAGGAAGGTTTTTATCCCATAACAATTACGTTCCAAATGTGCATTGATATGGAAATGTCTGGAAATCAACGCATTTTCTCTCAGGATTGGTATGTAATGAATTTGATTGATCCTTATCACCTTATACATGAGCCAGCCTCCGGCTATATATAAGGCGCTACACACAGTCATCCCTCACACCAAAACCAAATCCTTCACATAAAGCATAATTAGACGCATACACAAACATCACAACACAGATCAAGCAATAGAAATGGCTTTCACGGCCGAGGCTACCACTGTCTTGCTCTTCCTCGCCGCCATTGTTTGCCATGTACACAGAGGTAATTAAGATCAATAATCTACGAACATATAATATTCCGTGTACAATTTATCTCCATGTAATAAGTGAAGTATTTCTGACCCATCTTTCTGCCATATGCATGCATGGATGAAAGGTGATGCGCATGGCTGTCAGCTGTCTGACATCCACATCTCGCTGGCGGACAGGCGACAGCGGAGACTGCGAGAGTGATTTAGAGGAGAGACCGAGAGTGATTTAAATGATTAGATTGGTTTAATAAGTGGACCAATGTAAAAGGATTGGATTGACTAAAATAATCGGATTGGTTAAATAATTAGAGCGATATAGATGATTGAATTGATTAAATGAGTAGACCAACTCGCAAAGATTGGATTGGCTCAAATAAGTAAATCGATGGAATTTTAGAAAAGTAGGGAGTCTAATAACATTTGTTGGTCTGCAGCTTTAATAAATAGTATAACTCCCGATGAATGTTTACATTGGTGGGATGATGGAATATAGCTGACTACTGGATGGATTATTGAAAATTCTGGGGAAACTAGGCAAAGTAATAATAATCCTTGATCTATAGATTTGAGTAATAATCTTATTTTCGGTGGTCGTTTATGGCAATGAAGTCGGTTGGAAGGAAATTTGCGAATAGTAAGACTGATAACTCGATAAACAGATTATGAGTATACATCAATAGTGGAAAAGGTTGAATGGGATTGTTAATTAATGAACCCAAGACTAGATTTATGATTTTATGTAGGAAAGTGAGACTCATTTGAGGAATAGGAGGCCCTAATTTGGTGAATGCAACCATAGATGATACATTGGAAGTTATATGATCTGCAGGGCAGATAAATAATAACACTCGCTATTTGGAGTATTTGACAACAATCGCGCTGAGACTAAGTGATGAAGGAAGTCAGTTTTAGATTCAAACAAGTATAAGCAAGTTTAACAAGGCTATGGATTCTAAGCCTACGAATGGAAATATTGTGGGAGTGAATTAGTCTGTCAATATTGTGACCTTGGAGGATGCTAGGATACCTTTGCAAGAAAAAGGGTATTTTAAAAGTTCAAGTATTCCAAAACTATTTATTAAAAAAAATCAATTATTATTGATGGGGATATCTTGGAAAAACAAATATTTTAAACCTTGGGATTTTTGAAAACTGTTCTCTAAAAAGATATGTCTTCAAAATAATCATAAGAAGCATAAGCTTCGCTGCCAAAGCCCTTCTCGGTGCTCTCCTTTCTCTACTTCTGTCTGAAAAAAAGGAATTTTGTTTTCCTATTCTCCCCCCTACTTCAAAGGCTTAAGCTCGAAGGTGTCAAGGATGCTCGTGAAGATTTGGTGGCCTCGCTTCAACAAACCTAGTGTTCAGAACCCTGTGCCTTCTTGTGCGTGTCTCCACGCATAGACGTTGCTTGGTCAAAAAAAAAGATTTTTGCTGTCCCTGTGCACTGCCTTCTTGCCCTCAGGCGTTGTATTTCGTAGTCACAGGAAAAGTTTGTTTTCAAAAACTTGGTTTTTCTGTGTGGCTTGTGTACTGCCCCAGCTTCTGGGTGTGCACTCCTTAGAATCGGTTAGAATATCTCATCCCTGTAATCTTTTTCGTACCCCGTGCTAATTCCCCCTCACCTTATTGCTAAAAACCTCGTCAGGTCTGCAGGCAAGAGGTAGCAGATGCCAAGTCAAGATACTTAAAGCTCTCTAGTCCAAAGAGGCAACATCTTGAAAAAGACCACGACTTGGAAGCTGCGTCACTCAAAAGGATCAATACTCAAGTCCCCAACTCACTGAGAACTCACTGATCCAGTCATCATCAAACAAGCAATGGTCAAGAACACGACTAGAAGTAAGACGAAGGAACCAGTAGCTCCTACTTGCTTTGGTCCCTACCACTCAACCAAATATTCGCTCAGACCCACTCTACAGAGATTGATGAGAAGCACTCATCACAATGGGAATACCAGTGGCATGACCCCAAGCAAACCTCGAAAGGATATTGCTTACTTCTGTTGCCCAGATATTGGACACTACGCCAACCAATGCCCTCAGAGGAAGCAAGGCCAAGGGTTTTGCTTCAAATGCAGTGATCCAGGACATTATGTGAGAGACTGCCCTCAACGAAAATCGAACAAGCAAGAAAAGGGTGTCGTCGCCACCAACCTCAGTCTTGGCAGAGGGAAGTGTAGTAGCTCCAAGTGCATCATTCAGGGACCAACAAGACCTAATAAATCCCTACTACCAAGTCCGGGAGCTCTGCCAGTTATTGCATGCGCTGAATGTGGCAAGACAGGACATGACGCCCAATCATGCCCTCCACTGCGACAGGTTACATGTTTTGCTTGTGGACAAACAGGGCACTACAGCTACAATTGTCCAGTTCCTTACTACCGTCCTTACCGCAAGAAACATCATTACCCAGACGACTATCTCACAAACCTAATAGCATGTAGGCGTTGTGGAGAAAAGGGACATGAGAAAAGTCAATGTACTGCCAACTGCCCCAACTGTGAAGAAGACCACCCGCTAGGAGAGTGTCCAATGAGCAGGGTCACATGTTTTCTCTGTGAAGGACAGGATCACCGCCCCAAGGATTGTTCCATGAATCTGTTGCTGACCAAGGCTGCTGAGATACAAAGACTAAGTCTCCAAATTGCCATCAGACTCGTCATGAATGGAGATGACAAGAGCAATTAGTACCGGTCACTCTTCATGTTAAGGAGGGTAGCCTGAATAAATAAGGAGTGTCAGAGCACCCTGAGGTTAGGCCCTGCTACCATTCCAGCATAAAGAGAAGTTAGCAATCAGCATTGAAGAAACATCAAACCCCTGAAATGTAGAGTAGTGAAGTGAAGCCAGCTGCCAGCTATCCAGAAGGACAAGGTCTCCTGTGTGGTGTTTTCTCCAAGTGTTGATCCGCTTTGGTTGGGATGTCCTCTCTTCGAATGGCTCCAAGGAAAGGGCGTAGTACCTAGCAGTACTATAGAACCTAATGCTAGCCAGCTTGTTCCCACCTCCTTCTTTCTACTCCACCCAAATCTCGGGGACGAGATTCCTGTTAAGGGGGGTAGGATCTGTAACATCCCAATTAGGGAGCCAGTGTAATTTCAAAATTTTAAAATCTTTTAATCGTTTCTCTAGTGTATCTCAAAAATCTTCGATGTTATTCGAATTTCTCGAGTTGGTTTCTTGCCGAAAAGCCCAGATAGTAAAAATACAAACTTCGGAATCAAGAACCAAAATCTAAAGTTTAAAATTGGAAAGTCCGAATCTCAATGGAAGTATTAATGTCAAGTCTGGAGATTCAAAGCCAAGAACGGAAAATTAAAAATTGATATAAAATCCTTCCATCCAATTTTCGTATCCGGAAATTCAAATTCGGAAAATTAAAGTTTATTCTCTATAACTTGATGATCTTAAATTTAAACTTGTTGAATCCAGATCCCAAATTCAAAATCTAATCGCAAATCTAAAATTAGAAATGCCAAAATCACCAAAAATCCCTTTGGGCCAACCCATTTCCTTCCCTCTCCCGGCCCGCTCCCTTTTTCTTCTTTTTCCGGGCCAATTCCTTTTCTTCTTCGGCCCGTCCGGCCTGCCTTCTTTTCCCCTTGCGTGACCCAGCCGGCCCACCCACAGCCGACGCCTGCTCCCTTCTTCCTCCCCCGGTTCTTCCTCCTGCTCCCCTCTGTTCATGGCGTCGCCGGCCCAGCCTGCGCAGCTCGCCCCGCCCCGGTTCATGCCGCCCCCGGTTGCCCCCCCCCCCCCGATCATGTCTGCGCCAGCGACCCTACCACCGGCCTACCCCGGCGCCATCCCCCTACTCCATGACCACCGGACGCGCCGCCCACGCCGAAGTACTCCTGCAGCCATGCCGGCGGTACGCCTCGCCCATACCTCCGGACGCGCCACCCATGCCGGCACTGCTCCCCTCCCTCGCCTATAAGTAGCTCGGTTCCGCCCCCTCCCCTTTCCCTGCTCCCCTTTTCTTCCACCTTTACCCGAGCTCACGTCGGCCGCCGCTATTTCGCGCCGAATCCGCCGCTTCGGCCCTCCCCTCCACAAGCCGACCGCGTCGCCATGCGCCCCCTGCCGTCCACCGCCCCCCCTCGCGTTTAATCGAGAAACCGAAGCCCGAGCACGCCGCGCGCGCTCCTTCCCCTTTTCCGGCCGGCCACCGCCATCTCCATTGCCGCCTCCACCTCGGTCGGCCTCGGGGCGATTCCACGCGGTGAGAGCACCTCCCCGGTGCACCGAGGCCTCCCCAACCCTTGGCCGGCGTCCTCCGCCCCCGGAGCGCACCCGCCACGGTCACCTCCCTCGCGCCGCCGCTCGTGACGATGCCGGCCTGCCTCCACCACCCTCCGGCCAGCCCGGCTGCTCAGGTGACCTCCTAATGCCTCCCTAGTGCCCATGCTCACCTCGCCTCCTCCCCCTTCCTCTCTGGCCACCGGCGCCGAACCGGCTCTCCTCTGCCGTCCGCTCCCCACCGCCGCCGGCACGCCTCGCGTCACCCCAGCCGAAGCCGATGCCTCCAGGAGCATCCTCGTTGCCCGGGCGACCCCTTTTACCGGTCGCGGCCGCCTCCCCATCCACCCTTCGCCGGCGCCACCACCCCCTTCCCCTGGCCGAGCACCTCCCCTGTTTCCTCTGCTTCTGCTCCCACTCTGTCAGCTCAGCCGAAGGCAACCGAAGACAGTCTCCTCTCTCTGTGTGTCTCTGTTATGACAGGTGGGCCCCACTGCAGATTGGCATCAAGCTAATGGGTATCACCTGCATCCTCTCAATTGACTTCATGGAGCAATCTTAGAATATGAGATGTAATTAAAAATGGGAATAATAATTAATTGTGTAATAAAACTACAAGGGTTATGGAATGAAATTACAAATTTAAGTTTGGTTAATTGCATGTAAAGACACATGGTGACTAAGAATAAGAATAAGAAAATTACTTGTAATGAGAAAGATTCATTCATTTAAATTGATAAGTTAACAGTGGTTCATACTGTACCAATTGAGATCAATACACTAATACCTATTTTTAGATAACAAGAAGTCGACCTAGATTAAATGGATGTCGATGTTAAAGAAATCAAATGTGTGAAACAATTTAAAAGATTCTCTAGTACCCAATCAACTGTACTAGAAGATTATCCTAAATGAGTAAAGATGTGCATCTGAAATCTTATAGAAATAATATCGATGCTTTCCAACTTTACACTAGAAACTCGAATAATAACTTTAATACTATCTCGAGTGGTTCAGATACAATCTTTTATCTGTCGATCTAAATCTAATTATGCAAATTAAGTAAATCGATTTAACAAGATTTTGCCACATAAAATATTCACCATTATTTATTCATCTCTAAAATCATGGAAGCTATTCTCTGAAGTATTTAAAAATAGTTGTAGTAAAGACTTTAACATTATCCTAAAATACTGAGATTAAGATGACAAATAAAATACGATTAAAAAAGGTCTTAAACAAGAAGGAGCAATCCTTCATCTTTGTCTCACATCCAAATCTCTGATCATTGTCTCAGGATTTAAATTCGATAGTCGAGAATAATTAATAATAAAAGAAATAGTTTATTAAGAAGATCCCTATAAAGCCATAGCATCTCTTTTTAGTAAAACATAAACTTAGCCATTTCTAATAAGTTCGTTAATCAAGCAGAATAATTAACTTTGCTCATAATAACGATCGGACTAAAATGGCCAGCCCCATCATTTACTTAAGTCGTTAACATAATGATTTATTAAGTTGGCTACTGTAATCTCATATAAGTATTGCCACATAAAATATCAAAGTTACACCGAGTATTTAAATTGTACTCATCTCATGTAAAATCCCTGCATTCTAAAGCCACCAAGTTATGTCCCTCCTTGCTATCCTTGATAACCTCTTTTATCTGTCCCTAAGTCCTGCCCGACTCATGGAACTTTCTTGATAAATGTAAATCGATTAAAAGAAAGTCATCAAATAAAAGATCGAGCCTGGCCTTTCCCAAATCGGCTAAGTCTGGCCACTTCCCTTTCCAAAGTGGATAATTCCTGTAAATACTTCTTTTTCATTTTTGATCCTCGTCATCCTAGAATTTTCCCTCACGGTAAAGCTACTTAGATAATTCATTCCCCTGCCCAATTCATCTACCGCTGTGTTTACAGCCCATTAATCCGAATCATCCTTCTATTCCCAAATCCTAATAAGCGTATAATCTAAATCAAATCGGGCATTTAAAGTGTTTGGGTTTATTTGGTCTTTCTTTTCTTTGCCACGTATTAGAATCTGAAGACTCGACGAGGCGGAGGATTCGAACAGTAAGACTGGGTAAAAGCGAGGACCAGTAACTTAAAGTCACTGGCTGAGAAGGCTTAGATTTAAAGCAATCAAAGCCGTGGTAAACCAAGCAAGGCAAGTCATCACTTTGATCATATTGATCCTACATTTTATGCAAAATTATGTTCTTTTAAACTATCAACTTGCATGCCTAATTGATTATGCAAATATATGTTAAAGCTTAAGGTAGCTACATGCCCACTTGATGTTGTATTAAATTTATTATGCCATCCTT
Source organism: Dendrocalamus latiflorus (assembly GCA_017311315.1). Lineage (NCBI taxonomy): Eukaryota > Viridiplantae > Streptophyta > Magnoliopsida > Poales > Poaceae > Dendrocalamus > Dendrocalamus latiflorus. The sequence continues at coordinate 8,120,267 of CM029639.1, forward strand.
TGATACTTGAACCACCTGATCCTTGTCACTATAGATGTTAATGATAACTTTACTAGCTATAAGTCATAATAAGTGCCATGCTAGTCTTGTCAAGTCCAGGGCGCTAGTTGTCCTGATCATCAATCTTCAAAAACATGAGAACTTATTTTGGGCAGACACGGGATGTACGTGGCTGAATACTTTGTGACTACTTATTTTATGCTTCTCAAACCCCGCAAACCTGCTATACCTGTCTGGGCGGATGGTAAGAGTGGTGGGTGTGGATGTAACATAAGGTGTGGAGGTAACACAAGAATTGTGGTTCGTGGAATGGACCGCCCGGACAAATTAAGGACTTAATTCTGTGATGACCCCTCCGTGTACAACAGTACAACCACAAGCTGGCAAACTGTAGGCTTGGCTAAATAATTTACTAAACTCTCTAGCCATTTCACGGAGAGCGTGTGTAGGCGGGTAATAAAAGCCCCCGTGGAATGGGACATCGGATATAGGTGACGTCACCGAGGCTAGCGTATGGTGGAGAGTGGAGTCCGAGTGCGCCAACCTGTGGTGACATCCCGCACAACCTATGGAAGCAACCCCATAGGAGTGAGATGCTAGAGAGCGAGGTATTGTAAAGGCCTCGTGGTAGTCTCCCGATCTGCATGACTAAGGAATCATGTAGAACCATCAGGACGATTACCTCTTGTGGGTAAAGATGTACAGACTCTGCAGAGTATACAACTATTCGAATAGCCGTGCCCACGGTCAAGGGTGGACATGAAAATCTTCCTCGAGTTAGTTCTATTTCAAAAATCTTTGTGGGTGGGACAAAAACTTATCAGAGGGAGGTACTCTGATTTTGAATTTTTCCTGGAGGGACGTACTCCAGCGTGGTAAATAAGATGGAAGTGGCATAATGATCAAAAGCTAGCATAGGTGGATGGAACCATGTAATTGGTGGATGGAACCGACACCGCTATATTTATTGCACAATTTCAAACTCTTTAAAGCATGTTTATAAAATGCCAAGTCATAGGAATTTTAATTATGATTATTGCAAATGTCGCATTAAGCAAATAAAAGAACCTCAAGCCTCCTTTGATAGCCTTGCATCTATTATTATTGCATCCTGTGTGGTGGCTTGCTGAGTACCGTCGTACTCACTGTTGCTTAATTACCATCATTCAGTCAGAAAGGAAATAAAGTCAAGCCCTGCGATGCCTAAAAAGGGTCGACAGAGCTGGAAGACGATAAGGCCATGGACTAGGTCGCGAACCCCAGTTGGCTGCCTGTGGGCAAGCCCTGCGGGTCCCACCTGTGTGAAGTTTCCGCTGCTGCATTTTATCATTTCCGGCCTAACCGGCCCATGAGTAAGTATTACTGTATTATTTACGCTTCCGCATGATATGTTTTCGATATACAGTAATGTATCTGTGAGCACTATCTACTGATCCAGGGAATAGTGCGGTGAATCACAGAGGATCTGGGTTTTGCTAACCCGAGGTCCGACACTTTTTAAATGTTACGATTATGTTTTAATCCGTAGCAACGCACGGGCATCCAACTAGTTCATTGGAAGAAAATGAGAAGTGATTTATTTGCACCATCTCAACCTGGTGTTGATTTTTGGTTTAGGCATCACCGTTATCATCCAAGTGAGTCGATTCGATAAAACCCATTGTGGATAAATAAAATTCGGCTAAGAACTCACCAAAGAAGAACAAAGCTAGGAAGATTAATCTAGGAAGAAAAATAGAAGAAACAAATGAAATCTAAAGTTACTTCTAGAAAATCAACGGGTCTCCTATCCGCTAAACGCCAATAAGAACACCAAAAAAGGGGGGAAGAGGGACCGACGGAGAGCTGATGAAGTTTTGCACCGGCGGCTAGGGTTCCCCACGCTGGCGGCAGCTACGTAGTGCTAATTCTGCGCTTTTGCCGAGATTGCTAATTGCTCACCTACGGGCTATCAGCTAAACCTAAGCCAATGAGATGGGCCAATGTTCCCACGATCCCCCAGTGGAAGTGCTTTTCTATGGGGGAGGGCCTCACGTGAGGCCCCTCCCCATCCACCGTTGATTCGGCACACGTGGGGCTCTCCCTCATACACCTGTTCTCCCCTAGTCACCTTTCTTACAAGCCTTGTTCGTCTGCAAATAGGCCCAATAACGATTAACTACTGACAAGGTGGTGCTCATGTGGGACTTATAAGCTCAAGATTCTGGTTTTTTTTTTTTGCACTATATTTGATATTAGCTTTTTTTAGCGTAATTAAATTTAAAGAATAAAAAATTATATCATCACGAATAATGCAAATGAATAAGAGAAAAAAAGAGGAAAAAAAACCAAAAAATAATAAAATTAAGAAGTTAGAAGACAGAAGTACAAGCTCATTTTAGCAGGGCAAAATTGGCACGCCCCGACGCAAGAGCCCAAGGCATTTTTTTAAAAGGTGGATTAGCACAAAGGAGATTAGCAAAATAATTATTGACACATGATGCACCTACCGTTTGATGACTAGACCGCATGTTCCTCAGACCCGACACATGGCAAGGCTAATGCACACAATAAGCCACTACGTGTCGGCCTAAGACACCTGCCATCCTATGACCAGACTGCAGGTGCTATATGTCGCCCCGAGAAAAGGCAGCAGATAATACTATTTTTACAATTAAGAATAAGAATATTATTTTTATAAATAACGCGCCAAATACGGCCATATACGCTAATAACTCTCAAGCCGAAGGGGCATAGTAGGCTAATACAACTATACAAGTATGTACAACTCAATTTTCCAGCCTATTATGTCATACAGACACATACCAATATGAAAACTTCAGCATTAACATTGTACGAGATTGGCAAACTAGGGTAAACAGACAATTCAAGGCAATATAGTGCGTCGCAGGCGTTTATTGTGATCGACGATCACGCGAAAGCAAATCAAAGGCAGTATACAAGGTCCCCCTCAAGCACAAGCAGTTACCAGAGATTTGTGAAGGAACTAAGTACATCAGCTTCAACATTCACCGAGCTGATGGTTTGGAAGAATTATGCTACAAGTACACAGCTTCAGTCAATGGGCGGGCTTCTTCTCGGTTGTGTACGGATAGTACTCTTTGCCGTTGTCCACTCTGGTAGTGTTACCGCCAATGTCCAGCGCAGCGGATGTGAATGCCAGGCAAGAACCAGCAGCGAGTGCAGACTGAATGCTCCTTCCTGCCAATTGGTTGTTTTCCGGATTAACAAAGACATCAGTCTTGCTATCACTATACTGAAGAATAACATGAATATAACGAGTAAACAAAAGAGTTTGAAAACCCAGAGTAGACTAATACAAATATGATCAAGAATCAAATATGACCAAGCCCATCCCAAGTCATAACCATTGGATTTGCATGCAGTGCTAAGGATAATGCTGACACTTTCAGGAATATCTATCTGAGTGATAACAGTATAACACCACACTAAGATCATATACTTCTGTGCAAATAGATTCACAGGGAACTATTATCTAGGTATGAAGCTAGAGTATACCAAGGGCATTACAAGGATATCATATCTAAAATTTATCACTGGATCCAATATGGCAATATCAAACTTCTGTTAAGGATCTCTTAGCAAGAATTATGTTCATTCATGGGTTTGAATTTCTCATCTCCAGGGGAACCAGGGCTTGATCTGAACTAATTCCTCTTGTGTTTTTCAAGTTGCAATAAATAAATAAAAGCCAATAAAAGATCCAAATGGGAAGCTAACCAACATATAAGCAAAACAACAATATCATTATGAAAAAATTGCTGCTCTCAATTAGGACAGTGAATGTGGATCCACAGTTCCAGGCAGTTAAGGAACTCAGATAACTTAAGTTCCAATGTGAAGTGCTTTAAAATGAGTAAAAAATCACTCAAAATCAGCTAATAAGTAGATGAACATAGTATTTTATTTTTGTAAGATAAACAGACATAAATAGTAATGATACCATGATTCAAACATGTTCCATAAGTCTAATGGGCTGTTAGGTGATTAGGTCTAGTTTAGCATAAGATGGCGAAATGGCTTATTGACTTCTCTAAATACTTCTCTGGGTGAACCTTTGCTTATACTCCCCTCCTAGTATAAACCTGTTTAGCCATGAAGCTCAATAAGATCATAGCTAAACCAGGGAAAACCACCTTGCAGAAACAAAGTATCAACAACAACAACAAAGCCTTTTGTCCCAAATAAGTTGGGGTAGGCTAGGAATGAAACCTTCTCAAGATCAAAGAGATATGAGCCTTGAGATAAAACCTACAATGCTAAAACTCTAACCTGTACAACCTGCTATCTGAGCCAAGAGCCTAAAACACTGCCCCTAACTTTCTTATGGTTCCGGAAACAAAGTATACTGGAAACATATGTTTGACCCGTATCTGTCCACACAATAACTCCTACTGCGTAGTCACCAGAAGTCAACCAATGTAGGAGCATAAACTATGCCATCATCCAAAATTAGGATGAGCCAATCCAAAATGCTCCAGACATCTAAGCAGTGGTTCCTCAAACAAGAGAAACTTATTTGAGTCACATGTTTCTCCAAATATCGTTCATAGAAGAAAAGGGCAAAAGGCACACTTCAAAGGTGCTTAAGATTGTAGTAAACATCCTATAACTTAATGTTGGTGATCTTTGGAGCGCAAGGAAATGTTATGAATCATTCAATCCTAGTGCCTCTTATTTTCTGCTGCCATTGATCAAAGAAAATCCCTTTTATAATGTAACTAAATCCACCAAACAATTAGAGCCCAATTCGTGTGAATCATATAATCATGTTCAGTATAACACAATCCCATCCCAGTTGATACCCACATGTCTGCATATGATATCGACCCTAGGCCTAGAGGCCCTAGACACGGAACTAGCACAACCATAGTTTATCAGTACCCATTTAGCAATGACCAGAAGAATATACAGACCAAGGCACATGTGATCTGTTGAATACGGGAATATTATCTAACCTCTGTAGCCGTAGACGGTGGCGCCGGCGACGAAGGCGCCGATGGCCCCGTTGACGAAGTCGTGCTTCTTGCGCTGGCTCTGCACGAGCTGCTCGACGCCGATGTAGAGCCCTCCGACGGCAGCGAAGGTGGCCCCGTAGCTGCCGCACATCTTGAGCGTCCGGATGAGGCCCGGGAGCGCGACGTGGCGCTCCACCCGGGGCACGTCGTACCAGGTGGCGACGACGGTGCCCCAGATGGTCCCCGCGGCCAGCCCCGTCACCGCGCCCTTCACCGTCTTCATCACCGGCGAGTCCTCCTCGGATGCCATCGTTCCCTCCCCCGCTCCACCGCTTCCTGCACGGGCAGCAAAAACCGCGCGCTCCAGCCGTTGAGCCGAGGAACCCTACCACGAGATCGAGATCTGGCAGAAGTGTGCGCTCGATCCGAGTCGGAGCCGGAGAGATGATGCGTGCTCCACAGCAAGCGTAGGGTTTGGGAGGTGGGCCGAGTGGGGAATAGAGAGTGGTTTACCTGAGGAAACCTGCACGGCGTGCGCCGCCGGCCGCGTGCCGAGGTGAGGCGGAGGCGAAGAATGGTTGGGATTTTGCGCGGACGGCAGAAGGTTTCGGGATGGAAATAGGGGGTTCGCGTCGTGGGAGTGTCGAGTGAGACGGGCCAGAGCTTTGCCAAGTGGGCCGTCCAATATGTCACGGCACGAATTCAGAAAGAACACGATCTAATTAGATTCAATACGGTACTGGCCTAGATATAGTTTAATTTGGTCTTAGTACGGTTTAACCTGAATAAGTTATCGTGTTGTTCCATGCTGGTCTATGTGACTGCCCTTCGACTCAAGCCTGATACGAAGAGAGGTCAAGTCGTGTCGTGTCAGTATGGACATGCTTAACCTAACAGACGACCGATGGTCCATTAAGAATGGTGTCTCGGTCCGGCATTGCCCCACCTGCTGCCACCCATGGCTCCGTGCCGCCTGTAGCCGTCACACTGCCATTGTATGTCTATGTGAAAGAAGAAGCCTGGCGACAGTGTTCGGTGGGGAGGGAGGCTAACGACTGGGAGAGCTGGAGAGAGGAGGTGGCGACCGGTATGGGCAGGAATGGTCTAACGGAGGAGGCGGCGATTAACTATGCTTGAGCTTGCGCTTGGACTAGGCTCGAGCTCGGCTCGTTAAGGCTCAGTAACACAAGAGAGGTGGCGCCTGGTAGGGAGTGAGAGCATGTTAGGGAGTGAGAGCAGAGGCGACGGGGCCGATGCACGGTACTATACGTGCCATGCCGAGATGCTGATCCAAGCACTGTATGCCCGGTCGTGCCGAGCCGATATAGTCCATTTACTTTTTGTGCTATGCTATATCTAGATTGGACTAATAGTATCATGTCTCGAGCCAGTCCGACTGGCCTGGTCATTTTGGCTAGGTCTGAGACGGGCGAGGTGGCCCCCGGGTTGGCGGTGCTTGGCCGTTCGGCCGCGGTGTTGGTGCAGGGTTGGCCCTGATCGCTACGCGGGCTGCTGCTTTGGATTGTGGAAAGTTTCATGGGCTTTTTAAACCGTGTTCCCGAGCATTCTAGCCCAGATGTCGGTTCCAATCACTGTTGCGATTTGTGTTTGTGTGCGACTGCGAGTCTGCGACCCCCTCCCTAGTCGCTAACTCGCTATCCGCTCAACGCCATGTGACCATGTCTACACACAAAAAACACGAAACTTCGGATTTCGGAAGCTTGCTAAACTTAACTGATTGAATACTACGCATGCCGGTCACGGTCAGATGAGACACTGATGAGGACGAAACATCGTCGTCTATATTCACACAGGCTGTAACCTGCTGCATACAGGTTACACAAAGTAGTCGATAGACATTCTGTTGACGATGGAAGCGGCTAATCAAAATAGTATTAAGTACCAATTGTAGTGCGAAACAGAAACGAGTCAATCCTGATTCCTGGTGGCTTTGCAGCACATGGAGTCCATATCCGCTGGCTGCCTCCCTCCTTCGATTGTGGGATCTAGGGAGAGACGGCTCGACGGTTCCATCACCTCGTCACTTGGAGACTATGAGCGATTTGCAGGCCGTGCAGTAATGGCGCGGCTTCATGCATGCCTGCTCATCATGCAGGCGGTCAGGCGTACCGGTGCAAGTAGTCCAGTGGCGTTTATAGCAGTAGATGTACGCGCGCAACGACGGCCTTTGGTCACCCTGAGCTGAGCTCGGGCCAGCCCACCTCTCACCGCTCGATCAAAGCTCGCGTGGAGGAGGCTCGTGCTCGGCAGCACGCTGCCGCTCGTGCGGTAGCCGACGAGGCGAACGCACGACGCCCAGCCCACGCCTTCGGCACGTGCGACACTGCGAGCACAACCTCCCGACCGGCAGAGCTCCGAATTGCCGGCCACTTTTGAGAGTTTTGACGGTCAGCCGGGCGAAGTTTCAGATGGCCAATCACAAGTCCCGGCACGACCGGAGCAATTTCTATACTCATCTACGCGCTCAATGCCGTCAGCCGTCTCGATGGCACAATTTTGCATTGTTTAGTGCATTCTTGGGCTCGAACCGCCGGGTAACGTCGTGGCCAGATGCAGAGTGCCTAATGATGGCACGGCGGAACCGAACAGCGGACGGGGGGCGGCCCCGGCAGCGCCATCGATGGATGATGGTGTCGCGCGCGACAGCATCACTGCGGCGCTGCCAGCGGGCGCAGGCCCCGCCGAACAAGCGAAGCTCGCTTTTGCCGCTTCGCGCTCCTCGGCATGTGCCCGCGGAGGCAGCGGCAGCATCGCGTAGGCCACCGCCCACGCCCGAGTCGCAAAGTGGCGCAGCTTTGCCAAAAAGCCACTGCCGCGCGGCCCCGTCCCGTGTCCGGAGCCGGAATTGATGCCTTGGGGCTCTGCCGTGCTGCTACAATAACACCGCAATCGATCGATGCCATGTTGCCATTCCTCCCTTTTTTTATTTGCGGTTTATTAAGCATTGTCTGTTCTTTTGAAGTGTCTTACCTTTACTGTTATATAAAGAGGAGTTAGTGATCGTCGGTGCGTTCTACTCTGCCCTCTCAACAGTCATTCGATTTGATCTAGACTATTCGTCTCTCTCCTCCTCTCTCTTTCAGGATAAAATTGCTCACCCCTCTACTTTCTCTATCTCCTCGCGTATTCTGATCATCCTTCTCTCTCTGTCGTTTGCTCTCTAATATTTGATGTGTAAAATTGATCAGGCAATAAGTTCTGTCTTACTATTTTTATGACTCCGTTGCAACATATGGGTCTTTAACTAGTTAATCTAATAAATAGTGATGACTAATAAAGCATCGGCATGAAACTGGTACAGCTGGTTGGTGCCTTGGTGGTCCGTCGTCATGTACCGCAACCACGTTTCTAAAGCCAAATGGAGCTTGATTCAAATATAACTTGGGTTTTGACTTTTGAATGCAAATAGGTAATTGCCGGGAACAGGTAAGGATTGAATTTAGCTCCGTTTGGTTGACAATTTCTGCGTAAATGTCACTGCCATATCTGTAGGTTCGCTACAGAGTTAATGCTAATGTTTTTAGGATGTACACTAGCAAACAGCATGTGTGACACAATCCAAATGAGTTCATAGTCTGTCCTATCCTTGATGCACAATTCTGATAGTAAAGTTTGGTAGAATACAACCCTACATAAAACAATTTGTAATTCAGATTTGGATTTGCATTCAAATTCGTAAAGCTAGTTGTTCTGTTTTTAATGAGTGTGGATATGATTTGTCAAATCGTAATACGATCCAAACAGAGATATATAATTCTCATCCAGAAAAAAATCTTGTCAGATTCAATAATCAGATTAGAATAAAACCATCTCCGCTTTCACCTCTACACAGCTTGGCAGACCAGGAACACCATGCAGACCAACAAACTAAGCCACAATAAGAGGGCAAAGAAGAAGGTGCACCGGATGAATCAAAATTGCAGGAATTTCTGCTAGTGTAACCAGCTGTTGTGAAGTAAAACTCTGCTGCAAACAGACCAAAATAGTATTCAGGCTAGAGCAGCTGAACAAGGTAGGTGTACTTTTAAGTTCATACATTTTGCATCAACATAAACACAGATTTGGGCAATCAGTACATGTTAGTTTACACACTGCAGCATTGAGGAGCTACCAAATACAACAATAGCAAAATTTAAAGACAAGATTGTATGGATGACTTACTTACTTGCATTCTAGGCCTGCTTCCGCTGCTCGCCTGGGCTTGCTTTTCCGCCGGTTTCCATTCTGCCTGAATCCATTAGTCCTAGTTGATTCATCACTGCTTGATCTAATACTAGAATTGTTCTCTTCTAGGACAAGATTGCTCTCTTTCAGCTGCCTGCCTCTCTTGTTACCAGTAGCTGCAGTGTTGTTCTTTTCTAGCCTTGGTGCCTTCAGCTTCGCATCGTCACCTTCTTGGTCATCCTCATCGACATTATCTACAAAGCTTTCGGCATCCGCTTGATCGATCTTATCGGCGAAGCGCTTTTGGGGCCTTCCCCTCCTCTTTCTAGCAGGCATAACTTCTTCACCACTGCTACCTTTGTCTTCATGGCTCCTGACAATGGTTAGCTTCTTTCCTCTGCCTCTTCCTCTACCCATTGATTCAACTCAGGCAGCAGTAGCAAGGTTGGTTTAGGCAATCACTGGAACTGGAAGCTGTACTGAAGCTGCCGCTTCTACTTATCAGATTGCTTGTTGGAACTGATGTATTTCACAGAGATACCTCCTGCTGCTAAAATCCAGCCAAAAGATATACTAGAAATCTGCAGGAGAAGTATCAAGAGCATACAGTTACATCTAATTAATTCAGGATCGAATATCTTATTGAGTTCTTGGAGTTTGGAGATAAGAATGAACTACAAGGTCTATTTTGATCCATGGCAATCAAGAAGTTATAAATTCAGATCAAGCAACATAAATATCTAGACGAGAGCTATATAGCAACACGCAACTAATCAAGATAAACCAAAATAGAAGAAGAACATCTCCTTTTGCAAAAAAAAAATTCCGAAATAAAACAAGAAACAGAAACAAGGACTGATTCAACTCCTAGACCGTTTCTTAGATTACTGGTCATGGATGACAGACAAGAAGCTGACCTTCCATAAAGCTGGCGTCTACTCCAAGCAGCATCATGCATCCCATTTCTCCAAGTCTGGTGGCTAAAAAGGTGGGATTTTGCTGGTGCTAGACGAAAAGAAATGCTCGGTATATAATGGATCGGTGGTAATATCTGGTTTGCGATGGCAGAAATACCGCGGATCGGGAGGTTACAGCAAAGATTGAGATGTGGTGTGGGGGGAGCAGGAGGACTCTTCCAATGAACAGCTGGTGCTCTGGAGTTCAGGATGGTTGAGCTTCAATAGCTGCTGGGACAGCAGCAGCAGCAGCACGGAGGCAAATTGCATGGGGAGCCTCAAGTGGTGTCCTCTCCCGTACAATTTTTTTTCTCAGCAGCACCAACTGGGTTTATGTGTGTGTGTGTTAGAGAGCCACGATGCAGCATCTAGCGAGGGCCTCAAGTGACATCCTTCCTCATACAATTTTTTTTACAGCAGCACCAGCTGCGTTTGTGTGCGCGTGAGAGAGATGTGATTCCAGGCTTTTTTTAATGTATTGTTGAGGAGTCATTTGCTGTCAGATCATGCTTTTATTTACAGTCTACCAACCGTTGAAAAGTGAGGGAGGGGGGAGGGGTTGGCTTCTTACTTCTTGCCAATTTCTAGATTAAAAAAGTAAAGCAGGAAGGATCCCTATGAACGCGGTTTACTTTTACCATGAAGGGATTTTTGTTGCATGGTGGTGGATGTTTAACCACAATAGCGCTAGTTACCCAACACCCGACAATCTGAGTATCTCACATCCAAGGTCAGGGGGTGATCGGTTCGGCTGAAAAGCTCGTGGTTTATAGCTGAAAACACTGTAGTTAGCTGAAAAAAGCATTGTAGCTGACAGAGGCTTATTTAACATAATTAAATTTAAAAAAATTTAAAAATATAAAAAATATGTTAGCCCACTACGTATAATACAAACATATACGGGAAAAAAAGAACCGGCAAAAAAGCTCAACAAAAAGCCAAAATTTCAGGAAAAGACGGAACTTATGAATAGTGCCAAATAAGCCCGCAGCACTGTAGCGCAGCCATGTTGATCGCGCGTTGCCTAGTCGACCCTTCTTATTAGCGTTGGTTTTTTTTCCTATTTGGAAAACCAAAACCAATATAAATATCTTAATTTTTATAAACAGCTTCTATCAGTTACTAATATTTTATCAGCTATTACTTTATACTTTCATATGTTGTAACGTACTTTGTATTTTATTATGTCACAATTCCATAAGTCGCATGACGGACCGAATATTATAATACATTTCGTTGCACCGTCTTTCTTACATAATACACTCAATAAAAAGTCATAAACCAATACGGACACATCAGTTTCTGGGCCTGTTTGGCAACGGCTGCGGCTTATGGCTTTTGGCTGAAATTTTTGAATTTTGGCTGTTTACGGTACAGATTACGGAGAGACAGATACTCACTTGCGAGTTTGGTTGGTACAGATGTTGGGCTTTTAACGTGTAGATCGTTTAACTTGTAGACCTCGTCTTGAGAAAATACTCTGTTTGAAAGTTAGGTACTGTAGCAAAAGCCAAAAGCCGCCAGCTTCGGAGGAAAAGAACAGACCCTCTATCAACTACTACTATTCATCAGATACAGACAAAAATCATTAACAAAAACCAATACAAAGGACCGTTAGTGGAAAGATCCCACAGTTTATCAGGATTGGTTTGGCTCCAAGTGAACCATGCTCTGTAACTGTTTGATTTCAGTAACCGTTTGTTCATGATATGAACCGAGTAACTTTGTTTAGGCTCGACCCTATTCACTTTGATTTCTATAATTTATTTTTCTATAGTAAATATTTTTTCTATAGTACTTAGTTTTTAAATGAAGTGTGTTTTTAAAACAGGGTCTAGTAGTTCACTATAATGGTTTTATTTATATTGGTTAAAATCCCACATAGATGTCTCTCTCTATAAGTTGTTACTATTCGTAAGCCAAAATCAAAATCTAATATGAACGCCCCTTCATTCATTTTAACAGTTCAACAGTAGCACTAGTTTAGGCTTTTCAGCTTTTAACTTTTACATTTCAACGATACCTCCTGGTGTTTGCCATACCAGCCCTGTATTCCTGTTCTATTTACCACACATTGCAGTCATGTTCAGTATTTCTGCTTACCATGCTAGTAGTGTAAGCAGTATCTGAGGAGTCAACATTGTTAAGTCTCTACAGTAAAAGGGCATTTCTATTTACCATACAATAATTAGACAAAGCTAAGCCCACTACGCCTGTTGTGGCAAGTGGCTGTATTAAATTATACTGAATCCTGGCACAGGCTACACCATGATTGTTTTCCCCCCTTTTAATTTGAATTTGAATTCATCTTCTTTTACAGTTCTGACTTTGGTATGAATTTAGATCAAGGTGACTTCATCCAGATCAAGTACCCAACTAGGATCTGTAGTAATGGCTAGTGCAATGGTACTACCGTATCTCTATACTGTATATCTTGATATGCTCTTTGAAGCGTCACAGAAGATGTACTTGTTGCTCTTGATGTCAGGTCCTTACGGAGTTACTGTCCTTCAATTCTCGCCACTACTTGTGAATTGGGCATGCTTGTTTTGACAACTGTTAGTAGAACAAACCAAATTTATGAACTCTTGTACATTCTACACTAATATAGTCAATAAAAGATATGATTGTCACGAAATTTACCAATATTTCTCCTGCTATTATCTGCAGAGTTTATTTTCCATATATGCATTGGAGAAAATGGTATTTGGCCTCTGAAGTTGGACATCATGTTTTGTCATAGGGCATTGAGTAAGCATACCATCCTGCACCTGGATGCATGAGATGAACAAGGAAAGCCTGCGTGTTTCATCACTCTCTCTGCATCTGCATGTGCTTTTCATCAGTATCACATCAGCTGGGTACAATTTACACTATGTCTGAGATGCAGATTTTGCAAATAAAGCGAGGCAAATTAGGACCACAATCTTGATGGCACTGCAGATTCACACCAATTGCAGGCACAAAAGCTTGGAATGCTCCAGGTACATACCAAAACGCCAAATTACTGGAGAATCACATCTATGCAAGCCGAGTTAGCCACATCTATCTAAGCCGAGTTAGCCACCTCGTAATTCAACTCAACTCCAACATGTTTCCTTTTAGAATCTAATCCACACTGAGTTAATTCCCATTCGGAGCCTTAACAAGTTGCAAGCCGCCAGCCTTTTCTCCGCCACTAATTGCTTATAGCAATGGGCTGGTACTTTGGCTTAAGAACAGCAGGAAGGGTAGTAACATTGCATGCTTCCCCATCTCCGGTTTGCTCATCATACAGGCTTTCATAGCTGATGAAATCCCTTAAAACCAAATCTGTTGAGCTGAATGACTGGATCTATCTCTGTCCAGCCGAGATTATTCGGAAGGATATATTTTGTATCAACAGCATTAAGTTAATCTCAAGTTTTAGTCTCCACTCATCATCACGAAGGCCAATTGCCACCAGCCTGACCACAAAGAACGAAACATGAGATTAACAGCATTTATTATATAACCTATGATAAAGTTATCATTTCACAAAGAATTTCAGACTGAGAGAGACAGAAACCATACCTGAAACATGTAACATGCTGGGTTCCAAGTCCATTATCAAAATGTCAGTACAGATTTTGGACTGGTAAGGACTAAGGATAGTGACCAATCACAAGTAGAAGCATGAGTATACAAGCATCTCAATTTGATGACATTGTAGGAGTGCAAATAGCAACTTGATGACTGTGTCATCATGGAAATAAGATTTTCTGTACAGCCTGCATAGCTGCATCTAATACACTAGGCTTCACAAGATTCAAAAAGATTACACTAAGCATCAAAACAATGGACTTAGGAGAAGATAAAAATATCCGTTCAAAAAGAACTAGGAGCAGACAATAATATTTGTTCAAAAAGAACTAAGATTGGATCATAATTTTGAACACAACACCCAGTGTACAGATGAGCAGATAAAAATATCCGTTCAAAAAGGACTAGGTGCAGATAATAATATTTGTTCAAAAAGAACTAAGATTGGATTATAATTTTGAAAACAACACCCAGTGTACAGATACAACATGACAAATTACACACCATGAAGGCACTATTCAAATAGCATGTTTCGTTCATCAATACAATCTTTGAACACTTCCAGACAATTACAGTTCATGCTATTTGGGCAAAGATTTGATAAAATTAACAATAAGATCTACCATCTGGGCATCAAAAGCAGGACCTTCCATTTGGAAGTGACCGGCTCCTTCAATCAAGTGAGTATCAACCCGTCCAGCTGCCGACTTGAGCTTGTTTTGCAGCTGCTTCACGCTTGTAAAGCCGTCTTTAGTTCCCATGATGAATAACTTTGGTTTCTCGGACTTGAGTATAGCATCATGATGCCTGCCGAACAGGATTGAGGCCATTAGACCAAATGGGTATCCGATGCTAACATAACCAACCACCTGGTCAACCTTATCGACTGCAGATCCGGCAATCGGTGCCCCTGTATCAGGAAATTAGAGTGAGATACATGACCAAACATGATTCAATAGCTGCATGAATGACCGACAAAAACTTCTATGCAGAATGATTTCATTGTCATCTTGATGCTGTTTTGTGTGACAACACAAGTATTTTTACCTTTCTTCAGTTGCAACTGTTGTCCACAGTTTTGACATAAGTAGTAAATCTTAAGACCCTTAAATGTCAACAATGTTGGTAGTTCAGGGAGCTGTATTGGGTAGAGGTCAGTTAGAGTAGGTTTGAATAGCAAGATGAGCAGCACATCTCATTAATCACAAGTCACAACTAAATAACTTATTTAGGCCAGATAAGAATGGCCACAAATAGGTATAGCACATCTGGAGGCAACAAGTGCACATAGATTGATAAAATATCGAGCAAGGATTTGCTGAAAAATAGTGGTAATAACCTAACAAGGAAGATCGCTTTGGAGAAGGCTGGGGCTACCCTAACAGAAAAAGAAAATTTGCCATTGGAACCTCTTTATGGGTTCCTTAGCACCTACTCAGCAGCCCCAAGCACAAATCAATGAGTAGCACCCAGCCGCTAGTTCGATTCTTGGACTTGAGAATAACCGAAATGATAAGAACATGGTATATTTGAAGCCAAATTCCATGAGCCAAAAGTTTGATCTTTCCATTCCGATGCAACAAACTATACACCACCTATTCCTATTTGCTTGCAGGTCCAGATGAGTGGTTAATTGTCAATTGCACATTCCATTTGATCAAATACAGTTTCAGAAGAGTCAATTGTTTGATCAATTTGATTACCACAGCGCTCTTACGTGTGCGGCTTCACTGAATCACGCATCGAGGCAAACAGAACATGTATGGAGAGCGAGAAAGAAACAAAGGTGTCGCCTTGGGGTAGAAATCGGCGTAATTAACCTACCGGCGGAGGAGCCGACGAGCAGGACGGCGCGCGGCTTGAGGTTTTCGGCGACCCAGCGGCAGACGGCGACGACGTCCCCGACCTCCGAGGAGCCCGTGAGGGAGGCGCGGCCGGTGGACCGCCCGGCGCCGCGCATGTCGAAGGTTACGGCGCGGTGGCCCCGCCGCGCGAGCCCCTCGGCGATGCCGCGCAGCAGGCCCTGCACGCCGCCCATGATGGTGTAGGGGTGCACCAGCACCACCGCCACGTCCTCCGCCGCCTCCTCCCCCGCCGCCGGCTTGAACAGCCGCACGCTCAGTTTGGCCCCGTCCCCCGTCTCCACCGTCGTCCACTCCATCCCGGTCAGTCCACTCTAGCTCGCCGCTGCTTCTTCCCTGTCTCGATTTGATCCGCCTGGTCTGGTCGGGTCTCGGGGGCTTTTCTTCCTTAACTCCGCCTGGTTTCTGGTTGGTTCGGGTGGTTGTACAACTAATTGATGCGTGGGCCGTGCGCCCCTCACAAATGGGCCTTTTCCAAGTCAAACAGCCCAATGAACTCAGTCGGTTGGTTTTGGTTGGTCTCTCGTCGGCCTTTTGGATGGATGGGTAGATTCGGTTCGGCTAAAAAGACTCAAATGGGTTGATTCTATCGCACAACCATACATTATATGGCTATTTTTTTGTGGCCTTAAGAAGGCGGGATAATTAATTGTGGAGAGTCGTGGGCTGTTAGTAGTACTTCTTGTTTTGCAGCCTCTTTCTTGAAAAGAAGCTTGGCATTAGGGCATCTCCAATGGTTATAGCTAGCAACTAACTATAAGACTTCCACATCATCTATATAGTACACACTAAAGTTAGCATTCTAAAGAACTATCTATAAGGATAGCTATTTGATACTTACATGCACACACAGAATTTATGGAGGCTGCCTCGTTTGGCGCTATAGACTATCTCTAGAGCTGTAGAGAGCTGCGTTCTCTTTCTTCATTTAATATCTTCCACGTAGGACAGTTGATGACATGGACTCTCTTGTAGATAGCTGCTATAGACCCATTGGAGATGCTCTTAGCCTGCGGACCCTAGGTCTGGCCATGTAGGGCTCTCATGTCGTGGCAAGGCTACCTACACGGCTACCAAACCTCAATCTCGAGTTCCCAGGCGTTCAAAGTGTGTTTTTCTTGGCGTAGATGATGGTTTATGGTCTAACATATGCTTTTGTATGAATGAAATGAATATTAATAAATCGTTTTGAAAAGACTATATCAATAAGTCATGTTAAAAAAAGATAAAAAGACTGTCTTATTTATTTATTCAAAATAAATTATAAACCATAGCAGATAAGCCAGAAAGAACCACTAAAATCCAAGCAAAAATGGCCAACAGTTCACAATGCAATGGCAGGGGGCTTTGCTAGAAATGGGGTGTCAGTCACTATATTAACAGCTGCATTCTTATCGCTCACATGATGCTACACAACTGCTAGTGCTTAATGATTTCACTTAATAAAAACGGTAATGGCTAACCATCAGCTTACAAATTACCCCGTCTAAAAAATTTACAAATTACCACACGTGAGGAATAGAGAAGCCGTTTCGAGAAATCAGATATTCGTATTAGTTTTTGACTTTTCTAAGTAAAAATCAATACAAACAGGACCTTTGTTATCCCTGTGTTTGGTTCTTCGCCAAATATACAGTGCACCATAATTTCTTATCCCTACACCACCGCTTGCCGCTGTAGACCACCACTGGCACTCAATCGTACTCGCCGCCGTGCGCCCCTACTCGGATGACCAAGGCACCAAGCCGAGCCGCCTAAGCTTTAAGCTTCGCAGGCCACAGTATTGCCGCTGTAGACCACCACTGGCACTCACGAGTTTGGGGCGTTTCAGGTCTAAGAATAGATAGAACTGCAAGGATGGATGACGTTGGACACAGTATTGGCACTTGTCGGCAGCATCCATGCTCTACGAGAGGCACATCGTTTTTCTTGTATTTTTTTCTTCTCTATTAGTTGCCCTGCTAAGTTTTTTCCCCAGAGACTAGATGGAGAAACAAAAATGGAAGGGAAGAAAACAAAACAGACTGCCCCAAAACACCCGGGCCCCGGTGTGAATTAGCGTAGAACAGAAATATTCCTGATCAACTCGGCTTCGACTTCTGGCTTCTGGCTTATTTTTCACTATTCATAAGTTTCGTTTTTTTCTGAACTTTTGGCTTTTTGTTGAGCTTTTTTGCCGGTTCTTTTTTCCCCGTATTTGTTTGTATTATACGTAATGGGCTAACATATTTTTTATATTTTTAAATTTTTTTAAATTTAATTATGCTAAATAAGTTTCTGTCAGCTACAGTGTTTTCAGCCATAAGCCATAAGGCTTTCAGCCGAACCGATCACCACCTTAATCTCTAGGCCCAATAAGGAATATGCCCAATAAGACTTAACTAAAAGAGTCCGTGCATCATAACCCACAACAAAACTGACATTATCAAGATCGTCCGAAAAAACAAGCATTATCAAAAGAAAGCAAAGTGTTGTTTAACCAATCTAAATTAAATGGGGCCGTAGTGTACATAAGGTGGCAGTTAATTAACGCCGCGTACAGTTGAAAACAGCAAAGTGCAGTGCCATATTTTTAGACCAAAGTGCGGCACCACCGTAAATCGACATGATGAAAATATCACATTTTTTTTCTGTTCTGTCTCTCACAGAAGAGTGGGCACCATGTGATTAATTCCACTTAAATTAATCTGCACACATGATTTCTTGCAAATCTGTACATCATTTCCACATGGACGCAGTTGCCAGAAAAAGACTTCGAAGCATTGACAGTTTGACACAGGTGCATTGTACGAACGAATCAACGATACTACTGCAACACGTACTGCTGCTAATTTTTTTTTTCTCCACCGAAGGGACCTACAATATATACTTCAACAACTATACTTTCACAAAAAAAGGGGTTGAAACATGCTCGTTTAAAGAGTGCAGAATAGGTGGCCACAAACATGCGAATGAAAAGCTCGCCATAGGAACTTTGTACGGAAAAAATCCAAAGTTTCCATGTCGCAAACCGTGCCTAATTGACCTGTGTCAAGGCAACACCAGCACAATTGACACAGGCCAGCGTCCATTGCTTTTCGCACGGTTGACAAAAATGCACCGAGATGGCTTGACTGGAACAGTTTGATCAGCTTTAAAATGCTGGACAAAACAGTTCACAGAAAAGAAAAGGAATAAATCTCAGCTCCGTGCGAAGTTTCCCCAACAAGACCAGGTAGAATTACACTCCGATCCATCTGTCTCGATCAGTCGTGGCACGCAGATCGCTGACCATGCCTTCGTGGTACACCTCTGGCACGTCGCCATGCCAGGTCGATCCATGCATGCGTTAGGTTGAACAAAGCGTACCAACCCCCGAAAAAAATGCAAGATATTTTATGACTTTCAATCACTTGAAGCGCAGGTCGTCTCCAGTCTGTGCCAAGTTTAGTAGATCTCGTACATGGCCCGCTTAGTTGGACTGAAAAGTAATAGTTTATGATTAAAATTGTATTATAGCTGGTTGAAATTACACTATAACTGAAGATAACTTATTTGATATAATTGAATTTAAAAATTTAAAAATAGAAAAAAAATCGGCAAAAAATAACTCAAAAAGGCAAAAGTTTAGAAAAAGATGAAATTTATGAATAGTAAACAATAAGTTAGAAACTAGAAGCTCAATTCAAAATGAGCGAGATGATAATTTCTAACCAGTTGCATCTAGAGATACCTTATGAATCCACCTAATCCATGGGCATATCATATAGACCCGCCCGGATACTTGTTTTTCCTTAACACATGCAGAATCGATCCCCCGTCGCGGACTGTAAAAACGCCCATCTCGATAGTTGTTTCAGCCGATCAAGACTGGGTGGTTGGACTACTACACGAACGCTGTCGTGCACCACATGCGAAAACGTGCACGGTAGAGAACCGGCCAAAAATTCACGCAAAGTTGCATGCAGAACACAAGAATCTCGGCACACAGATGTAATCAGATCGTGCTACATTATTATTATCACAGCATTTTGTAATACTAGTCAATTGATGTATCACTTGACAACAAGGTGTTTATAGCAACTTGGGGACACAAATAGGTTGCAGTGAATACATGGGTGTTTTAATCGGCTGAAGCTAATAAATTTTGATTGAAATAGAATAGTAACAACTGAAAGAAATATTTTTAAAAACAAAATTTGTAAAACGACTTTTGGATGACGCAGAGAAAGTGACGGAGATCGGCCAACAACTTCTAGAAGCCGAGTTGTTCAAATTGGTTTTTGGCTTCTCTAAGCCAAAAATATATTGTCAAAAAAATTAAACAAAAAGTGATTATTTTCAAGTATTTAATAGCTATTATGTACATTTCAAGCCTAAAATTTATGAGCACAAAGAGATTATTGATATTCTATACCTTATTTATTCTTGGTAAAGGTAAATTTAAGCATAGCTAAGTCTCGCGTAGAGTGTTTGCTTGATTTAATACGCTATTTGTACTTTTTTTAAAAAAATCATCATTAAACTTATGACACTTCACAGAGTTATCAAGAATTATATGTCGTGACAATTTCATAAAGAGTCACCCCAAGTATCGCGAAGAATGCAAAAAATCATACTTCACTCCTGTGTCACTAAAAGAGTCACGAAACATCAATCATAAAAAATCTTGGAGACTCTTCGCTCATGTGTCACCCGGAAAGTGTCATTAAATACAATTGTGTTGTAGTGGTACACATCCTGGCAGATTACCCAAAGGCCAGAGAGAGGATTACGACTTTTGAACCCAGGACTCGCGCATCACGTGCTTACGATATTGCCGTCACATGAAGAAGACATCTTCATCATGGACTTAGGTTGCCTGTACAGGAACCAGTGGCGGATCTAGAATTTTATCAAAAGGTATGTCGCACCAAAATTTTCATATGCAATTCGGTATAACCATTTGCCAATTCGGTAAATAAAATTCGGTAAATAATTATAAAATTTGCACCGTAATTTGGTATACAGGTACTAAATAATATGATAAGTCTTAAACAGATCCGATGAACTGTGTCAACATTTTCAGAATATTGCGTATTGGAATTCGAGGATATCACAGCTTTATTTCTAGAAAGGAAAAAAAGGCTTACAAATTTGCGACTATCTAAGGAATGCCAAATGTGTCCAGGCATGATGGTTTTCAAAGGTAGCCAAGCAAAATTTTCAGGTCCAACCTAATTTCGATTCACACAACAACACTTCAATTAGCTTGTTACTTTTCCAGCCAACATCTACTTCTAAAAAAGCTTTTGTGCCAAACGTTAATCAAAGTATCAAACAAAGCCATTGGGGAAAACTAGGTGGAAATGGAAAAGTAGTATTGTGGTACCACAAAAGCACAGTTTAGTATACCGATTGAATGGAAAACAAAGCGCTTCACAGATTGAGATTAGCTTGTCTTACCAAAGCGAAAACCATGCGTAGCCATCAAGGCCTTGTTGACCATGATGATGCCAACAGAAGTCACGATGTTGAACACCCATGCCGCAGCATCCAACGCAACCTTGTTCTCTGCCTTGCCTCCCGGCGCCAAACCCATACTCTTCCTGCGATGAGGGGTCCTAATCCACCAATACGAGTTGCAAAGCACCTGAGCACGCACGGAATCATCAATGGTGAGTGCATCCGTCAAAACAAGCATCAATGCACGGTAGAATCCAGAAACCCCCGACCACTTTCAGCACAAGCCCCAAATCCCTACTATCTCCTCAATCTGCACCATCATCGTTTGCGAAATTCAGAGGCACGATCGATCGAAAGGGGAACCCCCCAACATGCGCGCTTCCCACCGCACAAGAGAAAGCAATCCTTGAAGTCTCGAAGCGCCGCACGACGGAAGAAGAGTGGGATCCAATCACGCAAGAGAATCGCGAGTATGGAGCAGCCACCGGATGGACTGATGCCTCTCGCAGAAACGGAGTACAGCCAGCACGCAGGCAGCCGGCCTCGCTGAGGATCGATCGAGGCGGCGCGTCTGCGCGTGCGACGGGCGAACAGTCAGGGTTCTGAGTTTGGCTGACCGGCTGGGCCCCAGGGTATGCCGTGGCCCACCCGGCATACCCTGTGGGTCCGCCCCTGACAGGAACCACAAGAGTTTCACGTTTCAAACATCGATAACACCTACTTAAAAAAAACTAATATTGGATGTCTCATTATAAACAATTGATCAAAACTATCAGTATTAAATATAATTACAGACGGTCGCTAAAAACCGACTGTGAATAAATAATATTACAAACGGTTATTAATAAGAACTGTCTGTGATATTATCTTTTCACAAACGGTTTGTATAAAAAATCATCTGTGATATTTCGCTGTTTGATTTTGCCGCCCCTTCATTAAAAACTTTAAACTGAAGCTCGCGACCTCTCAACTAGTGATCGATTCCACTACCTAAATGCCTTTATATATGCTGCTCACATGCCTCCCCTAACACACTCCAAACCGAAGCGCCGCCTAGCTAGCTCCCTCAAACCGATCGAAGCTTTTCCTCCTCCGATTGTGACACCATGGTTCACTGCATAAGGCAGTCTTGTCGTAAGAGTGTCTTGTGCAGTGTCACTGTCATGACACAACGTGGTGACGCTGCTATCGCCGGCCTCTCCTTCGTCGCGGGTGATATATCCCCTACCTCTCCACTCTCTTTCTTAATGCTTGGATATGAACTTACAAAATTGTTGGATGGCTAGTGTTTCGGCCATGTAAACCTTGATGTTTATGCATGTGAAAATTAATTGTTGATGCCTTAATTTGTTCTTGTGATGATTGATGGATGGCTAGGCCTTCGGCTCTTTGTTGGAATTCAGGTTTTATTGCAGGCTGAAGTGGCTCACATGGCTGCTAACAGACTAGGCGAATACGACCACGGCTTACGATTGCGCCTACAACTGCATGCATACGATCACGGCTTACGACCGCACTCCTACGACCACGGTCTATGACCACGAGCCACCAAAGACATGGCGTTTTGGTTTATCTGTATTCTCTGATTGGGCTGTTTTATACCGCAATTAGAAAATGTTGATGAACTGAATGAGATGTATTTATGATATCGCGAGAACACAATCACAAACGGTTCTTAACTAGAACTGTTTATAATAATAGACTATCATAGACGGTTTGAAAACTGTCTATAATACTCTTAAGGTATTACTAACATACAAATATAGACGATTTACGAAACCGTCTATAATAATATTTTCTGAGCTGTTTGTGCTAAGTTTTTTCCCCGTAGTAGCGACCGAGTACACACGTAAACCGGCCATATCAAAGACGATCCAGGCGTGTACCATATATTTGGGAGTAGACGAGTGGTTGCATGAAACCCATAAACTGATACACGCGCGCTGCGATAGACGTATGTGATAGTGCAGTGACTAATGTTATACGTTGTCAAATCGAGAAATGGCCTATAGCTACTGAGACGACGTTTGAGAAGAGGCGTTCACCGGCGCATTTCCCCCACCAACCCCCAACAAAAATGCATCCATCTCACGGACGGCTATAAAGAGAGTGGCCATAAATGCTAATAAAAAGCTACAATATATAATTTTTAGCTACAAATTATTAATTTAACTAGTCAACTGTTTATACATTGCAACGAAATTTATTAGATATACGAAGAATCATGCTATGTAAAAGATCTATTCTGATCAGTTAAAAAGTGGAGAGTGATGAGAAGTTGAGAATGAGACAGTTAGAGAAGAAGGGACGTACTACCATAACTCGTTTTTATTAATAATAATAATGATAAATAATGATTGTTATAAAAAAAGTAAAACTAGAAATAGATTGTAAAACCGATATGTTCAGCCGGCAATCCCCCGGTTCCTACGATGCGCTCCCCGCCTCGCGATCCGGGTCACGCCCCCCGGCGCGCGCGAAACAGAAAAGGACACGTGTACGGAGCCGGATTTCCCAGGCTCCAACGTGGGTTAGTGCGTCCCATCTGGGGCCTCCGGGCCCACTCGCCAGACGGGCGCGTGAGAGGGTGGGGGGTGGGGGCGATGGGTGCTGGGGGGCTTTTAAATAGCGCCTCCCCCCGTTGGATTCGGAGGCGGCCTCACCCCCGGCATAAGCCACTCGTTAATTCCTCAAGGGGAGGAAGGGGAGGGTGCGTGCGTGCGTGTTGTCCGCTCGATCTGCCCCGCTCCGCCCCAGTTCTACCACCCTTCTCAGGTACCCGCAGTAGCCTCCTGTTATTCCTTCCCCGTATCACTGTTTCATAGATTGTTTTGATTCGTGGTGAATTGGCGTGGAATCTGCTTGGTTTGATTCGGGCGCGTTTGGTCTGTGGCGGTAATGGTGGAGATTGGGGGATAGACTGGGAATTTACCGTCGTGGCCGCCGCCGAGCTCGCCGTCGCGCCAGCCGGCCGAGCTCTTTGCCGATCTTTTTTTTTTTTGAAAGATAGCCTCGTTGCCGATCTCACTGCCTGGTATTGGCGAAGGCCTTCTCATGTATGTCGTCTGGCTTGCTGCAAAGAAATCTAAACGAGTATTTTGTTGTATTTTTTGATCAGATCTATAGGATTTAGCGACCGGTGATATCCAGATATTTCTGTGTGCATTTGGGGTCCTGATCTCTGTTCCTCTGCCGTTACCACTCGTTTTATGGCAACCGGGCAGGCCACCTTTTGGGTGGCATATGCTTCTCGTGCTCCGGTGGTTGGAAAGAAGAGAGGAGGGAATGAAAAGGCCGTTCTTTCACATCCCACTCACGCGCTTGGACTACGGGAGGCGGCGGCGCCCGGGGGGTGGGGGTTGCTTGACCTAGGAAACGGCAGCGTGATTCACGGCGCGTCACCGTCAGATTCTGTTCCCGGTGCTTGGACGGTGGCGATTGTCTCTTCCGTTTCATGTAGGGCTATTACTTAACTGAGCATGCCTGTCGTCAGGCCACGGCTGTGTGTCTACGCTATGGCACAAACTGCAGGGGTCACAGCCTGCAAAGTCGGCAGGGTGGCCCCGGCCTCCAGGCCCACATGTTGGCCTGTTTCACCCATTTTTATCTCTGTCATTTCCAGCCGTACATAACTTAGCTGGACACGCGCCTTTGCTTGGATCGGCAAACTGCAACTTGCTGACATTTGATACTAGCGCTTTTGTACTCTTACCAGTAGCGGCCATGGTGGAGATGCCGGCGTGTAGTGTAGCCCACCCGTCCGGGCTCGATCCCAGGACGCGTCTCGTTCTCGGGGATATCAGATATGTTCGTATGAACAGTATTTTCCTGGGTACTTGGCGTTCATAGTGTACATAATCCAAGAGATTTTAAGGTGGATCCCATCTAAACTTTAAGAACGACTCCATAGTGTATATAACCCAAAGGACTTTAAGACGGTTTTAGGACATCCATAGTGTACATAACCCAAGAGATTTTAAGGTGAGTCCCATCTAAACTTAAGACCGACTCCATAGTGTATATAACCCAAAGGACTTTAAGACGGTCCCACTTGGCAGATAAAGAAAAATTGTATTTTAATGCTTGTGGCCAGGTCTTTAGCTTGAGGACCAGCCTTAAGCTTTTTTTGCTTATAGCCTGCTTAAGGTCACCCCTGTAATGTATAAGGTTGACGTTAAGGTGATTTAAGACCATCTATTTTCATACACTACAAATGCCCTTAGTGCCAAAGTGCGCCGGCACTTCGTGATACTTGGGTTCCACTTTAAATTGATATAGTTTTTTTTTGTTTTCGAATTATTTAAGTTAGAAGCTAGTTACAGCGGGATGACTTCTATTTTCGATTTATTATGTCTTTTTTTGCTATTCCTTTATATTATCTGTGATGGTATATCATCACAGGTTTTTTTAAAAAAATACTTTTAATTGAGTGATTCAGAAAAACTAATAATTGCAATAGTGTAATTTTAATTAAAATCTACAAGCCAAAGACAATTTAGAAATTTAAGCTCTTCGGAGCGAAGCTTAATTCTCCGTTTTGTCTTAATATGTACATTAGATATGTATGGTGGCAGCTGTGTGCGGTCTTCTTGTACTTCAAAAAAGAGGCGGCCATGGTAGCCTTATGTGCCGCTTCCTCCGCCCTCGTCCTCCAATCGTGCAGGCAGCTGTCCTAATCAACGCGTACAGTCGTCTATTCAGAATTAATGCTTAGAATAAGCACAATTCATGCATCAAATCTGGGTTTCGGTCTGGGCTGTCCAGCCGCTGTTTATATTATTTTCTTCTTCCGATTTCTAGAAAAATCAAAAGTTGATATAAACATTTGACTTTTTAAAACGGTATTTTTACTCATTGCATTATACTCTTATCGCTTTTATCATATGCACATATTTCTTTCTTATTTTTATTTTAAAAATCACTTTTTTCAGTTATTACTATTTATTTTTCTAAAAATTGTAAGATACACCTAAAAATTATCAGTAAAAGATAATCCCTGCAATTTCTATAAAGTGAAATTCGCTTTTATCATAGGGAATTAGACGGCACGCTTGTGCCTTTCAAGCCTAGGGAGACAGCATCTGCATCCACCTAAGTGGAGGGTGTGTATAACATGGTGACCGCGTGCAGTGCACCTAGGTTTTTATTACCCCTGTTCCTTAGTCTCAGGCACTGTTCCTCTGACGCAAAACATGCGGTGACAAAAGTGTTTTGTAAAGATTGGTAGGTCTGTGAACTCTGAATAGGTCCTAGTAATAGAGAGACGTCTACTACATGCTTGCTCGTAAAAAACTGACCACTCATTGCAGAAAATGCGACGATTTCCTCAGATGAGCAGCGGATGGCTTAGAATTGACCGTCCAATGTGTATGGTAGGATTTGATAACGTCATATCAGATATGTATACTAGTACGACTTTTCCAAACTTGTGTTGAATTTATTTTGCACACATTTCTGGTGGTGCATATCGTCTACCCGCCGTGTGCTTCTTTCCTGGGCTTTACTTCAGACTAGGAAACACATGTTTCTCGAGGGAATTACGTTACTCCGTAGTAGTCAAATAGCAGGCAACGTCGCAGCACCTTCCTTTTTTTTTATACTTGTTTAATCGATGAGCATTTGTCTTTGTTTTACTGCACCATCCTTGCGTTTTACGGTATCATTGTACAGTTGATTAGTTTGTGTGGTTGGTCAGAAGCATGGGCTAAGGCAGATCTGAAGCAGTATATGTGACGCTACGATGCATGCACTGGAAAGCGAATCTGAATGTGTCACCACTGAGCTCGCACATGCTGTGATCCCCAACTTGTGGTGTCATCTCGGAATAACTTTTCATGTTTAGCCAAGAAAGTGATGAGTTGCATCATGGCACGGTGCCCGCCACCTTTCCCCACCGCCGTGGGCGGAGACCCTCTCGTGCCGTGCTTTGTTTTCTTGTGCTGATGCTTCTCTCGTGCGCACGCAGAATATAAGTAAATTACACCCATCTTGCTAGATATTTTTGTTCATGGCTGCTCTGGCTTATGCCATCATTATATAGTTCTTGATTGGCACCTTCTGATCTCAGTATATCACTGCTATTGACTCTCACTGTCTGATCACCCGTGTGTGTTTGTTGTCAGCAGCAGCATGGGTGCCGGAGGCAGGATGACGGAGAAGGAGAGGGAGAAGCAGGAGCTGCTCGGCCGTGCCGGCAATGGTGCGGCCGTCCAGCGCTCGCCGACGGACAAGCCGCCGTTCTCGCTGGGGCAGATCAAGAAGGCCATCCCGCCGCACTGCTTCCAGCGCTCGGTGATCAAGTCCTTCTCCTACGTGGTCCATGACATCATCATCGTCGCGGCCTTGCTGTACTTCGCGCTGGTCGGGATCCCCGCCCTCCCGAGCGCGCTGCAGCTCGCCTCCTGGCCGCTCTACTGGATCGCACAGGGCTGCGTGCTCACCGGCGTGTGGGTCATCGCGCACGAGTGCGGCCACCATGCCTTCTCGGACTACTCGGTGCTCGACGACATTGTGGGCCTGGTGCTGCACTCGTCGCTGCTCGTCCCGTACTTCTCATGGAAGTACAGCCACCGTCGCCACCACTCCAACACCGGCTCGCTCGAGCGCGACGAGGTGTTCGTCCCGAAGCAGAAGAGCGCGATGCCGTGGTACGCCCCGTACGTGTACAACAACCCCATCGGCCGGCTGGTGCACATCGTCGTGCAGCTCACCCTCGGGTGGCCGCTGTACCTGGCGTTCAACGTCTCCGGCCGCCCGTACCCGCGCTTCGCCTGCCACTTCGACCCCTCCGGGCCGATCTACAACGACCGGGAGCGCGTCCAGATCTTCATCTCGGACGTCGGCGTCCTGGCCGCGTCGTTCGCGCTCTACAAGCTCGCGGCTTCATTCGGGTTCTGGTGGGTGGTTCGCATCTACGGCGTGCCGCTGCTGATCGTGAACGCGTGGCTGGTGCTCATCACCTACCTGCAGCACACCCACCCGGCGCTGCCGCACTACGACTCGAGCGAGTGGGACTGGCTGCGCGGGGCGCTGGCCACCGTGGACCGCGACTACGGCATCCTCAACCGCGTCTTCCACAACATCACGGACACGCACGTCGCGCACCACCTCTTCTCCACCATGCCGCACTACCACGCCATGGAGGCCACCAAGGCGATCCGGCCAATCCTCGGCGAGTACTACCAGTTCGACCCCACGCCGGTCGCGCGGGCGACATGGCGCGAGGCCAAGGAATGCATCTACGTCGAGTCCGAGGACCGCAAGGGCGTCTTCTGGTACAACAAGTTCTAGCTGCGGAGTTGTTCCGACCATCATCCTTACTGCAGCAATGCGAGGAGAATTCAAGAAGAGAAGATAGGGTCTTCGGAAATCGTCATACCAAGTATCCATCCATCCATCCATCTACCTACCTATAATTAGTCTTCAGATAGGATGATTAGTCTTTAGATAGGAGAGGGCATTTGGGCACAAGGAAGGCTATGCAGTGCCATTGCTAGAGTTGCCATCGAAGTGCAAGTATGGCGGGCAGGCACGTCATGCCTGTGGATGTAGAGCGTCCGTGGCTTTGGTCAGTTCTGTCTTTTTCCCCCTTGTTTTCTCGGCCTTTTATTCGCCGGATTAGGTTGGCCGGTGGTCGTCGTCGTTGTTGGTGTCCATGGCCATGACATGGCCGTGTTGTGTGCGTCTGTCATTTCGTTGGCGTCATCTCTCAGTCCGTTGCGTGTTGTCGTAAACCATTTGGTGTTAATGGCGGAATAACCGAACGTCGAACGGCAGCCTTTTTTGAGTTAGTTGGGATGGTCTTTCATACTTGGCGCTCATGATTTTCGACCTGAATCCCTGTTCAGAAGTACTGTAGCTTTTGATTGTGAGAGTAATTGATGTGTTCAAAAGTACTGGTTTATGTCTGATTGTGACAGATTGAGGAATAAAAAGATACTCATGTTCAAAGCTTATTGTATTTAAAGTATCTTCTATAGTAACTTCTACAAATAATTCATAGAAATCATTTTAAATTTTCACTTCGTTAAAAAGGGACTTCTAAGGCTCTAAGCTGCTCGAGCCTTATCCCATACTTGCTTGCTTTCTTTCTCGACCATTCTCGTCCCGGCTGGTTCCGTAGAAACTCATCCACACAATGGACGTGCGATAGGATCCTTGTTCTCTCTCTTCGCTGCAGATACGAAGATTGCATCTGTTATCTATGCTCTTTTGCATTGGTTCGTACTTCATCTTAGCTACATTGTCACACTATGGTCCAATCTTTCGGCCGTGGAAGCTGTGGTGAGCGTCGGAAGCAATCCAAATACAACAATGTTGCGTTTGTGTGGCCGGAACAGGAACTATCGTCTGCGCCAACGGTCTTGGAAATCAATGCTTGTGAGGACCAGCTAGCGTTGCTTTCGAGCCTCAACTGTCTTGCAAATGGGTGCTAAGCTACACACAATGGCACCATCCTTTTTGGCTTTTTGTGATTTTTAGATTCGACTTCTTCGGGTCGGTTTATTTAAACGGTTTTTCGAAGTCGTTTCTATATATAATTTTTTGTATCTAAAATTAGATACACCGTCTATATTAATATCTTCACTATATAAAAATGTGGACGATTATAGACAAAAGCTAGTATCTATTGAAAAAAAATATGACCAATAGCTAGTGTATGACTGATGACTGTACTATCCAGCGGCGGATCTAGCGGTGGGGCGGGGGGCTCGAGCCCCCTACCGCTACCGAACCCTTGGAGTCCCCCTGAAGCCCCTTCTAAATTTTTAGCCATAGATGTATAATGTAGAAGGGGCTAAGAACGAGCTGAAGGTACTTCAGCCCCTCTAAAAATTTTTCCTGGATACGCCACTGCTATCTATTGCGTTTGTGAGCAACCGGGACACACCGCCGATGGGTTCCATCCATGTGACAGCGCCATGATCCATCCCTCTCCGGCCAACAGTGGCCACCACGTGTCAGAGCACAGTACGCACAGACACAACTCGTGCACTGCACACCCATGTGACGGCACAGGAAACTCCACGAGCGCCCCCTAGGAGGCTAGCTCTCGGCCATCGATCAGTAGCTCTCGCACGCGTAGCAGCTCGAATTCATACACGAGCACTCTCCTCCCGGAAGGTCAGTGCGTGAGCACTGCTCCAAGTATCGATGGGTCCGCCTATCCCAGATCCGCACGGGCCCATCAGGTACCGTCGGTCTAATCAGCCTTGAGCCCTTGAGTAGTCAAAATATCCAATGGCTCACGAAGAGTGGATGGCCCTTGATCTTTGTAACGCCCCAATTTTTAGAAACTAACAGCCCAAAAATTTAGTTACGGAAAAAAGAAATATCATACCTGCTTACGAACCATTTCAAAAGAGTTAATTGGATTAAAATAAGACCTAATTGCCAACTTTGATAACAATAAGGGCGTCCAAACCCCAAAACTTAACTTACATACAGAAGAGCTGAAGAAAACTCCACAGTAACACTTGAGTGCAGTCGTAAACCTAACACGAAAACTCGCTGCAACCGCTTTTGCCTCTGGTATCTGTTGGGGAAAAAATTGTGCAAGTATGAGTACTAACTACTGTACTCAGCAAATCACATGTGGAAATGCTAAATAACTACTTGCCATGATATTCTCAAGGAAAGAGAATATAATTATTTTATTATGAGGTGGATGCAATTTTATTTGCAAACAAATACAATTTAAAAACAATTTCTCCTTAAGATCAGGGGTTTTCTGTTATCAGATAAGGTTCATCATTACTCAAATTAACAACATCAGAAACACTACTTATGCCTCATTGTTGGAATCACCCAATTAACACAGCTTCATTAACCGGAAGCACGGCGTATTCGAATACCATTAGTTCACTCTGCTGAGTTGCTCAACTTTACCCACACGATTCCTTAACCCTCATAACTGAGTTAAGAAAAGCCATGTCGTTTCACTGCTCAATACTTTATATAGGTTCTACCCGATAGCATCACTCAGTCACGACCAAATATAAACAAAAACTTCTCCCTGCCGTTTTAAGTGTCTACTACCGTTGTTAGGTACCCGCGGCATACCTAACTCCCCGGCATCCTGTCATCCCATCCTGTAGAGTTTCAATCGACTCGAGCAGCCACTAAACCAGTGTTGACAAGTCAACTCCTGTGGTTTGAGCTATCACAATGTCTGTTACTTGGCACAAGGTTCTTGTTCTTATTTTTCACCTGAGGCACTCAACCACAGCTTCCACTGTGCTCAACAGCACTCACCACCACCAAATCATACCAGCCTCCATCCCCGGGTAAAGCGGTGGGCGAAAACCGTCTCACGGTTCCCCCCACAACATCCTTATCCTAAACTGCACACCAGCATCACCGGCCTAGGGTACGGTGTCCCATACCACCCTACCCTCTCCGGGTTTTCCAAATCTACCGGCCAACGGCCGAAGTCACTTAGTAGTGTAAAATGTTGAATGAGATGGTCTTATATAGGCCTGGACGAAAAACTCGAAGCTCGTTAGCTCGCTCGGCTCGTGGCTGGCTCGGCTCGGCTCGGCTCATTAGGATAACGAGCCGAGCCGAGCCAAGATTTTAGCTCGTTAGCTATAACGAGCCAACTCGAGCCAGCTCGCGAGCCGCTCACGAGCCATACGAGCCATGCTTCCAGGAATTTAGATATGCATATGCTGCTTCCATGGACCTAATTTGTACTCTATTGTACCCAAACGAGCCATGCATGTGTTAATTTGTACTCTATTGTAGCCAAACGAGCCATGCTTCCATGGATGAATATATGATGGAGACATTTTTTGGCCCTGGCTCACGAGCCAAACGAGCTAACTCGAGCTTTTTGTCGAGCCGAGCCGAGCTAGCTTTTTAGCTCGTTAGTTATAACGAGCCAGCTCGTTATCCTACCGAGCCAGACCGAGCCGAGCCGAGCCAGCTCGTTATCCAGCCCTAGTCTTATATATATACATATATACAATATTTTAATTCTTACTAAGGTTGTCAAGGTGAATGTGGCCATCAAAATAAACATGGCTTTTATCAGTGGTAGGATTTATCTAATTAACATGTCATTCTAAATATTTTTTTAAGCAACTATCATTTCACAACTATCAATAATGAAAATACATTAAGTAAATAATGTAAATTTCATATGATTCAATATGATCAAAAACATGTGACTTGCCTCCTTTCTGTTGCTCTTGATCTTCTTGATCGGCTTCGAACTTACTTCGCCTGTCTTCGCTATCCTTCAATTGACCAACCCGCTTGGTCCGTTCACTAGCGCAGAAAACAAAGCCAAATAGGTTCCTGCTTTGCTAGATGCAAGCTGGGAATAAAATACAATTATAAAATAAGAAGAGTATAAAAAGAAATGGGTTGGATTGGGAGGTCGAGATTCAACGATGCTTGGTGGGTTGACACGGTTAAAATTGGATTAGGGAGATTCAGGACGATCGAACAGATATTATATGGGTTAGACCAATTTTTGATAATAGAAGGTAGACATTTAGGAATGGATGGATTTGGGTTCTATCGAGATTTAATTTGGTGAAACGGAGGAATTTGAACTTACAAAATTTGAATTGGGTGAAACAGTGGAATTTGAATTTATAAAATTTGAATTTGGAGGAATGGGAGTCAAATTTGAATTCAGGGTATTAAACTAGTCAAAATGATGTATTTTGGTATTTTTGGGGTTTTTGTATTTTTCTAGGATTTTTGGAGATTTTTCTGGATTTTTAAACTCAAATGAACAATAATGGGTCGGTCTAATGAACAGTGCGGCCCATCGGGTGAACAGTGGTGGGCTCAGCCCAACCACACCGTGAGGCCGAAGGCCACTTCCCGCGCCCGCACGGTCGCTTGGGCCGGCAGGCCGTGGCCTAGGCGCGTGCACGCCCGATGGGCGACACACAATCGGCACGGTCGGTCTAGATGCGCGAAGAGCGGGCGGCCCGGATGGATCGGCACTAATGATGCCGATGGCTGATATTGGGCCACGTTGCCAACTCCCGGTCATCTTCTACCTCCGACTGCTCTCCCAACGGAAGAAAACAGAGCACGGCCACTTCGAACGATTCAACGCCGGTGATGCTTGCCCGGGAAAAAGGAGGGTACGATATTAATCGTGCAAGCAAGGGGAAACCATTTTGAGGCTTTGGGAAACGTGGGGATGACCGACGGTGGTTGGTGGCTGGCGGAAAGGTGGCGACCTCCACGGCGGCGCCATGGAGTTCAAATAGATTTCCCGCCCAATTGAGAGCTTTTTAACCATTTGTGGAGTGTCAGGAGTGTGGTTGTAGTGGTGGGTTGGGTTGGGAGAAGCTTGGGTAGGCTGGCCACGGTGAAGGGCTTTCGGCCGGCGATGGTCCTCGTCGGCAAGACTGTCAAGAAATGCTTATGTAGATTTGAGCTTGGCTTCATGTTTGTGATGTCCCGGAGATGCTATGGCAGCGGGTAATTGAAATATGATGGTCGGAAACGACGAATTGGGTGAGTGGCTTACCGGGCACAGGGGAGTTGATCGGCGGCGGAGCGGTGAGTTTGAGCTGAGATTAGTGGTTCCGGAGGGTGTTGGTGGATGTTGTGAGGCGCTCTGCAATGGCCAAGAAGCTCACAGTGCAAGGGGAGGGGAATGAGGCGGTCTCTGCTGCTGCTCAGTGGTTAGAGGGGAACGTGGCACTGCTATTCTGCCAAGGGTACTGATCCTTTGAATCGGGCACTCTGGCAGGGAAGGATCGAGAGGAAGGGAGCTACGGCCAGGGGAGATGAATGCGACGGCGATTGCACACGATGCAAGGAAGAGCGGGGAGGGGAGGCTGACCAGTAGGGCCGCGACGGCGGGGTGGTGTGAACGCTCGGGGAGCGGCAGCCGCAATCTGGGGCAAGGAGGAGAAGACGCGTGTGGCGGTGAAGCACAAAGGTGATGGGGAGGCGCTGCGCGCATAGGAGCGCCAGAAAGGAGAAGGAAGCGCATTTGCCGAAAATGGAAAGCGTAATTTCACTGTGATGTGCCAAATTGGGAAAGAAATCTGAATTAAAAAGGAATTCAAGAAATTTCAAAAATTATGAATTTTTCGGGGTGTTTCAATCTTGACGCGAAACCAGACGGCTCACGCATTGGAGACGGTTTTACTACCAAATGTTTTTTTTTTGTGTGTGTTTACAGTGCTCAGTTTTTTATCCGTTAGATGATGCTTTGTAATTTATGTTGTGCTTTATGATTTTAATTTTATGATTTTTTTCTAGGATAAACAATACGATAAAGGAGTAAGCAATTTGTTTAGAAGAGTTTTTATCATCGTTGTAAAGTTACCAGGAGGTACCAAGATGTACAAGTAGACTTTTTTTTTTATATAGTTTTTGTTGTATTTCTTATAATTTGTTTTGTTGTCCCAAGAATGTGTTTCCCATGTGAACAGAGGCAGTCATCGAACCCCACGACTGTTGGAAGAGCAACGCTATGTGCAGGAGGGAATTTTTCGAGTATTCCTAATGTAACGAAAGGTGATGCGCAATCTTTACGCAAACACTTTCGCTATAGATGGGCCTGATGAGAGGTTTGGAGCACTGTCTAATCGACTTCAACGCAATTAGCTGTCGATGTCAGGACTGAGATACACAACCATATAGCATGACTGCATGAAGGCATCTCTCTCAACTTAAATTGCTCCTGTATCTTTACGATAGATCATTTTTGCAGCCACGCAGACAAGCTGAGTGAAACTTCCATGTGTTGTAATGGTGATGTCTTTCGTACTGTCTGAAGAAACTAATTAAAAGCGGCCGGCTGAGAAGGCACGCCCTCGTTTTCGCCATTTGTCAAATGAAGAGACATGCGCCTTTCCGCTTGTTAAATTAGCCGCCGTGCCTTCGGATGTTCCAGCAGAAAACCCAACGATTTGGTACGTGTACAAGCCAAGCGCGCAGTACCTCCGGCCGCGTTCTCACCCAAGAGACCTAGGCTTGTAGTCCTATAGCATGTGTATCTAAGGGCATCTCCAAGGTTCTAGCTAGCAACTAACTATAAGACTTCCACATCATTTATATAGTATACACTAAAGCTAGCATTCTAAAGAACTATCTATAAGGATAGATATTTGATGCTTACATGCACACACAGAATTTATAGATGCTGCCTCGTTTGACGTTATAGACTAGTGCTTAAGGAAGAGCTGGCTCGGTTTTTTTTGCATACTTTCTTTCCTCCACATAGGATATATGCTGATGTGTACATGCATATAGCTAGCTGACTCAGACCATTGGAGATGATGGTCTATTTTTTATATTTATTTTTAAGTTTTTCATCTTATTTAAAGATAGCATCAGATGCAATATCTTCAACAGTAAATTTTTTCTAACTATTTTATGCTATTTTCATCGTAACTTCCTGCTTCACACCCTCTCACTATTTATATTAGTTTGCGGGTTCAAGTCATTTTTTGTATAAGAGATAGTACATTATCTCTCCTTACTTCCTCTCTTCTTCACATAGAATTTTACTTATTTAATATAGTCTACTGAAGATATCCTAAAGTACTACTATAAGAGAGAAATTTTTTAGCGCTAATACCAACGGATAGGGAGTAGGCGCTAAATTCGGATTGTATGGTACCAAAGTTAAATGTTTAGCATCTATAAATAACGCTAACAATAGTATTACGAAGAGAGGTGATATGTATATCTAAACATCTACTTTGCATTCTTGGGGTGTAATGCACATGCTCTTACTGGGCTTTGTCAGTTTGAAGAGAACTGGCACGGGTGGACCCCGTCATACATGGACCAGGAGCCCAGGACCACCTGCTTGAGCTCGACTAGAAAAAAAAATGGAATGGCGTTGGGAGACTAGCCTGGCAAGTAGGCTCAATTCCGTGTGAATCACTGGGAGTTGGACTTACGCATTAGAGCGTGTACGCTTACAGAGATGCTTAGCAATAAAAAACTAATTTTTCTTGTCACATAAAATAGATAAGGTGCTTATTTTAAAGCATCGATGCTTAAATAATCATCGGTGCTTAGTAGGTGCTTATGTGTACAACTATATCTATTAATAGATAATATAACATCTAAGCACCCACGGAAGAGATGCTTGCATTGGAGGAAATAACTTTTGCATGGGTGCTTGATGATGTGGCTATATTCTCTCTCTTTAAGCATTCATATATAAGCATCTTGCATTGTACATGCCCTTATTGGGTTTTCAGATGAAGCAATACCTCTCCTTCGATGGTGCCAACGTATCTTCCTGTGCTGACGAAGCTCTCCCTCCCCTCTCACGCCATCCCCCTTTTGTCTCTCTCTTCTCCGATGCCAGCACAGCTCCGCATCTCTCCTCCGATTCTCCCGCCCCCTAAACCATCGGTGGCCAACGGGGACCTTGCCGTGCCGCCGTCCCTCCTCTCCGTGTCTAACTTAATATTTAACTAGTTAGAGACCCGTACATTACAACGGAGCCATAAAAATAGTGAGACGGAACTTACTGTCTGGATAACTTCACACATCAAACATTGGAGAGTAAGCAACAGAGAGAGAGCACGAGGAGATGGGGAAGTGGAGAGGGTGGGCGCAGTGGCGGACCCAGGAAAAAAATCTAGGTAGGGCAAAGTCCAGTGACGGACCCAAGAAAAAAACTAGGTAGGCTGAAGTCGAAAGCGTGAAATAAATAGTAGTACCCAAAAGCAAAACAATCCATAATCAAACTATATTGCAATCACACTAATAAAAATATGTGATACGAAATAGAAACAACAACTACAATTCACATGTTAACATATGTAGATAACGGAAGGACAATGAAAAATACCTCACTAATGAAGTTTAATCCACAATTGTAGATGAGCTGTAAAAGAAACAACCTGTCAATTGTGAAAGATAGATAAATCAGTAGTGTCACAATTCGATAATAGAATATAAAAGATGCAATAAAAAGAAGACAAAAAATATACCAGTAAATAACTAGGTACGTCTAGGAGAACGAGGCATTTTTCATTCTTCGAGTTTTCTTGTCTTGAAATTGTTTCTTGATTTTTTTTAACGATAAAGTCCTTTGAATATCTCTCACTCGATATAGCACACCATCAAGCCAATCATCGGACATCTAAAATAGCTTTTTAAATCATTTCTATTCATTTTGAATTTGAACAAGTCTCAGGCTACTGTTTCTGGAGTGGTAAAAATATAAATACCCTCATTTTGACAAGCTAGTTTACATATTCTACATAAAATTTTGACAAGCTATCAAAACTGATACTCAAATACACAAGTCTGGTCTCTAGAATAAATAGAATTTGTTGTACCTTTATAAAGTCTGGTCTCCTAATTAATGGAGAATGTTTTTCTTTGGGGGTCTGGTTAATTGTTTGCTCAAAAGATTTTTGTCTTTTGCTGTGACTAACTGACTATGAATTAAATTTGATAAGATTAATTAATTTGCTAGGATAACATCTTAAGGCTAGATAATGGATTTGTGGTGACCGATGGGTTCTTAGCATCCCCTAGATAGTTTGTTGCATCGACGATCTAAACAAAGTTTATTGCATGCATGGATGTCGCGTGTTCCGTTGCCGGTTGAATTGGCTGCAGATTTTGATGGAGAGCGTCATAGGAAATTTTGGGGCTAGCTTTCGCGCGCGGGGGGTGTACCGGCCGGCGAGGGGAGCTCGGCGGCCGCCCGGGCTCGTCCGAAGGGCTGGTCCACCCATGGGTGGGCAGTTATATCCTAAGAGAGAGGAGAAGGACGAATGATCCAGATCAAATCGGATAGTTGTAAAGAGGGAAGAGGAGAACGCATCGATAACCATCAACTCTTGTTTATATAATAATAGAGATATACCACCTTATCGTATTTCTCTTTATCATAGTCTACTGTCGGATCACTATCTCTCTCTATACTAGGAGGGTACGGTAAACACGGCGATGGCCCTCTGCCGACACAACAGCGAGAGAGGAGGAGAGAGAGCAAAAGAGATTGTACCGTTGGAAAGGTGCAGGTTCAGTTTTTCTTTGAAGATAAACGACAATGGGATGTGGCCGCAAGAAGGATCAAACCGTACGGTGGGCTTCTAACCCAAAAAAAAAGCATGAGCACAGATGGGCCTTCCGATGTGGATCGTAAAGAAAAGATCTTTCAGTGCAAGTGGCCGACCCAACAATTGAATGACATCATTATGTTTCTCTCTCTCAACTCGCACACAATTGCATGCCATATCGCCCGCATGCTCTCTCTCTCTCTCCCTCCTGTTAGCAATGAACACACGCTGACACGCCACGCTCTAAAAAGCAAAAATCAACACATGCCACGACCTACACCACACGTCCACACAAACGCCAGCGCAAATAGTAAACGTTGCAAAATTGTGATGTGCAAACTACGTGATGGAATCCATTGTCCTGCGTGGCCATGCATGGAGCATAAAGCATGCACCCATGGACATGCATGTTGGCACCTGGCAACAGTACCGGAGCAGCCGGCGTCGTTCCTCCGGTAACAGCCTAGCGCAGAAACGGAAGTATGGCAATGAATCAGGTGAAAGTGAACTTGTGATCAAAATATGAAAAATTTCAGACTGTTGTGTCGCAAGCAGTGGGACTAGGTTGACGCGGGCGTTCCCCAACAATTAGGGTGAAAACAGAACAGAAATTTCTAGCCTGATCCGAAAACCATCCTTCTGGTCGGCTAGTGCAGGGGCTAGAACAAGTGCGTCACCCTCGAAACAGAGACCAGTGATGTCCTTCAGAGTCACCATCATCTCACCCCAACGAAAGTGGAATGTGTGCGTCTCGGGCCTCCACTTGTCCACCAGTGCCGCGAGCAGGCTGCTGTCGATGGTAAACTCGTGCCTGGTGGGAAGCATGGTTGTGATTTAGCGCTCGTCCAGCGCCTACAGATCCCTCCCCCCCACCCCTGGCAGCTTGAATGGCGAAGGGCCAACCGCGCCGCCCGTCATCCATGCGAGGCAACGGTGTTTCTAATCGTACGAGTGTTCCAGAAGCTCCGGTAAAATCATACCTACCAATATAGAGGACAGATGAAATATTAGTGCGAAGATTAATAATGATAGTAAAACCTACTTTATAATATAAGCTACATTAATAATGACTAACTAAATAACATTAATTATGACTACGACTACGAGAATAACGACAAAAGCATGCTATAAAAAATTATCTGTCTTTCGAGAGAAGTAATCAGCACTGCCGCGTCCTTAATGACTTTCGCACTGCCTTCTCCAAATAATTAGCTACGCACTATTAATTTTGAGAGTACCTTGCAACAAATGGGACAGACGAAATATTAATATGAAGATTGATAATGACAACAACATACTGCAAGTCAGTGATTACATGCATACATGTAACTACATACAAATACTTCACTACTTACTGATAATTTGATTACTCATCCGAAAAAATGACGAGCCATTCATTACCATCGTCCTTAGCACTAACTCATTACTTACCCATAACTGCCACTACAATAATTATGACTACTTAATTACATATTTCAATTCAATAACATTATGGGTACCGTACGTACACAAACTACATTAATAACGACCTACTTACTTCGTAATATAAACTACATTAATCACGACTAACTAAATAACACTAATTGATTAGGATTACGGGAATAACATCAAAAGCATACAATAAAAAATTACCTGCCTTTCCAAAGAAGAAATTAGCAATGCCAATTTTGAGCTACGTACTGGCTTCTCGAAGTAATGAGCTACGCACTCCCAATTTTGACTGACGACCGCGACAACGACTCTTTGCAATGAGCGACTGAGATGATCAACGGCGAACTGTGAGAGGTTCGTATCTATGGCCAAGCGAAATGTGAACCCTGTGCGCTCACCCGTACATTGAGGACCCATTATCATGAGCAGCACTTCGAGCGAGGGGAGACGGCATCTAACACTGACAAATGTACAAACGAGGGAGCGAGCGAGGGGGGATGATACAGACATAATGACATTAGTATGAATGAGAGAGTGCGTGAGGGGGGCACATACACAGATAGTGACAATTGTGTGAACCAGATAGCACGAAATAAAATATAGCACGATTAGCCGACACATGCTACTTCCAAAGATGCGTGAGGATCATTAAATTCATAATTAAGTCAACCCCAATAAATATGGCAAACTCGGACCATATAAAATTCTCAAAAAATTACACAATATTTATGACTGTGTCGGGAGGCTTCACATTGGCCCCGCTCGTCTCGGCTTCAGCTTCTGGCTTATTTTCACTATTTATAAATTTCGTCTTTTTCTGAACTTTTGGCTTTTTTTAGCTTTTTTGCCGGTTTTTTCCCGTTTTTGTTTGCATTATACGTGATGGGCTAATATGTTTTCCTATTTTTAAAATTTTTAAATTTAATTATGCTCAATAAGCCTCTATCAGCTACAGTGTTTTCTCAGCCAGCTACAGTGCTTTTCAGCCATAAGCCACTAAAAAAAAGCTATATTGAGCACAGCCAAAAGTTCGTAATTTTTGGAGCTTGTTTGCTGTATTTAAAAACTCGTACAAATATAAAAAATTACACTGCGAGGTACGTTGTGTCCGGAGGCTGTACATGAATTTTTATAATTTTTGGATCTCATTTGAGATATTTAGAAATTCAAACAAACACTAAACGAAAAAAATTAGAATAGGTAATTAAGCCGGCCGCCCCCTCACCAAATGGCAGGCTTGCCACCTGTCCCCCCACCAGGCGTCAGGCTACCTGTCGTCTGATGAGGGGGCGGCAGGCACCTGCCGTCGGCGGCCCCGCCATTTGTCGCCTCGTCAGCGCTACCGCCTACCTACCGGACGGCAAAAGTGATATTTTTGCAAATACGGTCGACATACTACTATTTTTGTAAATACGATATGTAACAGTGCCAAATCTGCCTTTAACTCGAGGACTTTGGCCGTATTGACGCTTTTTACACTCATAGTTGCAACAATGTGGTTGGAGCCTCCCAGCGTAGTGCTCCGTTCTGAATTTTTCTCAAAAATTTATTTTAGTATACAGTTTGCAGGAATTATTCTTAAAAATTCAGACTGGAAAAAATTATGTAGGCAAGTGGACTATGTCAGGAGGCTCTACAAAAAATAAGTAATTTTTGAAGCTCATTTGTTATATTTAAAATTTTGACAAAATTATACATAAATATATTTTCCTACGAAACTTGTTGCTGTGCGCTATAATGCACCGGCCACCGTGCGATGCTATAGTGCTTCACCGCTTGATGGCCGTACGATTTTGCCACATGTCATGCCGGGGTCAATGCTACGCGGTGGCCATGCAGTGGAAGTGCTATTTCTGCCATTTCCGCACATGACTGTCGTTAAGTGAAAAAAAAACGCCAAAACGGCGAAAAAAAAACTCTGCGAGAGAGTTGAGGTCACCGCATTGGTAAGCTGACCCCCAAACGTGCAGTACCAGCCGCGAGGCGTGCGTTTCAGAGTGACACTCTGTCCAGTCACCACG
Source organism: Dendrocalamus latiflorus (assembly GCA_017311315.1). Lineage (NCBI taxonomy): Eukaryota > Viridiplantae > Streptophyta > Magnoliopsida > Poales > Poaceae > Dendrocalamus > Dendrocalamus latiflorus. Next base: position 8,161,710 of record CM029639.1, read on the forward strand.
CATGCGAGGACAGGGCATTGGCTGAAGTGAGATAATAAGCATTGTCAGCTTCAGAACAGATTTTTGGGTCGTCAGTAAGCTTTTGTCGGTTAATAAGTACAAATTTTAAAAGCACCAGAATGGCACACTAATGTGCCGTTCTGTAAGACATGGTATACGTAGGCTCCTAATGGTAATACTAGAGCAACTATGAATGCAACCGTCAGGCATGACAAGAATCCAACGTGTCAGTTGAATTATATAGAGTAGCAAAGATCAGTTTCCATTACAAACGTTAACAATGATCATTAATATTCCTATAGCAAACTTGCAACGAAAACTTAAGCCTCAATCCTGTTACTTAATCAAGTAGCTTTATCATCCAATGAACTACCTTTCAGATACATAAGAGGAAGTGTCCATATCTCTCACCGCATGAATGTCAGGATAAAAACAATGCTGCAACTTCTCAAGGCATATAACTGGCAGAACTCCTATTCCTCACCGAGCAGATATACCAGATCAGGTACTATACATATAGGAAGTAATATTGGGAATTGGGCAATCCTTTTATGCTAGGACATCGGATGGTTTGACAATTGACCTATAAATGGAAATGACTGAACCATTTCTTGCCACAAGACCAGAAGCACCCTATGCCAATCTGAATATTTTCTGATATTAAAGTAATAAAGCAAACAGCTTCTAGGGTTAAAAAAAAGCATCCGCATGCACAAACATATATGATCACATAAATAGCACATACCAAATACTAATGTAACCAGTAACAACAAGTGTGGGCTGAGATGAGTACTAAAAGATAAAGACACTGATATCAGAATCCAAACTTTGCATCATTCATTACACACACTGATACCCTGAAAGCATAGAAACAGAACTAATATGCAACAGAATAACATTCAGAAGCGAAAACAGATGGGTGCCTACTTCACTCAGAGAAAGTGCCTATATCACAGCAGGATTAATAAGCACAAAATAATTGGCTGGTGCACCGTATCGCCACATACAGTGGGTGACTCATGACCTAAAATGTCCAGTGTTCTGAAGAGCCCCTATGTTACACTAACATATTCTTATCAATAACATAAGCAAGCAGCTTAAAGAGAAATGAAAGCGCACACACAAACACATAGCATCACATCAAGGACATATAGTAAATGGTTAAAACTAATGCAAACACACGGGTAAGCTGATTTTTTTAATGTGAAGAAGCAACACGGGCAAGCTGAGATGAGTGCTAAAGATGCAGATACTCAAATTAGAATTAAAACATTGCATCATCCATGGCAAGCTCCAAAATCATAGAACAGATTCACAGCATACTATTCGGAAGCGGAACCAGACGGTGCGGGGCGCCGCCTCCTTCACTCGGCCTTGGCGGCCACGGCCCCCTCCCCCTTCTTCTTCTCCCCCTCCTCCTCGACCGGGAGCGGTGGCGCGGACGGCTCGGCTGCAGCGGCGGCGGGCGCCTTGTCTTCGCCGGTGGCGGGGGCGGGGGCGGGCTCCTCGTCGGGGTCGTGGGCGGGATCGGTGGAGCGGGTGATGGCGGCGCGGAGGCGGTCGAGGAAGGGCTTGAAGGCGGCCTCCACGGTGATCCAGGCGAGGACGAGCCCCCCGGTGACGACCACCGCCTTCTTCAGGGCGCTGCCCTCGCGTTGGCCTCCTCCTCCTCCTTTCGCCATGGCTGCTCGGGGCGCGTGAATTGCGATTGGGATGGATGGATTGGGTGGTGTGCGATGCGTGCGCGCGCGCTTGGGCTTTGGGGATTTCTTGTGTTGGTAGGGAAAGCCGTGCCTTGCTCGGTACTGCACGGAAGGGAAAGGCGAGGAAGAGAGCGAAGGCGACGCGTGGCTTTGCTTTGCTGACTCGGGGACAAAAGGCTCCATGGAAACAAACAATAAAGTTTAGCGACGCCCGGATTGGCGCCTAGCGTCCGTGGGCTGGGCTGCGTACAGAGGAGATGGCACAAGTTGGGCCGGCTATCCCATGGAAACAAATAATAAAGTTTGGGATTTGGAGAAAAAGAGAGTTTGGGTTTGGAGTTCCATTGGACGTCTTGCTTAATTACAATAAGCGAGTGACTATTGCACATATGATTATTTTTTTCTTTTATTTTTAGTCACGTTTTTATACTATAATTTTAGGTAATTAAGAGTGTAGCTTTAAGGGAGGGGACTTAGTATACTGTAATTTTAGGTAATTGAGAGTGTAGCTTTAAGAGAGGGGATTTAGTACACTGTAACTTTAGGTGACTGAGAGTATAATTTCAAATGATTGAAAGATAAAAAAATTTCAGTCAACTATGCAATAGCAAAACCGTTCCTATAATCGTATACAGTACGAAGCTGCAGTGTCCAGTTCATGCTGTCTTGTTCAGCTGTCTGTATTATTTTTCTGTTTCAAGTATGGATAGTTTTGTCGAATCCAAAGCTTGCTGATGAACTCGTATGTGAGTAAGCGTCCATTTCCTTTGTCTATCAAAAGCTGGAGGCATGCACCAGAAGTACATTGCCTGAATTCATGCGTGCGACTGCCCCCATATCATAATGCCGCCGAACAATTCATTTTCTGGTGGCTCACAACTGCACATCCAGCACACATGTGACAGATCACGACCTTCTACCTGTTCACCTGTGACGCTTCACCTACACTCCAAATTACGAATACCGCTACTATTCTATTGTCTTTTGCCGAAATGCCTTAAACGAAAATGGCCTCATGGCAATGGGAACAAGAATGTGTGCCGAACTTACCAAGAATTGACGCAAGCTTCGTATGAATTGTCTCCTTCGCTGATACATCGACAGTCTAACAGAGCAGATCCATTTTCTGAAAGTATTGTTGGATTAGCCAGCTAGTTTGAGCTGCACAAACCATTTAGCAAATCATGTGCTGATAGATGGCGGGTGTTAGCTGGTAGCAACCGGAAAGATGGCTCAGATCTGAGCTGAAAGTCTGGAAGGCATCTCAAGAATAGACGAGCACGATTTTGCAATAGCTTTATTTACTGCAGGAGGCAAAAACATAAGGAATCAACCAAACATTTACATGGCCCAACGAACCCAAAAGAATAGAGAGAACGAACATACACTTGGCCTGTATAGGGACGTAACGTGCACTAGATCTACACAAAACGGAATGGTAAATTAACTACATTTCATCCAAACTAAATTTGCACGTATACTTGTCTTGCATCTTCACCATGGATCGATCTCACCTGAATCTTCTTCTTGAGCCTCTCGTCGTCTCCCCTTGGATCTCAATCATGGAGACCATCTCTAGTCTTGCTGTTCCACCAAAGAAGAGCTGCAATGCTCTCCTAATGCGCCATTGCGTGCCCATTATGGAAGCTCTGCGTGTAGGCGAACGTCGCCGGTTTGCACTGCTGGACCTGGTGCGTCGTCGGCAGCGAGTGCTTCTGCGTTGTCGGCAGCGAGTACGACACGACGAGCCGCCGGACGCCGGAGCGCACCTTGTAGAGGATGTGGCCCCAGCTGCCCTTGCTCTGGCGGCCGAGGGCGGTCACCTCCTCCTCGTTCATCTCGAGGTCGCTGGCGAAGCCGGGCTTCTTGAACAGCAGCCAGCCGACGCCCCAATCCCACCACCGCTTCAGAGGGCCGCTGGCGAACGCGCCGAGCGACGGCGCCGACTTGGACCGCTGGAACGCCCACTCGGCCGAGGCGGAGGAGATGGGCTGGATCTTGCCGGAGAAGGAGGACAGCCTCTTCCTCAGGCCCATGAGGTGGCTGTCCTTGTTGCCGCCGCCCCCCTGGAAGGTGGGCAGCTCGTCTTTGAGCGGCCTGGTCGGCAAGAACCTCGCCTTCTGGATGTTCTCCAGGATGGTGGCCATGGCGCCCTTGACTCTAACCAATCAAGCAAGATAGAGAGAGAAAGAAGAGGAGGAGGAGGAGGTCAAGTGCAATGGCCTTCTTATTCTTCTCCCTTCTCCAGATCTCTTCTCCTCCGCTTCTTGTGCTCGGCGAGGACAGAGGAAGCCGTAGAATGTGTATGTGATGGCGCTATGTTCTTGCCTCGCAGCTGTGCCTGGACAGGCTGGTTTTATTCATGCACGAGGGGGCCACGAAGTATGTAGTTGAAAGCTTTGTAAACTGAACATTTCGTGTGTTTTTCCCATCCGTCCAGGCAGCTCAGATATACTGGAGCCGTGTTGGCAAATGATGGGTGTCAGCTGCCGATGCGGGCTGTCTTTGACATCTACCAAGTGGCGTGCTGTCTGGCCGTCTCTGATTAGGTTGTCCTAGCAATGCGTCGATCCCGGCCAACCCAAACAAGCCCTAGGTGTAGTAAAAAGACTATTTTTTGTCGGGGTCAATGCCAGTGATGGATTTATGATCAAAATTTAGAGAAAGCTAATAGGATTTACTGATCAGTTTGCTGAATGCCAAGTTGCCGGTCTACGATAGATTTGTAGACACGAGAGGAAGAGAGGCTCCATGCCAAGAGCCAAGATGTCTTGTGACTTGTAATCATCACTACAAATACAATTTTCTTCATCATGCAAAGACTTTTTAAACCTGACAAGATCATTCATATGGCTAGCGTGAAGCTGTAGAAGATGAGAGAGGTACACACGGCTGCCCAACGGTGGGAGGGCTGGCGCCCCACTTGACCCACCGCTGGATCCGCCCCTGGTCAATGCTATGAAAAATTTGTGTTGCCAATGTCCTAAGATCAAATGAATTGCATTCACTTTACACACTGACTGCACAACCTGGGTCACAGGTTTGTGTTCTGCTTCTTGAGGAGTTCCTATGTGATGTAAGGGGATTGTCCCGGATTTGGAGGCGGTACCTGCTTTTGGTTGGGGGATGGAACGAAGCCGTCCGGAACGAGGTGCTCTGAACCGCGTAATCCGGCGTCTTTTTTTTGCGGGATGAGATCGTCCCGGATCAATTATTCTTTGCTAAGGATGCAACGTCTTCAGTTTGCACTTGCTAGTTTCACTGGAGCCTTTGATGATTAGTACTAACTTGTTCATAGAAAGAGGAGGTGCTCTGTGTCTGTGTTTGATTAGCATCTACTCAAAAAATGGATACTGGGCAACGATGGACACATCTGACTCTGTAAACATCCAAAATTCCAAATGTAGCTTCCAAAACAAAAAAAATCCGTTTTTGACCCCTGTTCGAGCGCGCGATCGCCTCGGGCTGCCGCGTGTCCCAGTCGTGCGGTCCGGTACCGCACGACCACACTGTAGTTGAGTCGTGCGGTACCTGACCGCACAACCATCCTGTTCTTCACTCGACCGCACGTTTCAATCCTCCGCCGCACGACCTGTATACTCTGGGTTGTTGAAGAAAGTACAACAATTAAACAATCAATTAAATAGAACATCAAGGTTTGGTGGCAGGAGATAATTACGAAAGTACAGTCAATTTGCAGATTTATTTATTAGCAAAGTTCACTTGATACTACAAAACAGCAGCAGTTGTTTATATTAGAACATCGTATGTATCCCAGTTTTCAACTCTCTAGTTTCATCTCACAGGGTTATAGTACCATGTTAGAGAAAAGTACATAAGTTTTAAGCTCTCTAGTTACAACTACAAACATATGTATCATGTGATATAGCTCTTCAACTAAACGCAGGTAACTCACCAGAGAATCAACAACCCAGAGTATACAGGTCGTGCGACGGAGGATTGAAACGTGCGCTCGGTCGTGCGGTCGCCATTTTTAATCGTGCGGTCGAGCGGAGAACAGAGTGGTCGTGCGGTCTGGTACCGCACGACCCAGCTATAGTATGGTCGTGCGGCACCGGACCGCACGACTGGGACACGCGGCAGCCCGAGGCGATCGCGCGCTCGAACAGGGGCCAAAAACAGAATTTTTTTGTTTTGGAAGCTACATTTGGAATTTCGAATGTTTACAGGGTCAGATGTGTCCAAAATTCCTGGGCAACTGCAGTCTCACCAAAAGCAAAAGGATCCACATGAGAACGTGGGGGGAGGAATCATCCAAATGGCAGTCAGGTGGCCCGTGAAACAATGTCCTGCTTCCTAGGGGTGAAAACGGGTCGGGTTAATCCCGACCGATCCGGCACCGAATCCGATTGGTACTGAATCCGACTAGTACCGAATCCGGAGAAAAAAAATATGGGTTAGGATATGGTAACAGCAATATCCGTCCGAATCCGAATATCCGTCCGAATCTGATACATCTTCAAGTTTGATTTCAGGTTAGTGCTACTATTTGACGTTTCATTTTCTTTTGCAATGGTAAAATAAAATCTTCCACATCAGCTATTAAATAGTAACATCAAGTCAGTGCGTCCTACTCCATTTACTGCGCTGTATGCATTCCTTACAAACAAGTAGGGGTGCAAATGAAATGGGTTAATCCCGACCGATCCGACACCGAATCCGATTGGTACCGAATCCGGAGAAAAAATATGGGTTAGGATATGGTAACAGCAATATCCGTCCGAATCCGACCTGTTTTCACCCCTACTGCTTCCTACCGAAACTGCTTGTCATCTTTCGGGTACTCATAGGCTTTAAGGTAGGCCTTTTCAGCAACGGACTTTGTGCAACGAACGCATGCCAGTGTACCTTCACAAACATCATTCAGACAGTGAAGGAGCGAAACTACATGCGCACGCTTCACAACCTCCATTTCTCACCTCACCAATAATTATCTGCTTCGGTTCCATGCGTACAAAGGCAACCTGGTACATTCTGTTCGATGTTTTCTGCACATTTTTTGCTAAAAATCGGAGGACGCCTAACCTTACACCATGTGTTCCATACTTCCATGCCGCCATGCGAAACGTGCAATTCGACCTGAAAAAGTTGGAATTTGAGGGAAGCGAGCACCTGGAGTTGTTGATCCAGAGAAAATGTGATTTGCAAGAAGCGCACAGCGCAGGTCACAACTCGGCAGATCGTGCGGCTGCAGCACAGAGCTGCAGTTCACAAGTCCAACTCCGATAGAACACTCTGCCCTCACACCTATTCTCTTCTTTATCGGCCGCTTCCTCTCGCCGACACCAACTCTTATTAAATGAAGGGCAAGGTTGGTTGCGAGGTAGGTAGAAGTATCAGCCGAGCAGCAGCACAACTGCAACTTATTTTTTCTCTTTCATGGCAGCAGTTTAACTCATCTGTCGTCACTCGACCATCAAACAGACTGTAATGTTGCCTGTTCCAGGATTTCCAGTTCAGAGGTTGATGGTAGCTGCAAAGCAGAGACCCCAGCTATATTCTCGTTCTGCACAGGCAAAAGGATTTCTGCGGATGTACTGGCACGCAAGGGAAACGAGCTGTATCTAGCTCCCAATTATTGCACAGTTCGAAGCATTGTACTTCCGTTTTAAAATATAAGATTTATAATTTTTGCCATCTTATCTTCAAATATAAGATGTTCATGTGGTTTTAATGATTTTTCTCTCTCTTTTGACCTCATTAATCTTCCATCGCTCTTCAACATTTATGAGTAAACATCTATATAACTATTCTCTCTTATTTCCAAGACATTAACACCATAGACAATTCTATCTACTATTCCTTTGGTTTCCTGCGACTAAACACAAATTCCTGTGCCCAAGTAAAATATGCCTTATAAAAAGAAACAGAGTGGGTATAATATAGCTCGGTGAAAGCCTCCAAATTTGTGCCGGATGAATGGTCGCATTTGGCCTAACGATGACTTGTTACAACCTCTGAAAACAAATGCCATTTGATATACACTTGAAGTTACAGGTACAACTCGACCATGTACCGTACCTTTGGTTTGCTTCCATGCGAAATCCATGTAAAACGTTGCAGGATACCTCTCAGAGAAGTCGCTGGCCCTGCCCGCACCGCATCTCAAATGTTACATATGTCAAGGATAGAATAGGAAAAGCCAAGTAAAATGAAAATAGTCATCAATGAAAATAACATAGAATTTATGCCTATCTTTAGAGATAATAGATGCAGGTCCCCATACATCTGAATGAACTAAATCAAAAGGGCGAGAAGACAATGACTCACTAGAATGATAAGGAAGTTGTAGCTGCTTGCCCAGCTTACAACCTCGACAAAACATGGACGTGTCAACAGTAACACGTCCAAAGACACCCTGACGAACTAATGATGAAAAACGAGACCCACAGTAAAAACCATCTGCTAAGGTGTTTTAGCTAGAAACCATTGTTACAGAATCTCCAATGAGAATGTGAAGTACAACAAAGATTGTGGTGCTCATTTGGGCTTTTTTTTGTGGCTTATGGCTGAAAAAACACTGTTGCTAACAGATGCTTATTTAGCATAATTAAATTTTAAAAAAATAAAAAAAATAAAAAATATGTTAGCCCATTACATATAATACAAACAAATACAGGAAAAAAGAAACAGCAAAAAAACTCAATTAAAAGTCAAAAGTTCAGAAAAAGACGAAATTTATGAATAGTGAAAAATAAGTCAGAAGCTAAAAGCTGAAGCCAAAATAGAGATATCGGAGAGAAAAGATCCCTAGGGCAAACGTTTGCCAAAAACCAACCTGTAGCATTCCTTGGGTCAACCATTCTTGCCATTGTTGCCAAGAACCAGGCATACACAGCTTCACCAGCGTGCAACACAAATGCTGCCACAAAGACTAGCCGAATCACTTACATCGAGCGGAAAACAAATAAATGGACGTCAAGCACCAATTTCAACGGGCCAACAGGTGGACGGCAAGCAGCAGAAAACACAGCCAACATCCCAATTGTTACAGGCAACCAAGTAAATACGGTCGGGCCATCTAGTTCTTTCCTCTTCTGTTCCTGCAAATAGGAGGTAGCTGCAGCCAAGCCTTCCCGAGGCCGAGGGCTTACCATAGGTACAAAGCCAAGTTCCTCTCTTGCTTTCAAAAATGAAAAGTACTCCCCTTCCTGACACAATGAACTACCAACATTAGTATACGATCCACATCTCTTTGGACTATGTGTAACGCCCTAGGGTCCAAATCGACTCAGACCTAGCCACATTCTGGATAGGCCACGCACACGTAGTAACCCGCTTACACTTTCGTCCTCGCTTCGCGCAAAACGGTTAATCGGGGGTGCTACCTTTAGAACTCCTAGGCTTATATGTAAGTGTTTCTCAAGGTAAGCTAGTAAGGTGGGACTAACCCAGAAATTCATGTGCACACACACATGGGCCAATATAGGCCGGGGTGTCACATACACCCCTCAAAGGATCCGACGTCCTTGTCGGACCAACATACCCACACTGGGGCAAATGATAAGGATCTCCCCTCTTGGCACATGTCCGTGCGTTCAGTGCCAGCACATATGCCATGCCGTGTGTCCACTCTGGACCCACATGCGCCATGTGCCATATGCCCGCGCCCCTGACCCGCATGCGCCCATGTAACCATGAGAGTCGGCTCTGATACCATTTATAACGCCCTAGGGTCTAAACCGGCTCAGACCTAACCACATTCTAGATAGGCCACGCACACGTAGCAACCCGCTTGCACTTTCGTCCTCGCTTTGCGCAAAACGGTTAACCGGGGGTGCTACCTTTGGAACTCCTAGGCTTATATGTAAGTGCTTCTCAAGGTAAGCTAGCAAGGTGGGACTAACTTAGAAATTCATATGCACACACACATGGACCAATATGGGCCGGGGTGTTACACTATGGGACTGGCATCTTATTTATTCCCACTCATCAATAGAAATATTATTGCAAGTCCCCCAAGCATAAGTATGTCATTAGAGGTATCCTTGTTGGATTTTTGATCTCAGGCTAAAACGGTTGAAAGGAGACGTGGGGTGATGCCCACGTCTCCCATTTCTCACGCGCCCTGATCGGAGGTGCCTAACCAACTTTGGTTACGGTCCCCCGTTGCGCAGCGCAATATAAAAGGGAGTTCCGGCCTCTCACGTAGGGTTCGCCGTTCGTTCCCGTGAGAGCCAAAAACCCCGCACAAACCCTAAAGAGACCCGATCTACTGCGCGCTGCCAGCAATGGGAAGACCGCCGCCACTGCAGGACATCGCCGGTGACTACCCGGACTCCGACGCCTCCCCGACCTTCACCGACTCGCCCTCACGCCTGCATCACGCAGGCACGTGGTCTTCGCTCAATGGCCTTCATTGCCGACCGTAAGTCTCCCGGTCTATTGAACCTCTAGGTGTTCTAGTGCAAGGCTAGCGAATTAATGTTATGTGCATGATGATTAAGGTCCCTCAATCCTTTGTGTTAAAGTGAGCATGACAAGATGGCCCTCCAGCTTTAAGATCGGTGTGGCCTCACCGGCGAGGTCAAATGCGCGCCTGGAGGAGTCGAGAGTGCGACTGGCAAAGATGAAGTTGACGAAGGACACACCGGGAACAACAGGCAGCTGTCCAAGCCATTCATTCTCCGCGACCAGAAGCTTCTCGGCGGCGGCGCCGAGGTGTTCCCGCAGCTCTAGCATGGCTCAGTCCATCTGTTTGCTCCGGATAATGTCCGCCGCGATGAGTGATGGGCACAAGGAGAGGATCACCACCAGCGTCTAGAACGCCCGGGAGGTGTCGATCACTGTGGACGAGATCCTGGCGTTCTCACTGTAGAAGATAGAGACAATGGCCATCGAGGCGCTCAAGGTCCAGACCGACATGGCCGACGAGCAAGCGCCATTCGATGTCCCTATCAATGAGAAGTCGGGACGTCGGGCACCTCCTGGACACCGCCGTGCCACCGGAGGAGTGGGTGAGCGCCTGCATTGGCGCGGTCTCGGACACGGTGACCATGCCCGTGGTGGTGCAACTGAGGGACCCCTTGCGCCAGTACGAGGCAGTCGGCGCGCCGTCGATCGTGATCATCCAGGTCGGACGTGCCGGGGGCGGCGGGGACGACAAGCCGATGTTCAAGGTGGCGAACATGCACGTCGGGGGCCTGCGTTTGTGGCCGACTGGCGTAACGTGCGGGACGGCGAGAAGCAGCGGCTCACGGTGATGCACTGGCTTGTCACGTACGGGCTAGGCAAGGCCGACAGGAAGGACGGACGCGTGAGAGGATGACATATGGGTCTCATGATTTTTTTTATTTGTGTACATAGCTATCATATCATCAAAAATAAGCTTATATATTAAAAATCATTAACATGTGGACACTATATCATTTAAAATCAAGATGGTTTAGGATGAGAGGTAATTTACTTTAATTTTGATAATCGAGAGGTGTAAAATGAATATTTTCTTAGTTAGGGATGTAAATCTAAGTTAGGACATAAGTTAAGAGACTAAATATTGACTTTTTCCTTTCGGCTTCCACTCCATTGCAGTTAGGGGTCATGCATCTCGTGATCATTGAACTCTGAGAGCCCGCCGCGGCCGCATCCTTCTTCGATAGAGGCCGGCGCCCACCGATATGACGGGCTCCCAGAGCCGGCCGCGTCGGCGTCGTTGAAAAATCGCGCCGGCCAACGGTCGAAGGCCGCCTACTGCACGATGATGAGCTAGCGGTTGACGGCGTGAATAAAGGACACGTCGTCGGTATTGCCCATGGGGAGCTCCGATCCTGGCCGCGGATGCTCGATCGGACGACTGACGGGGACCCGAATTTGGATTGCGCTAGCATTCGCCAGTGGCGGATCTAGGATTTCAATCATGGGGGTACGGATCAAAACGATATAGTTCATCGACATTGACATTGACATAATTCGATCACTAAATGATGATAAAATAGTTGCGATTATATATAGATGGAAGTATGGAACAAGTTACATGTTTCCATTATAAGTTTCCAACTAAATCTTATAAATTATAGTATGATAGAAACTAAAGCTTCACACGCCGTTCCGCCATGGCTTGAAAGCGTTTAATGATATCTTCATCACTTACACGTCGAAAAAAGTCACGCTCAATAAATATGACCAAACAATCATTTAAGTATTGATCACCCATCTTATTCCGAAGCTTGGTCTTCACATAGTTCATTGCTGAAAATACTCTCTCAACACTTGCAGTATCCAGAGGAAGGATGAGGACCAATTTCAGCAACAAATAAACAAGTTTAAAGCGATCGTGCTTCTTTGTCTCAACAAGTTTGATAGAGAGCTCATTAAGATTCTTCACTTGTCGAAACCTTGTGTCGTTACGCACATCAACAATAAACATATTAAGTTGCGAAGAAAGTTGGACCAAATCTGTACTTGTGAAATCTTGAGGATAAAACTTTGCAAGTTTAATAAGTTTTTCTTTGTCATAAGAAGCAAGGTATTATACATATACAAGGTATTAAAGGGTATATATACTTAGTATTTTTCCAGAAATTTTGGGGGTACAGCTGTACCCCCATGCACCTATTGTGCATCCGCCCCTGGCATTCGCGATCCAGTCCGGACTGCCTCCAGAGCTTCGCGGATTACTTATCTTTTTATGTATTTTAAAATTAGTACCATTTTTATTGAAATAGAAAGTATGAAAGCACGACAAAGAACAGGTCCGTCAATGGGTGGCTCTGCGTCAGAGGCTACCCGCCTTCGGAGCTGGGGATGGACGTGGACCGCACCACGCCGTGGAGCCCGTCAAGTCCATCTTCGCATTCAAGGACGGCATCCGCCGTGCCGACGAGGCCGAGGGCATACCCTACACCTACGTGTCGGTAAAGGTCAACTACTTTGCCGGCTTCAAGTACAACACCATCGGGCAGGTGTTCCCCGCAGCACCCCTGACAGACAACGTCGTCATCCTCGGCGACGGCGACACCAAGGTCGTGCTTGTGGTCGGAGGAGGGGGGTATCGACGGCGACGGCGACACGCTGCCGCACAATGAGCTGGTGTCGCTCTGGGAGAAGAAGACCGGCAAGACCTTCAAGACGTCCTCAAGCAGATCCAAGATCGGCCAGTAACTCCTCGGTACTGACCTATCTAATCTAACTACAATTCTCCAATCAATGTTTGGCTTAATGATATTTCTTCCACGATGACTAAGTGGCACAACACGATGTTATTAGGATAATTCTTCCTCATCCGGTCCAAAAGATTTATGGATCACTTGTTGGGTGATGTTTCTTTCATGTGCTAACACTTCAAGTGGATTACAAGATTGCATAGAAAATTAGGCACCCCAGCCTGTAACGTTTTTGGTAGGGTAGGAAGCAACCTTGTAGATGCCACAGACTCCCTCTGGTTTTCCAGTGCCCCTCTTTATCCTGAAATATCCTTGCTCTCCCCAGTTCTTGCCCCATGAGTTCTTCATGATGATATAGTCCTGGCCATTGGATGAGCCGTATCCCACGGCCGTCAATGCATGATCCAGTTCAGTGCCACAAGACCCGTCAAACACCCCCTGCAGTGCGACATCTTCGGTTGTCAGTTTTTTTTTCTTCTTTTTTGTCATCTGTTATATCATGGTAAAGATCAGTTAATCAAAATTTACCCCTTTGTAGAATTGGAAGTGCCTACTCCCAGCAGCTATACCCATACTGATGGGCTGATGAGCCAATGCTTTTAGTAGGCTTATCTCGCTGTTCTCTGGAACATCCTCATAGCCACTTATAGTGACGACTTTGGAATGAGGCTAAACAACAAAGCAAAGAACATCCATTGTTAAGAACTACATACATTGCTAATCTGAGGCTTTGATTTTGTTTCTTGTGCCAACCTGCTTTTCTTTGCAGTAGCCCTCTTCCATGAGGTATGGGTAGTCTTCCTCAGTGTGGATCCCCTGATTCCCCATTATGTAGGCGAAGGCGAAGTCCATCAGTCCCCCTCCACAGCCATGATCAAAGGTGGTGTCACAGTCCATCAGTTCCTGTTCTGATAGTGATACCAACTTGCCTGCCACGATCTGGTTTATCCCTTCAACAGCTGCCACGGTTGAGAAGGCCCAGCAACTTCCTGCAATCAATTTTATATTCCTTATCACAATCTCATAACACAAATTGCATCATATTTCAGTGGAATCGGTATCAAGATATTGAAAGTCCGAAGTAGATGGTGTGCAATGTCAGACGTTGGACTTAACCGCTTGCATCATATTTCAGTGGAATTGGTATCAATATGCTGAAAGTCTGAAATAGATGGTGTGCAATGTCAGACATTGGACTTACCACATTCTCCTTGGTTCTTGACCGGCGTCACGGCTCCCTTCGTTCTCCAGTCCACTGCCCAGGGCAAGTTAATGGCGTTCTCGTACCTAAATGTTGTTGGACCATGAGGCTGAGCATCCTTTCTTGCTAATCCCGGCTTCAATCCGAGATATTTAGCCTTGAATTCTTCATGAGCAATGTCGGCAAACTGATTTAAGCCTAGCCAGTAGCTCCCATTTTTCCTGTTTGTCTCCACAATGTGCCTCAGATTTTGCTTGAATATCTCATACCTCTTGACCTTCTCCTTTGGGCTCGCATATAACTTGCTATTCTTAACTGACCAGGATGCGAAGAGATCAAGAAGCCTATTTGGCAATGCAAGATCCTCCTGTGAGTATCCGACAACAGAGGGATCTCGGTGGCTAGCAGAACACGCTACAAAACCTAGCAACAAGAAGAACATTGAGAGCTTTGATTCCATGGCAACAGGCTAGTATTTCTTGTCATGACATTGCGAGAATCATGAACACCTTTATAGTAACTACCTATGTTTCTTGCAAGTAATTCATCGCACCTGGTATGGTTCTTCTGGTTGAAGCTTTGGAAGAATAGTACCTTGCTTTATGAGGAAGCTGCAGTTGCAGGTATGCCTTTGTTCCAAACGTTTATATGAAATTGCTTGAGGTACGACTTAGTGTTCTCTTTGGGGCCTCTTATGACGTTTAAATTTTGGTTTAGGTAACATGATTTATTAGAACAAGTGCACCTTGTGCTTGCAGCCTTGCACACCGATTGGAGATAACTTATTCAACCATGCGAAGCAGCTGCACAGTGGTATTTTAGAAGGATGGCCAAGTATCTTTTGCTTATTTGCTCAAGTCATCACCAAACAGATGTACCTCACACTAATCTATTCTCAGATAACCAGCTACTTGTATTTTTCCAGCTCGACTTTGGTGCACGTGTCCATTGTCTTGCAAAATTGGCTGGGCACGAGATATACAGGATAAGTTCAAATTCTTGGATTTATGATATGAGTTTATTTGAAGACTATATGTGAAATTTAAGAAAATTTAGGTGATTTTTCTGTGAATACAAGACCTGTATAAAACCGGAGTTTCACTTT
The DNA here is from genome assembly GCA_017311315.1 of Dendrocalamus latiflorus. Classification (NCBI taxonomy): domain Eukaryota; kingdom Viridiplantae; phylum Streptophyta; class Magnoliopsida; order Poales; family Poaceae; genus Dendrocalamus; species Dendrocalamus latiflorus. The sequence goes on from CM029639.1 coordinate 8,176,842, forward strand.
CAGATGGCAGCATATGTTGTTTCCCCCGCGCTGTCAACAACAAGATTCCATCTGCAAACTGCAAACTGCAAACAAATGCAAGCTCGTTCATTTCTGTGGAAGTTGATATGTTCCACTTCCATTGGTGCACTCAAGCTAAGTTAAAATGTACCCGCTACGCAAGTACCCTCTGCTGTTTGTCTGTACCAATCCTGAAAACTCAAAGAGCATTTTGTGTGTTGGTTGATCGAACATTCCATTCTTGGTGCCGACCAAACATCCACTTCATCACCCTTGTGTCCCTGCTGCAAGATGGAGCTTCGACCAGACGGACAACGGTTGCTTGCCTGCGTGTAGGAATCATATCTCCGTAATTTTGATCCGATTTCTTGGAAAAGTTGCCCTTGATATGATGGTATCCCAAATGCAACCCAATTTGAGAGCCCTGCAAACCAAAGCTTAGGCCCATCCAACACATCACCTCTAGAAGGGCAGGAGGAGGGGTTTTAGCCATTTCGATGGCCCTGTGCAACCGCTTAAAACTTCAAGAGTCTCCGGAGCTGAGCCAGTTCGAAAGTCTCAAAGCTGCCGGGAGTTGGGATCAATTGTTGCGTGGAGGCAAATCAAAAGTCAAATGCTAACTACTCTTGGCCACACTTGATGAAAGGACCCTAACTTCAATTACCTTCAAACCGTACAATTAGCAATAATTAAAAATTAAATTAAGAATTCTTACAACACAGTAATAACAAAGATGAATTACAACTTTTAGCTCAAATCCCAAATATTTAAACTAAAGCTAAGTATTACAATCTTTTTTTGCAAAATGGTGCATACGAAGAACTAATTTCTAAAATTACATTCATATTCAGCCTAGAGCTAAGTTGAGTATTGCATTGCATTCCAGTGCCTTATTCTTGCAAGTAGCCAACGTTAGTAACCCAAACAAGCTACCATAAACCATCTTCTTTTTTTCTGCTTTTGGAGAGCAATTCAAATAACAATCCAAGAGAGAATAAAAAGAAAAGAGGGGACAAGAGTTGCCGTCGGTACTTTCGAGCTACTAGAGCCAATTAGGATGGCATTCTTGGAGGTTCCCAGACCGTCCCGGGCCGATCAATGCCTCTCACCATTAGTGGGCCTCGTCATCCAGCAATTAAGAGTCCAAAGCCCACATCTTCCAACTTACCTTAGCCCTCAGAAAATCCCACAGCAGTACACAACCCACCCTTAGAACCTCCGGTCTGAAGCAACAGGGAATCAAGACTCAGGGGAGGATAAGATCAATGCTGCCCAGCTGTACACAGCCCAACGCCAGCCGCAGCAGAGAGAGAGGAGGCCGAAAGCTCCTCATATATCTGCCCTCAATCCAGCCAATCACCCACATTGCCCACTGCATTTCCAGAAACCATCGATAGCAAACCAGCCAGGAGCTCGCAAGCGCACAGAAAGCCACCAAGAACAACCAAGAACAAGAACAGCCAAGGACACCAGAGCCCCAAGCCAAGTGTAGGGACCCAGATATTAACATCCGGATTCCTCTGTGTTTAGTTGCACTATTCCCTGGATCAGTAGATAGTGCACACAGTTACAGTAATGGACATCAAATTACATATCATGCGGAAGCATAATTAAAATAATAAACTTACTCATGGGCCGATTAGGCCGAAATTCAAAAGTTGCAGCAGCGGAAGAACGAAGCACACAGGTGGGACCTTCAGTACATACCCACAGGCAGCCAACTGGAGGTTCGCGACCTAGCCCTTGACATCTTCATCTTCATCTTATCTGCCAGCTTGTCCACTCTTGTTGCTGAGGCGAGGTGATTTGACTCCTGATTCTGAATTTTGCCGCAAAAGCGAGCGTGAGCACTCCGACCCCGTGCTCCGCGAGCCAATACACAGAATGCAAATAAATAGTATGCATATCTTAACAAAGGAGAGGCTCGGGCTATTTTATTTTGCGTAGAGTGCTTTTGAATACAATTAATTAAAAAGCCATATGACTTAGCAATTTTGGAACAAACCATAATGTACAAGGAAATGCATTATTAATATCGATTCAGATTCCATCCACCGTTACATGGCATCTGCACCATATAGCAATTTCTTCAGCGTTATAGCCGCTTAACTTACCACTGGGACGACACCCAGGACAACTCAAATCAGGGCCTTTCACTGCCCTCCACTTTTCCATCCCACCCACAAAACATTTTGAAATAGAACTATATCTGGTTAAGTTCCCATGTCCGCCCTTGACCGTGGGCACGGCTATTCGAATAGTTTTGACTCTGCAGAGTTTGTACACTTTCACCACAAGAGACAATCAACTCGTTGCCCCACACGATTCCTTAGACGTGTGGTTGAGCAGACCATCACAGTGACTTTTCAAAGTATCTAGTCCCTTTTCTCATCTCACTTTATGGGCTTCTCCCACTTGCGGTGGGTCCCATCTATGCGCGGGATGTTCCCCACAGCCACTAACGCAGCCGGGCTCCCCTCCCCGCAACGTTAGGACAGCTGGGCAAACTTCACCCTCCACTGGTGTCCCTTTAGGCCCCCTTGCCATAGCTTAACACTTCTATCCTCTACCGGTGAGATGAGTCCGGGGATTTCGATAAATTTACTTAGTCAAGTTGTATTTTACAGACTTGTGGTTGTACTGTTTTACATAGAAGGTCATGACAAGATTCAGTCCTTATTGGTATCTGGACGGTCTACCACTAACCCACTTTGTGCTTCCACTGCACCACACATACACGCCCTCGAACCAATCCGCCCAGATATTTAAGCAAGTTGGGGGTTTTGGGAGTGTAAAATAATCATATCAAATATACCAGTCATTCCCACCATGACTGTCCAAACCAGTTTCTCACGATTAAAATGTTAATGAGGTTTGGGGCATTTCAGCGCCCCCAAGAATCTATGCAGTACTAAGCATGGCATATAATTAGGGACTTATTTTGAAAAGTTACCATTATAATTTTGCTAGGGCGACAAGGTTCACACATTCAAATATTCCAAAGGAGGTGTAATATTAATCAAGCAAACAATGGGCATATAACTAAGATCTTAAGTTAAACATGGATTTGCATATAAAATAACAGCATGCAATTTGATAATTTAAACAGAAATAATTTGCGGAAAATGTAGGTTCAACATGATCAAAGTATTGACTCGCCTGACGCGGTTTACCGCGGTCTTGAGCTCACACAATGCTTTCTCTTGAGCTTATGTTCTTTATCTTCTCTTCGAGCTTAATCTCGCTGGATCCATTGAATCTTCACGACTTCCAATTTCTAATTACGCTACGAACAACTGAATCCAAATAAAAGCAAATAACTCAAAAGATCCAAATAAACTCAATTCAGTTTTATTATGAGTTAATGGGTGATTTGGGTGACTTGAGGCAATGTTGGTAATAGCATATGATATCTTGATCTTTTTATTTTGAACTTCTTCTGCTATTTTTATATTTATTAAGGAAGTTCTATGAGTTAGGTTAATCCTATGAATTGGTGTATGTTGTCGAGTGCTAATATCCTGGGTCTATGTGATGTATACAGTTTTTGGCTTACTAATTAATACTAGAGCCCGGGTTTTTAACATTTTATGGCGTGATATTTCATGTACACTTAGTTGTTGCTAGACATAATTTAGTCTAGATTAGGATCCATTTGTTCAGGTCCTAACTTGCTACATTTAATTATGCTCAATATTATTATTTTACCAAATCTACGTTAAAAGTTAATTAGTAGTACCATTGGTATTTGGCCTATACTTTAGTCATTATTGTGATTAGTTTTATTTAATTTAGATTTATTTGTCTAGGCAGGGATTAGGGTAATATTTCATTAGGGCCATTTTATAATATATTACTGAGATTTGTTTAATGGTGGCTTGAAAAATATTGGGGCATATATGTTTTTATTATATTAAGTGTAATCTTTAGTAGGTTTAGATATTTAACCATAGTCATATTTCCTTATCATTGCTTTAGATTAGTAATTAGCCTTATAGATGATTACTCAAACCATATTAATTATGCATACATGAGCTAGCCCAATTATAAATATTAAATAGTCTCACTTACATTCTAGTTAATCTTTGGTTAGATCCCCAAAGCTATTCTCTAATTTAATTTGAGTATTATATCCAACAAAGGATTCTCATTATTGCTAGGGCATAGGGTTATGTTTTAACTATGTGGTGGCTAGTTCTACAACCTTACTATCATGCAAGGGTTTAGGATTCATTCTTTACGAAATTTCCATTAGTTAAATCGTCATTTCATGGATATTTGGACCTAGATTACACCCCTCCTAAATTGCTCACTATGCCTTAGATTAACAATGAAGCTCTCAAAATAAAGATTAAGGCACATGAGTTTATTTATGATTTGCTTATGAATAAGGGTATGCAGTGAGTTGTAGGATAGAGACGGAGTCGATCGATTTTTTGGTTGGAAGCGAAGTGATGGGGCAACTTCGCCGGGAAAGGATATAAAAGAAGGATCGGCGTCGAAGGAATATTCACAAGGACATTCCACTTTAAATAGGAGTATGGCTAGACATGGCCGATTACAAGACACCAAGGCCCGATCTTGCTTGAACAGATTTAGGTATGGAGATAACGGCATGACCTACCATTTAGACTATTCGGGCTTTTGATAGGATGTGATATTAGTATATGATTTGTGTGGAGGTAGGGTTTGGGAGTATTAATATTATCCCTATAAAGCTTCAAGTCCCAACTTATGATGACATGCATTTTTAATTTCTTATGCTATCTAATTCCAGAGTAATTATTTTGCTAATTCAGGTAGCAAATGAATTAGGGTTAGGTTTCTAGCATTACTAATTGACATACTCCTTCAAATTGTTCCACATATTAAACTTTGATATTTACATTCATTGAGTCCAAGATAGTTACTTGCCATTTAAAATAGGTCTCGCATAATCTGGTTTTAGTTTTACATAAGGATTAATACATTATTTTATTGAAGACAATGTTGATTAATAATTATCAAGAAATGGGAGGAAAACCTGGAACATGCATTGGCTTAAAAAGGAGTTTCCTAGTTGGGCCCACATGCCAGCCGAAGGGGAAGAAGAGCAGAGCAGGGCTCGGCCAAAAGGGAAAGGAAACAGAGGAGGGGCGGGCGCAGGGCCAGGCGGCGGACTCGCCGGCGCGACCGTCGGCCGGAGGGGCGGTGGACGCCCAAAACGGGTTGCCCCCGAGGTGAGGAAGTCTCCAGGGTAGCGGCTCCGGTCGGGGCGACGCACTGGTGGGCCGGCGACGGTAGAAGCGGCCGGACGTGGAGACGCCGTGGTGGCGGCGGCGGTCCGTCACAGGAAAGGAGAGGGTAAGGCAAGAACGAGCGAGAGAGTGCCCCTTGGGACTGCGGTGACGGTTCGGTCGGGGAGGCGTCGAGGCGGGCCGGCGACGGAGGCCGAGGGCGGCGCGGGGAGGCGCACGGTGCCGGGGAGGATGGGGGCACGACGCTCCGAACTGGTGAGGGGATCATCCTTACGGGGTCCTGCGGAAGCTCTGGTTGAACGGAATTGGATGGAGGCGGCCGAAATCGGCGGCGGCCAGAGTTCACCGGGGTTGAGGACGAACGGTGCGCCAGTGATCTTTAGGGCAGGGGAGTTCAATCAGACGCGGCAGGAGCACTAGGGAAGGTAGGGGAACTCGGGGGAGGGGTTATTACCAGACGAGAATCACCGAGGAGCGCTAGCGACGGTGGTGGTCGGAGGAGCTGGGGGCGCAACGGGGGAAGCCGACGGCGAGCGCGTGCGGCGGCATAATCGGGTCGCCGTGGAGAGAGAACCTCCGGCAAGGGGAGGCTCGGCCGTCGGGGGAAAAAGGCCCGGGGCGTCGCGAGGCTGCTCACCGCGGACGGAATCGGGAAGGGGTTGCCGGAGGCGGCGGATTTCACGACGGCCTGCGCACGATGCAGCAAGGGGAAAAAGATGGGGGGATGAGAAGGAAGAGGAGGTGGGAAGAAAAGGGGAAAGCGCGAGGCTTCTTATGGCCGCTGAGGGCGGGGGAGGCGCGGAGGACCGGGCGGCGGACTCGGCGTGAGGGCACGGGGCTCGGCGCGTGCGGCAGGGGCAGGACAGGCACGCAGGGTGGCGAGGAGATCCGGGGAAGATTTGGGCATGTCCTCTTGCAGTCGGCGCAGAGGGGACGTGACGGGCGGCGTGATGATGAGCAGCGGGCTCTGGCGGAGGCGGGAAAGGGCGCCGACGTGGAGGAAGCTCAGCCAGAGAAGGAAGAGAGGAGGAGGAAAAAGAAAGGGGAAGGCGCGCGCAAGAAAAAGAGGCGGCGGCAGAGATCCCCGGTCAGGAGCGGACAGGAGGGCAGCAGAGCTGGGGTGGCGCCCGCTGGAGAAGAAGACGTGGAGCGAGCGCAGCCACGAGGGGAGGAAAAAGAAATGGAGCTTCGGCAGAGAGAGGAGAGTGCGGTGCGAGAAGGGGAGAAGAAAAAGAGAAGGAGGGGCCCGCTATAAGTGAGAGAGGAAAAAGGGAAAGAGGCTCAAGCAATTTCTGGATTTTGGATTTTAATTATTTGCCCTTGGATTTTGATTTTAAAATTTTACTTTGTTCTAAATTGTATACTCAAAATTTGAAGATCCAGCCTTGGGTTTTGTATGTCAGTTGTATTTAAAAGAAACGGTTTTTGGCCAAATCATTTAGAGATACTCTAATATATATATATATTTCATTTTATTAACACCAACATTGATCTTAGATTTGGATATTATTTCTTAGTATTTTATTTTGCATGACACGAAACTCAAGAAGTTTCAAATAAATGCTCAAAAAGATATATTGAACACCAGCAAAACGCAAGAAATATTTTAAAAATTATATATTATTGAATATCCAAATTTTGGGATGTTACACCAAGCCAGCCATTCCCATCCATCTCTGCTCTCGACTGAAGGCCAAAGAGCTAAGCAACCCAAGCCATAGCCATCGAGTGAGAAGAGAGGGGTATCGAAGAACGGGAGGCAGTACGTAGAGGAAGACGAAGGCGAGCGAGGACCACGGGACAAGGGGTCGACAGGGTGAACCACCACAAGACAGAGGCCAACACAAGATGACGTCCCCGACCGCGACAAATACCTCGACCACATCTTCGTCCACATCCACAACTACGTGAGAACTGCATCGCAATCCCTAAAACTGAGCACCTTCCATTCTAAGCTCGACATGCAAGTAGGCCCACATTCCATCCCGCTTTTGCTTCTTTCCTTTTTGGTTTGTTTTGGGTAAGCACACAAACACTTGACACTACTCCTTGGCTCGTCCGATTGAACCAGGCAGTCAAGAAAGGAGGGAGAGACCGCCTAGCCCAATCGGTGGCTACCATAGTAACTGGCGGCCATCCTAGCACTCTGAGCGCCTTCGAGTTTGGAGAACCACTCCTGAGCGCAAGAACCGCAAGCTCGAGTTTCGTCAACACAGCCAATGGGATTCCCCAAGACCGGGTATGGTAAGGGGGGTAAAAATGAAATAAAAACATGGACTAAAATCCGGATGCTTAGGCATAGGCGGAGGAAGGAGGAGAAGGTAGAATCAGAGAGTAGTCGCAACCGAGCCCCAGCCATTCGGCCAAGCCCAAGCCACTGCAGCAATCCCTGACTGGCGGCATCCTCTTGAGGGTGAAGAGGATGTTGGGGGAGGACGAGAAATCGTACTCGGAGGCGAGTAGCCGTAGTCGGAGGCGAGAAGTCATAGTCGGCACCGAGTGGTAAGTCATAGTCGAAAACCGAGTAGCAAGTCATAGTAGTAGCCGAGTGGTAAGTCGTAGTAGAAAGCCGAGTGGTCGTGGTTGTAGTCGAGTAGTTGGAGCAACCGAGTAGTCATGGTCATAGTCAAGTAGTCGGAAGTCGAGTAGCAAGTCATAGCCGGAAGCAGAGTAGTCAAGGAAGCCGAGCGACCGCTAGATCCGATGAGTAGCCGCCAGATTCGGCGATTAGCCGCCAAATCCGGCAATAAGGAGAGGCGATAGCAGTAGATCCGATGAAGGATGACCCGGAGGAGGTTAGATCTGCCTATATCTGAGCAGGAGTAGCCGAGTACGTCGAGTAGCTGCGTAAGCAGCAGACCTCGAGAACAGAGGGAAAAGGAAGCAAGCACCGGCACTGAGAAGGAAGGGCGGAGGAGGAAGAGAGCAGTGGCCAGAGGCCAAGCCAATAACCAAAAAAGGGGGAGAGTGTCTCCATCGATAGAGAACAGCCGAGCATTTTAGGCAAGGAGGAGTGCGAGTGCTGGTCGAGAGAGGAGTGTGAAGCATCAGCTAAGTGCGAGGCGTCGGCCGAGTAAAAGAGGAGTGCGAGCATCGGCAGCGGAAGAGGAGTGTGAAGCATCAGCTAAGTGCGAGGCGTCGGCCGAGTAAAAGAGGAGTGCGAGCATCGTCTGTGGGCCGAGCAGATCCAGGTCGAAAGGTTAGAGCCTTTAAGACCATTTTAGCATTTCAAGCCACAGGCTAAGGATTCAATTCTGATTTAGTAAATAGGTTAGAAATCCACCAAGTCAGGGAAGGGAAAATTTTACTAATCTATTAGTACCCTAAATAACTACTTTCTTATGAGGGCGCGTTTGCCTGTAATGCAGAAATCGACCAAGCTCCAGACAAGGTAGTGGAATAAGTTACCATCGATTCTAGCACTTACTATTACTTAGGCAGGCTAATTCTTGATCACAAATATAGTTATGTCAAATATACAAATTATTTGTTTTTTCATTATAGTATAATTGCATCAGAAAATATATTTGCAAAGTTAAGTTGTTAAAGAAGATGAAAGAGGTATGAATGAAAAAAGAAGAGATAAGAAAAGCAAAGAAGAGAAAAGAAGAGAAAGAGATGAAGCAAAGTAGTAGTCTGACTGAGAGGAGCAGCAGGACTACAAGTATATGTAAGAAGGAGGTAAAGGGGACCTTGAAAAGGCAGAAAGAGGACAGGTAGGATCCCTTTACATATGGCTAGTATATAAGGACCTACCAGACTCTCACTTGGATCGGGGACCGTAAATAAAGTGCCAACCATTTTTCCGTCTCGGATAGGCAGAAACCAGTACCCTATTATGTTATTCATCCCTCCACATTGGGTAAGTAAATAAGTGCGAGTATAGATGGATAATGCTCAAAACCAGTAACGCCAGTCTGGAAGTAAGTCCCAAGATGCTATATGCATAGGTGGAGTGTTGGGCCGGGAGCCGGTACCAACCAAACGTTATTTGATGTTAGTAGAGCCCGGGTGAGCGACCCGGTATACCGGTGAAAATAAATGGGCTGGTGATTTGTGCAACGTAACTTGGGACAAGTTCTATACTTTGAACTTGATCCCACACCAAAGGAAGTGTGGAAAGCTCAGTTAAGATGGTTCAGAGTAGCTATGGGTACAGTGGCACAAGCATGCGTAGTGCTAAATAAAATCATGGATTCATTGCCAGTCCTTTAGATTGGGAACTACGGTGATCACTAGGGATCTTTTTTCAGCCGAGTGAAAAGTAGAATTTTCACAACTAAAAAACGCCACCTAATTTGATAAAGTAATTTCTAAATTTAGATTAGAAGTGGACTAAGGACAAAGGGAGGCATACAATGCTTTTTGCTATTATGCTTGCTAAGTACATCAGTACTCTCACCCTTGCTATTATTCTCTTTTGTTAGACCCCATTCCGACTAAGGATTTCCTGGATGAACGGGCAACAGGCACTGCCGAGTTCACAGGCGAGGAGGGCGATTATGCGGAGCCAGGGGAGGTGGACCTATGTACCACGGCTAGGACGAGTAGGCTTTCCACTGAGCCGAGCAGGAGAACATTAAGGTATCAGTCTGTATCTTTTGTTCCTTATGTATCTGTATTAATGATCATAGCCCCGTGGCAAGTACTGTAATAAAGGTACAGTTTCTACATTATTGTTCTGCTGCGCAATTTTGGTAAAGGCTTGTTATTTCCCGGAACAGCGTTTTACTGATTAGGCAAATAATGATCCGTACGCTTTTGTGTAATTATCTTCAGGATAATAACACAGGGCGTCATACTTGACTATCTCGCAAAATCCAAACCAAGGATTAAAGAAGGAAAAAGTTCATTATCGTCCCTCAACTCTTGGTTTAATTTTCGTCTCTTATCTGCAGAACCAGATAAAACACATCTTCTAACTCTCAAAACCGTTTAAAACTCATTCCTTCCGCTAGCACAATGCGGTTTTGACCAAGTTTGACCCACGTGACATGTCACGGTGGATCCGAGCAACCAAAACGAGGTGTGGCTAACATGTCCATGATGCATTGAGTCCATGGGGAACTCACACGACAGGTTCAACCCATGTGTCGCTGTAATATTAAGCATTAATGTGATGTCCCACGTGGGTCAAACTCGGCTAAAATCGTCTTTTGCTAGTGGGATGGATGGATTTTAAACGGTCTTAAGAGTTAAAAGGAACATGTTTTACTTGATTTTACAGACGAGGGACGAAAATTAAATCCTGTGAAGAGTTGATAGACCAATAAATGGACTTTTTCCATTAAAGAATCAACATTTTGATCAGACTAAACTTTAGCATTCCAGTCAAATCAATTCGAAACAATAGTAGGTCTTACAATAACGACTTGGAGTGAAGGACATCCAGAAAACATCTCAATAGTAAAGCACACTCCTTTTACTTAGGATCCGGCTAAAAAGAGTCTAGTGCGGCGACTATGATGCATTGATGCTACATGCTCGACTTTGGATACATCCACCCTGCAGCATATACAACGCAAGCGCACAATGCAGGTATGCATAACTACAACACTCAAGAAGTTAATCTTTCAAAACAAAAGAATGAACCAAATAATCAACCAGCATGTTATGCTTGCTCATCCAATCTGATAGAAATTCAATAAGCAGGTTGAAACTTGAGTTCCATTAAAATGGATTTTCAAGTTGTTTTCACTCGAATTCGTGCAGTCAAGTGTCAAGGTCTCAGCAGTTGACATGTCAGGAAATTAAAACACTGATCTCAACTCTCAAGCACTTGCCCTAGAAGTGAATACAGAGAACTGCATGGTGCGTGGATGAACATCTAATGCCTGATTTTATTATCACATCATGGGACTGTTTATGGAAACTTTAGGTTCTGCAATAATAAGAAAGTCTCATAATAAGATAGCTCACTCCACGTTATTTGTTTTGCAGGAGGGGTAAATGAACTCTTACATATAGGCAAAACGGGAGCAGCCCATCTCCCAGTACAAGTTCATATCTGAAGGGCATCAGCAATCGAGCCAGCCAGGCTCAACACCTCAAATGGAGGTCTTTGGCTAATGGCTTTAACTGTTTGAGGGCAGGAGTCCGTGATCCAGAAGTAAGCAAACTGGTCGCCTGGCCCAGCTGCGAGGGGAAAAAGCGATCAGAAACTACAAATTCGAATAGCTGAAAAAAAGGGAACGAGGAGAAACCACCAATTACCAGAATTAGTTGGAATGAAGCGTTCATATGACTGCTTGGGGAACACAGCATGAGTCACATAGGCACTAACTTTTGCGGCACCATGAGCAGCCAGAACTTTCTGCAAAACACAATTGGATATAATAGAAAAATATTCATGACAAAAGCAACAAAAGGCAGCATATGCTGCCAAAAGTCCATGAACTGAATCATCATTAACACTTGACATATGTCAGTTCAATTGTGTGAACAAATACCAAGTCAACCCACAGAGTGAAAAACTGAAAATTCACATGCCGCTGACTCTTGTTAGGGCCAGGTTTGACAAGGGAACCCAACTAATTTTTCTTTCCATTTTACAGGACTTTAGCCTGCTGGTGATATGTCAAAAGTGGATTCAGATCAAATGTACATCGTGGAAGTCGTTACTGTTTTTTGTCAGGCAACTAGAAAACAAATGATGGCACGAAACTGTACCCCTCTGCCATAGCAACGGAATGGCAGAGGATTCATTTCCCGTAGATGTGGAAATAAGAAAATCCAACATAAGTCAAGGCTAAATCGTAGAAGCATTAACTTCTAGTACCATGACAAGCAATCAGAAAGGCAATAGCGTGATATGTCGATACCTGGCATTCTCTAAGAGTTCCCCCAGATTGCACTAAATCATCAACAATAACAACATGCCGCCCTTCGGGATTCCCTTCCTTGATTCGAACTATCCTATTGTCGCCTTCACGAACCTTTGCACAGACAACCTATATAATCAAACAGCTCACCATGAAAACTTGAGTCTTTCAACCAAAAAGCCTAAACTTGGGCAATTCCACAGCCACATGCATAGCCCCATCTTTGTAACACAAACTAAAAAGAACTCGAGTTAAATATATTTAATCATTCACACAGAACACGCTGACCATTGGAAAGTGGAGCAATTGCTTGTGGAAGCGCTTCCACGCCCCATCATCCGGGAAGGCAATGGTGATCTGCGCAACACACAATGAGTCAGAGCAGTCGTAATACGGATTTTGCACCCAATAGAAACAAACAGAATAGTGGTTGCTGCAACGCACATTGTCTGCGTCGGGGAGCTGGCGGAGGCGCTGCAGCAGGAGCGGTATCCCGGTCTCGAAGCAGGGCAGGACGTCGTCTCCGAAGTAGAACCTCTCCTGGAGCGCGTGGATGTCGTAGATGACGACGCTGGTCGGCCCGCCGCGGGACTTGGGGATCATGGAGAGGATGCGCGCGAGGGTGAAGGCGGTGGCGACGTCGCCCTCCTCCTCGACGCGCTCGAAGGATCCCGTGGGGAAGAAGGGAAGCACGAGCGTGAAGGAGGCGATGAAGAGCTTGGGCAGCGCGAAGATGACGGAGATCTGCTCGAAGATGACCGCCGGAGAGCTGAACGACGCCAGGAACGCGACGTGCTGCCCCCGGATGTCGTGCGCGTTGTTGATGAACAGGTTCGGGAACCCGTCGTCGAAGCTCCTGGTGGTATCATGGAGTTCGAGGAATCAAATGGCCTCGCAAAATCGGCGAAGCGAGAGGTGGTGGTGGTGGTGGAGGAGGAGAGGGCACCGTACCTCCAGTTGATGGACTGGAGCTGGATGGCGTCGGAGCTGGCGGCGACCTTGAGGGCGAGCTCCTCACACTCGGAGCAGTAGAAGAGGTTTATCTGCTTCTTCGCCTTCTGCTGCTTCGCGGCAACCTCCATCTCGACCCGGCGGGCGGCGGCGGAGGGAACAGGGGAGCGACCGGGTCGGCGAGAGGGGAACCCAGAAACGAACGGCGTGGGAGGAGGCGGACGCTGTTCTGACGGGATGGGTGTCGGCTTTATCGAGATTCGAGAAGCAAGCAGCCAGGTCTGCGGCGAACAATATATTGATTTGACTTTTTTTTACTGCTCGCTTCTGAAGCGCCGATATCGGTTTCTGCTTCTCGCTTCTGACTTTTTTTTACTATTTCTAAATATCGTTTTTTTTGTTTTTTGATTTTTTTCACTCGTACTTGTTTGTATTATCTGTAATGGACTAATCTGTATTTTATTTTTAAAATATTTTAAATTTAATTACATCAAATAAGTCACTATCAGCTATAGTATAATTTCAATCATAAGCCATATTTTTTCAGCCCAAATGAACAGTGCATTAGTGCCGCTCGGTTGGCTGAAATAAGCTGGTTTATGGTTGAAATTGTACTATAACTGATTGAAATTATCCTGTAACTAATGGTGACTTATTTGGTGTAACTAAATTTTAAAAAATTTAAAAATAGAAAAAACAGGTTAGCCCATTATGGACAATGCAAACGAATACGAAAAAAAGAACCCGAAAAAAACAAAAAAAAAGCTAGAAAAAGACGAAATTTAGGAATAGTGAAATTTAAGCCAGAAACTCAAACCGAAATGAGCGGGACATTACTCTGCCCTGTTCTTTTTCTTCCGTTTAAGATTTTTAACTGTAGTTTTTAGGTTGATTTTTACCTATATTTTTTAGTTTTTGGTTGTTCGTGAGAAAGATTATAAAGTAACAGAAACTCGTATATAGTTTTGATCGATATAAATAAAGTTATTATAGTGTGTACTGCAATCAACTTATATGTCTCATTTTAAAAATACTCCATTTAAAAACTAATTACTATTAAAAAATATAACTTTTACAAGCTGAAAAGAAAAAACAATAAAGTCTTACTCGAAGTTCCCGCTCATTTCAGCTTGAGCTTCTGACTTTTGACTTATTTTTTACTATTCCTAAATTTTGACTTTTTCTAGCCTTTTAGCTTTTTTTTTGCCGGTTCATTTTTTCCTGTATTCATTTGTGTTGTCCGTGATGGGCTAACCTATTTTTTCTATTTTAAATTTTTTAAATTTAGTTACACCAAATAAATCATCATCAACTACCGTATAATTTTAACCATAAAACTGTTTATTTCAACGCAACCGAGCTGCCCCTAAACCACCGCAGACGCGCTAGCGCTACGAAGCGGGCCGTCATGTGATGATGTACGTAATGGTGGTTGGTGGGCTTGGGTTTAAGGCGAGCCGAGCAAAATTGGGGGAGAAGATGACGCGACTCTTACAACGGCTTCAAGAGAGCCATGCCCAAGCTTGATTCGGCATGGAGCGCGCCGCCCCCAGAACGCGACGATCGTCTGCACGAGGCGCGCCTTTTTCTCCTGCACAGCGACCATCGCGAAGCACGCAGCCGCCCGCGACTCTGCTCAGCTGCGACGTCTCCATCTCGCTCAGAGCCAGCCTGACGTGCTGATCAATTGTTTCGGTAAACGATGCCTTAAAAAAATATATTACAAAAGCTGTTCTCCAGTGAAGGATAAAATGCCATACGAAATGGAATAGGGAGTGTGTAGCAAAATAGGTCTCGCTTTAGTCAAACACCACAAGTTTACAGAAACATGGGAAGCATAAATAAGCTGAACAAAGAACAGAACACTTCTACGGAGAGACAACGGGCTCGTTTATTCCCCACTTGCCTGGCGGGGTATGCTAATTTACACTAGCCAGTCCTGTGTATGTGATTATCCTTGAGCCAAAATCAATGGAGTACAATCATAAGTTACAGCTATGTGGTCAATCCAAGAGTCTACAAAAATCAACAGCTCAAAAGAATGCCAAACTTTCGCATTGCGCCAATCGCTTTTCGCCAATAGCAACCTCTTCAGCAAAAAAGGCAAAACTGAATAACTGATGGTTTTACTTTTACCAGTAGCAACTTGCATACCTCGCTTGCTTACCGCAGCCAAGATAAGAGCACCAGAAGAGTGGATGGCTGAGTTTTGTACAATTCTAACTCTCATCGGATGTGGAATAGCTCTTTTCTAAGTTGAATTTAGGCTCGCTGGGATACACAAAGACAGTTGTCGCTGTGGTTGGCGGGGTCAATGCGGCAGAATACCTCACCGAAGTCACTGTTATCCTTGGCAACTGCTGAGCGCCGGAGCCAAGCGGCACAAGCTTATGACTAACAATATGCTCGGTTTTCGGCAGAATGAATGCAGCATGATTGTGAGCCCCAGAGAAAACAAAGTTCTGGGAATCAACAAGAGAGTACTTGATTTCCTGAAGTAAGGATGTTGAATTATGGATTTTCACATGGAAAGTGAACGGGATTCCAAGGATAGCATAGGAAGGGCACTCCATGCTCACAACAAGCGGCGGCTCCTCGATATGAATCTGATGTAACCTCTGTTTCATTATAACACGGCTATCTTGATTCTCACTGAGGCTTGAATCTCTTGACCAGTTCAGGCAAATTTCACCTAAATAAAAGTTTGGATTGCTGGTCCGTGGATTGACTGAAAATATTCCTTTGTATTCTTCACTAGGAGCAATAACTGCATATTCATCGGAAATTATTCCACTGATCTGTTGCACTAAGCAGAGCTGCTTTCCATCATCATCAGGTTCAATGGCCATCGAGTGCAAACACAAAGGCACCTCAGTGCAATTTCTAGCACTCACGATAAGCATATTTGACTCATTCATAGCAAGAGAAATTTTTTGATCATCATCACCTGAGGATCTGATCCTAGATAGCAATAGGGGTTCTCGCCTAAATGGTCTAAAAAACTGGTGATCAACTATCATGGGGATCTTCCCTTCGATTTGCAAGCTTCTGTCCACGTTAAGTCTGTGCTGTGCTGCTTCTTCACTTGAGTCTAGGGAGTAGCCAAGTGAAACATAGAGCATGACTGACTTTGCTCGATGCCATTTAATTTCTAATTTGCACGACCAGGAATCACCCGCACCTAATGTGGGAACAGATACAACCCCAAATGAGTACTGGATTTTTCTTATGTTATCAACTTCTTCATTTGAACCTTTGTCCATGGTCACAGCTGAGACACCAAGAAGTTCAACATGATGACTTTCGGATTCTTCTGCTTCCCTTGGACTCATCAAAAGACCACCACCTTTGGCATCAACAAGGTTAATTTTCAGCTCACCGGAATGAATTGCATGCCCTTTTGACAATATGGTCACTGGGACAATAAATAACTCCCCTACAAATGCAGGGCCAGTAGAATTTAGGACAAGGTCAACTTGAGTGTCTGGCTCTTCAACTTGGATCAGTTTCTGCCCAGAAAAGGTGAGTACATTGTCCTTTGTAGGCAATGTCTCCAATAGGTCCTCAAATTTCCACAATGGAAAGTCTTCCATTGAAGCAGGACTTTCAGCCTGGCTGCAAACCACAAGATGCTTATTTATTGTTACCCTCACCGACAAACATTCCAGCTTTCCACTCTGTCCTGCGGAAAGTACTCATAATATTATTTCCATGATAGGACTTGTGGCGGGGGGGAAATCAGCATCAACAAATGTAAAAGAAAGCTCAAATATTCACACAGAAGCAGATAGGCAACCATAAATTATGAAATGTGAACAAATCGATATAAATAGGCTAATAGCAGCAAAAATGGCTCTCCTCTTTATGTTACCTAATTCTGAAAATGGATGTGCCCTTTTTTCTGCCACAACTAGCTGACTAGCCACACAATTGCATGGATAATTCCTCCCCAATTAATGGTTAGAATTTGTTTCCTCCACAATTTTCAATTCCTTTCTGATTAATGTTAAGTTTCTGTTCTTAGTTTATTTATTTTCCAACTTAGGTATATGTATGCATCGTATAGCATGCTTATTAAGAGTACACATAGATGATGTCCCTTACCTATATGTTTCTCATTATATGCCATGGAGCATGGGCTCTTGTGAATATTAAATAATATATCTCAACTGTTATAATTGGACTGTATCATATAATAAATGGATTATGTTATTTTTTCCCCTTTTCTCCAATCAACATGGCACTTTTTTCCCTTTTTTTTCCATAACTAATGAAAGAATTTCAAGGATTTTTCTTCTCCAAATGATATGGTGCCTCCAATCTCACCAATTGTTTTTGTATATTAAGATAATATAGTAATCTGGCAATTACAATGCATGCTACAAAGCAGATGGATGAGCATCTAATGAGACAAACCACATATAACTGATAGAAGAGTACCTGATTTAACTTCATGAGTCAGACGCATCCATTTATTGGTGAACAGTGTAAGAGAAGTAGACTGAACAACTTGGTTATGAACATGTGAATTCAATGCAGAAGAATCTTCCTGTGCACTAACCATAACAAAGTTACAGTCAGATTGGTTGAATTGAACCTCCAACTGATCGATCATAATTGGAGAAGGAAGATGAGACAACAGTGACACACTGACAAGCAGAGGCGAACCAGGTTTTACAGATTGATCATGAAAAGCAACAGATGCAACAAGCACTATTCTTAGAGGACTTATTTGATCAATATCAAGGTTAACATATTCTTCCATCAATTGAAGATTAAATCCATCATCAATAACTTCTGGTGCCAGTCCTCTTTCCAAAATGTTAAAAACCTCCCGCTGTATGTCCTCTCTCCTGGAAATGGTAGGAGAACCTGCTGGCCCATCCTTACTTCTATTTTCAGAATAACCCTGTCCACTGCCAGAGAATAATGGTAATGCAGCCATCTCTAGTGAATAACTGATGAAATCCTTCAGAGAATTAAGTTTCCTTGAGCACTCTCTCAAGTAACCCAGGTTTTCCCAAAGCAAAGTAGTCCAACCCTCTTGACGGTATAGACCAGCAACACCGTCGAAAAGTTGTTTTGCATTACTAAAATCCCCAGCTGCGTAATATTCTATAGCCATTCCACCAGTACAGGCAGAAGCCATTCTTGTAGCACCTTGGCTCTGAAAAGATTCATAAGCTTTTTTGAACAATGCAATTATCTCGTAAGTGTCTTGAAACCGTTCAGCTTCTGACAAAGCATAGCTGGTGTATTCAGTATCAGAAAGGCTGCAACCACAGTGTGAGGTATAAGCCAATGTGAGGTATAAGAATTCATAAAAAAAGTTGTGCTATCATTTAAGAATAAGCATCAAGAAACTTACGGAAGTACAGCAATTGTATCTCCTTGCTCAAACAAGCGCACATATTGGCCAACATATACAGAAGGCATTACTGACTCAGGTATTCCATTAACTCCCGTGGTAAGGTTTACCCTTGATGAAAAGCACTCTAAGGCATACCTCTTCTCTCTCAAATAATTTGCCGCTAACTGTCAGAAGGGAAGGTATGATAAATTAATTACTAGTGTGATCAAGTAAAAGAAATGGAGTGGCTCTTTTCTGCAGTGCTGCATAGAGATTTTAGGTTGAACCTGATAGTAGTAAGCTGGCTGAAATTCCCACTCGGTCAATGCATTGTCAGCAGTACCAAACCGAGGAGATAGTGTACCTGGAACAGTTGTGGATGTTGTTTCTATGAGCTCACCAAAGACAAGGAACTGCCTGCTGAACCATTCCCAATGAAGAAAAGCAACTTCTGGTGATCCAACAACACGCTCATAGCTTTTAATATGCTTACGGAACCATGTGATTGCTTCTACAACTTTCCCACCATGAAGTAGCAATGTTGATATCTTAAAGTGAAATTGATCAGCAACTGCTTTGATCTCAACTAGGCGTTGGGTTGGAGGCAACCTTGTTGAAGTTCCAATCATCTAAACATGCACACGTTGTCAATGGATGATGTTAAAGACAATAAAAACTACATAAGCAATGGGGCAGATTAATCAAACAGTAATTAATTTAGAAGGCTTACAACTTATAACTTGTAAACACACATGGAGAGGGTTGGCGAGGGTGGTTGCTTCGACTACTTTTCTTGTATGCTAAATTATGGTATGAGATGCTTGCACAGCTTTCGTTTTAAATATTAAGCCTTTCCAAATAACACTTGCACAAGAGAGATTATCTTCATATGCAGCGTTGCAAATACATATGATGTTTGGATGAATAATAGCCCTAGTTTTTTTTTTTACTTCTGAGAGAATTCAGTATGTATGCCAATTGTTGATTTACTCATTTAGCAATCTTAAGAAGGGCTATGACAGTTAAGGAATAGGGAAGTGATCACACCTCACGCAAAACACGAAATCCTTCCTCATAGAACCTTAACGCTTCCGGCCAATCCCGTCTAAACTCCGCATATACAGCAACCTGGTGTGAGAATCAGAAACATCAAAGTAATGCAGAGAGAGAGAGAGAGAGAGAGAGAGAGGGAGAGGGAGAGAGTAAGGTGGAGAAGTCATTGACATGTTCTGCTGAAATCATTGAGCAGGTGTAAATACAAAATTTCTTTATTTGCAACACTTCTAGACTGGCATTAAGAATGATTAACAGCACTAGATTGGATGAGAGAAAAGTTCTCACCTTGAAGCAGTACCGGATGCTCAGCTCAACAGAAGAAAAGCTCCTCTTCTCAATACGAGCCTTTATCCTTCGTCCTTCCTCCTTGTAGTATGTAGAACATAACTCAGCAAAAACACTCTTCAATCTGCCAATATGGAACAGCATGTGAGCTATCACATTCACACATACCTCCAAGGAAATTACCATAAAAAAATGGCAAAAGACTGTTTTTACAAAAATAGAACAGTGAAAGCACTGAAAAAGAAAAGTTTCAGAAACTGACTTGTTGAGAGATTTATTCCATTCTGTTTCATTGTTCTCAACCAACACAATCAGGTGCTTAGAATCTATCTCCGCACGTTTTCTCAGGGCAACTGTAACGTCCTCGCTCAGTTCATCTGCAAGATATTACTGGGCATCTGCTTAAAACCTTCAAAATAATTGGCATGCCACTGGCCATAGGTTGATTGGAGGTTTGAATAGACAAACATCAAACAAGCACAAGTTTCTGTTTATGAGAACACATGAGCCCTCAATTTTCATGCTATAGGGCATGGGCGTGGGCATATATAAAATAGAACTTTTAATGTGGTTGCACATGTTTAGCTGAGCTCTGCAAACAAGTTTGTTGAAGTGCTGATTATTGGTTTAGAGATAAAAGATATTACTACAGGTGCTAGATAGGATACTTACCACCGGCTTGACCCTGTACAAGGATCACTACTAATTTAGTGTTTCTTCCCTGAATTACAGACCTGCACAAATAAAAGAACATGACTTGGCATTTGTGCATTCAACTAGTTCTATACTGGCTGCTATCACATTGCGTGATGCTTCCCCGAGTTCCTTAAACCCCAAGAGATGAAAGGGTTGCCCATTTGCATTATAGCACTGATATTTAGAACTCTAATACAGTAATACTGCACATGTCAATTTGGGATCAATAATGCAAAAGATAAAGGGAGGTACTTGAGGTTCTCGAGATCAGAGCAGGCTTGCAGCCACTGGGAGGGATCGCCGGAGACCTGATCGGCCCTAAACATCGAGGCGACGGCGGCCGGCACTCGGGTTCGGTGCTTGAGGAGCCAGTCCTTCTTGAGGATTCCGGCGGGGGGCTGCGGCGGCGCAAGCGGGTCGCGGGTCTTGGCGCTGCGGGCGAGGATGGAGGCCTTGGCGAAGTCCGGGAGGGCCAGCGTGTTCATGGGCGGCTGCTGGGAGCTAAGCGCAGCCGAGATCGAGGGGTGCAGCTCCGGGCACCCCACGATGGACACGAGAGAAAGCGGCGGCGTCCGCAGCTCCTCCGGGTAGTCCTCCATGGCCGCCCACCCGCGGCCGCGGCGAGGGTACCGGACGAAAGGATCGAGTCTGGGCGGCGCTCGCGGTGGTCGTCGTCGCCCGAGCGGAGGGGAGCTCGGATCTGTGGTGGCTGTTCGGTTCGTTTGGGAGGAACGGGGCGAGGACGACGCGGAAGTAAAGAGTGAAACACGTACCTGTGTGGGTGGTGTGATAAAGAGCATTCTTTGGGTGTATTCTGTAAAGTTTGTAGGACCGTCTTATAGATTTGAGAAAATTACTAGGGTGAAATAGTCAAGATTCTCATTTAACATCACAAGGTTAAATTTTTTTATAAATAATCTATTTTTTTATTTATACCTGTATTTTTTCATTTTACACTAATAACTCTTTGCCTCTCAACCATTAAGCGGATTAAACTAGTCGCCCAACAGTTGGACCATTAAGCGGCTTAGGCTAGTCGCCCAACAGTTGAACGACAAGTATCCAAGTCGTTCAATGGTTGAGCAACTAATACTAGCTGATCAACCGATGAACGACTTAGATAGCGACTTGGGCTACAACTACTTGGACATTTCGTCCAACCGTTGAGCGACTAGCCTAATAATTAGATACTTATCGTCTATCCGTTGAGCGACTAATCCAAATTGCTCGACAGAGGGTCAGTAATGTAAAATAAAAAACACAGGTATATTACTATAATTATAAATAAAAATAGATTATTAAAAAAACTTTCACAAGGTTCTCAGATCCTCGCTTAGATTCAGCCCGATTTGATCATACAAGTTCATTTTAAAATACAAACAGTTCTTTTCTTTAGAAAGGTGTTGTTTCGTTGGTCGTACAAAATGATGCAAATAGATACAAAATACAAATCATTCAGTTGGATGCACGAATGTTGGAGGGGAAGAGGTTTAGGCCAAAACACTTGACATTTTCTGTATTGCACGGGACAAACTTCTACCGTCTTGCTTTATTGTTAACGGCTAAGGCCCAGCACGAACCACCTCTTAAGTGGGGTGGTGAATTTATAGGTGTACAATTTCATGTATTATAGTGGTTTTAAATTCTATGTTTATCTTTATGTACATACGGAGTGCATAAAAAAACTAAAATAAGACGTAGGTCAACTATGGGGATTAGAGTTGTTTTTAGTGGCTCAATGGTTCAGAAAGTGTGCAGTGGTTTTTAAAAACTCGGATGCTTGATAATTACAAAAAGAACGGATATATAAGTTTATGAACTTGACAAAATGCTTTTCCACCATTAACTATCCATTCTACAAATAGAAATTAGACATAAGTGGGAAAATGTAGTCATGTGGAAGGAGAGAAAAATTGATAAACACTTTGTACATGTAGTCTTTTAAGAGGACTTTAGGCCCTGCTCAAAAAGGTTTATTTTGAGTGGTTTTTGACTGAAAATTACTGTAGTTGGTTGAAAAAACACTGTAGCTGGCGGTGGCTTATTTGGCGTAATTAAATTTTAAAAAAATTAAAAAAAATATTATCCCGTCACCGATAGTATAAACGAATACAGGAAAAAAATTGGAACAACAAAAAAACAAAAAAAAACAGAAAAATCAGAAAAAAAATAAAATTATTAAATAGTGAAAAATAAATCAGAACCTAAGTCGAAACGAGCGGACCTTTGTATATGTAGTCCGCAGTCTAGACATCCGCTTGAAGAGAGGCAAAACTAAAAGAAAATACGAAGGCTCGGCCATTGGTACGACTAGAAGCAATGATTGGCCTAGCCCAGAAAGAAACGAAGCAAGGAATGTCCACGGCCTAAGCCGTCAGCCGTGGCAGTACAGGCGGTAGCCCGTGGTGCTGGCCCGTCCAGGCGACGCGGCCCGCCGGCGCGACGCGAGGCGGTAAGGCAAGAAGAATCTCTCCTCCTCTCCCTCCCTCGCAAGCCGCGGAGATCCATCCCTCTCCTCTCTTTCCCGTGCCAGTCGCCACCTCTCCAACCCCCGACTCACCCCTTCCCTCTCTCTCCCCCTCCCCCTCTCGCCTCGGTGCAAACCGCGAAAATAGCCGCCGCCCGTTCGCTCTCCCCCCTCTCCTTCTCCCGCCGCGATGAGCGACGCGAGGGGCGGCGCCGGTTCCGACCGCGACCTCCCGCTCACCGAGGAAGTCAGCAGCGAGGAGGCGCGTCACCCCGAGCCGCGCGCCGAGGAGGAGGCTGTGCCCGCGGCGGACGAGAAGGCTGAGAGGGGCAGCGACACGCCGAATAGCGACGGCGAGGGCGCGGGCGCGGGCTTCCCGGATCGGGCGGAGCCAAATGCGGGGGCGGGCGGGGAGCGCGACGCCGAGGGCGACGACGGGGAGGAGACCGTAGGCGCGAGGGTGGATACGAACGGCGAGGACGCTATGAGCCACGACGGCGACGAGGGGGACGGCGAGGACGAAGAGGAGGAGGAGGAGGAGGATGACGATGAAGAGGACGACTCCACCCCCGATGCGTCGCCGAGGGCGGAGGCGAAGGCTGAGGGCGACAGCTCGACCGGGATGGCGCAGTGCGCCAGCCAGCCGGTGGAGCTGGACCCCTTCCTCGACGGCGACGACTCCGGGACGGAGGAGGAGCAGGCGGCGTTCATGGCCGAGCTGGAGTGCTTCCATAGGGAGCACAGCCTCGAGTTCAAGCCGCCCAAGTTCTACGGCAAGGGCCTCAACTGCCTCAAGTGTGCATCTTCCTACACCTCTCGTTTTCTCTCCTCTCCTCGAGCTCGAGTACCATCTCCTCGTCTAAACGCACTTGTTGTTGTGTGCTGCTCTGTTGAATCCAGGTTGTGGAGGCAGGTCGCTCACCTGGGAGGCCATGAGCAGGTATGACAGATTTCCTTTCCACGCACACCGGCACACGCTCCTGATACTGCAGAGTGAGATTTTCTGTAGCGTGAAATCACGAGCATGTACCACACTGATGGCAACTAATTAAGGAGATTGCATTTTTATGCATGGGGATTGCATTTTTATGCATGATCGCGTTGCACAAGTCACTGTTCTTCTTCCTATTGTAAAATCTGTATTTTTTTGTAGACATTGGGTATTTATTCCAGTTGAATGTTTTGATTATTCAGGTAACGGTTTGTAAACTATGGCGCCAAGTTGGAGAGACTTTCAGGCCACCAAAGTAAGCTTCTCTTTTTGCAATACATGTTAAGCGAGTTTGCAGAGGAAGACGTAACCTTTTATGTTAGCTGATTGTTGTTGCTATATTCTTTTGCAGGACCTGCACTACCGTTTCTTGGTCATTTCGAATTTTCTATGAGAAGGTGATACATTTGCTGCAGGATTTTATTTGATTTTGTATTTGTTTTAGGAAGGCCTAGCTCATTCCCACTAGTGTAGCTGGAAAACAGGTCCACCGTAAACAGTATTATAGGCATGCTCAATTTTACTGTAAACTTACTAGCAGAATGAAAAGCTGTACTACTAGAACTTAAGATGGTTCTTACAAATATAAATATGGAGCTAAAGTGAAGACATCGTAATAGTTAGTGTACAAATTTGAAACATTTCAGTGCCAGAGAATCTGGCTTCGTTTTGTATAAGGAATGATATTTAATGTTCTTAATAGTTTAAAAAGAACGAAACAAGTATAACTATTGTACTTGCTTATTTTTTTATTCGAGGGAAACTCTTGTACTTTCTTTGGATGCTATTTCTTTAATTCCTTAAATCCTTGATATCTTAATGATTTAGATGATAACTGATCAGATTCCGGATGGTATATAGTAAAAAGCACTGTTCTAAGCTAATGGATTTCCATTTTATATTTATGCAATCGTTTTCTTGGTCTGTTAACTGTTGTTTCTCATCAACTTAGGCACTTCTTGAATACGAAAAACACAAAGTTCGAACTGGTCAGCTTCAAATACCATTATCTGCTTTACCACAGCCTGGTGGTACTGACCGCGAGGTAATTGTTTTGATAGTCCAGTTCTAACTACTCTCATTTTTTGTAATTCATTTTCTAGTTTAGTGTGCATCTATATTATTTAATCGGTTTCATCTTATTTTCTTAAATATAATATGAACAAAGCATTATCTGTTTATTTATAGCTAGGTGTTACTACTGACACAGTATGCAGTATGCGCTTTCATTACAGTCATGTAGAAAAAAAGATGTGACGTTTATACTTCAATGCACCTGAAAATTAAAAACAGGTTCTTGCCACTGTTTCTTTCTGAAAACTTAGTGTTGGTCATGGATCCAGATTTTATTGAAATAGACACAATAATCTAAGATGGGAGCTGTTTGCTAAGGTTGCCATCAAGATATGTGACATTGCTGAAAGTGTTTCGTTGTCGATGGCTGCAAGCTGCTACCGTTAGTTAGTTCGACGATTTTGTTTACTGGTTTGCAGATATGTGTGAATCAGTCATCTTCTGCCAGAGTCAGAAGGGATGCTGCAACACGTGCTATGCAGGGTTGGCATGCGTACCGTCCCCTTGCCAATGGCATTTATGGAGACCACATTTTGAAGGTAACAATTCTTGTGTTTTATTTGCATGCACTTTTTCATTTCCTACTATTTTCGTGTAAATATGTTCACATTTTTACAGGACAAACATTCAATCCCCATTTCAAGCCGTGATAAGAATCTAAAAGGCTTTGGTATGCTTCACAAGTTTTCTTTCACTAATGCATATGCCGCCTTTCTCATGTAATATTCCTGACACATTTAGGGGTACTCAAGAGGAAGAAAGCATCTAGTCCAGAGTGTGCTTTCAAGGTGTCCCGTACAAAAGTAAACAGGTCACAGTTAAGACTTATATCCTCTCGGTTATGTTTAGTATCAGACTATCAGTGGATGATATGTTATGTGAAGAGGACTTGGCTGCCAAATACTTTATTATGCGGTTAATAGGAAGAATTGAGTTCGTCAGAAGTACCCATATATTTGGATGTTGTGTCTGTGGTGACTGTTCTTGTATATAATGGAGTGCTCGATTTCAGGGAAGATTCTATGGTCATTGATGTTGGAGAGCCTGCCGACTGGGTGAAGATTAATGTGCATCAGACTGTAAGTTTCACCAAGGTTATTTCATTTAATCAAATGGTGCACAAATATTACACAGACAGTATTTTGAAGTGATAACCTGTAATCTTAAAATAATTAAGAGCTGGTTTTGCTAGTGAAGTTCCATTCAGAATTGAGCTGAAGCTGATTCATTTGGCTACTGCTTTCTTGCAGAAAGATTGCTTTGAAATCTATGCGCTAGTTCCTGGGCTTCTACGTGAAGAGGTGAGAAAGCATGCTCATTCATGCTGAAGGTCTTACTTCAAACCCTTTCATTGATCCTTTCATGCTGAAGGCCTGATTTGACATCGGAGATCTGTGTCACACAAACAAAAGAGTTTGTCGGATATAATGTTAGTTTTTGTTCTAAATGGTGCAGGTGCATGTTCAGTCAGATCCTGCTGGACGTCTGGTTATAACTGGGGACCCGGAGCAGCCTGATAATCCTTGGGGCATCACTCCATTCAAGAAGGTGATGCCAGCTTTTTGAATACTAACACTGTAACACATACACACTTGGAAACTCCCTTAATTTAACAGGTACTGATTCTCTGCCTCAGATTATCAATTTGCCATTGAGGATCGATCCTCATCAAACATCTGCCGTTGTCACGCTTCACGGTCAGCTATTTGTGCGTGCACCATTTGGGCATGCTAATGTGTAGATACGGCTTCTGCCCACTTCAGTTTCATTTGACTGCAGCACGACTGCACCAGTGGTATTTCTGGATATTTATATGTTCGTGATTTGCGATATCTTGCTTTAACACGACTTGTCGTGTTTTGATGTTAGGTCTTCTGTTTGTTATGCAGGCTCTAGTACAATTTTGTTGCAGAAGTAGGATTTGGTTTGAGCAGGTGCATTGGTGTCAAACTAACATAGCAGAGAACTTTGCTGCAATCCATAGCCGGCATTGCGATCTGCTCTCTTGTTTATGGTAGTACGCATAAATTAGCTGGTTCATGCTTGGACCTTATTTTATGAAGTCGTTTTTTCTCGTTTTTGAGAGATGTGTGTGTGTGTGAGAGAGAGAGAGAGAGCTGGAAGTAGGCTAAATGAAGGATTAGTTTCTTTACATTCTTTATTCTTTTTTCTCTGTTTATAAATGCCCTCCTGGGGCAACTGTCCTGAAGCGAGCGAAATTTCTGTGCATACATGGATTCCTCATTTTAGTGGATCGTATGAGCTACAAATACTGGTTCGCTAAGCCATTTGTTGGCTATACTGCTGACAACCCCAACAGCGCGCCACTGCGTTGATTGTGAACATGATCTGGAGTTCTGGACGGCATTGCCTTTGCGTTAAAGAAATTGATGTTGCTTACCTATAGAGTACCCAGAGAGCAGAGCAGCTCCTTTCGATGTTTTGCTTCAATCCATTCTCCTTACTCGTTCCTACTTCCCATTGTGCAATTTTGCGCTTTTTAACACAGTATTACATGCAAATCAGCAATTGTTGACTGATGCTAAAAGCAAGAGAAAAATGGTTCCATGGTTCATGATTCGCGGTCTGCAAAAGAGCGGCAGCCGGCAGGTCTCTTCTTCTTTTTTTTCTTTTAAAACCTGTTTTTGTTTGTTTTACTACCGTAACTAGTTTTTAAATAAAATATATTTTCAAAATAAGATCTACAAGCTAGTTATAGTATATACTATAGAGACTTTGTTTATATAAAAAATCACACACGAGTTTCTATTAA
Organism: Dendrocalamus latiflorus; assembly: GCA_017311315.1. Taxonomy (NCBI): domain Eukaryota; kingdom Viridiplantae; phylum Streptophyta; class Magnoliopsida; order Poales; family Poaceae; genus Dendrocalamus; species Dendrocalamus latiflorus. The sequence goes on from CM029639.1 coordinate 8,204,543, forward strand.
TTCGTGCTCTCTCCGACGAACAGTTAAAAAATTATAAGCCGCAGCTCAAAAGAACATGCTTAGGGTTGTGTGCGAGTTGCAGATGTCAGGCACGATGTGGTGGCAGCGTGCTATTTCATGGGTGTCATGTACCTATCTGTTTATGGGCTTGGCCGGCCCTGTTCTTATTGATTTATATCTCTGATTTTTGATTACACAAATCAAAAATCAATATAAACATTTAGTTTCTTAAAATGGCTTATCTTTTTATCTCGCTTCCATCTCGTTCTGAGGATAAGGAGTTATCGGTATATTATATACCCTATTCCTTTTACTTTCGTCTCACTCACATATCTCCTCTCATTTTTTTACAATAGTCTTTATTTTTTTAAAAACTATTTCTTTTAATTGTTACTATTTATTATTAGTTAAAATCTATCAACAAAATCCAATACGATTGCTTGTGAGACGTAGTCTAATAACGTAAGGTCTAGTACGCCACAATGCCGCACATCTTGTGTGGGCCCAATCCAAAGGTACGAATGTAATATCGTGAAAATACCGGTATTTACCTCGGAAAACGAGACAATAGGACGCGAGGCAAGATTGCATTGGGATACATGAGGGGGTTACAGGGGCCACCTCCGGTATATAAAATAATCTTAGAGGTATTTTCTCAAAGTAATTTACATAAATTTTAAAGTAAAACTAAATGATAGAGGATTATTACTTAGATCTTTATATATTTTAAAGCTAGTACCATTTGAGTAAAAAGGACAGAACCATTGTTGAAAAAAATCCGAGTAAAAAAATCCTCTCCCGCATCCCCCCACCACAGTTAGCAACCACCACCGCCACCAACAAAAAAACGAATCGAAGCTAGCGCCGGCGACGAGAGCGCGGCAGAAACGGGGAAGGGGTAGCGCTTGGCCGGCGATGGATTCCGACTACGGCGTGCCGCGCGAGCTCTCGGAGGTGCAGAAGAAGCGCGCGCTCTACCAGCCCGAGCTGCCCCCCTGCCTCCAGGTTCGTATCCTCTCAATGCCACCACTACCTTTGTGCGTGCGCCATTGCATCCCTCTGCGGCTTCCCGGCCCAGATCTGCGGCCTGGGGAGCCGCGCGGCGCCAGATCCTGTGCTGTTCTCCGGCCGGATCGGTCTCGTCGGCGCTTGGGTTCACGGTTCACCTACTTCGGATTTGTTTTTTCGGGGTTAGGTCATAGGTCTATCAGCTGTGACTGATCGACGCGGCCGTCGCTTTCGGGTGGCGAGACTGGATCTGAGTCGTAGTGGACGTCGCCTGCGAGGTGCTAGTTGTCGTAGATCGCTCGGCGTGTCTGACTCGCGGGGAGCTACACGCACGGGGATTTTAAAAGGCTTGATTTCCTGTTTTGATGTTGTCTTTTTGTTGTTTTATTATGGGTTGTAGATGTAGTGGAGGGTTGCAACTGGGAGTAAAATTATGGATTCTTCTGTAGCAGTCATGGACTTCTTTTGGTTAGTTTTCACTTGTCCTGGAGTTGTTTGCGTTTAGGTTGACTAGGTAATCGCTATCAAATTAGCTTCTGTCCTGTTCGGGGACACTATTTAACTGGCGCCTCCGCGCCTGGATGAGATGATTTCTTGGTATTTTTGTGGAATGATTTTCTTGTGTACGTTCTGAAAATTTTCACTTAATGTAAACAAACAGGGCACTACTGTGAGGGTGGAGTATGGTGATGCGGCAATTGCTGCCGACTCTGCAGGCGCTCATGTGATCAGCCATGCTTCCCCCCACACCTATGGGCAGCCCCTGGCTCATTTCCTCAGGAAGACGGCTAATGTCCCCGATGCTACCATCATATCAGAGCACCCGGCCGTCAGGTATTACTATATCCATCTTTATGTTTCTGCCTGCAGATAGGAGATAGGAAATAAGTGCTGTAGAAAGCATCGTTTTTCCCATGAAGTGTTGGTAGGGATTATTAAAAAGAAAACTGGGAAGATAAAGAGAAAATAGATTAGAATGCCAGAGAGGCATTACTTTGAACTCTCTCTCTCTCTCTCTCTCTCTCTCTCTCTCTCTCAGATGAAGATCTGACTTTTGTTTTTTGGATGCAGGGTTGGTGTTGTCTTCTGTGGAAGGCAGTCCCCAGGAGGCCACAATGTCATTTGGGGACTCCATGATGCTATCAAGGCTCACAACCAGAACAGCAAACTTATTGGTTTTCTTGGTGAGTAATTTTATCGTTTGCAGGTTCCAGGAACATCCAACCATCTGCATTTCCACTTTTTATTTCCAAATGGGCTTTCTAATTTCCAGCATGTTCTTTAACAGTTTTGCAAGCAACTGAGTACACTAGGCAATAAGCATAGTTGTGTTTTTGTTGCAGTCACCAATGTTTTAGTTTAAATTAATATGTCTGTACTTTATTATGTTTTCTTTGTTTGCACTAACTTTTATTATGATCAACCTAACATAGCATAAATGCATCATTGTATGCTTTAATCATAAATGTAGTGAGATTTGAATGTTCCTAACCAACCTTTACTGTGTCCAATGCATCAATTTTGCAACACGCAGGTATTTCATAAGAAAATTTTAGTAAAACCAGTAGCAGCATGATTTGCTACAAGATCTCCCACAGATAATTTGTCTTTCTTATGTCTATTGTCCAAAATATAAGAGATTACAAATATAAATCAGGTACACAACAAAATTTTGGTGAGGGTCCTGTGCCCTGGGGGCCTGGAATCCCTATGTTGCTCTGTCCTTGCATGCCTGTTTGCCTACACAGCTGATATTTAGACATGTTATCACTTTAAAATTATGTAAATACTTCTTACATATCTTTTTATTGAAACAGGAGGAACCGATGGTCTTCTTGCACAGAAAACTTTGGAGATCACCGATGAAGTCCTTTCTTCCTACAAAAACCAAGGTGGTTATGATATGCTTGGTCGGACAAAGGATCAAATTAGAACGACTGAGCAGGTCAATGGTGCAATGGCTAGTTGCCAGGCTTTGAAGTTGGATGCTCTGGTAATCATCGGAGGTATGCTATGTGACATTAATCTACTAAGATTCAAGTACATTATACTTTTGCTGTAATCCTAAATTGATGTTTGAATTTTGAAGGTGTCACATCGAATACGGATGCTGCTCAACTTGCTGAGACTTTTGCCGAGGCAACATGTGCAACAAAGGTATATTGAAGTTTTTTTTTGGTTTGTTTAACTGCACCTTAATTCTTGATCCCTTGTGCCCAGTGCAAGTTTGTATCTTTCCTTGTCTGTAAATGACCTCGCGTGATTTGTCATCGAACAGGTTGTAGGTGTTCCTGTAACTTTAAATGGGGACCTTAAGAACCAGTTTGTTGAGACAACTGTTGGTTTTGATACCATATGCAAGGTAGGGACTGCTGAATTCACATTACTATGCTGGAATTTCCTTTACCATGCATGTAGTTCATGATGCTTCCATTATTTCTATGTAGTGCACTCTTTACCTGTTATGAAAAGTTGATTTGGTATATTGAGGTTGCACCTGCGAACTCACCTTTTGATCTATGTTACTGTTTTATCAACTTGCAAATTTCCATTAGTTTATTGCCATGCTATTTTTGTAGTATTTTTTAAAATCATTTTGCAGTTTGTAATGGCTCCTTGAACTTATTTATTGTTCTAACAGGTGAACTCACAACTTATAAGCAATGTCTGCACGGATGCTCTGTCTGCTGAGAAGGTAATATAACACATGATAGCTGGCATCTTTAAAACCTGCATCTTGTTATTCTGATATACTTTCTTGTATTCAAATGAAAAGGAAACAAAGAATTTCTCGTATTCAAATGAAAAGGAAACAAAGGACGATCTGAATTGACACTCTTTGAGTCTCGATACACAAGGAACTAAACAAAAATAGAATAGGATATGCTCTTATTGGTAATTCACCTTTTACTTTAGCCTAGATGATAGGTCCACATATAGGGTGTACACAAGCTTGGCCTAGGCATTCAAGGATGCCAATGCTGGTTCAGCATGCAGCACAGCAACATATTTGCTCCAGATGCTATGCTAGTTTGTGCGAGTCTAAACTAGCATAGCTTATGGCTAGAGGACAACTGAGTTGATATATGGCTTGAAGTTCTTCCTGTGTTTCTTTTTTTTTTGTTGCTCAGATGAAGCATGTTCACTATTTCTCTCAGTATCATTATTAGGTAGGCCTAGTTTTCCCACAAGGCCTTCTGAACTGTCTGTTTACAAATTCAAATTGCTGAATTAAATTTCTTCTGTCTTGTGGCTGTATTCTTTCTGGCAGTATTACTATTTTATTCGTCTGATGGGGCGGAAGGCTTCCCATGTGGCATTGGAGTGTTCTCTTCAATCGCATCCAAATATGGTTTGTACTCTTGCTTTTCACTTGTACCTGTCTGTTAACCTAGGTTGCAAAATCTGCTTACATTTTTTTGAACTTGTATCATATGCTCAGGTTATCCTAGGCGAGGAGGTTGCTGCATCAAAACTCACAATTTTTGACATTACAAAGCAGATATGTGATGCAGTTCAGGCGAGGGCTGAAAAAGGTAGGGGCTGCCTTTTTTTTTTGTCTATGAGAGGTGTGATACTGAGGTGCTCATGTAACCTTAGAGTATCACTGAAATATTAATTTATGTATGTTCCAATTATACAGACAAGTATCATGGGGTTGTACTTATTCCTGAGGGCCTTGTGGAGAGTATTCCTGAATTATATGCTTTGCTTCAGGTAAGTTTTTACATGTCTCATGAATATTCATTTATAATTTCTCACTGAACTGCTTGACTGTAGGAAATTCATGGCCTCCACGGTAAAGGTGTTTCTATTGAGAATATCTCTTCTCAGCTTTCACCTTGGGCATCTGCACTATTTGAGTTTTTGCCCCCGTTTATTAGGAAGCAAGTATGTATCATCTCGTTTGTTAATTCTCTGAAATCCATAACTCACATCAAGTTTCTGTTGCTTCAACATTGTTGTTTTTCTGGTGCAGCTACTTCTCCATCCTGAATCTGATGACTCAGCTCAACTTTCTCAGGCACAGTAGCACATGAAATCTGTTAACTATTGGTGAATAACACTCATCTGTTTTATTTTATTGTTTCTGATTGCACCTCTACAAATATATCTGTGCAGATTGAAACTGAAAAGCTTCTAGCCCAATTAGTTGAGACCGAAATGAACAGACGCTTGGTATGTTCTGTATGGACCCTGTAACTGCCAGTTTAATTTAGAGCCATATATGTCTCAAAATCTACTTGTAGAGTAGGCAATAGTTCTATTCGTTCATAATATTCTTGGCTACTTTTGCAGAAGGAAGGCACTTACAAAGGAAAGAAGTTCAATGCAATCTGTCACTTTTTTGGCTACCAAGCCAGGGGTGCAGTGCCTTCAAAGTTCGACTGTGATTATGCCTATGCAAGTTCTAGCTCACCCTATTTTGACATAGCATATTGCTTTCTGTTGATTTGTCATGTGTATTGTTTGTTTCAGGTGCTGGGCCATGTGTGTTATCACATCTTAGCTGCTGGTTTGAATGGTTACATGGCCACCGTGACAAATCTTAAAAGTCCCGTGAACAAGTGGCGATGTGGTGCCGCTCCTATTCCGGTAAGATTTGTGTTGAATCAGTCCAAGTAGGATGGGTATGAAAGGAACACATAACCCCCATCTGTTTTCCCGTGATCAGTCTATGATGACCGTGAAGCGATGGTCACGTGGTCCTGCAGCCACACAAATTGGGAAGCCAGCTGTGCATATGGCTAGTGTCGACTTGAAAGGAAAAGCATTTGAGTAAGTGTGAAACGTGTCGAACATGTTATATTATTGGAATAAGTCTACTTTACCTCTCTGAACTATGATGTTAGTCTTACATTTGAACCAACTACTACAATACCGGATATTTTACCCCCCTTCAACTATCAATACCGGCTAATGTACCCCCTTACGCCTGTTCCACCCTGGTTTTCAACTTATGTGACACATATGTGGCAATGATTTCCACATGTGGCAATGGGATCGACTGTGAGTCTCCAACCCACCTCTTCTTCAGCCAGTGCCTCGAGCTCCGTGTAGGCATCAGCCAAGATCCCAATCAAGAGACCCTAGGAGCTCCGGAAGCGTGCACCGATGGACGAGCCAGGTCGCAATGGTTCTCTCTTTGCGCCGCTGCACCTTGCCGCAAGCTTATACCTACCTTTCCATGACCACTTCTCTCTCGTTCTTGCTCTTCTGATCCTAGGACGACTGGTGTGTTGCGCACGCCGAGATGAGAGGTCAAGCGGATAGGGCAACGAGTGGCGGCAGCTACTAGCTTGCGGAACGAAACATGCTGAGATCCAGGTGCATGCTGGGATCGAACTAGTGAAGTTACAGAGCTAGAGACGAAGCTAGGGAAGGTGCAGGACGAGCTCAAGAAGCTGTGGGAGCAGCTCGTGTCGAGGCCGCCAAGAAGGACGCACAGGTCGTGTTCGAGGAGGCCAAGAAGCGCGTCGGCACTAAGGGGAGCCCCTCTACGGTCGCGGCCGCATCTCCTCCCTCTCCCTCTCCTGTGGTGGTCGAAAGCGAGAAGACGATGGTGGAACTGGCGACCAAGGAGGAGGAGAGCAGCAGACAATCGATGTGTTTGTGGTTGTCCGGACCGCATCAGGGGAAGAGGAGAACCAGAGCGTGGTTGTCGCAGAAGGCAGTGAGGTGTGCTGCGGCGAGAAGGCGATGGTGGCGGAGGTGGTGGAGACCAAGAAGATGATTGAGGAAAGCAATGCAATCCCAGTGCCACATGTCGGGGATTGCATCGGGGAGGATTGGGGGAGAGAGGAGGAAGAAGAGGGGGAATGAGATGAACAGTAGATACTGGCATGTGGACCCTACTATTTTTCCTATTTATTTCCTGACCGGGCTACCACATCAACTAAGAACCACCTTCACATGTTAAAACCATTGCCACATCAGCTCAAAACCAGGGTGGATTGGCTAGGGGCGGGGGTAAAATACCTTAATTTGGCAATTAAAGGGGTTCGGTTACCTGGTTTTGTAGTTGAGAATTGTTTTATAGACAGACACCATAGTTATTTGACTAGTAACTCTTTTCTCTGTCGCTTTCAGACACTTGCCGTAGTTTGCTGTCTGAACTCATCCTTAAAAAAAAACGAAAACAGCAGGAGAGATTGCTACTGTATTATATTAATTAATAATAGTGTACAAGGGGGGTGTATGTACCAAGCAAGAGACGAACTAAGTCTGAATTCATCTTTATATCAAAAGAAGACGTGTAGTCTCATTAGCAATAACGGACTTGTGTTTTACAGGCTGTTGAGGCAGAATTCTGCCAGCTTCTTAATGGAAGACATATACAGAAACCCTGGACCACTCCAATTCGAAGGACAAGGTGCTGATTCGAAGCCCATTTCACTGTGCGTAGAGGATCAAGACTACATGGGCAGGATCAAGAAATTGCAGGAATACTTGGAGAAGGTAGTTTTCATGATCCCACGAATTCATAGATCTTCGCTCCAAACCCTCAGAATGCCTCATTTACAACAAGTTTCCGCTTTGTGGTGTCTAATTCTTGTGTGCCATGCAGGTGAAAAACATCGTGAAGCCTGGGTGTTCGCAAGATGTTCTCAAAGCGGCGCTGAGTGCCATGTCTTCTGTGACGGAGACGCTTGCTATCATGTCTTCCTCTTCAGCTGGCCAGACACCACTCTGAGAGTTGAGTGTGGTTACAATCCACGTGTTTCCTGATTCTCCTTGGTTCCATCTGACTGTTGGGGTTAGAAACAATGATCATGCAATCCCACGGTTTATTCTTTCGTAGTTTTCGGAGAGTTCTGTCATTTTTGTCACTGATAGCGAATGAGAGTTTGTTGATGAGTTTGAACCGGAATAATTGTTCAAACTGCCGGTTGTGATATATTAATAAACCGAATTTTGATACAATAGTTTTTCGGCTGTGCTTATTCATGTTTGTGCTATGTCATCTCAAAAAGGAGTAACCGGTTGTGTCCTCGTGAGCCACCAAGCAGGTGCAGGTCCATGGTGGTTGGTGTCATCTATCGCGTAAGTCGGTGTAAAATTTTCTAGGCGGGAAGCAGAATACGTCTTTTTAAAGAGAAAAGAAATTCTGCACGCAGGGGTTTTCCATCCCTGAGCATGGCATGCCGCAAGGCGTACGTCCGCATCGCGTCCTGTTCCAATCCACCAAAAGTGACCTTGATGGTTGCTTGAGAGGGACACGGTGGGCGCTACTGCTTCCTTCCTGGAAGCGAACTAGTCCGACGACCTTGCGCCCGGCGTGGGCGACACAGCTTCGCAGTTGGGAGTTGCCCAGGCGGGCAAAGTGGATTTTAAGACGACACGGGAGTCCCTAGCTAACCTTCAACATCATATTATCGTCTCTCGGTTTCAAGCCTGTTAAAATGTACCATTAGTGGTATTTTAAGATGACAGGGGAGACGACAGCCAGAGCAGCAGACGGCGAGCATCGCCACCAGATCAGATTGCCGGAGCTCCAGGGAGGGCTGGAAGGCCCATTATTGTCAGATCTAATGGACAGGAGGACGGAGAAGGGGGCTGCACCGGCTGTCGTTGCCAGATCGGGTGGCGTGAAGAGGTGGAAGAAAGGAAGCTCGATAAAAAAGGGGGAGGGGCGGCGGCGGTGGGGTGGAGAGGGGGATTAGTCGGCGGCGGCAGTCGGCGATGCGGCGGAGATAAGGGGGCAGCGCTGTGAGCAAGATTTGATCTGGCGGGGGAGGCGAGAGGGCATGGTGGGTTGGTGGCGGTGGAGGGGGGTGAAGAGAGTTAATTGAGAAAAACTAAGCTGTAGCGTTTGGGGTCAAACCATTGGATAAACCATCATCATTGGATTGCCTCATCCATAACCATATATAACAACTTCCATCCAGGCTATACAAATCTTATCCATCCAAACACAAACTTTTCTCTTTCTCTCTCCAACTCACAACCTTCGCCCAGGCCACACAAAACTTGTGCATCTAGACATAAACTTCTTTCTCTCTCCAACTCTTATCACATAACGAGCAAGAGAGTTTTTTTTGCAGCGATGCGAGTAGGCATGCTGACAGTCACGGGCAAATCGGTAGCGACACTTGTAATGCGTGGTGGCAGTTCAGTGCTAGTGCAGTCACTCTAGGGCAGCTCGACAGTCAATGGCGCCATGGTACTATGGTAGTGCTCCATGGTGTTGCGCGGTGTGCCGGTCAACAACGAACGTATTATACTTATGTACCATTTTCAATATATTTAAATATTAATTTTAAGATAATTTAATACGATTTAGTTGAAAATTTTTATTGGGGATCTTATTTTTGCTATATATATTTTCATATATAAAAAAGAGTGTATACAGAAATTATGATATAAAAAGTAGATTTTTATAATTTTTAGAATTTACTTTAGTGTATCTTATAATTATTATAATTATTATTAAAGTATATTTAAAATGATAAATAGATATAATAATATTATTTAAGTGGTACGTAAAAAATGAAAGAAGTGTAAATCATTTTCCTATATAGGATTGGCTTCCTACGGGGCGAGCACGCCTCTAACTCGTCGACTCGACGCCGATCGATGGCCATCTGTTGATTCGATGCGTCTACTAGCGTGAGACGACGGTCATTCTTGGAGGGAATTAGCATAACTGTACGCACGATTCTTTGTAGCGTTTAATTTAGGCCCCGTTTGGCACGGCTACACTTCACAAGTGAAGCTGTTTTTTTTGGCTTTAGCTCCACGAACAGCTCCACCGGTGGAGCTGGAGCTGTTTTGGTAGACTGTTTGGTAAAACAGCTCCACCTGTTTTATCATGCATGGTTGAGAGATGTCAATTGTCCAATATACCCCTGTCTATTTGGCTTGTAGTAACATCAAGAGCTGTATGTTTCTACATGATTTTTCATCCGAGTAAATTTGAATTAAAAAAAATTAAAATTTAAAATAACACAAAGTATTAGCAACCAATATTTAATGCGTTTTTTTGCATAAGAATGACCCGTTAAAACAAATATGCATGACTTGTAAAACCAATATTTAATGCGTTTTTTTTGCATAGAAATGACCCGTTAAAACCGGTGGCAGATCGCGTAAATTCACGAAAGTACAAGGGCAGTGGCATGCGGGCCTGCGGATGGAGCCGGGTGGAGCTACTTTTTTCAGCTCTATCTCATACATATCTTTTGTCTCAGCACATTTTAAAGGACTCTTTGGGTGGAACTATTTTGTTTTACCCCGTTTAGCATAAAATAACTCTAAACAGCTCTAAAAGCCGGTGATGAAGCTGTACCAAACGGGCCTTAGCCAGCACGCTCGTGCCCGGCCGACGGACGGAGCCGTGGAATTAGCAAAAACGGTACGTGCGATTCCTTGTGGCTCCGCGCGCGCGGCGGGACGGAGCCGTTCTACGGGCCTGGCGCACTGTGTGCGCTCGATAGAGGCTTGGTGGTGGGCCAGAAAGTCGTGGGGGGAGGCAGCCGGTCCGAGCAACGCGCCGGCCCGCATCCAGGAGCGAGTCGGGCGGGCGCCCCGGTGGTGGGTGGGCCTCACGGGGAGGGGGATACGGCAAACGGCCCGAGTGCTCACGACCTTAATAGGCTCCCATGGCTGTACCGTCAATATGTCACCCGTCTACTGTGAGATTAGTTTTTGTCTTTTTTGAGCAGCTATTACGGAGTGAAAAGTGGACAAGAATTATCCGTATTATTCGGTTATCATATTCGATAGAATATAAATATAGTATAGATTTTTTCATCCGATTAATAATTTCTATCTTATTCGCATTTGTATTCGAATTCGCATAAAAAAAGGGATACGAATATGTTATGGACTTTTACTATCCGAAATGTTATTTTATCCGGACTATCCGTATCCGTATTCATATTCTACGAAGAAATATGCATATTTTATTATAATACGAGTAATTAGTTGGACAAGTTTTATTTAATTGAACGTAAATTCGTGTTTCTTTAGGTAAAGTAAATGAATTAGAAGAGTAATTGTATAAAGATAAAATATCATTAAAATATTCATACTACATAAGTTATGAGGATATCTGGATCATCGAATTAAATAGATATTCGATTCGAATTCATATCCAATATTTATCTGATCCGTATTCGTATTCAACGTTTGTTTAATTTATATTCGAATTCAAAAAAATATAAATACAAATATAATTAGACTACTATTTAATTTATATTTAATCTATTTTCATCCCTAGCAGCAATGATCCGGCCGGCAAGTGGCTCGTGCGATCGAGTGTTCATTGGGGCATACAGCGATCCGCCACTTATGGCCTTATGGGCCTGGGCCTATCAAACCGCGCGCCGCATGCTCTTCGCTTCTTTTTTCTAGGCGGTCAATAGACTTCAATACTGCACGTGATGACCTGGTGGCACTGAATTTTTGCAAATTACTCCAAACCGACCTCAAACTTCCACACTGTTTATAAATCAAAATTAATTACTTGTCACACACTATCACTCTTATAAATCAAAATTAATTACTTGTCACACACTATAGAGTGATCTCTATGTGATCTTACAAAACCACGTTTTATTTAAAAAAAGGGAGATGCGCGCTTCCTACCTCTATTGGCCATCAGGTTGAGGGCGTTTGGTTTGCAAATTACAGCCGGAAGCCTGGAATGTCTGTCCAATATGGGATTATTACATACCATTATCACTGTTTAGTACCCCTACGGGGAAAATATGAAAAATATTTGCCAAAATATCGCATTCGGTGGGTCGAATGATTGAGCCGAGGTGTTGCCGAAAAGGTTGATAACAATGGTGGTGATCGGTTCGGCTGAAAAGCTCGTGGCTTATGGCTGAAAACACTGTAGCTGGCTGAAAAAACACTGTAGTTGACAGAGGCTTATTTAGCATAATTAAATTTTTAAAAAATAAAAATAAAAAAAATATGTTAGCCCATTACGTATAATACAAACAAATACGGGAAAAAAAGAACCGATAAAAAAGCTCAATAAAAAGCCAAATGTTCAACCACTTGTGCTAATTAATTTTATTTTCCTACCCTTTCCACATCATAACGTGCACAAATTCTAGAGGATCATCTTTTTCCAGTCAACGGTGTTGGTTGCTCTAGTTCTCTAGTTCCTGCTGGAATAGTGCAGATATTAGTATTTGTACTTCAAGCTCCATGTGAGTTTTTTTTAAAAAATAATCCATTTTTATTTGAAAATACAGAAATATACCGGCGTTTTAATTTTTTTTTTTACAGAAATAGCCTCTAGTCGCCCTATAGCCTGTCGCCCAACCGTTAGGCGACTATAGCCTGTCGCTTAACAGCAGAGCGACAGGCAAGCAGTAGCTCTACTGCTGGGCGACAAGTACGTGGTTGAACCGACATGGTCGACCAATGTGGTCGAAGCAACATGATCGACACAACATGGTCGATGATTAGTTAGTGTTCGAAGAGAACAGCATGGTTGAAACATCATACATCGTGGTCAAAGACTAGTGAGTGGTCGAAGTGAATAGCGTGGTCGAAATATCATACATCGTGGTCGAAACATCATACATCATGGTCGAAGGCTAGCGAGTGGTCAAAGTGAACAACGTGATGGAAATATCATACATCGTCGTCAAAATATCATATAGCGTGATCGAAACATCATACATTGTGGTTGAAGTAAACAACGTTGTCAAAACATCATACATCGTGATCGAAACGTCATACAGCGTGGTCGAAACATCATACATCGTGGTCGAAGAACTGTCGCCGAACGGTTAGGCGGCTGCCCTGCATGTCGCTCAGCCCTTGGGTGGAGTGACCAGTCGCCCAACGGTTGAGCGGCTGGAGGCTAGTTCTGTAAAAAAATTAAAACGCAAGTATGCTTTTATATTTTTGAATAAAAAAGGATTAGTTTTTTAAAAAAATTCCCTCCATGTTAGCTAAATGTGTGCTTTATCTATGCTTTATACTCACGATACCGTGAATGTGATACCACTGTACGGGATTTTATATCCTCTGCCAACCAAACTACCGTGTAAATCACAATCCACTAGCAACACAAGTTTCTTACCACTGCTTGTGGCTATAAACACTATCACGAAAATTTATTATGCTTTGAAATTCATGCGAGCTTTCCACAAGCTGCCGCCACGGGAAGCCGCGTTGCCACGAGGTTTATGAAAAACCCCAAAAATTCAAACCAGAAAATTTCCTAAATTTTCGTGGATTTTTGTTTGAATTTCTGGAAACTTTTCCTTTTTGGAAAGTTTCCCCGGAATGCGCTTTCCTCTTTTGGCGATTCCGCTTTTCCTTTTCCCTTGGCGCCCCGCCCCATTCCCGCTTTCCCCCTTCCCCGGCGCCCTCCCTCCTCCTTCTCTCCCGCTGGCGCCGCGCTCCCCGTCTCCTCTCCTCTCTGGCGCCGCTCCCCTCCCTTCCCCCGCTGGCGCCCTTGCTCCTCCCCGCCTTCTCCCCGCGCACGCGCTTGCGCTGCGCGCTGCGCCGCGCCGCGCCCGTCTCCGCGCCGCCCCAGGTTCGCATCGCGCCCGCGCCGTCCCAACCGCCTCGGTCTGAAGGGGTGGACGCCCTCGCGCCACGTCGCCCCGCCTCTACTCCGGCCCACCTGGCAGTCGCCGCGCCTCCCTCTCCCGCGCGCGGACGCGCCTTCGCCCCTGCGCAGCTCACCTGCTCCCCCTCCTGTCGCCTCGCCATTAAGCCGCTACAGGGCCATGCGTCACCCCCCCTGCGTAGAGGAGACCCTCCACCAACTCCCCGTCCCCTCCTGTCGACTCCCCGGTCGCGCCCGTTGCCTTCTCCCCGAAGGAACTCCTCCCTCCGCCCGGGCATAAAAGCCTCCTCCCGGCTTCCTTCTCCTCCTTTGCTCCCCCAGTGCCTCCACTGCCTCCGTTCCATTCCTGCCACCCCAGAGAAGCTCCCGAAGCAGCCAATTGAAATCCAATCGCCCGGAGCGTCGCCGCCATCTTCCCCTGCGCTGGTGACCCCGTAAAGCGGATCTCCCGCTCCCCTTCCTCGTTCTTCAATTACTCCTCACCAGAGCTTCTCCTCGGTGTGCTAATCACATTGGTGGGCTTAATTGGACAGGTGTTCGCCCGTGGAGCGCTGTCACCGAAGCACCCCGCCGGCCGAACCACCCTCACCGTGGCCAGACTTCCCCGCGGCTCCCCAGCTCCCGCCGCCACCGCCATTGTGAGCCCCTCGGTCCCCTGAACGTGTAGCCGCCCCCGATTGAACTCTCTCGCTGCCGACGACCTCCCTCGCTGCCAAATAGCCGAGACACTCCCATCTTCCTCCCGCTCTCTCCTTTGATCCCCTCCCCTTCCAAAGCCCCAAAATGGATTCCCCGCTCTCCCCTCTTCACCCTGGTGCCCTTGATCGCCGGCGACGTCCCTTCCCGCGCCCGGACCGCCGTCGCCGCCGTACCTCTACCCCGAGTGCACTGTGGCGGCTGGAGGAGGAAGACGACTCCTCCCCGCGACGTGGCTCCTCCTCCTCCGTCCATCTCGTCTGTAATATCTAACCTCAGCCGTCCGATCCCGCCGTACCGCTTCGTCCGATCTTCCCACCCCGATGCCGTCCGATCTCCCCCGCCGCATCTGCGCCGCTCGCCCGCTTCGCATCTGGGCCGTCCGCCTGAGCCGCGCGTCGGCCATCTGGGCCGCGTGGGCGCGCGGGAGTGGGCCGCTCCCTCGGCCTGCTTCTCTCGACGCGAGCGCGCGCGCTGAGAACCGCGTGAGGCCGCGCGGGCTGTCGGCTGCGCGGGAGATTTTCCCGACCGGGCCGCACTGTAGCAAAGCGGCCGGGCCGCAATGTTCATCGATTTTCCAGAGATTTTCCCAATTTCTAAATCCCAGAAAATCCAAATAAATCCTAGAAAATCACAGAAAATCCCAAAAATTCCCAAATTTCACCACTTTGCTCCAATTAATGTCCTGAACCCATTGTTGATCTCCATTTCCACAAATTCATCTCAGATAAATTCCTAAAATTCCATTTGAAGGATTTATGCATTTTACTCCTTTTTAAATAGTTTATTTTTTCCTCGCTTGATTAGTCTCAAGCTGGATTTAATTTATTTTATGTGTTTACGCTAGTGTCGGAGATCCCGGAGGTTCAAGTGCTGGCTCAGGATCCAGGTGCTTCTTCGTTCGAGCTAGCTGAGATCATCCGGATTGACGACAAGTCCCAAATCCTTTGATCATGTTGTAATCCCATGCCATTTAATTATGCTATTATGCTATTTGCATTGAGCTAGTTCTGAATGTTAGTTCAAAGTAAAATAAAAGGTTTAGAATGACATGTTATGTAGTTAAACCTACCACCGACAAATGCCATGTTAAATTTGTTGCCATGCCTTTGTAACCCTAGAAATAATTATCTGTTAATCTAGATAATTGTAGGTTATTATTATCATGCAAAGTCTTACACTAATAAGGTTGTGGCTGCGGGCCAATAGAATTTGCAAACTCGACTCTAGGGTAGGGTGGTATGGGACACCGTGCCCTAGAGCGGAGAGTGCCGACGTGCACAAGGTAGAGTAAGGGGGTTGTGGTGCACCGCGAGACGGTTTTCGCCCATCTCTTACCCTAGGATTGAAGGTAGGGGGTGGTGGTGCGCCGCAAGACGGTTTCTTTCGCCCACCGCTTACCCTAGGTTGGGTCACGGGCCTGGTGAGGTTGCGGACCATGTGAAAATATAAGGACTGAAACCCTTACGCTGAGGAAATGTCACAGTGATCGCTCAACCACAGGAGTTGACTTGTCAACACTGGTCTAGTAGCTGCTCAACTCGATGGAAACTCTACAGGTGTGGAGGAGGAGGAGGATTAGCAGTGAGGTTATGCAGGCCGTGCTGCGGGTGCCTAACAACGGTAGAGTTCACTCGAAGCGGACGTTTGTTTTCTCTTTTTGTGGGTGTGTGTGTGTGAGCCAGACCCGAGTGAATTCTACCGGGTAGAGCCTATATAAAGAGTTGAGCAGTGAAACGACCTGGTTTACTTAACTCTTTAGCGGGAGTTAAGGGATCGTGTGGGTAAAGCTGAGCAAACTCTGCAGAGTCAAATAAATGGTATTCGAATACGCCGTGCTCCCGGTTAATGGAGCTGTGTCACTTGGGTGATTCCAGCAGCGAAGCTTAAGTAGTTTTGTACATGCTTTAACTTGATTAGTTGGTTAATTAACTCTTCATGAAAAACCCCTGAGATCTTAATGAGTAGTTTTGGGTCCGTTTTATCAAAACGTTTGCAAATAAAACTGCATCCACTCAAAGTAATAAACCAAATATATTCCCTTCCTTTGTTGTTCCGTGCATATAGTAAGTTAGGGTCCCTTTGGGACTTGCTGAGCCGGTTGTTTGGCTCGCGGCTTGCTTAATCCACTCTTTAGAGAATCAAGACGAAGGTGAAGGTCTCCCCGTCGAGGACGTCCCTGAGGACCTCTTCTTCGACGAGGATCCGTGGCTTTAGGTCTTCGCCGCGCTCAAGCGTATTCTGGAAGTCTTTTGTAATGTAATTATACTTTGGGCTTGCACGCCCCGCTATTGAAAACTGGATGTTATTCCATATGTGAAATATATGCTGGACTTTTGTTGTAAGCATGCAATGGTATACTCTTGCGCGACACTCCATAACTGTTCATGCGTGAATAGTTGCGGAATACCGTGTCCGTACGCGCCCCTGGAAACGGGGGCGTTACAAGAAGTGGTATCAGAGCAGGCTCTTTGACTGTAGGTTGAGACCTAAGGCAGACTAGGAAGCGCTTTTATCGCAAAGCTTAATTTAAGCCATAAAAAGGGTTTACGAAAAATATAAGTATTATTGTTGTCTTTTCCTCTCTTGTTGCTACCTCATCTATCTTAGTGTACTTTTGCTTAAGTTTTGATTTTGCAAAACGTTTACCGCTTTGCTCGTCTAGCTTCAAAATTTCGTTTCTCGGCAGCTGGAGGAGTAGCCGTGGTTCGCTAGACTAGACTGACCCTGAGTAGTAGCGGTATTTTTGTAATGTAAAGCAGGTGTAATCATGAACCCTAAGTGGTTTGTGTACCACTTGCATATTGTAAACTTATGTTCATTATCCTTATATGTTGTTTGCTTAATTGTCAGTAATTCCCCTGTGTTCAAAGCTTTCTCCTGTCCCTTTCGCTCTTGTTCTTACCTTATTCGTCCTATACTTACCTTGAAATTCAATGTCTTACTTATCCCCTCTTATTCTCCAAAGCCGCTGCAAAGCTGATCTCAAGTTCCCAATTGGCAGATGGATCCAGCACAGCAGAGTGGTCAGACCAACGGGCAGGGAGCACCTGCCACAGATCAAGCCACACTCGCCAGTGTGATAGCAATGTTGGAGCATAATCGTTACCAGGGAGAACAGCACATCTTACGAATGTTAGATCAGCAGGCCCGTCTACTTGAGCAGATAGCAGCCAGATCTCCAGGCATACAAGGTGGAAGTAATGTTGCTCGGGATGGTACACCAATTTCCACCCGATGGACAGACTTTTTGAAGACACGTCCACCAGTCTTCTCCACCTCAGCTGACCTCATAGTAGCTGAGGATTGGCTTGTGGACGTGGAAAGGAAGCTTCAAACTGTGCAATGTGATGATAAGGAGAAAGTGTTATACGCATCCCACCAGTTGCATGGTGCTGCAGCAACATGGTGGATCAACTATCAACGCACACTGCAGAACAGAGAGATTAGTTGGGAGGAATTCTCCAAGGCCTTTCGCAAGGCGCATATACCAGATGGCATCATGGAGGCTAAGCGCCGAGAGTTCTTGGCACTTAAACAAGGTGGACGCACAGTCATGGAATACTTGCATCAATTTAACCACCTTTCCAGATTTGCTCCAGAAGATGTTGATAATGAGGAAAAGAAGATGAGCAAATTCCGAGCAGGACTACAGCAGTCTTTGAAATTTCATATCTCAGCCATGAAGTTCAAGGACCTGCACGATATGGTGGACAGCTTGATTATTTCAGAAGAGGCCAGAGGTGAAATGGAAGATTACAGGAAGCGCAAGGCAGCACATAAGTCCCAGTCTTCTTCGCACAGTGCTCAGCGGAGTAAGACTACGGGATCATCCTCATTTCGATCCCCATCCTCCCGACAGTATGTGATGCTACCGAAGAACCAGTCTGGGCAATCTCAACAGTACAGCTCTTCTTTACCCTTGGCCATCAAATGCCCCACCTGTGGTGGGAATCATCTTGCTAGCAGCTGTCCGCGAAGGACAGATTCATGTTTCCATTGTGGAGAGATTGGACACTACAAGCATCAGTGTCCCAGGAGGAGTTTGCCATCAGATGCAGCTAAACTCCAAGTCCAAAACCAGCAGCAGCAGGAGACAAAGTCACAGTCAGGCTCTAGCACCCCCGAAGGAGGCTATCTGCAGATCAAGACAGCCGGACCTCAATCACCGGCAGGCACCGCGAACTTCACATCTGCAGGCAGAAGCAAAGGCCGTACCAGACCCACATTCTATGCAAGAGTAAATCATGTGTCCGCAGAAGATGCAGCTGAAGCTAGTGATATTATTGCCGGTATGTTCCCAATCAACTCCATACCTGCATTGGTTTTGTTTGATCCGAGTGCAACACATTCATTTATTTCGAAGAGTTTTGCTTCAAGAAATCAGTTGCCCTCTGTTACTTTGCCAAGACCTTATGTGGTTGAAACCCCTGGGGTTAGAATGGAGTCCCACAGTGGGTGTAGTGGACTCAATATAAAAATCCAAGGGGTAGACTTTAGAGCAGATTTGTTGCAGTTGGATATGTCAGGTTTAGATGTCATTTTGGGCATGAACTGGTTAGCCAAGAACAAAGGCAAGGTAGATTGTGAGATCAAGACAGTATCACTGGTAAATCCTGAAGGTCAGAGAGTGGTAGTAAAAACAGACCGAGAAGTACTGAAGAATGCAAGAAAGCGCATGATCAACATGCTAGCAGTTACACCTGATCAAGTGCCAGTGGTGCAAGAGTATCCAGATGTATTTCCGGAAGAATTGCCAGGCAGACCTCCTGACAGACAAGTAGAACTTGCCATAGAATTGATTCCAGGCACCAAGCCAATTGCTAAGCACCAGTACAGAATGTCAGCTAGTGAGTTGAAAGAACTGAAGAAACAGTTAGATGAACTACTAGAGAAAGAATTCATTCGACCAAGTGTTTCACCTTGGTCAGCCCCAGTTTTGTTTGTGAAGAAGAAGAATGGAGAGCTAAGGATGTGTATCGACTACAGAGGTTTAAATGCTGTCACAATCAAGAACAAGTATCCCCTCCCAAGAATTGATGATTTGTTCGACCAACTCAAAGGTGCCAAGGTATTCTCCAAGATCGACTTGCGCTCGGGTTATCATCAATTAAAGATCCGAGAGCAAGATCGAGAGAAGACAGCCTTCATCACTCGATACGGATTGTATGAGTTCACGGTCGTTCCTTTTGGTTTAACCAATGCGCCAGCTTATTTCATGAATCTTATGAATCTGGTGCATATGGACCAATTGGACCGATTTGTGATAGTCTTCATCGATGATATTCTGATATACTCCAAGAACGAAGAAGAGCACAAACAGCACTTACACATGGTATTGACAAGGTTGAGAGAGCACCAATTATATGCCAAGTTCGACAAGTGCAGCTTTTGGCTGAAGGAAGCTGCTTTCTTGGGTCACATTATATCTGAAGATGGAGTCAAAGTAGATCCAGAAAAGATATCAGCAGTTATGGAATGGAAACAGCCAAAGACCGTGACTGAGGTGAGAAGTTTTCTTGGATTGGCGGGCTATTACCGCCGGTTCATAGAAGGATTCTCACGAATTTCTCGTCCGCTCACTCAACTTCTGAAGAAAGACAGACCATTCACCTGGACAGATGCTTGTGAGGAAAGTTTTCAGTTGCTGAAGACCAAGTTGACAACAACACCAGTCTTGATTCTACCCAACCCAGAAAAAGAGTTCCAAATCTACTGCGACGCCTCAAAGCAAGGCTTGGGTTGTGTACTCATGCAGGACGGAAAGGTTGTTGCCTATGCGTCCAGACAGTTGAAGCCACATGAAGAGAATTACCCCCACACACGATTTAGAACTAGCAGCTGTGGTGCATGCACTCAAAATCTGGCGGCACTACCTACTAGGGAATCGTTGTGAGATATTCTCGGATCATAAAAGCTTGAAGTACATGTTCACACAGCCAGAAGTGAATATGAGACAACGAAGATGGCTGGAATTGATCAAGGACTATGATGTGGATCTTCAGTATCACCCGGGCAAAGCCAATGTAGTCGCCGATGCCCTCAGTCAAAAAGCTCGTCCCAGCAAAGTCAACACCACAGAGTACCCACCAGAGTTGAAAAGAGATATACTACGACTGAATTTGGTGATTACAGAACAAGGCAGCATGGCAGCATTAGAGCTTCAACCATTACTGACAGATCAGATTAAAGCAGCGTAGGATGAAGATGAAGAGATTCAAAAACCGAAAAGGGAAATTCAAGAAGAAAAATCAACAGAGTATGCGATAGACGAACATGGAATCCTTACCTTCCGTGGTCGCTATTGCATACCTGACAAGAAAGAGTTGAGAGAATTGATCCTGTCCGAAGCTCATTCATCTCAATTCTCAATCCATCCAGGAGGCACGAAGATGTATCAGGACTTAAAGAAGAAGTATTGGTGGAACCAGATGAAGAAAGAAGTGGCAGAGTATGTGGCTAAGTGTGATGTCTGCCAGCAGATCAAGATAAACCACCAGAAACCATCGGGATTGTTGCAGCCTTTGCCAATACCCGAATGGAAATGGGATAGCATTGGTATGGACTTCATTACTGGACTTCCCAAGACTCATGAGGGATATGATGCTATCTGGGTCATTGTCGATAGATTGACCAAGGTGGCTCATTTCCTCCCGATCAAGCAAACATATGGGAAGGACAAGCTTGCTGAGTTCTATTTGACCAGAATAGTGACACTACATGGAGTTCCCAAGAAAATTGTGTCAGATAGAGGAGCGCAGTTTACCTCCAAGTTCTGGGAGAAATTACATGAAGCTATGCGCACCGATTTAAACTTTAGCTCAGCGTATCACCCACAAACAGATGGACAGACAGAGAGAACCAACCAGATTCTGGAAGACATGCTAAGAGCTTGTGCTATTGTGTATGGAGAAGCATGGAACACTTGCCTACCATTTGCTTAGTTCTCTTACAACAATAGCTATCAAGCCAGCATCCAAATGGCACCGTTTGAAGCATTTTATGGCAGGAAATGCAAGACCCCTCTGAATTGGACAGAAACAGGAGAGCGACAACTCATTGGTCCCCAAATTGCTCAAGATGCAGAAGCACATGTTCGAATTATCAAAGAAAGACTCAAGATTGCCCAAGACCGGCAGAAGAGCTATGCAGATAACCGCAAAAAGGACTTGAGCTTTGAAGTCGGAGATTTCGTCTACATCAAGGTCACACCGTTTAAGGTCGTCAAAAGATTTCAAGTCAAGGGCAAATTGGCACCCAGATATGTGGGACCGTTCCAAATTATCGGAAGAATTGGAGAGGTTGCTTATCAAGTGCAGCTTCCACCCAATTTATCAAGGATCCACAATGTGTTCCACATATCCCAACTTCGAAAGTGTCTGCGGCAGCCTACCGATGAAGTGCCTTTGTCAGATATTGAATTACAAGATGACTGCACGGATGCTGAAGAACCCCTACAAATACTTGAGACGTCAGAAAGGCAGTTTAGAAACAAGAATGTCAGGTTTTGCAGAGTACAGTGGAAGAATCATACAACGGATGAGTCCACTTGGGAATGAGAGTCAGACTTACAGCGAGGTTTTCCCAACTTACTCCCTGGACCAAGTTAATCTCGGGGTCGAGATTCTTTTAAGGGGGGTAGGTTGAAAAACCCCAAAAATTCAAACCAGAAAATTTCCTAAATTTTCGTGGATTTTTGTTTCAATTTTTGGAAACTTTCCCTTTTTGGAAAGTTTCCCCGGAATGCGCTTTCCTCTTTTGGCGATTCCGCTTTTCCTTTTCCCTTGGCGCCCCGCCCTATTCCCGCTTTCCCCCTTCCCCGGCGCCCTCCCTCCTCCTTCTCTCCCGCTGGCGCCGCGCTCCCCGTCTCCTCTCCTCTCTGGCGCCGCTCCCCTCCCTTCCCCCGCTGGCGCCCTTGCTCCTCCCCGCCTTCTCCCCGCGCACGCGCTTGCGCTGCGCGCTGCGCCGCGCCGCGCCCGTCTCCGCGCCGCCCCGGGTTCGCCTCGCGCCCGCACCGTCCCGACCGCCTCAGTCTGAAGGGGTGGACTAGGGTTTTGGGTCCCTTGTATTAGGGTTAACTAGGGTCGATACTTGGAGCTGGAATCAGTTTTGTCTAAGGGTATAAAAGCACGCGGCTGTGACACAGCCGGCGTGCGCGGACGAGAAAAATTAGGTGGCAGCGTTATAGCTAGATGCTGGCTATGGCTTTTGGAGGTCAGTTGATTTGTTAATTAAAGAATTTGGATAGTGTGGACTGCATGTAGAGCTTTGTTTGGCTGGATAGTATTGCTTGTTTTTTTCTCTAGGTTTGGCCAAGAAAAGTAATGCACAGAGGGTTTTTTGAAAGAGATGCTTCCTATGCTATTGAAAAGATTTGATTTTTTATTTTAGTAGCTGCTACAGTATACAAGCTGACTGCTACAGTAATGTGAACAATATGCTACAGTAAAAGTACATGAACAATAGTAGACTATTTTTATCGATGTGGATCTGACCGAAAGCAATGCTCTGGTTTCCGATCTGCTACATTGCTGAATAGTAATCTGCTACATGATGCTACAGTGTCTTGCTACAATAACTTCACAAATATTTTCTTCTACTTTTTTTTTGTATTCTTGTTGTGATTGGCAGGTGGAAAAGAGCAGAAGATACTAGATTTTAGGAAAAAGTTTTTGCTGCGCATTACAATCATTCACCCCCTCTGATTGTCATTAATGATCCTATAAGTGGTATCAAAGCCGGTTACAATGGCATTAGATCGAGATCGCTTTTCAGGTAAGCCACCGTGTTTTATGGATCAGATTATCTCTATTGGAAAGCATGCATGGAGGTTTTTCTTCAAGCACAAGGTAATTCTATCTGGCAAAATATTGAAAATATATATGAAGTGCCTCTTGTTGTTACAACTGAAAATTCCTCTGATGTTGAAACTAGTGCTAAGGCTAGAAATATCTTTTTGCAAGGTTTAAATAGAAATGAGTTTGTCAAAATTGCTCACCTTAATTCTACTTTTTGTTTTTTTGTATTCTTGTTGTGATTGGTAGGTGGAAAAGAACAGAAGATACTAGATTTTAGGACAAAGTTTTCGCTGTGCATTACAATCATTCACCCCCCTTTGATCGCTGTGCATTACAATCATTCACCCCCCTTTGATTGCCATTGATGATCCTAGAAGAACGGTAGTGGACCTCGGCAGAGAGGATAGCTTCTGCCCCATACATGAGCGAGAATGGGGTCCTCCCAATGGAGCGGCTAGGAGTCATGCACAGTCCCCACAGGACGTTGAGGAGCTCATCTGCCTAGGTCCCTTGCTTGAGGGTACTTGCCTCGAGGCAACGATGTATGCCTTGTAGGATTAACCCGTTAGCCCTTTCCATAGCCCTGTTAGTCTTTGGATGGGCCACCAATACGAAGCAAAAGGTGGTATCAATGGAATCACAGAAATCCCTAAAGGAGGATGCATCAAACTGAGTGTTGTTGTCTACGGTGAGTTCCTTGGGAACCCCGAAGCGACACACGATATTTTTTCAAAAACATCTTTGCACAGAGCGGGGCGTGATAGAGACTAGGGGTTTTACCCTGAGAGGATCGTCCTACTCCTGTCGATAGCCTACAGGGGTTTCACAGGGTCTCCCAAAGGCGTACCGGTATGAATTCCTTCTTATATTCCTTTTGAGCTCAACTTTCAAATGAGAGATACATGTAGCATTTATAGGCTCTTGGGGCGGTACAAATGACAGAAATACCACTTGATGAGATGGCTAGTCTACTAGTAGAAACGAGGGGTATTAGTATTTTCTGAGCATGACTGTATTTTTCAAAGTTATATATAGGTCTTCCGTAGAGTTATTTTGCAAGTGTGTTATATTGCAATAGCAAATCGCAATAGTAACGAATCCTATGTGAAGCATCGTTCTAGTGGATCCGATGGTTGTGAAGTCATTGCACGGCATCGTACCACCGTGCCGTGACGAGAATCCCACCGTACGTTTCCTGAATCGGTGAAGCCTGCCCAGAAGTTAACCGGAGATGCAGAGCTGCGGACGATCCGTGACACCGCGGCGTGCCCTAGCGGCCCCCACGTGCTCCCACAAGTCCCGGAGTCCCCCGGTCCCCTCTCGCGACGTACTGCACAGCTCTTCTGCAGCTGAGCTGAGCAACCAATCATCAGTCCTCGCTCTACTGTGCGATCGGCCATCCCAATGTGCAACGACTGACGCGGACGTGCCGACGCCACCGGTCCAGCGGCGCACGGCACCGGTTGGGAAATGACGGTGGTTGGGCGGCGAGAATTTTAATAGGGGCGGGCGGGTGGCAGGAGCAGGACAGTTCGGGCCGCCTCCGCAGCGAAGCCAGCAGCGAATAATACGGGAGGGCGCATCGAAAGCGCACGCGAGACAAGCGGACCATACTAGAAGCGTCCACACCCCACTGTTTCTCTCCCTCTCCGCCCGTTCCTTCCCTCGAAGCTCCCGTCGGCGGCCGATGGGCGCGGGGCATGGCCTAAGCAACGGCGCGGCCGGCACGGCCGAGGCAGCGGACGACGGGACCACGGTGTTCAAGGGGACGGCCTACTCGCCGATGCGCACCACGGTGGCGCTGGCGCTGTGGCTGGGGGCCATCCACTTCAACGTCTTCCTTCTCCTGGGCTCCCTCTTCCTCTTCCCCCGCCGCATCGCCGCCCTGTCCGTCCTCTCCTCCACTTCGCTGCCTCTCTTGCTCGTCCTACCGTGCCAATTAGCTATTTAGCCCTCTTCATCCTTGTGTTCCTTTGATGCAGAGTGCTCGGCACGCAGCTCTTCTTCATGCTCGTGCCACTCAACGATAAGGACAGATTGGGCCGCAGGATCGCCAGGTTCGCTTCCCCCGTCTCCTCCTTTGTTTCCTTTCTTGTGTATATTTTCTCCCCCGCACTGTTGGATCTTAACAATCGGAGGATGCCTCTGCAGGTTCATAAGCAAGTACGTGATTGGGTATTTTCCCGTCACTTTACATGTGGAGGACTACAACGCCTTTGACCCCTGCAGAGCTTACGGTGAGCTCGCATCTTAAGCATTTGTCGTCGTTCCGTCTCTGGATGTTTGAATCATCTTCTCTAGCCTTTTAAATCAAGACCTAGAAACAACCAAAAAAAAGGCAAGTAAAGATGGGGGTATAGTTTATAGAGAACGGTGATGTTGGAATAATCGTATCTAGCCTTTTCAGTCTATTCCTAAAGTAAAAGAAGAGCAGAAAAGATACGAATCTTTTACATAAAGAGCCACTGGGTTGGTGATCTTATTGTTCTGCGTTTGCAGTGTTTGGTTATGAGCCGCATTCGGTTTTGCCCATCGCCGTTGGGGTCCTTTCGGAACTTGTTGGATTCATGCCACTACCGAAGATCAAGGTTCTTGCAAGTAGTGCGGTGAGGTTCCCTGATTACCTTTCTAGAAGTACATTGTCAATGTCTTATTGAATTGAATCTTTCGGTAAGCTATTCGTAGCTGTGCCCTTAATTGGTGAATGTCCGGACCATGCTAGGTGTTCTACACCCCATTCTTGAGGCAAATATGGACGTGGTTGGGGTTGGTTCCTGCGTCAAGGAAGAATTTTTACTCCTACCTTAGAGCCGGTTATAGTTGTGTCATAGTTCCAGGAGGTGTACAGGAGATGCTACATATGGATCATGATTCAGAGGTTTGCTGTTGTTTTCTTCTTGTATAATCATTTAGGACATCGCGTTCTATCTTGTGCTACGCAAGTGAAACATATTATCTGTGAATGTGGTAATGATGAACAATTCTTGCAATTGACAGGTTGCTTTTCTTAAATCAAGAAAAGGTTTTGTTAAGATAGCTATGGAGACAGGGTCTCCTCTAGTCCCTACCTTCTGTTTCGGGCAGGTAACACGACCTCTTTTGCCGCAATATAGCAATATCATTACCTAGAAATATAGGTGCCAATTGCTAGTTGATACTAAATAAAAATGGGTGGTTGCAAACTTGAAGAGGCTACCAAACTTTGATGCAAAAATGGTTTAGATGCAGTGAAATTGTTTAGCGACTCATATGCCCTAGAAGTCCATCAACACTCTTGGTTCACATCAGTAAATTCATTCATTCATAAAATTCAATTGTCTTGCTGATTTTTTGTACTATTGTCGGTTAGTGCTTTGTGTATAAGTGGTGGAGGCCAGGTGGCAAGTTAATTGTCAAGATTGCTAGAGCAATTAAATTTACTCCAATAATCTTCTGGGGAAAATTCGGGTAACACTCTGCATTGTATATCCTTTTTTTGTTTAGCCCTACTGATTTGATATGTGTAAATGGCAAAAAAAAATCTGTTCGTTATTCTTATTGGCATTTAAGAGTTTTACATGGCCTACTTGCACATTGTAATGCAGGACTCCCATCCCTTTTGCGACACCAATGCATGTGGTTGTGGGAAGACCAATTGAGGTTAAGAAAAATCCTCAGCCTACTTTTGATGAGGTGAAAACCATTTTGAGCATTCTGTCAAATAAAATTTCTTGGGTGAGCATGCTGCCAGAAAAAAAAACGTTTGAGCAAATGTTAGTTCGATGCAGTTTTGCTTTGCTTTGTAAAGTGAAAGCAAATAGGTACCTCAGCAGCTCATAAGGGCATCTGTGCATTCTATAGATTAAACACAAGTCAACACATAATAACATAGTGAGATGGTTGAATTATCTCACATCGAAATGCAGTTAGTTAAGGGGAAATCATTTTTAAGAAGATTATAGAACCATGGAAAGTAGGATATTATCTTGGTTTGTATTGCTTTTGCAACAGTGAAGACAAGAGTTAAAATTATGCATTTGTTTAAAACTCTAAAATGCACTATGCCCTTGTGTTGACAGATAAATGAAGTCCACGAACAATTCGTTGTTGCACTGCAAGAGCTGTTCGAGAAGTACAAGACCAAAACTGGATATCCCAATCTCCAGCTACGAGTTCTATGACGGCTGTTTCCAACCATAAGCTCTCACAAGGTGGGCGGAATAAAATGGTTACGCTGCCATGCAAGCGCATTGATTTACCTCATTAGCAGTCAAGCTGGAGTGTGTTCGATTCAAGAGCCGTCATTAGAATTCAGAAGATTCAAATCTGTAGCCCCCCTCCCCACACCCAAGACCAAACAGCAGCTCAGCAAAGACAATAACGTAGTATGACGTGACTTGGCCCCCGGTCGTAGAACACCTTGGATGTAAACCTGTACATTTTTTTATACTCACGAAGCACTCGAAGCAGCATCAAGAGCATCATTAAGGCCTGCAGAAAGGGAATTTATTTGTACTCTCTATTGATTCATGTGGGTGTAGCAGAAAAGATCAAACTTGACAGCTGGTACTTCACCCTGCCGGAAAGCTTTTAACAAACCCTACCTACAAGTAACGCAACATAATGAAATATTGGGCATCGGTAGAACAGCTGCTAGATCAAGAGCACAAAGCAACGACCTTGTGCAGAACCCCCCCCCCCCCCCCCCCCCTCCCAATCCCTAGTTCACTCAATACACGACTGCACAGCTCAATTGTAACAACAGTACATGTTTCAATAACCGTAAGTTTTGAAAAATCCCGGTGAGACCCCACATCACGAGGCTCTCATCCGATGGTTTTATTTTAGCACAAGGAGGCTCTGTTCTCGGAACTACCGAGCACAAAGCACTGCAGAAGTTGACCAATACGTACGGGACACACAAAACAACAGTTATGGTACCGAGGCTAATCACACCACGGATAAAAATCCCTCTTGTTCTGATTACCAGTTGGGTAACGACGCGCAGCAGCTCCGATTACCAGTGGGGTACATACGCAGGACCATCTCCAGCTACCATTTGGGTGAAACATGCTGGGTAAGCTCTGAGTGAAGCACCACAATTAGGTTCCCCATAGAATTAACTCCAAAGGCTGGTGAAGAGTACGAACCACAGGCATAGACCACGATGACGACAACTGACACAAAACTGACTATATTGTTGCGCTTTTGCAATACTCCCAAACTTTGGGACATAATCAACCACACACTAACTTGATGATTCTTCAGATGAACAATCATCTGGGTGCCATCATGACTAATCCACGGGGATTAATCAATCTTACAGGGTGCTGGACTCCATTCCAGCATCCATTATATCTCCATGAGCTGTCAGATACAGGATCAATAATGCTGTATCTAGCGCTTCACGCTCCTCCAACGATCACAGTCCCATCAGGACATAGGATTTAAACCAAGCGAAACTTACAAGAGCAACCGTTGCTCTTGGGTCATTGCCCCATCCATCGGAACAACTTCATGATTTTCAGGTACATCCGCTGACCATGATAAGGACAACCTGCAGAAGTTTCATCACGACAATTACCTATCATTAACAATCAAATTGCAGGAACAGAACCCACATCAACAAAACAAGAATGTATAAATGACAATAACAGTGGTATTAAAAAAAGACACACATGAGCGTGCATGCGCGCACAGTTAGGAGATCATTATCTTTATGCATTTGGGCCCCACCCATATTCTGGCCAACAGCTCAACATACATAATGAAACCTTCTCCAATGTGTATTTAGAAACGGGGTGACAGACCAAGCAGACAGAAAGAGAACCATGAAACATAGTCCTACAGTTCTGCTGGACATTTTTTCCGTTTTAGTGGAAACAGATTCACACAAGCAAATCGATTGGTTAAGATTCAGTTGGATCTTTAGCCTGTATCTTTAGAGTAATGGTAAATGTCATAAATATAGTTATTACCCATCTAAATAAATCTAATATGTAAAATAAAGAATGGATTTCCTGGATTGGTATCAAGAAACTGTTTCAAGTAAGATTGATTTTGGAAAAGCATCACCACCCTGATTTCCTATGAAAGACTTATTGGGGCATTTTAGCAGACCTTCATAAACCTACTCAAATTAAGGAGTACAACTAGTGCACGAGAAAAGCACATGCAAATTAACATCAAAGTGTGCCACTTCTGATAAGTTACAACCAACAGGTAGCTCCATTGTTTGTTTTGAAACTAGATGCATCTGAAGGGCAGTAGAGTAGTAGACCTATACAGTAAGGTTGGTACCAACCTTATGAATGCAAGGATGATTTCTCAATACGAAAAGATTGGTACCTCATGAATGCAAGGATGATTTCTCAATAGGTTAAGATTCGTACCTTATGAATGCAAGGATGATTTCTTGCCAGGTAAGAACGAGTGCTGCAAATACAGCAGCACAGCTCTTTTAGTCCTGCTGCAATCTAAGGGTACCTGTTAGGAACCAAAAACTCTAGTGTCAGTTACAGCCAGACATTCAACAATCAAAGAAGATAACAATAATCCAGACAAAGCAAACCTCAAGGTACAAATGTTTGGGTGCATAGTTCAGCTTGCTCTTTGGTCTGAACCACTAGCTTGTGTGAACTGCGGTGAGTGGGCTGGGAGGACTAAGTGTGGATGGGTGGGGACCGGTGCTGCAACAACAGCCAAGTAATGCAGAAATATTCACAAAGAAGAACATTTAAATAGAACACTGGAAAATGTGTGGGAAGACAAATGGACAATTATATTCATGTTAGCATAATAATTTTGGTGCGAAAGAATATCTTGTTTAGTGAATGTAATTAGTTGCAGACTTGCAGAGTCATGTGAAAACTTCAATTAAATTACCAAGCACCAGCTTCAGGTGTATAGATTGTTAAAAGGAGTTTCAAGAAGCTGATGTAATATGCTACAGAACCAATTTGACAATTAAAATTTTAAAATCCATTAGAACTGTTAGTGGCATCACTGGAAACGTAAGTGAGAGAAGTAAAGAGATGAATAACTACAAAGATCTGCACCAAGCATTGTTATGTGCTTTGAACTTACCTGGAGAAATGAATGTAGTTCAATTGCCTGTTACCTCTGCTGAAATACTTACGATGTCATTTGTCATGATATTAGCGAAACTTAAAATTTGTAAACAACCATTACTCAAAAGATTTCTAAAACGATTGTATGGCCATAAAATGACCAAAAGATAGCCAACTACAGCTCCTGAGTTGATCTGAACAAAACCATACACAAGCTAAATGAAACTTGTGATGGTTAACATTGTTATGAATATTGTGCATGTATTGAACAGGCCCAAGGGGCAATATATATAGGGAGTACAAGGGGATATATTCGTTTCCTTATATGTCTCGCTTTCCTTATCTACATATAGCATATTCTCCTGTAATATCCCCTTGTACTCCCTATATATATTACCCCTTGGGCCTCTTCAATATATGCACAATATTCATAACAAACATGAGCATGTCACATTGCATGGGAACTTAAAAACCATACAAGGTGCACACTTACTAAACACAAATAAGTGGTAGACAATTTTCAGCTTACTTGAAAGGCTCCAAGCATATCAAGTTTTCTTTAGAAAGACAAAAAAAAAGGCCTACTAAATACTGAAAAATGTGAGATGGGTATGACTCACCTACTAAAAAGGGAGCCTGAATGGTGGGCCGAGGTGCAGGCGATGTATTGTTAAAGTTTGATCCAGTGAGCTGCACGAATTGATTTCCTGGCACATTGTAGCCATGCACTGCCACATAACCATTGCCCCCACCAGAAATGGATGGGCTCAATTGGCTAAATGATTGGTTAGCAGTATTTGCTGTGGTTGGGACTCCATAAATTGGAACGTATTGCTGACCAACATATGGGTTTAATGTACCCTACAAAGAGATCTTTTGTCAGGATCGGTTGATGCTTTGTACAACTCTTATGTTGCGCAAAAATAATTAAAGTTAATATTTTTTACACTTTAACCTGTGGATAGATGTATTCAGTCCCATATGTAGTGTAACTGCAAAAAGAAGAAAATGGACTGAATGCACTTCTTATTGGTTTCCAAACAGTAATATTATGCTCCATGAACACAAATGAACTTGTTTTTTGATCATTTTTAAAAGAGGGGTAAAAAGGGTGGGATGGGTATGATAAAGGGAGACAATGCAAGCTACACTGAGTAGATAGCATACTATTTACTATCACCAAAAGTATAGCTCATGAGAAGGAGAAATTTAGCAGCCTCATCAGAGTAAACAATGGAAAGACAAAAACCTGGACATGCCAACGTGCAAATATACCGAAAGTAGACTATATTGCAGTAAGAAAAAGTAGACTGTATAGGACATTCCACATTGACCAGGACAGTAGAAAAATATAATCCACATATATCGTGAACCACAACAATCAATGTTCTGACTTCTCTAGTTCTCTTTAATTCCCACATATCAAGAAAGTTATCATTCTTTTATCTAGTAAACATAAACTTATATCAACTAGTATTTCTTCACAATTGTTCAATATCGAAGGGAAAAAGGCCTAATCCAACGATGTTTATCTGGTCAGATTAAATGCATTCCGTCATATCTTTGTGCCCAAGTGATAAATGGGGAATAAGGGAGACGAGCAAAAGCTAGAGCATATAACTTTAAAAATGTTGGTGGCATTGTGATTCCATGGTTCACACATGTTTCTCTAACTGAGTACAACAAGGCTCATTAATTAAAAAATGTAATTCTTGTAAGAAAATTTTAGGCAAAGGCATACTGTGTACAACAAGGCTCGGTAATTAAAAAAATGTATTTCTTGTAAGAAAATTTTTGGCAAAGGCATACTAGTTTGGAATCTAGTTAATGTTTGCAATGCAAGGTCCCACAAAATATAAAACACGAACAAGTTCAATTCAAAAGTTATAAACAAGCTGCCTAAGAACAACTTGAAAGTCATCAATAGGTCACCTAAGAACAAGATGTAAGTTCTAAATGCACTTTCTTATATGCCAGTTAATTAGCATCAGTATTACATCATCAACCCGCTGAGTTTACTACTTGAAACTTTTGTTATAAAGAAATAGCATTGGGAAAGCCAATGAGTCATATCACATAGATCTTACCTGTATTGTGGAACTGGGTATCCTGGGTAATACCCAAGTGGTCGATGCTGACCATAACCCCCTACATAAATGCCCCTTGGAACTGGAACACTGAAGTAGGACCCAGCTGATCTTGGCCGCCCTATAGAGATTAGAGAATGCATGTTTTCAGAACAAATGCGTATAGAAACTAGAAAGAACACTCTTATCACCACATGAGCAACTCCACGAATTGGAAGAAGGTGGCCAAAATGACAGGTACTTTTGGTTTGTGCCCCGAACTTACCCTACCAATTTTTTGGTTATGCCCAAATAATTGGCCCTTGTTTGGATAGTTGCCAATTTTTGGCATGCCCATGGATTTTTGGTCACATCCTATACAATTTCTTGCCAATTCTTGGGCAACCAAAACCTTGGCCAAAATTTTGACTAGCCAAATTTTGGTAGGGCTTATTAGGGGCACAAACCAAACACACACAGCCATCATATGCCCATGAGAACCAGCATGTTATAACTTGTAAGTAAAATGTATGCACACCATAGACATCAATCCCATATTAGTACTTCTGTTTACTGGAATTCTCATTATTGTCCTGATCTTTGATGTGATTGCAACCTATGTAAGAAGGCCTGGCTCTTTACTTTCCATAGATGTATTACTTAGTGGAGGAAAGATGGGGATTAATTGAATTCCAGAGTAAGCGTCATGGTATAACTGATTGATTTAGTTTACAAAAGAAAGCACCAATATACAGCAACCCCGGTGTATTAACTTGCTAGCAAGAAATACTTTGACACACTGATCTCAAAATGTGCTTACATGATACTCAAGTTAGTGCAAAGAGGAATTAGAGGAGAGTAATACCGTGGGGCACGGGAGGCTGGGCGTGGCCTAGCGACGCCAGGTTACAATTGGCCCGCCTACCGTCGATCACCGGAGTCGGGTCCTCGCAGGCCTTCCTCGCGGACTCGGGGTCGCGGAATGTCACCTGCGCGCATGTAACTCGTAAGCCAACACTGCTCCAGCGCTTCCATGGAAAAATCAACATGTAGAAGCAGAGTCAACAGCAGCGAATAGAGGAGTGGGCACTGACGAATCCGTAGCCCTTGGAGCGGCCAGAGTGGCGGTCGGTGATGACGACGGCCTCGAGGATGTCCCCAAACCGCTCGTAGAAGCGGCGGAGCCCGTCGCTGGTGGTCTCCCAGGCGACGCCCCCGACGAAGACCTTGGTGTAGGTGGTGTCCCCGAAGGGCGAGGCGAGCCGGTGCAGCCCCGAGCTGGAGCTCGACGCCGAGGCCGACCCGGACGCCGACCCCGCTTGCTGCCGCTGCTGCAGAGCCATCGGGCAAGGAGTGGAGACTAGAGAAGCGGGCGGATCGGTGGATTCGAGGCGCGGATCGGAGGGGATCCTCGCTCGCCGCGACCCCCCTCCCTCGCGCGAGGGGGTTGGGGGAGAAGGAAGCGGAGTGAATCGGGATTGGGGGGAGGCGGCAGGCGACGACGAGGGGAAAGGGATTTGCGATTGGGGCCGGGTTTTCACGTTCGGCTGGCGCCACCTGCTACGGGAACCCAACTCGTCTGCCAGCCTGGACCGAACACGGCATCATTTTTGTAAAGAATCCCTTCGAATTTTCGAATGAAAGCCGCGGCAATTGGGAAGTGGAGTAGCAGTGGTTCGAGAGAAGAGACTTCAAATGAAATCCGTGTACTGTTTGGTGTACTGTTTGTGCATCAATATACAACTTCTTTTATAAGTTCATTGCTGCATTAAACATCAATTATCAAGAAATTGAATGTATATGTGTTTTGAGTTTTTTTATAATTATACTTTCACTTGTGCATGACAGCCGAACATTGCTGGGATTATGTTGGTGATCGGTTCGGCTGAAAAGCTCATGGCTTATGGCTGAAAACACTGTAGCTGGCTGAAAAAAGCACTGTAGTTGACAGAGGCTTATTTAGCATAATTAAATTTAAAAAATTTAAAAATATAAAAAATATGTTAGCACATTACGTATAATACAAACAAATACGGAAAAAAAAGAACCGGCAAAAAAGCTCAACAAAAAACTAAAAGTTCAGAAAAAGACGAAACTTATTAATAGTGAAAAATAAGTCAGAAGCCGAAGCCGAGTTGATCAGACCATGCCAATTGTTTTAAGAATGCTTATAAGATAATACTAAAATTTTGGCCTGTAAGTAAATGATAGCTAGTAATGATTGGTGTACCGACTCTCAGTACGCCAGAGTACGTACTCACAATGAGCTGTGAGGAGAAGAGAAGTAGGCTGTGGGACCCACAATTTTAGGTGGATGAATTGTTCTTCTCTAATTGGACACACGTCACTGCTACGTACTTAGTACATGTACCCTATAGGTACATACAGTAGTTCTCAACTTCTCTTCTGTGATAGACAATTAGCGGCTCTCTCGCGTAAGACTCCAAAATATATTTATTGTTGGTCAACTAGTTTTTGTTGTGCGATTTTTACATTCTTTTTTGTGAGGTGTACTTTTATACATTCCAATGAAATTAAGGCTGAATTCTTTCCAGCTTAAAGTTAACATATATTTATACTATTTACAGTAACTAGCTTTTAAATAGTGTATTTTTTCAAAGCGGGATCAATAGTAAGATTATAGTAAAAGTGTACAGAGTTCAGTTGTACTGGCCAAAATCACATGCGACTATTTTATTGTGTATATTACCTCTCGCAAACAGCCAGAATTCAAATATTTAAGACATAAAATATCAGTCCAAAAGAACCCACCCTAAGAGGGCTTTTGATACAGCTCCTGCTCCTAGCTTCTGAAATCTCTAAAAATTATTTTGGTAATTAATAACAATAAGTAAATATAGGACTAACATGTTTATTGAGTGTTTAAAAGGTTTAGCCCCGTGACGAATGTGACAACATGAAAATATATGTTATGGATCAACATGAAGATCAATATAGATCAAGACAAATGTATAAGTAGTCTACAATCTCCTTTTGATTTTACCAGTCTTAGGAGAAAAGGTTGGAAGATTAGATTTTAGGTTAGATGTCGTACTATTAAGAGTGATCATGACTAATAGCTTGACAGTATATTCTTGTGCCATTTGGATCAATTTAGAATCATGCATGCACTTAGAATTTAAATTGAAAGCCAATTGTGCATTCCTAGAAAAATCTATAGCACTGGAGTTTACATGGCGGTACTACCGCTATGCAGTATGACTGGGAAGGTAGTGCGGTCTACCGCAACCCAGAAGTACCAAACTTTAGTTGGCAGTACATTTTTTCCCAAAGAGACACTTTTTGAGCATGTTTGCTCCCCTAGAAAAATGATAGTACTGGAGTCAAAATGACGGCACTACCGCATCGCGGTATGACTGCAACTCTTGAGCAGTACTACCACACCTCGGAAGGACCAAAATAGGTGGCGGTATATTTTTCCATAGAGGGCCAGATTTGGACCTCAAAGGGAAGCGGCAGTACTGCCTTGAAGAAACGGAACTACTGCATTTACAACGGCGATAATACCATGCCGCAAAAATAACAACTAGTTCAGAGGCAATTAATACGGCTGCTATAGCCGTTACTATGCAGACTTTGTAGGAGTGGTAGTACCGGTCTTATAACGATGGTACTACCGATTTCCTTTATTTTTTATAATATTCTCTCAAACGGTCGAATTTGGTTGATGGAAGTATGCATACCCCTCCACTAGCTCAAGGACAGGAGCTAGAGAATTCATTTAACGCTCTTGAGCTAAGAGCACATTCTTCACACCTCATCTACACTTGTTGCATTCAATTTGAGGTAGTTGAGCCAATTTTAAGTGCATTGAATCTAAATTGATCATTGACACTTGAAATCCGTCAAGCGAAGATTGTGATTTGTTACTCTTAGTGCTTGCCGGCACCTAGACAGCTTAGCGGGAGTTTACGCAGTGATTTCTTCAAGAAGATTGTGAAGAGATCATGCACCAAAATTGTGAGTGGCTTGATGTTCGCTATCTCCAGAGCGGAGGAAGAATAACCACTAGTGGAATGAAAGAGCAATGCTTAATTCATGGAGCTGGTCTAAGTCGTTTGGATTTTTTTTCAACGTGGACTAGTGAAGACCGGTGTTAAAACTTTGATCCAAATGAAAACGCACAGATCACAAATAAACAGAGAGAACACATGAGAATTTATAAATTTCTCTATTCTCTTATTTGCTTCCCTTTTTTCTTGCTTTTCTTCACACGACTAGCTACAAGCCTTCTCAATATATAGGCTAATAATCTCCTACTAGCATACGTATTCAGACTTCAAGTTGGACACAACTTCAACTTGAGTTACACACGAAAACGGACTCTACTACGTCTTGAACTCTAAGTCAATATTATTTCTAACAATCTCCCCCTTAATCTTGACTTGACATACTTTAGTTTTAGTTTCAATGCGTTATGAACTACCAGCCACGTCTCTACATGAAGCGTTCTACATGCAAGCTACATGTAGGAACTCAACTCAACTGGTACAGATCCATCCAGATGCAAAGATTATAAAATATTGAGGTAGTCGGACTCAACTACGACTTACTAAACTCATACTTGATGCAAAATGGTAACACATCTCCTCAACGTTCCGATTTCTTTTCACCTTACTTGAGTTTGGACGGCGACACATCTTCTCGACGTCCCTGACTCCAACCTTCGTAACAGCAGCGTTGATTCATCATCGCTGAAACTTCCATCTACTCTGGATTTTTTCCTCCGCATGCTTGCTTGTGACTTTCCGTCGAACCGAGCGCCCTGCGCTAGGAGCGTCGTGCGAGACGAGCGCGAAACGGAATCGCCAAGATGATTTTTTCAGCGACTCGGTTCTCACCTAAGCTCTGATACCACTTGTTAAAATTTTGATTCAGGAGAAAACGCACTCATCGCAAAACATAGGAGAATTTCTGAATTTCTCTATTCTCTTACTTGCTCTCCCTTTTTTCCTTGTTTTTTCTTACAAAACTAGCTACAAGCCTCTTAATATATATGCTAATAATCTTCTACTAACATACGTATTCGGATTTGAAGTTGGACACAACTTCAACTTAAGTTACACACGGAGACAGATTCTACTACATCTTGAACTCGAAGTCAAGATTATTTCTAACAATCTCCCCCTTAATCTTGACTTGACATACTCTAGTTTAGTCTCAATGCATTATGAACTACTAGTCACGCCTCCACATGAAGCGTTCTACATGCAAGCTACATGTAAGACCTCAACTCAACTGGTACGGGTCCATCCGGATGCAAAGATTCTAAAACATTGAGGCAGTCAGTCTCAATTACGACTTACTAAACTTATACTTGATACAGAACGGTGACACATCTTCCCAATGTTCCAATTTCTTTTCACCTTACTTGAGTTTAGACGGCGACACATCTTTTCAACGTCCTTGACTCAACTCATCATTAGAGCACTGTTGATTCATCATCGCTAAGCGCTTCAGCAAAAAACGTTTTCTTCTTCTCTCCTGTGCAAGCCACAGGCCACAGGGTTGCTTCTCGGTTCTTGTGCTGCTGCTCTGTTTCATGCGCTAACCGAGAAAACAGAAGGACGTGCCACGCGTGTCTTTTTCTCGGAAGAACTGCGCAAAGACAAGCGACGTGCGCCTCAGGAGCGCCGCATGAGACGCGCTGAAAACGGAATCGTCGAGACGATTTTTCCAGCGACTCGTTTCTTGTCTAGGCTCTGATACCACTTGTTAAAACTTTGATTCGGGAGAAAACGCACACATCGCAAATAAACTGAGAGAACATAGGAGAATTTCTGCATTTATCTATTCTCTTACTTGCTCCCCCCTTTTCTTGCTTCTCTTTACAAAACTTGCTACAAGCCTTCTCAATATGGCCCTGTTCTTTTCAGCTTCTAAAAGTTGTTTTTCGGATTTTCTACAGTAACTAACTTTTAAACAGAGTATTTTTTCAAGATAGGGTCTACTAGTTAATTGTAGTACATACTTTACTGACTTCATTTATATCGGCAAAAACCGCACGTGAGTTTTTGTTACTCTGTCATCTCTCGTACAAATAGCTCAAAAATCACAAGCCGCAGCCAAAAAGAACAGGCCCTATATAGGCTAATAATCTTCTACTAGCATACGTATTCGGACTTCAAGTTGGACACAATTTCAACTTGAGTTACACACGGAAACAGACTCTAATATGTCTTGAACTCTAAGTCAAGATTATTTCTAACAACTAACAAGTCTTCGATACCACGTCAAAATATCGTGTGTCTTCATTTGGTTATTACTTGTCTCTATTATTTCGCATTTATATTTCTAACAATTGAAATTATCTTGCTGAGTTAGAATCATATTTGTAAAGACATTGCTTATGGTGCCTTAGTTATTCTACAATTTTTATAGATCTTGAATTGAAATAGAATTTTTGCTTAAGTTATAATTTGTGAAAATTAGTTTTAGAAAATAAGAAATTTTAAAACCTTATATTCGCCCCTTCTACCGGATAGGTTATCCTTAATCCTACAGCTTCCTGTTTGAATCTTATAGAGTCATACTGAATAATCAACTTTGCAAAACGAACAGATTTAGCTTCTTGTGTGGGGAGCAGAGTCGAAATACGAGCGGAGGAATGGAGCTTTTGGTCTGATCCGGGGTGTGGATGGTTTGGTTTTGCAGGTGGGTGCCAGGGCGGTGTTTGACCTGCTGCGATGGATCGCGCCGAGCTCACCACCCAGTAGGTCAGTGATTGGGATTTTTTATTTACCTGCCCGATAAATTTTAGTTGTGCTGTGCTGAACCCTGTTCTAGTGTTGATGCTTGCTAGCTTCTACGTGTCGTCATTATGATTTGTTCGCTGTGTGCTTTGCGATTACACAGTGCAAACGACCGTGGAATCGGAGTAAAAGTAGATGCTGTTGTAATGGTGTTTGAAAGCGAGTAGGCTTTTCACTATTGATTCTTTTGTGTAATTGAGCGGAGCGAAGGATCGCAGGATTCATGAAAAAGTATGTTCTGCTGTAATGGATTTTGGAAGTAGATAAGTTTCTTTCACCTCTTTGGATGCTTCTGTTGCAACTTAGGCTGACATTTTAGTATTAGGTACTGAACCTCTGATACTATCTATTTTTGTTGACCAAGCTAATGCGAAAGGTATAATTATCTAGCATTGCCATAATACTTGTCGTGAGCCCCTTGTTAGCTATTAGCTAAAGTTGTTTTTTCATGAAAGCTTTGCAAGTATCATAGACCTTTGAGTTGCATTACATTAAGGGAAAAGTTTACGTTGTATTATTTATCTGGATTCTGCTTTTGTATTTCAAGGCTCTCAAGCGGGACATTCCATGGGCAGAAATTCAACAAATTTTGTGAAGTGGAACAGGACCATACAACAGATCTTGTGTAATGACCCCATTCCACAAATCATAGTAATTTCTTCCACTTGTGGAATGAATTGGTCCTAGGAGATTGTAATTGCTATCTGGCTATCTGCTATTGCCTGTTTTATGTAAAATTTCAGAAATGTCAAAAACAGAAGTAATTGTATGTCAATTCAGTCGCTTGAATGAACATGTGCTATATGGATGCAACAATTGT
The DNA here is from genome assembly GCA_017311315.1 of Dendrocalamus latiflorus. Lineage (NCBI taxonomy): Eukaryota > Viridiplantae > Streptophyta > Magnoliopsida > Poales > Poaceae > Dendrocalamus > Dendrocalamus latiflorus. Next base: position 8,244,297 of record CM029639.1, read on the forward strand.
TCACCCTGATCACTTGTACTCAAGTTTTTTTATTTCAGATCGTTGCAAACATTCTTATTCAGATTTCACGATGAGCTCCTGAATTGGCAATTATGCTTTGTTTCAGGAGATTAGTGTAGTGTTCTATGCTAAACTGAATTGGTGAATAAGTTTTGCGTACTGTCAATCTGTTACAAACAAGTGATGGAAGGGCATTTCTTGCCTTCCATTGAAATTTGTTGCTGGTAGAATGTAAGAATGAAGCCCTTAATCATGTGGTCGCCAAGTGCTAATATTTAATTGTAAAAATCGTCACAAGGAGTAACAGTTCAAGTGGCGGAGACAATTGCCCAAGTAAAAATGTAGGTTAATAATAAGAGAGGCGATTATGAACACATGCCAGCAACTCGAATCTCCAGGAGAACATGTCTTAAAAGTTGTAAAGAAATTTGTGTATAAATAGAAATGAGTAAGATACAAATAGAACCAAAGTATTAAACCCAAGGGGTATCATGGTCTATTTGTCTCTAATATTTCGGAGCTAACCTCCTGCCAAACACTTTCCTTAGCCAGCTCCAGATTGCTAGAGAAGTGAATTCTTAAAAAATCAGAAGCAGAAACTTAAGAATGAGAATCTAGATCTCTACAAAATAGGCCCTAATTGCAGACAAATGAATTGCAGTTATGTACTAAAACAAAACCATATATTTTTTCAATGTGCAGTTTTAGTGGTTTATCACTCTCCTATTTGTAGGGTAATCAAACGAGGGGCTATTGGTTATTGGGGCTTATGTTTCCCTTTGCCGGTAAGACTTTACAACACGCTTGTTACGTCCTTCGCCGGCTTACTAGAGAATATACTCTCGTGTATTAATCCTTGACGGGTCTACTAAAATCTCTCACGCCTTTTCTCGTGCTCCAGTGAGTGCATACCACGTCTAATTCCAAAACTCTCACTCTTTGCGTATGCACTACTACTAAACAAAATATGTAGAAAAATTCTATCATTGAGCCCACTAGAGTTGTATGTACTATAATCATCTCATTTGAATGCTACTAAGGAGTGCTTATTTGGGTTTTTGAAATTTAAGTTTTTAGCTTTTCTGATGCTGAGTAGCTTTATTTTGCACTATAATTGTTGGTAACTTTTCTAATGTAATTAATTTTTTTTAAAAATAAAAAGTTATATTAACACAAACAATATAAAGGAATAAAAGAAAACAGAAGGACTCTAAAAAATCAAAAGCAAAAAAACCAAAATTAAAAAGGTTAGAAGCTAAAAACTTACGCTCTAAGAGAAACTCCAGCAGTACTACTCAAAACAGGGTCCTTACTTTTCATTTGAGAGCTCCCCCTACTTTTGAGGGCCCAATTTTTTTGCTTCTACTCCAACAGCACCCCTCAAATCTAAGCCCTCAAATCTATTCCACCACTCACTGACACATGGGACCCACTCCTGACAAATCCCGATCAGTGAAGGCGGTAGGGGATTTTGGTGGCGACGGCGACGGCGATGGGCGGAGGCGTCGGCGACGGCGAGGTGACGGGCGAGGCGGGGAAGCGGAGGAGGCGGGCGGGGAGGCGTCGGCGAGGGAGGCGGGCGAGGAAGCGGAGGAGGCGGGCGGGGAAGCGGAGGAGGCCGGCGGGGAGGCGTCGGCGAGGGAGGCGGCGGGCGGAGGCGGCGAGGGAGGCGAGGAGGCAGAGGAGGCGGGCGGGGAGGCGGTGGGGAGGCGGGGAGGTGGGCGGGGAGGCGGGCGGGGAGGCGGTGGGGAGGCGGGGAGGTGGGCGGGGAGGCGGAGGAGGCGGACTGCGGAGTGGGATGGAGGGGGACGGGCAGAGAATTTTTCACCAGCGGGAAGAAACGGAAAAATGAGAGCCAGAGTAGGGGCCCCCCTGGGAATGAGGGCTGAAGGGGGGATTTGAGGGGCTCCTCAAATTTGAGGGCTTTAGTAGGGGCCCTGCTGGACCTCTATTTTTGCCTCAAGCCCTCAAATATGAGGTTTGAGGGGTCAAGTAGGGACCCTGCTGGAGTTGCTCTAATGAGCACCACCTTAGGGCATCTCCAATGATTATAGTTAGCAACTAACTATAAGACTTCTATATCATTTATATAGTACACACTAAAGCTAGCATTCTAAAGAACTATCTATAAGGATAGCTATTTGATGCTTACATGCACACACAGAATTTATAGATGCTGCCTCGTTTGGCGTTATAGACTAGTGCTTAAGGAAGAGCTGGCTCGATTTTTTTGCATACTCTCTTTCCTCTATATAGGATATATGCTGATGTGTACATGCATATAGCTAGCTGACTCAGACCATTGGAGATGGCCTTAGGGCATCTGTAGTGTATGAAAAGAGGAGGTCTTAAGCCACGTTAAGGTCAACCTTATACATTACAGGGGTGACCTTAAGCAGACCATAAGCAAAAAAAATTTAAGGCTGGTCCTCAAGCTAAAGACCTGACCACAAGCATTAAAATACAATTTTTCTTTATCTGCCAAGTGTGACCGTCTTAAGGCCCATTGGGTTATATACACTATGGAATTGGTCTTAAGGTTTAGATGAGACCCATCTTAAGACCTTTTAGATTATATACACTACAGATGCTCTTAGTATACGTTTCTCTACCTGGAAAGAACGCCGCAGACTAGTCCTAGTTCGCGTCTTCCGCCCAGTGAAAGAAGAAACGGTCGGCCGCGCGGGCCCCGTTCCCGTCCCTGTCACTGTCAGTTTGATCCCTGTCACGCCGAACGCCTGAAGCGAGCCCCGCGGTCACCTGCTATACCGCCCGATGCGCTTTCCGTGTGCACCAAGAATCCCCGCCCCGCAGTTCGTCCATCGGGCAACCGACCACGAACCCGCAATCCCCAGAGAGGCGGCTCGGGCTCGCTCGCTCGGTCTAGTAACCGCCTCCTCCGACCCCTGCGGCGCCTGCGGGCTGGCGAGCGGAGCCGCGCGAATGGACTTGCGCCGGGCCGGCGGCCGCATCGCTGCGGCGCGGAGGGTGCTCATCGCGGGAGCGCTGCCCCTCCCGATGCGGATCACCAACGGGCTGGCGGTGATCTCGCTCGTGCTCTCCTCCTGCGACCTGCTGCGCCTCTACAGCCACAGGGACCGGCCCCTCAGGTTCCCCCTCGGCGGCCGCGAGTTCGCCACAGTGGTCTGCCAGTTGGCCTCCGTCGTGTACCTCCTCATCCTGTTCGGCGTCCCCTTCGCCCAGCCCAAGGCCCCCGCCAGCGGCGGCGGCGACGAGGGCGACGCCTCCCGCGCGCCTGCGCCCGCTGCCGATGCGTCCGCACCAATGCCTGACGGGATGGAGGGTGGGGACGAGGAGATCGTAGCAGCGGTGGTGTCCGGGGCGCTGCCGTCGCACCACCTGGAGTCGCAGCTCGGGGACTGCCGCCGCGCGGCCAGGCTGAGGCGGGAGGCGCTGCGGCGGATGACGGGGCGGGGCGTGGAGGGGCTCCCCTTCGAGGGGATGGACTACCAGGCCATCCTTTTGCAATGCTGCGAGATGCCCGTTGGGTACGTGCAGCTGCCGGTCGGGGTCGCCGGCCCGTTGCTCCTGGACGGCCGCGAGTACTATGTTCCCATGGCCACCACCGAAGGATGCCTCGTCGCCAGCGTCAACCGCGGGTGCAGGGCCATTGCGGTGTCCGGGGGCGCAGTGAGCGTGCTGCTCCGGGACGCCATGTCCCGCGCGCCCGCCGTCAAGTTGCCTTCCGCCAAGCGGGCAGCGGAGCTCAAGGCGTTTGTTGAGGCGCCTGCCAATTTTGAGGCGCTGGGTGCTGCCTTCAACAGGTAGACGTCACTCTCCATCGATCTGCCTGTTGATTTGCATGCTTGCTGAAAGTGTTATGTGATCCTGCTTGACAATGGACAGGTATAGTGTGATTGATATTTAAAAATGTACTCTTTTGGATTATTTTAATGTTGTTGTGTGCTGTTTGAGTAATTGTGTGTTGTTGATAGCTACAACTGCATGGTATTTTAAGGTCAGGTGATTGCCCACCAAAGCAAGACCTTTTCGTATTTGGTTGATGATAGGGTAGAGTCCACAGTGTGTTGGCTTTGGCTCATTGCACATGCACTGGATAAGGCAACTACAATTGCTTTTAACAGCCTACTGCTAGCTAAATGCGAATAATGCCAGTTTATACCTTTATGAAGCGTTGACCTTGAATTGTCGCTTTGCGTTCGTTTAAACTGCAGGGAATGTCATTGAATTGTCGGTTTTCGCTGTTCAAACTTAAGAGCATGTGGATTTATCATCATTTTGTGTACCTTGAACCTTTAGCGAGTGTGAATCTACTCTCCTCCAGAGGTTCAGGGTACACATATGTATTGTCAGTTTATGGTGTGCAGAACGTTCAGGTTAATGTCACTCTTTGGAAGGTTTTTTCGTTACCTCCTAGTAACTGTCAGTCTGCTCTTAGAAGATTTAGATAGGTTTCGGTCTATGTTATCTAGAAGCTTTAGACAGTTATTGTCTTGCGTTGTTTGGAACCTCTAGGTAATTGTTGGCTCATGTTTAGAAGTTTTCGATTACCAGTTGTTTAGTACTATTTAGCTTTAGCTTATTGTTTGCTTACACTGTTTCATTAGTTAGGGAATTATTTACACTGTTGTTTTCTGTTCTCTGAAAGTCTTAGAGAAATTGTGGAGGAGTTATTGAATTCTCCTTTTCAAAGTCATTGCCACGTTGATGTGTTAGCTTAGGATCTTCCATAGTATTTGTTGCATGGATCAGCTTCTTAGGAAGGTTGTGTTTGAGTATTTGATTGTTGCATTTTAAATTAAGCATGTAGTACATACTTTCCTAATGTTCTTGTTTACTTTGTTTTACCAAATATCATTTCCCTACTATAAAACAGTTATGAGCCTTTATGAGCTTTCCACCGCTTTGCTCTGTTTTTTCCCCAGTTCTTCAACCTAGACACATGGATGTATTGCTGCTCTTGTTCAAAGCCTAGTGTTTTAATATATTTCGTGTGATTTCTGATCTTTAAATGTAGTTTATTCAATGATTGTCCTAGACAGCTTGAATTATCTGTTCAGGCACTTTGCACTCTTCCAAAGTATACAGTCAATGATGCACCTTTCCTGCATTACATTGTGAATTTGCTGCTGGCATTTGCTCATTCAGGCTGTGCATTTTGGATTCCATGTTCCAATCTTAGATGTGGATGTGGCACATGACACAACCTTTTCAGATGGCACTATACGATGTTTGTCGATTTGGTACCAATGTTTGAACACTGTTTGTATTGTGAAACCAAGCTTCTTTTACTCCTTATGTGATTGTTTTCATCAGTTCACTAAGATTGTTGTCCTCCTTATATCATATCCGACATTTAGTTCTTTATGAAACGTATTCATACTTTATTAGGGCAATTTTCCTTGGAGATAACTAACCAACATGCTTATTTTACAGTATTATTTACATCCTTCCAATATAGTGTATGTTCCATTGCTTTGCTTTCGTAATGAAATTAATATTCTCCGTATAATCTTCGGTAGCAGCTAGAAGTAACACCCAAATTGTTTGATCTCCACAGGTCTAGCAGATTTGGTAGGCTTCAAGGTATTCGGTGTGCACTAGCTGGGAGGAACCTATACATGAGGTTTACCTGTAGTACTGGAGATGCTATGGGAATGAATATGGTGTCAAAAGGTGTTGAAAATGTCTTGGGCTACCTGCGGAATGACTTCCCCGACATGGATGTCATCAGCGTATCTGGTTTCAATTCTTCCCTTTGTTATGGCAAACTGCAGTTAATTTTACGTTTGTTCGCTAAAAGCTAATGCATCCTTTAGCAGATAACTAAAACATTTACATTCAAGTTCTTACTAGAAATATTAGGCTTGACCTATTAAAAGAAGTGTTTGATTGATGCTTCCAAAATGGATTTTTGCCTCGTCTTGTGCTGCTGTAACCTTGAGCAAATTGTGTCACTAGACAAAGTTGCTTGGTGGATTTCAGTTTGTCTATCCACTCATCATTGCTGTTAGCTTCTATACCTCAAGTGTAAAAATGCAAACTGCTCTGATTACATAAAAGCAGTGAATCTACTAGTTTTCATTCGACTCAGAGCAAATTTACTGTAATTTTATTTAATGAGACATTTTATGGTAGACCAATTTAGCACTAGCACTGGGACTATAGTACCTATTATCACCATTTTTTCTAGTATTATTCTCATTGATAAATTAATTTCGTTCATATCAGGTAACTACTGTTCAGACAAGAAGCCTACTGCTGTAAACTGGATAGAAGGTCGTGGGAAATCTGTTGTTTGTGAGGCTACAATTAAAGGAGGAGTTGTGCAGAGTGTTCTTAAGACCACTGTAGAAAAACTCGTTGAGCTTAACATTATCAAAAATCTTGCTGGATCAGCTGTAGCTGGAGCCCTTGGGGGTTTTAATGCCCATGCAAGCAATATTGTGACTGCCTTATTCATTGCTACTGGCCAGGATCCTGCACAAAATGTTGAAAGCTCACAATGCATCACAATGTTGGAGGCAGTGAATGACGGCGACGATCTTCACATCTCTGTGACCATGCCGTCCATTGAGGTGATTCTTTTGTTCTTTTCAATTCCCATTGCCACTGGGATTAAGTATCTGCTCTACGTAGATTATGGCATAGTCTGTTATCTATAGTCTTCACTGGAACGATATAATCTCTAACCTAAAGATATTGTTGAATCGTTTGATGTTCTGCTTTGTAATCTGCATTTCGACCATGAGGGCAGTACAATCTCATTTCATTAATAGTTCATTTGTCTTAGTAATTTTTCCATGTTAAAATGAGTTCAATTTTACTTTCTCAGGTGGGTACAATCGGCGGTGGCACTTGTCTTGCCTCACAGGCCGCTTGTTTGCACCTGCTTGGGGTGAAGGGTTCAAATCATGACTCACCCGGGGCAAATGCTAGGGTTTTGGCTACCATTGTAGCTGGCAGCGTGCTCGCTGGCGAGCTCTCGCTCCTCGCTGCTCTTGCTGCTGGCCAGCTTGTGAAGAGCCACATGAAGTACAACCGATCAAATAAAGATGTTGCCAAGGCTGCTTCTTGAGTAGCCGTTGGATCCTTCCAGTGCTGGCCATGTTTACACAGGGCAATTGCCCAACAGTGAGCTTGTCGACAAGCAAATTAGCAGAGTGGAAACTGCTTGTACATAGTGCTGATTAAACGAGCGAGTCTTTAGGTTTCCTTGGGGTTGCGCAGGTATCAAATGCAACCTGTGTTGCTAGCATAATGTGTGAAGAAAGCACCTAACCCATCATGCAGCTTATCACTGTGATTTTGTTTAACCCTCCAGATACTCACGTTATTCCATTTCTCTTCTGTAAACTTTTTAACATTTTTTCCTTTTCTTCTGGGTAGCAGCAGGTCAGATTAACTTCTCTTTGATGCTTTTCTTCGATTTGTGCAGTATAGTAACTATTTATTTTGTTTACGACTGGAAAAGTTGAGTATTTGTGTTCATTTTGCTGCTCCCCGCGTGTTCTGCTTTTCCGGCCCCCTCTATCCGCGATTCTGAAGCTCTGTTGGTGTACATGATGTGTAAAAGTAAAGCTCAAATCATTTCTTCACCATCTTCTTCTTATTTTTTGGAGATGGTGTTCATGTTCTCAATTAGACCTAGGAGTCAGGCCGGGCATTCCTGGACCAGCTCGAGGCTCAGCCAGCAAAACTAACTTGGCATGAACAGCAGGCCAAGCTAGACCTAGAAAACTAACTTGTCGGGCGGCACAGCCTGGCCTGGCTTATTGTGCCGTGCTCAGGCTAGCCTAGCACGAGAGAGGCACGACGGGTTGGGTGGGCATGGAGCCATGGCAGCGGCGTGGTGCGGCTGGGCATGTGGTGTGGGAGTAGCCGTAGTCCGAAGAGTACCTGTGGCCTATGGGCTATGGTGCGGTCCGGGGAGGCCGGCTCCAACGACATTGTGGCTGGGGACCGTCGGGTTGGATGGGCGACAGTGACGCTAGTGCTGGGAAAGAAGCACTTGGTCCGGGTAGCGTCGTGGAGGCCGACTAGAGAGGGGTGAATTGGAGGTTTTAAAATTTCTGCTAGGCTAAAACCAAGTTTACAATACGGAAGCGTAAATCAATTCGATTTAGCATAAATAAGGCCTAAATCAACTAGATTCATTTAAGTGTACCAACAACCTAAGTCTATGTCCAATGTTTGCAATCCTATGGTGACAATCAATCAATTTAATTATATGAATATAAATTGCTTGAATGTAAATTGAGTACAAGAAAACAAACCACAATGACACGGTTACCTTTTACCGTGGTGTTCAGAGACTTGGCGGTCTCCCCTAGTCCATATTGAGGTAAGCCTAAACTAATTGGACCGGCTCCATGAATTAAGCCTCCCACCTCAAATCTACTAGTGGTAGCTCTTTCCTGGTCCGGATAGGTGAGCTCCAATATTTACAACACGCCGGATCTTCTCACATCTTTCTTTGAGAATATTATCGCGTACGACGTCTCCAACACCGTTTAGAAGTCGGTAACATCCAAGAGTAATAAGTCAAGCCTCTTACTTGACTCTCATCATGTGCAACGAATGCACAAACTCAAGTGAATATGAAATCCACCTCTATATACAACATATACAATTGACATCTTTTTCTCCTTGCTCACAAGGTACAACACATGCACAACTGAGAAGAGAACCTCACACAGTAGTACCATCAACCATTGTCTGGTACTACCGCTCTGCGGTAGTGCCGCTCCACACATGCGGAACTATCGTTTTCCAGGGGAGGAGAACACTTCCAAAAAGGCGTCTCTCTGGAAAAAACGTACCGCGGATACATCAATCATACCGTAACTCCGGTCGTACCGCAACACATAGGTCGGTAGTACCATAGGCCGGTCTAACCGCTCATACAGAGCTGGTACTACCGGTCTTTGACCACACCACGGATAAATCAGTCTTACCACAACTCCGGTCATACCGCTCGCACAGAGCTGCTACTACCAGTTTTCAACCACACTGGTTTTCGATCTCGTCGGTCTTCGACCACGTCGATCTTCGACCACATCGATCTTTGACTTCATTGGTCTTCGATCACACAGGTCTTTGACCACGTCGGTGTTCAATCACATAGGTCTTCGACCACTCTGGTCTTGCATCACCAACGGACGCGATAGTACCGTGAACTCAACGCTGGTAGTATAGTACCACAAGACACACAGCAGTAGTTCTAATTTTTCTGAGAAGTGTATATACTTTAATAAATTTTATAAAATACATTTGCAAATTATATTATCATGCACATAAGGATCAATCATGATTCCCAACAAATTGTAAATGCACATTTGTACACTTTTAGAATCATGATATAAAGTGTAGGTACATTGACTCAACACATTTGCAAATCTATGGCACATGCTACAAGGATTATTTATGAGTTTCAACCATTTACAAATACATTCAATATAAGCCTTATGCCACAAGGAGTAGGAAACATGGACTTCAAATACTTGCAAAACACATTCGCAATGTATAGTTATATGCTATAAGGATTTAACACGTGAGGTTCAATTATTTGCAAAACACATTAGCAAATATAAACATCATGCCACGGAGAGCTAGAGCAAGCGAGATTGAACTATCAACATATGATGACACTTAAGCTACTAAACAAGACTGCTCTTAATAGTACGATAACATATACTAGCAATCCGGTTTTCCAACCAAACATCGAGACTGGTAAAATATTAGAAATACATTTTTAGCCCTAACTAGTCATATATTTACCTTAAGCATTCTCTAGAAGCTTGATGACACACATATTTACTTTAAGTTCGAGTCATTGTCTTGATATGCATTAACCCATGATGCATCATTCACTTGAACTCCATCAACACATAATAGGTCTTATCTTGACTTGATGATCCAATCATGATCATCTCCTATTGGGAATTTTGATCAACTTTTCTTTGGGATCTCGATTAATTCATGATCATCTTCTCCTTTTGATGGCTTTCAACATATGAAGTCATCGTTCATCTCGTATCTTAACTTGATGATTTTCAACATATGAAGTCATCCTAAATCATCCTCATTTGTGGAATCTAGCCTATTCATCCAACTCATGAAAAATATTAGTCCATAAATCAATTGTCATTAATTACCAAAACTTCACCATTAACTCATAATGAAGGGGATTAGATTCTACAATTTTTTCTTTTTGGTAATTTATGACAATCTTAACAAATAATGAGATAGATAATGATTTGTGAGTATACAACATGTACATAACAATAATATACTCTATGATAAGATTTCAAAGCAATTAACTCATTTGAATAGAAGTGTTTGTTTTTTAGATTAATTGCTAACAAAGGTTACTCATCCGGTTGTTATTAATTATATAACCATTAACACATAATAGAAGAACTATATTTTACAATCATTTTCTTTGATGACTGATGACAACCCGATTACAATTAATTTAATTTAAATCAATTATGAGTATATATGAACTACATAAGTTTTATATACTCAAAGGATATGTTTCAAAATAAAGATCCTTAATATGAGTTGAAAGAGAAAACATGGATCAATACTGATAAAACCATAAATATATAGAGTGAACTCTCTCTAAATATGTATACACAAGAATGTGTAACAAAACATATGCACATATTCAAGTTAGTCTTTTGGTGGGGGTCCAATCTATATTTTATATTCGAGGAATGCAATGAGATATATAAGAAATATGACATCAAATGCATAGCTTCATGATTTTACATCCAAATGAGATTAGACAATGTAATACTTCAACAAATAAGATAGTCTCATATATGTATGTATGTATGTATGTATGTATGTATGTATGTATGTATGTATGTATGTATGTATGTATGTATGTATGTATGTATGTATGTATGTATGTATGTATGTATGTATGTATGTATGTATGTATGACGCTGAAATGGGGCACCATGGTGTCTGGGCACCAGGCCTCCCTGCCTTTAGATTGCTTTTAGATGCGTGCAAGTGCAATGATATGTAATATATTAGGATGGAAAGTCTTAATTATGGATGAAAAATCTTAATCATGGAGCCTGGGCACCATAATGCCCCTGTTATTTATACTATATATATATATATATATATATATATATATATATATATATATATATATATATATATATATATATATATATATATATATATATATATATATATATATATCATTTAATGACATATCTGGATGTGAGGAGTGCAACAAGATATAAGATTAAGATGTCGAATGCATACCTACATAATTTTCACCTTTTCATCCAAATAAGACTAAGCAATATCATAATCAATAAATGAGTTAGTCTTATATTTGCATTTGTCATTAATTACATCCAAATGAGACAAGACAATATCGTAGTTAATGAACAAGTTAGTCTCATAATTACGTTTATCATTATCAGTAAAACCAACTTAATGGAGCTTGAACTTACAACGCGCCAGCGTCGAGTGGGCAGCCAGGAATCGTGCTAGCTCCTCGCCGCCCACGTCGTTCACCAGTTCCTCGCTATCCGCGTCCTCTACTAGCTCCTCACTGCCCTTATCTGGCACGTCGCCTCCAGCCGTTGCACCATCGTGTTCGCTGTCACGGTGCTAGCGTGAGTGAGGAGAGGAGAGAGTGAGACAAATAGAGTCTCAGAGAGGATATAGTGATGACTGATGAGACTAAGAGAGAGTGTGTGAGGATGATGTGGTGACTTGGCTAAGGGGACAACATCACATTAGGCTGAAGCACTCGGCATGGCCACGACCTGGGCAACAGTTGCCTAGCCCACTCGACAGCTAGCATGGCACAAAAGCTACCAATGATAAGACAGAGTAGAGACCAAAGAAGCAACAGGCGGTGATGAATTGAGGCAATGGTCGGGAACCATTGACAAGATGGAGAAGAGGAAGAAGGCAAAGCGGTGGTGGAGCTTGAGTGACAATAGGTAGATACAATGTTCTCCTCCTCTATATCTATAAAACACACATCCTCTGCTCATTTCTTCCTCATCGAAGCACCAACTTATTTTCTCTCTTTGCTCTGCTCAGTAGTCTCAGTAGTCTGTACAACAGAAAACTTGGTGGCACTTGATGGTATGCTAACTAGGAGTTGCAACATGAAGGCGGGGCAAAAGCGTCTAAGCTCGGTAGTTGTATGCTGTCGAGGAGTCGTAGCTTAAAGGTAGTAGCAGGGTGCCTTGCTGGAAACTCCCACCACCGCTCCTTTAGTCCTCTTCCGACCTCGACTCACATTAATGCTCGTCAGCTCTCACTAAGTATGGGAGACTACGATATGGATGACCATCATATGGATGGTATAGAGAGTTACGAGGAGTACTAAGGTAGTCCGAAGTCAATGGGGACACCATCCCTCTCTCCTGTCCATATACGACAATATCTGTAGGTTCGGGTCCGGCAATATTGCTGCTTTCTGCTCATGAGAAATTGCTAAATATATTATTTGCGAAGATCAATTGATTAGAATGGATGGAAGTCGTGCGTTTGAAAGAATGATCCAATGTGGTTTTTGCCCACATTACCAACATGTTAGTAGAAGAATTACCACATCTAGTATTTTACAGATCTATTATAAGGAATTAGCAGAACTAAAAAAAATATTCTTACAAGTTTAGTTCTCTTTCGCTGTAACTTCAGACATTTGGACATCATCCTACAAAAGAAGTGCTTACCTTGGAAAGACAAGTTTGACAGCAGCATGGGATCAGAGGCCTCACAATAGGCGTAACAAGAAAAGACAAGCTTGATATCTCACTTGTGGAACAAGCGAAAGGGCAAGTCAAGTTTTTCATCCTCTCAGTCTCAGGTGGCCCCCAAGTGAAATTCTATCTTAGAACAGAACCACTACCTAGAGTATGATTTTGCAAATATTGATCCTGATCTTCCTGGTGAAGGAAAGATAGGCTTGCTCGAATGGTAAAAGAACAGCAAGCGGATATTTCCTATGCTGTGTCATTTCGCACAAGATGTTTTACTGGTTCTGGTGTACACTATCTCTTTAGAAGCGACGTTTAGTATGATAGGGATAATAATTGAAGAAAGGATATCATCTTTTACGCCTAGGATATTGGGGACGATCACAAACGTCAAGGATTGGAAATTGGCTAAAGAGCGATAACAACATCAACTGGAGTATCGTAAGATTGTGCAAGTGTGCACTGATCTCAAACGTATGCATGATTTTGACATTTAGGAGTAGTTAGTATGTACGCATATTGTTACTGTACTTTTTTCCTTATTCGAAAAATCCCACTTTGGGGCGTATGATTTAACAAGGCAGTAACATTGTATCTGTAGAATATCAAGAAAATTTTACCTTTTTCCCAAAATATTTACATGCCTGTATTTTTATGCAATTACTTTAATTTCAACCTTTTCTCCTTTTCCTCTCTTTTTTCTCTTTTTCCTCCTTTTCCCATTCCACCTTTTTTTTCTCTTCTCTTTTTCTTTTCCCCTCTTCTCTCTCCTCTCCCTTTTCTTTTCATGTGCAACGTCAGTGTCTTGGTCTCCTCGCCTACCCCATTTCTTCTCCTGGCCGAGCTCCCTTGCCATTTCTTCTCTCTCTGTCTCTCTATCTCTCTCTTTCTCTCTCGTTGTGTCCCTTCGTCGGCCCATCCACCTCCTCCGCTGACCACAACTCCCCTAGTCCTCCTCCACTGTGCCGCCACTGCAACTCATCGCCATCCTGTCTGGATTTACAAGACCGTTCTTTAGCTCCTCCCCCTCCATCGCTCCATCGCCACCCTCCAGTCCTCCTCACCGTTCCGACCTTGTCCGCCGGCCATCCACCACACTATCGTATCCGCTTGGTCTCCCCCCGCCTCTACTCCTCCCCTCCACCGCGCCGCCTGGAGACCCGTCGGCCATCACCCTCTAGATTTGTGCCCTCCACCACCCATCCACCACCCCGTTGTCGCTGCTCCTGGCTTCCCCCGCTGTGTCCCTCCTCTCCCCTCTGCCTCCCCTCCACCTAGTGCTGACCACCTCTCCCCCTTTGTCGTTCACGACACCATGTCTGAGTCTGGGCCATCTGAATCCAACTCTTACATAGCAACCTCCCCATTTGCACTAGAGCGCCCCACCGCCCCACATCTTTGTTGTCCAACGTTTGCGGGAATTCAAGCTCCATACCAAGCGGCAAGAAAGCATGCTTGTATGGGTTCCACGCCAACCCATGTTGTTGTTCCTGCCTTCATGGTGGGTGGGAACGGCGTCGGTGCCTAACCACGGTGGCAAGAACACGGCGTAGGTGGCCAAGTAAGGAGCCACAATGGCTATGGCCATAGCTGAGCGAGGCTCGACGACGATGGCATCGGAGACGCAATGTACAAGCACAGCACAAGGGGAATGATGATGGCGGCTGCCATCACCATCGTTATTGTCGCCTCTGTTGTCTACAGGTACGCAGGGGTGGTCCAAGACTGACATAGCACGGTGACAACCCGTTGTGTCCTGGATTGTGCCTAAGCCTCATCCGAGACAAGTCACACCGACACAACATGGGGCGGTAGGGTGGCCGTTCCGGGCCGGCACGCCCAACTCCCATGTCTTTTCTCAGTCACTTGCTTTCTGAGAAGTCAAAAAAAATGCACCAAATCCTTCGGCAATCGGCACACGGATTTCGAAAGGCCAAATGTGCTCTGATTCCTTCACCTCATGGATTTCGGTGAGAAAAATTCTTGCCGAGCTCAATTGCAGCACTTTCTGCGGTTGTCAACGAATATACTTGCCACCCATGCTGATTCTTACGCAGCACCACGGACAACTTGAATTATTCTCCTTTTGTTAAAAAAAACACTATGAGCGCACATCGCTTTCTAAAGACACAGAAGGCATAATAAATAAAAGGGTATTGCTAGCACTCATACATCCGATGAAAGTATTCCAATTATACGTTTCGATGTAACATCTTTAGATAATATGTGTAATAATTTTAATCACCATATGCAATAAAATATTTAATAAAAATCTCGATATTGCATTAGTTGTTGCTGATTGTATACACATAAAATCAAAATATTGCAACAAAATAGCAACTACCTCCCGTGGTAGACGGCGGTGAGACCTCAAGTGTGACGACGATGAAAAGATGGCGTGCGCTGCGTGGATCCGATGCTAAAAGGAGAAGGCCATCCGTGTCCTCGCGACGTATGGATGGGCTGGGGCGGCCGCGTCCCCCGCTTGCTGTCAAGGTCCCAAGAACTGCTCCCTCTCCTTCGAACCCCTGGTACGGGAATTCAATCCAATCCACTCGACTTGCTGGGTAGTGTTTCTAGGTTGGTTGGTTCACTAAGGATGTGTTTGGTTGGAGTGATGAAAGTGGAATGGGATGGGATGGAATAGGATGAGATGGTTCCACAACAAAAAAGGTGGAACCACATGGTCCAGCATCTAAAAAGAATATTCTCTAAATTTGCACAGGCTCATCCCACTTTGGATCATTCCATCCCACCTCATCCCTCAAACCAAACACATGGATAGACTTGGTCAAAGGAACCATCTCATTCCATCACATCCCATCTCTCAAATCAAACACACCTTAAGTTGTCTGGAGGGACTTTGTGTGGAGGAACGAGTGGATGAAAAGCGAGTAGCTATGAAGCGTCCGATTAGTTTTATTGCTCTGGACGTATGAAACATAGCAATTCTGTAAGTAAAATCGATTCATGCATGCTCTACGAAAACCCCGTACGAGTTTTTATGCCGTTCCTTTCTTCGATTTGAAGAGCAGGCGAACAACTGCTCATCCTGCAAAATCACATATGGGCCTGGGCTACGATTTGCTTTGCAGTTTGCACCACCACTCACCTCAAGCTATCTCGCCTCATTCTGGAGCCCAAGAAAGCCCAGGCCAGTTCGTGAAGCACACGAACTTCCACCGGTAATTTCGTCGCTCACCGGCGAGCAACACTGCAACAGGAATCCGAAGGCGGGATTAGAGACAATAATCCGTTCGCCTCCACTGACTTCCAGAAGCTCTCCTCTCCAGCGCGCTTCTGGACCAGTCCGTGCGTACGAGCACAGCAGTACAGAATCAGTACCAGTACACACCTGCGTACGTGATGCACCGTCGCGCGACGACGCCATTGGCGACGCCAGTTCCTCCCTACTCTTGCCCCTATTTGTCCACGCCTAGAGGTACGCTCCCTGTTGGTCCTAATGGCGACAGCCGAACGTTCGGCGGCCGAGCAAGGACGCGCCACCAGAGTGGCAAAGCAGCGGAGGCAACAAAAAAATTTTTTTTGAGAAAAAGCGGAGGCAACAATTAGTTGACGTGATGGCGCGAGCGACCGCGCGGGGCGCAATCGCCGGAACCGTCACGTGGCCGCGCGGCCCGCCTCCCCTAGCGCCGGCTGGCCCACGGCCCATCGCGGCGCCAAAGATTCGACGTGACGTCTCCCTCCGCACCGTGCAGTCCTGCACGGCTGCGCGCTAGCAAGCAGCGTGGTCCGCACATATCGAAGTCTCCTATTAATTTATTACTTAGTCATTGTACGTTGTAACAAAATAATTTATTAGATATATAAAGAATCATGTTATGAAAGAGGACTAATCTGATTAGTTGAAAAATGAAAAGTGATAAGAAGTTGAGAATATAGTGGTTAAAGGAGGAAGAACGTACTACCACCAACTTATTCTTTTATAATAGTAATGATGATGTGTCTATTCTTTTCAGTTCTAAAAGAACATAGGCTGCGCCTGGTCACCAGCCCAAGCCTAAGTAGACATCGATATACAGACGGCACAATTTGTTTATAGCCGATCGATTCACCGATTATTTCAAAATCGGATGGTTTGTTCGGTTTTTCTCAGTATAAATGGTCTTCGAAGCAAATCAAGCTGATGTAGTCTCTGATTCTGATTTTCTAATTTAACCGACGGTCCAATTCGATCCAATTCGACGTGTGACCCACCGTGCATGCAGCATTGCTAGCTGGTGCAAACCAACTGTTCCTCTGCTGATCGACAAGTGTCCCCCTGGCTTTGCGTTACCTTTGGAACGGCATCGATAGGGGTGGATATCGAGCCGGCTCGGTGAAGCTCGTTAAAAAAGTGGCTCGGCTCGGCTCGGCTCGTTAGCGTAACGAGCTAAAAAACAGGCTTGGCTCGGCTCGGTGGAAAGCTCGGGCTCGGCTCGTTAGGCTCGTTAATACAAATTACATATTTTGATTGCTATTATGCAAACATATGAAAGAAACAGAGTATATGTGATGCTTCTACACCCAAGATTAGCTCAAAATGCAAGCAAAAATCACATCATCTCAAGTGCAGATTGCAGAACAGATCGGCTTACATAGCAAAATCACATCATCACATCGCTTTTTCTCAGAATAGATTGCAGAACAGATCGGCTTACATAGCAAAATCACATCATCACATCCCTTTTTCTCAGAACAGATTGCAGCCTAGATATGGAAAACATGCTGATATACAAGTGAGTTCTCCAGTCATCAGCAGAACCAGAGGCAGAGTAAAAGGGGCAGGGACTCACCGAAGAGGAAGGTGGTTGCATGCTACCGCCGGCATAGCCACGCCTCTAATTACCACCATGCACTCCCCCGGCGTGCGGATGGCTGCTCGCCGGCTGAGGCTCGCCAGGGCAACTTGCCTCCTACCTAGCACCTCGTGAGCAACCCAGTAAAAATCACATCAAAATAACAAGCAAAGTAAGGTAGATCGGGTTTGATTCGGGGAAGGGGACACCAGATCTGGGCCCTAGGCCACGGATCTGGCCACATCTCACCATGTCGACCGCAGCTTACCGTGCGACGGGCGGGCGGCGAGGCGAGGTCGGCCCATGCGGCACGGAGTAGCACCGCTGGGACCGGAGACGAGAAGAGGAGGCGCAGAAGGGAAGCCGGCAGTGGAGGCGGTAGAACCGGGGGAAGGGGAAACGAACCGGAGACGGAGAGGGGCGTCGGTGCAGCAGCACCTCCCGAGACTCTCCCGCAGTGGCTCCGCCGACTGCGGCACCTGCGGCCGCGCCGTCGCTGGATTTGAGCCTCGGGATGCCGGCCATGGTGGAGGAGGCGAGAAGGCGATTTCTCGGGACGGAGGAGGCGAGAATGAAGACCGATCGACTGGCGTTGAGATGGGCCGGGCGTTGAGATGGGCCGAGCGTTGAGGACATGGGCCACGGCCGCGCGCCGAGTCTGACCGAGCCAACCGAGCGGCTCGCGAGCCAGCTCGGCTCGGCTCGTTAAAGAAACCGAGCTCAACTCCTGGCTCGGCTCGGCTCGAAAATTCCACGAGCCGAGCCAAGCCGAGCCGCGAGCCACGAGCTTTTTGTCCACCCCTAGGCATCGATCATTACTTAAGTTGAGTGCAAACAATTAGATGGCTGACCACCGTTTTTCTCCCAGCCGTTCTACGTATTGTCCATCCAATGAACTCAAATACATAAAAAATTGCGTCATGCTACATATATAGGAGTAATCTATAAAGTTTATACTCTAGAATGTACCATAAACTTATGATAGTATTCCTTCAATGATTATGCCATCATTGTATTTCTCTTAATTAAAAAGACAATGAAACTTTCGAAGCAAGGTGTGGGTTGAATCCTAGTTATCCTTTATGATTAATCAGACTATAAAGTAATCTACTATATTTGCCCACAGCTTACCATATGTATACTAAGAAAACACTAAATCTAAAAAATAGTTAATATGGAATGATCATACATAACCTATCAAATAACTCAACACAACCACTTAATCTCTTCTAAAGCATTTAAGTAGGGTAGAGAGTGAAAAATTGTGATAATTATACTCTAGATTTTCTCAATGAACAAATATATTGAATCAGGTACTTCCAAAGCTACGAACAAATATAGCAAAATAGAGGAGTTTAGAGTATAAATAAAGATTCTCCTAAATAAGCAATTATGTACTGCCGCTATCTGATCTGGACGTCGGTCGTTATATGTATATACACAAAACTGAATGATCAAATGCCTTCGTTTTTTTTTTGGCAGATCTCAATCAGAATTCGATAAAGACACATTTAGCGAAAAAAATATTGCACGGAACAAGTATTAATTACCTGGAAAAAAATAATTTGCTGAAAGGGCATCCATTTCAGGCGGAGATACGCAGTACTAGTTCCAAATCAGGACACATCTCGAATGGGGGACCGCTCCATGAAGCGACCCCGAAAAAAGCAAATTGGGAGCTAGCACTCGCAAAACGTGGCCATTCATTGTAGGTTGCATGTATCTAGCCCGGATTAGGTCATCACAGACTGCGACCAGCCCGTGGCATCATTTCATGTCGAGTCCCATCCAATAAAATAATGGACGCAAGACTGCTTAAGGGTGGGTCATTAATAACCAGGCGCTAAAGTCAGACGGCTTAACCAAAAAGATTATCACCACCAGTAGCGCTATAGAATTTTGGACACATGTGGACCCCTAAACATCCAAAATTCTGTTTTTGCCTTTAAATCAAAAAAATTTCAAAACTGGACTCCGGCCTGAGCGCGCGTTCGCGCGGCGTCGACACGTGTCCAGTCGTGCGGCGACCGCATTGTAGCACGGGTCGTGCGGTACCACACCGCACGACCGCCTCGCCCTCCGCGTCGACCGCCCGTTTCGATTTTTTAAGCGCACGACCGATTTTTTAACTGCACGACCGATTTTTTGACCGCACGACTCGGGTTTTGACCGCACGACACGTGTTGGCCTCTCGTAAACGCGCGGTGGGGAGGGGTTCAAATCGGAAATTTTTTTGATTTGCGAGTCAAAAATGAAATTTCGGGTTATTAGGGGTCAGATGTGCCAAGAATTCGCGAGCAGCTACGACGCCACGGATGGATCGGACGGAGCGGCGCAACGCGACAAGCGGCACGGGAGGTTAGAAGTTAGAACACGCCCGGCGATGGGACAGCGCGCCGCTCGGATTATCTTAATCCAAGCTCTAACCTATCACTAATCAAATCGCTCTAGCTCCTCCCCACTTGCATTGCGCGCTACTTTAATCGGTCTTTAGCCCACCCTTGATTTTTAATTAGCCGGCCGGCCATCGGATGCTAGTTAGCTTCGCTCTGCATGATTGAGGCCAGTGTATATATTTAATTATATCGTTCAGCTCGCCTGTCCCTTCGCCCGAGCTAGCTGGTGCATTTCGGCACTTAGAGCAAGGTTAATAATAGAGCCTTCAGCTGGTTGTATAGACACTTACAGTCCACTTATCAGTCCATTCATATAGTAGTTTACAGCCAGCTGAAGGCTGTATGACCCACCCCTTTCTCTCACAAAGTTTCTTGGTTTTTGTGCTTCAGCTGGCTGTAAACTTAGAGCAAGTTTAATAGTATAGATAGCTGCTACCTCCAATACATTTCCATGTCATCAAAAGGTAAGATGCAGCCAATTCATACAATAAGCTGGCTATAAGTTGTCTCTACAAGAGCTCTCAATCATTTAATACATACATGGGTATTGGTTATTTAATACATGCATGGTATAACAGTTAGTTCTATTGGTACATACATGGATAACACCTCTTTTCCTGTGCTATAGCCTGACTCTTGCATGGGAGCCGGCTTGGCTCTCTCTCTCCTTTTCTCTCCCCTCCACATAGGACTATGCTGACATGGATTCCCTTATAGCTAGCACAGTCAACCTTATTAAACTTGCTCTTACAGCCCACCTCTCTTCTCTCTCCTCCTCTCTCTCCTCCACCTCAGCATACAGCCTACTAACAGCCTCTTATTATACTTGCTCTTAAAGGTCCGCTCATTTCAGTTTCAGTTCCTGGCTTCTAACTTATTTTTTACTATTTATAAATTTCGTCGTTTTTTGAACTTTTAGTATTTTTTGAGTTTTTTGCTAGTTCTTTTTTCCTGTATTTGTTCGCGTTGTCTATAATTAGCTAACATATTTTTTCTATTTTTAAATTTTTTAAATTTAATTACGCTAAATAAGTCATCTTTAATTACAGTAAAATTTCAACTACTACAGTATAATTTTAGTCAGAAATTATAGCTTTTCAGCCCAATCGAACGGAGCCTTTAAATTTGGATTCTCGTGTGGTTAATTAAAGCCGGAAAGTTTGCGGGAATAATGTTAAGTCATTGTGATACCTAGCTTGTCCTTTTTAACAGGGCGTAATTCCCAGAAGAGATAGTGCTCTTTTTTCCCGAAATGATCGAGCCCGTGTTGTCAGTGGTAAGTACTAGCTAACCTTTGCATCGATCGTTCGATCTGCAATTCAGCGTGCATGCACGTACGGAAGGAATCGGATGTTGGAGAAACGATGAAGGGAAAAGCTATGAGTTTCGCCTTTGCAAAGAAGGATTATCTTGTAAGTGTCTTTCTGGCTAGCCGGCATCATGATAGGCTTTCTTGATGTTTAGTTCAATAAAACTGGTACTGGCTACTGGCTAGGTGTGCAGTAGTATTGGTTAATCTGCTTTAAGAATAGTGCGCCAAACACAGGCTGTAAAGAATGGTCTTCTCTGGGATTTTGGTGGTAAAGCAAGGCCTAATTAAGAGAGCAACATCCCAGATTAGGAAAAAGTATGCTCAAGTTGGGATGCAGTTTTGGACTATGGAACACGCTAGTAGTATTCCCACCGTATAACTTTATAAGATGTATTTTTTAAATGATATTATCTATATATAAATATAAGAAGTATTTCATAGTTTAATGTAAAATTAATGTGATGTTTCTTTTATGTCCTAAATTAATATGCAGCTTTATTTGCTATTTTCTACATACATACATTAAATATAATGCTTAGAAATAATAATTAAGGATAATCTAGCCATTTAACTATCTCTTTGGTTTATGTGCGAAGAAAAATGCGTCTTATAAACTTAGATGAGGAGTACTATATATCTAGCTGTCTCTATCTGCACACTGGAATATTAATTACAGTGCCTGAATTAGCTAGTTGAGTTTAATATATATATATATATATATATATATATATATATATATATATATATATATATATATATATATATATATATATATATATATATATATATAAAATAAATGCACCATAGTGATCAGGCTCCATGATTGAGACTTTCTATCTATGATTAAGATTTTTCATCCATGATTGATTTAGCATGCTAAATCAACGACTTCCTTTCCAAATCGATGGTTTTTTTAATTAATGAATGCTAGCGGCTTTGCCTGATATATTATATATCATTATATTGCACTTGCACGCATCTAAAAGCAATTCAAAAATAAGGAGGCTTGGTGTCTCATTTCAGCGTCATACATACACACACATGAAATGCATATACGTAGTTGAAATGGTGAAGTAGCTAGTTTGACATTTATGTATGCATATACCACTTACACTATTCTAGCTGTTCATGTCATTTATGTTTAGTAATCTCGAAAACGCAATCGATCAATTATCATTCGTTCGAAGAAGGATAATGCAACTTTTGAAACGGGTTGGATCGGTCGAGGCAAAAGAACGTGTCGACCTACAGACTGATTAATCATCAGTTGCACGCACAACTGCATGCATCTGTGTATAATCATATTGTGGTAAGAAAGGTTCCCTTTGCCACAGCTCACAATCCCACGTGCAGCGTGCTTGCATGACAGCATCGCAAAGTAATCCTATGAGATCAGATTCCGAGGTAGTTAATGAATGATTTTAAGTTGGGTCTCATCTCGCATACATTGAGATCTGGTTTCATAGGATTATTTTCCTTTCCTCACGATACGTGGTTCAGCTCCTAATTAATGAGAATTTAGTAATTATTTTTTGTGACTAAGTAATTTACAGTGGGAGATTTAATAATAAGCACGTCCCTTTGTTGACGCAAATTACACGCAATCAAATTTTACCGCAACACACAGATTAGTTGTAGCTTTTCATCTAGAGTATACCAGGGTTTATCGACACTACTACAAGAAGAGTCATCACAAACGGTTTAGAACTATCATCACAGACGGTTTTTTGAACCGCCTGTATTTATGTGTCAGTGATAATCATAGATTATCACAGATGGTTTGTGAGCCGTCTATGATAAAGATAATACAGACGGTTTGTTATTAGAACCGTCTGTGAAGAAAACTATTACAGACAGTTCAAACCAAAAATCGTCTGTGATACTCACACATCACAGACGGTTCTAATTACCAATCGTCTCTAATTGGCGAGTATTACATATGGTTGGTATATAGAACCATCTGTGATAGTCTTTCATAGACGGTTTATAGCACAAACTGTCTGTGATAGTTCATTCTATACTTAAATTTTTTTATGTTTTTTGGCTAGCCTCAACAAATAATGTTACATATGCCCTTTGAAAACAAGCAAATAAAGTGGTAAACACAACAACACATTTCATTTTCATTAAGATTAGAACCCACCATTACAACAAGAATATATAAGAAGCAGAGATCCTGGCAGATAGTAGAAACTAGATGCATCGGATGGTGGCCGGATATCACCGTCAATGGAGAGGCGGCGATAGCGCCACCTTTGTGGCACAACGGTGAGACTACACAAGACACTCTTACGGCACTTATGATAAGAGTGTGTTGTGCAGTCTACCATGGTGTCACAATGGAGGCACTAACTCACGATGGTAGTCGGCGTCGTCGAGGAACAAACTGGATGCAGCGCACGATGTCCTTGACACCTGCCATTAAGGAAGAGAGGGGAGGGCATCGGACGGCGGTCGGACATCACCGTCAATGGAGAGGCGGCGGTAGCACCACCTTTGTGACACAACGGTGAGACTGCAAAAGACAATCTTACGACAAGAGTGTGTTGTGCAGTCTACCGTGGTGTCATAACGGAGGCGCTAGCTCATGGTGGTAGTCGACGTCATTGAGGAGAGGATGCAGGAAGCTATATAGTGGATGAACTCACGCGTGATTGCCGATGGAAGGTAGATGAGGAGTAATTAATAAGGGCCAAGTGGTGGGAAGAACTGGTGCCTGCCATTCGATGTGGAGAGAATGGACGGGTGAGATCGAAATCCTAGAGGATACGCTATGGATCGGTGATGTGTCATTATCAGAGACTGTAATAATCAAAGCACAGACGGCTCCACATGAACCGTCTGTGGTAAGACGTCTAGTATAGCTTGTTTTGTAATAGTGCGAATCTATAGGAAATATATGTAACGATCAACTAGGGTTTACTGATGATCCATCTATCTACCTACCAAGAAACGATCGATGCAATTACATGAAGTAACGATCCCATCCACAAATGCACATAAAAACCCAATAGAAAGATAGTAGCGTTCTAGAGTCCTTAGCCAAAATTGAAATCATACTATGATGCAAATAAATCTAACTAATCCAAACTTCTCAAATGATGATCTAAGGCACAAACTAATCTAGGGTCTAGCCCGTTTAAGCCGGTCCATGGGATACCATCAACTATTTAGCTATGTCTAGAGACAAGTATCATCGGATGCCAGGAGAGCAAGAATCAACACTAGACTTTAATTTGAATCAATTTAAAATCCTAAAATTAGTTGCAGTCTAGATCGTCCACTAGCTAGCCCTTTCACCATTTTCCCCTGTCACAGGTCCATCATGCTAATCATCACCAACTAGCTTTCGGTCTAAACTATAAACTCATGTAAGGATCAACTAATTTAACCTAATCACCATAATTAGATAAAGATTAGCTAAAACAATATATCACGTAACTAGATTGACAATGAGAACATTGCACATAAAACAATTGAGAAAGAAATAATAGTAGATGCAATCATAACAGGAAAGATTCAACTAGACAAAGAGAGATTAGATAAATCTTCCACGAAGTAGATGAAGCCCCTCTGACCTCAGCTAATTAGTTGTCCTTCTAGTCAGTAATTAGATGATCTAATTCCAACTAGAGGCACTAATTTTATTGGAACTAGAACCATGCTAATCCTACTTCAAATGGCTAGAAAACCATGACTTCGACCTCGCGAGAGCCGTGGGTGGAGAACTTGAGGATTGGATGCTTTGGATGGCACCCCTGGTCCTGTTTAAAGGCCAACGGGTTGGAGGGTCGTGGCTTAGACATGGTAGAATTGAAAATAGTCGGTTTGAAATGTTTAAATTCATAATCTCCTTCGAATTCGAGTCGATTTGCACTTTTCTTCTATGCGGCCAACCTTCCGAAGGCCATATCATGGTAATATGAACTCTAAATTAGATGATCTTTGATTCCACGTTTCGACTTTCTAGTTGTAAAGACTTTTTGAAAACACTGTATTTATTGCCAAATCTGATTTGAAAGTTGACTATGTTATATACTCTCTATGTACCCTGCCTTGCTGGGCATATCTCCCACGTCAGAACTTGGGTGAGTCAGCTGAAGCAATAATTGCAAATTAATGAGGAATAACACAGCATTAGGCTAACAAGATGAATACAGGTACTTTAATTTGCTAGTTCGAAGGATACAGGGTTGAATATCTGAACACAGGTAGCTTTTAAATTGGCGATTTAATTTGGAGGCATACATGCACGTCTCAAGTCTAACAAGATGAGTGATCATACCAATCAACTATGAAGTCATGCGTTTATTATTCGTCGAAGTAGTTGACCCGTAAGGCTGTAACAGAGACCTCAATTATATATGCATATATGCGTACTGCTGTTGCCTCGCATTGTTTTCTAGAGTAATTTTCGTCATATTTACATTTTTTTAAGAAAAAAATACACATAGGCATGTACTATATATACAGGCCCATGAGACATCTCTGCGTACAAATCGTACATGTATGGATTTCCCTAGCTATTAGCATAGTTGTTTCATTGTTTATACCAATGCGTACTTGGCCTAATAAACGACGAAATAACAATCAAGCAAAAGCATGTAGCACAACAGTGAGAAGAATTAGGTCATGACATGTAAGACAGTTTGTCGCCATGCGTGCAAGGTGTCACATCAGAGCGCGTACATGTGTAGCCGAGTTGGCCCGGCCATCTATCTAGCTCGCCTCCAATTATACAAGTTTGACCACATAAACAATGGGGCTTAGTTGCAGAAACCAACACCGGCAGTAGCTTTAATATACTCTCGCACAACTGCTCAATATTTTACAAACAGCCCACTAGTTAGAGAGAGAGTTCCTACGCTTTTGTCCACCAGATTAATTTCCAATCTCATTGCCCCTCTAGCTCTCGTTTGTTCTGGTGTCCTGTATTGGTAGAGCCATTAGCTAGTATTCAAACCATTGAATTAGTAGCACGATCTCATAGTTAATTTAATAATGCTACCAGAAAGCAAATACACCTAGTAAACCTATCTATGGTAGAAACGAAGAGCATGAGGTCAAGTACGCTTTGGAGCTGGCTTGCACAAATAAACAATCACTGCGAGGAGGCAGGATAATGTTTTGATTTGATCTCACCACCCAAACCCAATAAATAAACGAACAACAAGCAGAGCAGGAGCGCACAACGCAATCAAGACGTCGCTATGGATATTTTGACTTTGCTGTGCTCCCGATGGTTTGTACACTTTACTTTTGTGCGGCCCTGGACACCTCACAGCACCGTTCCTTGATTGCTGTGTGTGCAGCTACTGTGGTCGCGCAGAGCTCGCGCAAAAGAAAATAAAAAGAAAAGAGCGCGCATGCATGCATAGGAGATATCAAAGGCGCCGGTGATGATAAGATGTGCGTGGTGGGTAGTGCTACACAAAAAATAATATTGGACGTTTTATCACATATAGTTTCTTAGAATCTATTAGTAATTATCACAAACGTGATCGTCTATGTTACTAGCAATGGCTGAACTATGAGTGATAATTCACAGACATTTCAGATTAAAAATCACATGTGATAAATGCAGACTTCATAGACTGTTTTAATATGAACCGTCTGTGGTAATTCACAAACACTTCCAACTAGAAAACCGTCTGTGATAATGGGATACGTCATAGACGGTTTTTAATTTTCACATATGGTTCTTAACAAGAACAACTTGTGATAATTATGTATCACATACGGTTTGTGATTGAAAGTGTCTGTGATATATGCCGCGTTATTAAATATCTGGCCCATCTCGACATATATGCAGTGAGCAATAGTTTGAATGTGGCCATCTTTGGGGGTGCGCTTGGTGAAAGCATACCGCATATTTGTAGGTGTGCTTGTAGATTTCTTTGTTCTTGGTGATCTAAGGTTAGTATTTGTTTCTAATTATATGTATTGTAATCAAGGGCGATGATAGCTAGGTTTAGATCTAGCTTGATAGTTTACTCCAATTTAAGAATAGGTCTCACTACTCCTAGGTTACATCAATATATTCTTGATGGTTAGCTAGCTA
This sequence comes from Dendrocalamus latiflorus, assembly GCA_017311315.1. Taxonomy (NCBI): domain Eukaryota; kingdom Viridiplantae; phylum Streptophyta; class Magnoliopsida; order Poales; family Poaceae; genus Dendrocalamus; species Dendrocalamus latiflorus. Next base: position 8,271,596 of record CM029639.1, read on the forward strand.
TAGGTGCATTAATATAATTTTTAACACTAATTATTTGTTATATGCGTAGCATAGATGGACCAAATATAGATGTACGTTGACAACCGTGTAAGTGAAGAGTACATTGATGGTGTCTATGCCAAGTAGAATCTTTGTGTAAGAGAGAATTTTTCTTTGTGAAAAACTTATCTAAGTATGTAGGCTTACTCAAACAAGAAGAGTAAAACATTAATATTGGAAAAACCTATTTTTATTTTATGAATATTGTGAGTGAATGTGTTTCATTCTCTTTTGTTTCTTTTAGTTTTCATGCTGAAAAAATCAGAGTTTTTACAAGTGGGTTCGAGCAGATTTATAATTTTCATATCTTTAAGTGTGCTCATAATCTAAGGAATGTATATTAATAAATTTTAATCCCATATTGTAAATCTATGCTGACAAATTTTCTCAGATTTATTGCACTTGTGTAAGTCATTGTTTCAGCTAGCCTTTGAAGCTAAATTGGAATGTCAAAATTTGAAAATCTGAAACTTCAATTGGAATATGCTTCAAATATCAAAAGGGGGAGACCTCCAAAAGACTTCAAGAGTAAGATTATTTGATAGGTAAGCTAGCTAGCTTGCATTGCAGGAAGAATGGGGGAGGCAAGGATAGGGGAATGCACAAGTGCGCATGCGAGGGGAGAGGGGTAAGGTTTGACTACTCCAATTCTCGTGAAGTTGGTGATGATAGGGGAGATCAGGCGATTGAGATGGGCTTAACTGTGGTGCATGCATGTGGTCGTGATTGCGATCAAACCATGCACCTGCCTCGCCCATGCTTGCTTGGACTAGCCCCTTGATTGGAAGGAATTTCAAGAGGATTCCAATATTTCAAGAGGATTCCAATACTCAGGTATTTTTTTATGTTGGTTGTTTGATTTGTTTATTTAAGTTGCATAATTTCTTTGGAATTTTCCTATGCACTCAATTTTACATGAAATTAAACATTGCCTCAAAGCTCTTGGAAAAATCTATGTTTTTTTCCTATGGTATAATCAAACATGTACTTATTGCAAATTCCTACGTTTCTCAGTCCTATAGGATTCAAGAGTCCATGGCATTGCAATTCTACCTTTTTTATATTCCTGTGTTTTTAGAATCCTGCAAATCAAAGATCGAGACTCCAAATGTTTATTAGGGCATCTCCAATAAGGTCATCTTAGTCGTTTCTTAGCCTTGCCACATCAACAAATTAATCTTATATGGATAAGAGATAATAAGGAGAGAGAATGTGTCATCTCTTATTCAAGAGATAACCTGAGCACGCAAACCGTCGCACATGAGAGAATTGCGAGGGAGTGTGAACCAGAAGTTGTGGTGAAATAATAATAAAATAGTTATGACATTGATGATAGAGACAAATTATTGGAGAAGTGTGCCTATAGCATTGACAAAATTAAGAGACCAACCATTGTACATGCCATTAGCGCCTCGATGTCAGATGGGGAACTATATTTGGTTTGCTCTCACATGCATCACAAGATAATGCGCTCGATCGGTATAGCTAATCAGAGTGTGAATGACTTATTCAAAATCCTCTTTTTTATTATCAACTCAATATAACAAATACACAAACTCACAATCTCATTAAAGCCAAGAGCCAAAGAACACAACCAACAGATGGTTTGTACTGCAAACCATCTATGATAGTCAATTATCACAGGCGATTCAAAACTATCGGTGATGACCTCATGTCAAAACTGACATATAAATTTAGACGACTCACTAAACCATCTGTGATGACCTTTTATGTAGTATACCTGTAGCACCCTTCCTCTCTATTTTGATTCAAAGGAGAAGCCCCTATGGACCGCATCTGTCATGCATCTAAACTTGGCTAGCATATCATTCTACGTGGCAAAACTGTCCACTTATTGCACCACATGGATAATATCACCATGTGAAACTGGACCAGAACGCTATTTGAACTAAATTACAAAGTTCAATTCAAAAGGCTAAATGTTTGTTTTCATAATTCTGTGTGTTGGTGAACTTTTAAACAAAATTTAGGATGTTATGACTTTTTTCATTAGTAATACTATACTTAGTGTAGAAAATACTTATGTAAGGATCATCGAGCCAAAAGACTAAGTTGAAACCTATTTTACACACGTAGCACAATCATCCCACTGCAGTTCCATTTTAAATCAAACTAGACAGGCTAAACTCGTAGGTTTACCTGGCACATGGCCATATTGGTGGTGATCGGTTCGGCTGAAAAGCTCGTGGCTTATGGCTGAAAACACTGTAGCTGACAGAGGCTTATTTAGCATAATTAAATTTAAAAAATTTAAAAATAAAAAAATATGTTAGCCCATTACGTATAATACAAACAAATACGGGAAAAAAAGAACCGGCAAAAAAACTCAACAAAAAGCCAAAAGTTCAGAAAAAGACGAAACTTATGAATAGTGAAAAATAAGCCAGAAGTCAGAAGCCGAAGCCGAGTTGATCAGGGCCGCACCTTCTTGTACTTGCGCAGGCGTATAAAATCAACAGCTAGCTAGGCAGCTAGCACAGTAAAACACCCTTTATTTATCATTTGTACATGCAATACTAAAAGCCTTGCTGCCTTGTCGCCCTATAGCCTCTGTAGACCTCGTTTGTTCGGTTTCAGTTTTTGGTTTTTGTTTCTAATTTATTATTTCTTAATTTTATTTATTCAGTTTTTTTGTATTTTTGTATTCGTTTGTATTATCTGTGATGAGGTAATCTGTTTTTTTTCTATTTTTAACTTTTTAAATGTAATTACGCAAAAAACACTAATAGATGTAGTACAAAATAAACAGTTATTTTTGTATTCGTTTGTATTGTCTATAATGGGTTAATTTGTTTTTTCTATTTTTAATTTTTTTAAAAATATAATTACGCAAAAAAATACTAGAAGATATAGTACAAAATAAACTAGTTATAATAGAAAATAAACTATAAACTATTAAAAATAGCTTAAATGAGCAGCCCCGTAGTACACCGGAGTACGTGCGAATTGACGTCGGCACGCTGCACGTCGTACTGCAGCCTCTGCATGCTGCTATACACTGCAATTAGCAAACGAATCCTGCAAGGGTGCAGCGCGGCACGTACCGTACACGTCCGTCCGGGCCGGCCGGTCTCTGCGTCTCTCTGTTCAACTAACGCGGCAAATTAGTCCACGGCTGGGTGCTTTGCCTCGCGTAGTCGCGTTGCTTTTTTTTTTCTTCTTTTGCCCCGCCCGCCTCGGCCTGGCCTACGCACGCTCCTACGCTGCCCCTTCCAGCTCCCCGAGTAAAAACGGAGTGGGTGGGTGGGGGATTGGAATCGACCGGAGGTTATCAGCAGATTGAGATAGGCTGAGAGAGACGAGAGAGAGGCGGACCTTATCAGCAGCGCCATCCCCATCCCTCGCCGTCCCCCTCCTCGCGCTGCCTGCCTTTAATTCGGCGCTCCCTCCCGTCTCCTCCTAACTAGCCAGCCTCTACCCGTGCACCAGCCGCCGCCGCCGCCACGTTCATGTTCTTCTGGATCCCGCCTCCTGCTCCTGCGCCTATAAAGACAGCCTCTTTGGCCCTTTCGCCTCCTCTTCCTTGCTGCCGACTGCGCCGCGGGGAGGTTTCTTGGTGCTAGCTGCCGCGTCTAAATCTGCTGCTTGCTTCTGCGCGCGCGCCGCGGCGGCCGGACAGGTTGCAAAAGCAAGCAGCATTCCGGGGTCGGTGAAGCGGGAGGCCTCTGCAGCTAGCACAGCGCCTTCGTCGAGGGGAAGCTTGTGCTGGAGGGTAAGGAGCAAGAGCGAGATTTACCAGTTAGTGCATCATTACTTGCTAGCTAGCGTGCTCTCTAGATAAGTCGTCAAGTTGAAGACGCCAAGGGTGGTAGACAAGCTCGCGGAAAAGATCTCCCATTTTGTTTTTGCTTTGCTTTGTTTTTCTTTGCTTTGTGTTGCTGCTCGCTGTTTGGTTTCGGTTTCGTGGTTGCGCTGCACTGTGGCATGCAAATTAAGCTGCTTTATAAGGGGCAAATGCTCGGTGTGTCCAGGCAGGTGTAGCGGCGGTGGTGAAGCACTGAAACGAAGTAGGAAGGCGAGGAGGGCGACCAATCGACCGAGAAGCTGGCGGCCGGAAAGTGGTGGGAGCGGCCAGATGACACGGCCATGGCCGGGATGGACCCGGGCGGGGGCGGCGCAGGCGCAAGCAGCTCACGCTACCTCCACCACCTGCTCCGCCCGCAGCAGCCTTCGCCGCTGTCGCCCACCTCCCACGTCAAGATGGAGCACTCCAAGATGTCACCTGATAAAAGCCCAGTGGGCGATGCGGAGGCAGGCGGAAGTGGAAGCGGCGCCGGCGTTGATCAGCCGTCGTCGTCGGCCATGGTCCTGGCTGAGGGCGGCGGCGGATCGGGCGGGCCCACGCGGCGGCCGCGCGGGCGCCCGCCGGGGTCCAAGAACAAGCCCAAGCCGCCCATCATCGTGACGCGCGACAGCCCGAACGCGCTGCACTCGCACGTCCTCGAGGTCGCCGCCGGCGCGGACGTCATCGACTGCGTCGCCGAGTACGCGCGACGCCGCGGCCGCGGCGTCTGCGTGCTGAGCGGCGGCGGAGCCGTTGTCAACGTGGCGCTGCGGCAGCCGGGCGCGTCGCCCCAGGGCAGCATGGTGGCCACGCTGCGGGGCCGGTTCGAGATCCTGTCTCTCACCGGTACTGTACTGCCACCGCCCGCGCCCTCCGGCGCGAGCGGCCTCACCGTGTTTCTCTCCGGTGGGCAGGGTCAGGTGATCGGCGGGAGCGTGGCGGGCCCGCTGGTCGCCGCAGGGCCTGTCGTCCTGATGGCGGCTTCGTTCGCGAACGCCGTGTACGAACGGCTGCCGCTGGAGGGGGAGGAAGAGGAGGCGGTCGCGGCTGCCGCAGGAGCGGAAGCGCAAGATCAAGTGGCACTGTCAGCTATACCCCAAGGGCAGCAACCAACAGCTTCGCAGTCCTCCGGTGTAACCGGGGGCGATGCCGGCGGCGGCGGAGGCATGTCTCTCTACAACCTCGCCGGGAATGTGGGGGGCTACCAGCTCCCCGGGGACAACTTTGGAGGATGGAGTGGCGGCGGAGTCCGGCCACCGTTCTGACTTCTGATCCATGGCTTGCAACAATTCACATTCTCATGATGAATATATCACAAAGTTTCAAATGGCACAGAAGCTCTTGTCATCCTATGCTGACTGAGAGCTGCAAGCTTATGGAGCTTAATTACAACATGCCTGCTGGATTGTTCATTGGAGAGACCTTTGATCTTGGTGCTATACACGTATGCACCATGCATGCATGCGCTGCAAAGATTGGGTGATTATACACGAGGAAGATTTATTGGAGGTAATCAGATTTAATATGTTCAGGGAGGAAGGCGATTATTCAAGGGACAAGAATAACCTAGAGATGGATTCATTCAAGATCAAGCTCGCAACAAATTAAAGGTCAGTGAGATCCAATGTTTTGTGTTTCCAGCAGCAACAAGTGTTTTTTTCTTCTTTTCATTTGTAATGTGGTATTCTATTCTGGTTGTATCTTGCTGTAGAATGATGTTAATTTCTTGAAACTTTTGCTTCCCTTCTTTTCCACCGCTGTACCTGTGCAACATCGAAACTCTCATGTGAGCCATGGTGACACACAGTTTCACATTCACAATTTGTTGTTACTGGATGTTTTACGGTCAATTCTTGAACGGCCTCGACCTGGTCAAAATTTCAAGCCTAGATGGGTCTAAAGCATGTGTTTGGAACACTGTTCTTAAGAGAGTAGCCTCCCTGTCTCGGTCCATCCAGTTCTTGCACCTATGAAGAAGAGCCACAGGATAGTACGAGTAAGCTTTGGCTGCAGAGATCCCTCTCTCTAATTGTTTCACCTGCCGCTGTTTTCAATGGCTTCTGGATCTCTGTCACGTCCAGTGTTCAGTCAATTTGGCCTTTCATAACTTAGAATTATGCGTGTGTGATTATATTAGAGCCAGAAGACTATGACTAGCTGGGGTTAGAGCTAAAGGGGTGTGGCAGTCAGTCAGTGATGCTACTGTATCATTTATTGAACCTGCAGACTGCAGTAGGGGAAGGAAACTGACCATAAGTTGCAAAGCCCAAAATTGACACTAACACTACTGCACGATTCTCACCATCTGCTAGTACTACACTGCATCTTGCATTCTCCAAGTACAATTCTGGAAAGAGGAAGCTTTCACTTTTGCATAATCTGTGGGGAGGCCAGGAAGGCCTTCAGCTTTGGAACTTGCTCAGGGCTTTGCAGCTTTTCCTTCCTTGGAGATGCCAATCCAACACCTTCTTTATAATTTGGTCAAGCCCCGCCCGCGCCCGCCCATGTCCGGCACACTTCAGATGTAAATATGCCGTTCTGGGGCCACTGCATTCAAAACGAGAGTGTTGGTGCGATTTGCAATTTTTTTATGCCAAGTCATACTGTTGGAGTATACAAGAATGAATCTTGAATTCTGTTTTGAATATGTTCAAAAATCTACAAAAATGAAGAAGGTGAAACTTTTTTCTGGAGGAAGCAAAACTTGATACTTCCCATAGTCTTTCCCTAGCCATCTTGTAGCACTCCATTTAGCTGTATAACATGCATGAAACTGCTTGCTGCAATGGGAAACTACATTTGCTGTTATCGATAAGTCAAGAAGAGAGGTTAAACATGAAATATTAACTCATTTTTCGATTTTTTGTGTGTTCAGTCCTGAATATCCTATGAATGATAGCTGTACCTTGCAGCTTTGCCTTCAACAGAATTAGCTTAGAGAAAATAAAGAATTAATATGCAAGTAATTTCAAGGAGCCACAGACTATATACATGTCAGCATTGTTCGCTGATGCAATGAATTGTTGGATTTACTCTTGCATTGCATGTATTTCTAGTTTGTTTTTTTTTTCACCAGTGCCTTTTTTGTTTTGTACAACTAGTCTTAAATTACATGATGGTTTTGGGGATTGTTGATGGCTTCAATCAGGGAGAGTTGTTTAAAACATGATTAGAAATTCCCATCCTACGATATTGGAAATTGCTATCGTGTTAACACGTTTGGCAAGCAATGTGAAGCTAAGAGCTTGCTTGGTTACCTATCTGATGCTCCAATGATTTATGTAATCAATATCTAATTAGAAGGCCTTAACCGTTGGTTTTTATCTAATCACATTCAAATCAAGCGTTATATTGCCATTTTTCCTAGTGTTTGTTGAATTGAGTTACAAAATCTATGCAAGTAAAGAAAACATGGGAGAATATATGTGCTTCTTTTTTCTCAAACATAAAAAATATGCATATGATATGTGTTGCGAACTCCTGAAGCATATTCACTCGGTATCACATTGCAAGGATCTTTTGTGAGGCTAATATTCTCATGATATTTATTTGTCGATGCCAAATCATAAATGGATCCTGGACACTTTTCAAGTCCTATATATTGTGCATGCATGATAAGGGTTCACTAATCCTCCCAGTCTCAATAGAATGCAAGGGACGGAACTCTCTCCCTCCCTCTCTCTCTCTCTATATATGTGTGTGTATGTCAAACTCAGCAGCGCATATATATATTTACAAGCGCGCTGTAGTCTAATAAGCTAGAAGAAGTTTTACGACTAATAAAGGTTGCCGGCTGGGGTATATGTATATACTTTGCAATTCGACCAGAGACCAACTCGTTACCGGCCGGTGGAGCGACAGAACGTACGAGAGCTCCTCTAGGAAAAACAACACACAAGAGCTAGCCTGCAAGGAAATTAAAGCGCAACGCATGCGCAGCACGTACCGACGGTTCAAGCGAGGGAAGACGAAGCAGACAGCTTGGGGTTCACAGGTGCCCCAGACGAGACGGGTCGTGCGCGTCGAGCCTTCAACGCACGGAGAATCCATCCATGCATGTCGCGGTTTATGCCCCGGTCTTTTGGCTTTTCAGCTGAGAATCCATCCATGCATGTCGCGACGGGCAGCGCCGTGCCTCGCGGTGGAGGGCGCCGAGGGTCCAGCCGGGAGCCCTGGACCGAAGGCGCCTGCGCGAGCGAGCCGGGCGGCGGCGCGACGCAATCACGCGAATTAATCAGGGTTTTCAGATGGCCGGGTTGGTTTCGGTTAGATGGGCTGGTGGTGGGGCGCTAAAGGCCACCTGGGCGAACCAGAATTGGCCTCACCCGCGCGGTTGAGGCGTCCGGCTCATTAGACTAGCCGTCATTTTGCCTGGGCTGCTGGGAGCCAATTGGACCGCCTAGCGAGGGGAGGTAACACAGGTGGGCTAGCCACATTTTCTCAAAAAAAAAAAAGGTGGGCTAGCCACATAATTCTCTGTGCCGCGAGGTTGATTATGGGCTGTCGCGGCTCGTAGTTACGGACATGTACCCATAAAGACCACACGTTGGGGGATATGTTGCGGTTTATGACTTTGGGATGCCAATAGATATCCGTTACTTTTGTTAAAACCCATTGCTATACTATTAGATAGGGTATATATAAGAAACAAGATATCTATTTAGATTTGAGTATAGAGAGGATACTATTCACTTACCTATCTCTATCCATACCCATTCAAACATAGGGTTGAGAATGCATTTAGACTATCTATAGACTTGAACTACCTATACTCAGTTATTACTTCCTATAAAACAATATGGAAACCACTTGTGCCTGCTAATTTACACATAGTAACTCCATACACATAAAATCATTTCTAATAAATTTCAGTCAATTTTGTAAATCTTTTATGGTGTGAACACGAGATTAAAATTCTAAATACCAAAGTTTTACGAAAGCTTTATAGAAAAGCATGTGAGGCCCACCCCATGTGTGCATCTAACCCTGCCAATTTACATAGAATAGCTCCGTTACACGCATAGTCATCTCTAATAAATTTTAATTGATTTTGAAAAATTTTTGTGGTGTAAATGCAATGTTAAACTTCTAAATACCAAAGTTTTACGAAAACTTCATAACTTAACCCTTCATTTCTCTTCTCCTTTACCCACTGAGTTACTTAAACTATTGAGTATACCCTTTTTTATTTAGGTATATGTAATATCAATTCAAATGGATATAGATAAAATTGGATATAAATTTAGGCTATCTATACCCTATCCAATGGCATCTCTAATTTGGATGTGGTTTATTAGTCTAATAATAGTGATCGCTAAAAAGCTGAAAAAAAAGAGCCATAATCATACCAGGCAAAGCTAGCAATGTAGATATGTCAAAACAATACGAGTTCTCCAACGTAAATACGAGTCAATTCCCAGAACATCGATACAAGTTCTGGGGCCTAATGACGAATAGTATGCCGCTGATAAGCAGCAGAAACATTCGATAGAGAAAAAAAAATCAGTTCAGGACAGCCCGTGGCACAACGCTCACAGTGTAGCTTTCGGCACCGGCAATAATGGACTTCTAGCTGGCCTGGTGGTTACTTCAGCCTGGGACAGTCAATCGGTCTTGCCCTCCTGTGCACCGACCTCCTGAAGATAGTGCTCGGCGTCCAAAGCGGCCATGCACCCTGTATATACCGAATTAGAAGTTTGACATACTAAGATGCTCAGCAGAAGGCACCAAGGCCAATTCCGTAGAAAGGATCTTGTCAGCCGGCACCATGCATAGACAAAATTCTTGCAACAGGCACAAAGCTTTGAATCACACTTCTGAAACTACTAGCACAAAAAATGGGGTTCAGCTAATACTACCATGTAGAGCATGGCTCAACCAACATGAAATTTTTGGTGAAACACTCCTGGTTAAATGACATGGAAAAATTTTGTGCGCAGTAGATGCATCTCATTTTCAGAATTTTTGCTTGACACAAAAGGTAACAAATAATTCTTTCCGATGTACTGATGTATATATGAGATACTGCTCTCATTCTACTCGAAGGATACTGACCTTATTCCCTATTTTCACTAGCCAACCAAACATGAAGGATATATAATCAGCGGTGTGTGGTTCATGTACTAAATAAATGGTGGACTTCTCCAAGTTGCTTTCATTGTAATGCTGATCCTTTGATTTTGAGCATTTCGCTAAAGCAAACATCAATCTCTTAACTTGAAGCATTTCTTAACTAAATACTTTTATTTGGAGTATTCCTCAGCCAAGACCATACTAGCTAAGTTGATATTGCTCGATAAAGCCGCCCTTAGTCTATTATGTTTATGTCCATCCAGAGCTCCTGTTTACGGAGGACACAGGGAAGTTGAACCCAGTATGTGGTCTCTCTGTTCACCTCATTCTTTTATACAATAAACCCAGACTCCATCCTCTAATAAGATTTATATTATCAGCATTAACCTATACCACTGTCAAGTAAGTGGCAAGGAGATGCAACTAGACATCCCTGAAAAACTCAGCTGAAAATATATACTGCCAAAGGATGAGTATGAATGATATTTCAGTAACTAGATCGACCTTTCGAAGTTTAAACATGGAGTTCATGGATGCTCTTCATAAATCAATAGCCACATGAAAATGTAACTTGTATTCCATTAAATATAGCTACCACAGTATTGAGCATGCACACTCCGACAAGATTAAAACACATCACAAATGTGAGGATAAATGTACTTACATGCTTGGTGAGGGTCCTAGTTTGACTAATAATTTTGACACGGAATCTTCCTAAGTTTATTAATACAGCACTGTGTTCACTTGAGTGCCACAGCCATGCAATCACAATAACATTCCCCAGTTGCTCCAAATTCAGAAATCTTATGAACCAAAGTACTGAAATTCTGAAAAGCAATCTTCTAACATAAACAGAGAGTGGCACCTTCTTCGTTCCTAGAATAAATTCGAAATACTTTAAACTAACTACATGAAGACTTCCCTTGAAATCTTAAAAAAAAGCTTTCCTCCCAGTTCAACAATTCCTTGATCAACTATGAGTTGACATACCGAAGCAGTTATGGGCAGCAACATACAAGAATTTCAAAGTTGCCAGCACAATTGTTACATCTCGTGAGCTAGTTTTTAGTATAATGCTGTGCTATATGCGTAATCAAACTCAATTGTTATGAATGATAAAAAACTACATCTGATTATCACTAGAAATGAAGACAAATTCCACAATACCTTAATAAAGCTCTGCTTCTAAATATGATACTCTCACTACATAGCCACAGCCAAAACTAAGCAACTGAACAAGTGAATATTGAATTATAGATGGTTTCTAGTGCAATTCACATGAGCACAGAAGCAACTAATCCCAGTCCAGAGCATGTGTATAAAACTACAAATATTGATCGCTAGTAACTCAAAATCATCGATTTATATAGCGGCATGATAATACTACCTGATCCAGCGGCAGTGATGGCCTGGCGATACTTCTTATCCTGCACGTCCCCAGCTGCGAAGACCCCCTTCACACTGGTGTCCGTGGAGCCCGGCTTGGTTGCCACATACCCATCAGCATCGAGCTCAAGCTGCCCACCGAGAAACTTGGTCGCCGGCTCGTGCCCGATGGCGAAGAAGAGCCCGGCCACCTGAAGATCGGAGACCTCACCAGTCACCACGTTCTTGACCTTGACCCCAGCCAATGGGCCGCCTCCTGCGCCGCCGTAGGCCTCGACGACCTCAGAGTCCCAGACGACCTGGATCTTCGGGTTGGAGAGCGCCCTGGCCTGCATGATCTTGGAGGCGCGGAAGGTGTTGCGGCGGTGGATGATGTACACGTGGGAACCGTACTTGGTGAGGAAGTTGGCCTCCTCCATGGCGGAGTCGCCGCCGCCGATGACGGCGATGGGCTTGTTCCGGAAGATGGGAGCGGCGCCGTCACAGACGGCACAGGCGGAGATGCCGCGATTCCAGTAGGCATCGGACCCGGCGAAGTGGAGGCGGCGGGCGACGGCGCCAGTTGCAACGACGACCGCGTCGGCGAGGACGGTGGTGGAGTCGGAGGCGACGCGGAAGGGGCGGGCGGAGAAGTCGACGGTTGTGACGGTCTCGGTGAGGATGTTGGTCCCGAAGCGGAGGGACTGGGCGCGGCAGCGGTCCATGAGTTCGGCGCCGAGGACGCCATCGGGGAAGCCCGGGAAGTTCTCGACGTCGGTGGTGGTGGTGAGCTGGCCCCCCGCGGCGATGTCGTTGGCGAGCCAACCCTCGAAGAGCACGGGCTTGAGCTCCGCGCGGGCCGCGTAGATGGCCGCCGTGTGCGCGGCCGGGCCGCTGCCGATGATGCACACGCGCGTGCGGAGCGGCTTGGTGGCGGATCCGTCCATGGCTGCTCGGCTTGGCGGCGGCGGCGGTCGAGGGGCGCTCGCAGACTGAAATTACGCTTCGCACCTCGTCAGACTAAACCACACTTCACAGTGCCCTAAGGGGCATCCACACACTGAGGCTACCATCCAGCGGTGGTCTCGTAAAGAGAAAATATTATCATATCAATTTCAACTATTATATAAAAAAATTTCCACAGTGCATAATAGTTTAAAGTGATAACTTCAATTATATAGTTCAGTTTTCTACTTTTTTTTACTTGGTTAGTCCCCACCCACCCACCCACCGCACTCATCTCCTCCTTCCCGCATCTACATTCCACCTTGACCTCTTCGCTCCTTCCCGTATCCAAGCGAGACATGCTAAGCCAGCCGTACTTCACTCCTAACGAGTAGCCCACTTTCCCCCTTTCGGTGATCCTCATCGCACGGCGCCCGTCGGCATGGCCTACTCTGGGGGGCGGGGCGGTGGCAAGCTGTCAGCTGTCGACGCCATCCTCACCGAGGCCGCCGATATGATCGCGCTCAAGCAGATCACCAAGCTCAACACCGTCCACCTCGCCGATAACTCCGCCCTCCCCCTCCAATCTCGAGTCCCTCTTTCGCAAGCTCAAGTCCCTCCCCACCGTCACCACCGCGCCTGTCAAGACCTTGGCACGTAGCACCACCGCAACCGAACCCTCCTGCACCTGCACTGGCTGCACAGACAGTCCAGCCGGAAGGTCCGAAGGCTGCCCAGAAGAAGGAGAACTCTCTGTCGTAGATCTAGAGGTGTGGTGCCCTTTTCTCTCTCCATATCTCTGTGGACCACTTTCTCTCTCCCAAACCACCGCAGCTTATATAGGCCTCTCTAACACACTGCAAGCCACCACCTTTCCTCCTCTCCTTCAGCGTGGCTTGGCTCCAGGGGCGGACCCACAGGGTATGCCGGGTGGGCCACGGCATACCCTGGGGCCCAGTCGGCAGCTGAACCGGTTCGCCTAATCGCCTGTCGCACGCGCCGCCTCATCCTCAGCGTCTTCGTCTGCGTTCCACCCGCAAGCGAGGCCGGCTGCCTCCCTTCCCGCCTGCGTCTGCGACTCTGCGTGCCGGCGCCCGGCTGTGAGCTGTGACAACCGCGTCACCCGCCTGTGAGGGCCTCCTCCTTCGCGTCCCCCTCTCTCTCGTCCTTTACGCCTCGCTTCGGTTTGAGTTGGGGCCGTGGTCTGTGGATGGGGAATCGGATCCCGGAGCCTGCGTCTTTGGAGGAGCTAGCGATTTCGTTGTGGTTGTGTTGGTTTTGATTCCTAGCCGTAATTTGTTGGTGAGAGGAGAAACTAGTGCTAGATGCAGCCTTTTACACGAGGATTTGGTACTGTGGCTTGGCTTAGAGTTAGGAGCTGGATTTGATCAGCAAGTTGGTATGGAAGTATGGAACTGATGGGTTTGTGAACATAGTGTGGGATTTATATATATTTTTTTTACTCAAAGGCGAGTGCGATTTACATTATTGGCTGCGAGGAAGACTGGAAAGAGTCTTACGTGAATCAAAACAAGAGTGATCGGAAAGGTGTCTCATTTAATGAGTGCGTTCTTAAGTTTTTTTTTTGGTTTGTTGGGGGATTATGGTTGAAGTTTCACATGATCAAGGATTTGGAGTGGCTGAGAGTGGAGCTGTAATGTTTAGATGGAAAAAGGTGATAAGGTTCAAAAGCTAGGAAAACATCAGCTACTGTGCTTGAATGATTGCTACTATTTTAGTTGTCCATGAATTTTCGTTGAGATTGCAGGTGGAGCATCGTATGCCTCAATTTTGACATTTTTCTTCTGCCTGTCATCTGTGTGCAGAGTTAGTGCAAATAATAACCCCCCAGATACTAAAACTAGTCCGAATTTCATATCTTGTTGATGTATATATGAAAACTGAGGACATAACACACATGTTTTTTTATAACAAACCTACGGATGACTTCTTGTATTGTTTATGAGCTTGAAAATTTTCACAAGAGTATCTTCATCTGATTGCTTGCTTGGAATGCCCCTCTTACAGAGATCTTGGTAATTTGAACTTATCTGGTCATCTGGTGTCTGAGCTTGGGAAATTGGAGCATTTGCAATATCTGTAAGTTCTTCTTCATGTGTTTTGGTTCTTTTTGCTAGTTGCTCTCAATATTTTTTTTCTACTGCTGTTGACACATATACTTCTCTATCATTTATAAATGCCGTTATGTGTTCCTTGAAGTGGTTGATGAGTACCATATATGTTGCAACTTGCTAACACCAATAATAGCATCTGATCATCATACTACTTTCGTTGAGCGGGATATTTTCTTTGAAGTGGATGAAAATGATATAATCGAGACTTTTATATCCTTTAAAAAGCGTAGGCCAAAAAAGTCAGACAAGTAGTATTGTAAGTCTCTTTTATGTATATTTGAGACTATTAGTATGGTGTTTGAACTATTTATATTGTAATTTGTGCAAGTTTCCAATTTAATCCTTGAATTGAAGACTTATTATATTATTTAGTGCCTGTATACTGAATTACGGTGCAAATTTTACAATTATTTACCGAATCGACAAATGGTTTTACCGAATTGCATATGAAAATTTTGGTGCGGCATACCCTTTGGTAAAATCCTGAGTCCGCCACTGCTTGGCTCTGACATAGACTAGCAAGGCCACCGTCCAGAGTGGAGCACTGTGATGCTCTAAGCAGCCAAGCAATGACCACAGTGAGACAGTGTTAGTGAGACCACCAATGTGGTGTGCTCGTGTGGGCGTCAGATTCTCAGCGTATTCTAGTACCAAATCAATCGGCACCGTAGATTTCTTGGCTTGGGATCCTTGTGTCCGTCAGTCCGTGTGACTCCACAAGACTTTGGCCTTTGGGTGTTAACAAAATGTAGAAATCCGCACTACGAGAAATCATAATCTACACGACTACACGTTCTATAAAATTCACAAATCAACCATAAAGCATGAGTCAAGAGCAAGTGTTGTGGTATAAATGTTGTTTAAGCTAGCACACCAGAAAAACACTATGATTTTGGATGGTAGTACAGACAAGCAAATGATATTAACAATGTTCAACATCAAATTAGCACTGTGGTGTAACAACACAAGTAAATCAGGGCTGAAGATCATTTGCTAGTTCGTATATGTACTTGTTCCGACTTGCTTCATTGCTCTTCGTGAGCCGGAGGTGGCGAGAAACAATGATGTTTCCTCTGTTTTTCACATAGAAATCCAACAAATCAACAATTAGAAACTTTCATTGCATGACACAAAGGGAGGCACTTATCGCTGCACTACTATTGCCAACCGATGCAGGGGCGGAGTCAGAAATTAGGCGTAGGAAGGCCAGGGGAAATATGATGAAAGGAATTCCATATCTAGTGCAAATATTCTATGCGATATGCATTGACCTATTGTTGGACTTGAGGGATCTATTTGTAATTTCTAAATTTTGATTGGATTAAAATGAAAAATTGAGTCCGATGGAATCCACCTATCATAGAAAGAGACAGAGAGAGGAGAGTGGCTTATCCAAACAAATCCATCAGGAGGGCTCTATCCTCCTGACTCCTATGGCCTCTTCGCAGCTCTCTTGGATGTCTACTCTAGCGACGTCGTCATGCCCTCTCCTCCTTATATGTTAGTGAATCCCACCCAGGAAAAAGTAGATTGGAGAACTACTCTTCCTTCTCTACCCCATCTACTACCACTTGATTCATAGCAATAGATTGATCTAAGGAGATGGAACCTAGCACAGTTGTTCTCGTCGTTGACCTATTCATCGACGACGGCTATGGGTTGGCTTCCCCTTTAGCAACCTGCAGTCTTGTTTGGGGCTTCAGTGGAAGGCGGAGATTGAGGAGCCGATTGAGGTGGATTGACTGGAGTCTTGCAGAACCCCAGCTAGTCTTCTCCTCAGCTGTGGTCTGGTGGTGGTGTCCGTGATTGCAATTGGGGTCTGGCTATGAATTTGGTGTAAGATTGCCTTGCTCATGCACTTAGTCGGTGTGTGTTTCTCTATTGTCTTGCGCAGCAGCTCGTGGACCTTGATTCCACAGTTTGGTGTGCCCTGATTGTGGAGAAGGGCATTGTATCTCCATGAACCACATTGATCACATCACGACATAGGGGCAGCGATAGGTTTACTGGGACGACATCAACCTCAACGTGTATTGCTGTGCTTTCTTCTTGGTGGCTTTGAGTTCCATCACTTCAGTGAGTTGTTTTTCTATTCTGTTCTTGATTAGTTATCTTGTTTAGTGTGTCGTACTAGTGAATTTTGCTATTTATCAATTTTTGAGTAGCACTAGTATTGGGTGACTGTGCATGAGAATTTGTGGGATTAAAATTGCTCAATGAGGATATTTTATCTAAGTGAGATTAGTATGATAATTTAGAATCATTCGGCTAGTTTTTAGTTATCAGACATTAGTTCATTTGTTGTCCTGTTACTTACTGTGGCATTAATATGTTAATTGCTTATAAAGTAATTGCAATTCAATTTAACTGGCATTGTTGCATTGCCATTAATTATTGTGGTAAGTTGTACAACTCAAAACTAGCAAAATATTTAGAAAATATCACTCTGTTGATTCAATTAGACTATTATGGCGAGGAGGCCTTGTTTTATTACAAGAGCAGCCTAACATCTGAGAGCAAAATAAATTATAACAATTTAAGTATTATGCTAATTGTTTATTTTCTTCCCTTTAACTTGTTAAGTATGTTTTGACCTCTAGATGACTTGAGAAAGAATTATATAACTGCAAATATTTTGTCAGTGCTCATGTCATCTCTTTGCTATTGGAATTGTACTTTCATTTTTCATAATTAAATTTGAAATTATGCTAAAACTGCTTAAATTCAACGCCTATTTGATTTGAATATCAAATCAATAAACAAATTCCTTTAAACTTAAATGCAGCCATAAGAGAGTAGTTTGAAAGCCATGGAATTCCAAATCCCAACACATACGAAGCTGAAAAGAAAAAAATGGGCATTTTTAATATATCATGTACGGATCCGTGATAAAAACTAAGAACTAATTTGAAGACATCAAGATTACCTCGATCGGTACGGTAGGTTTTGGCGAAGCTGTGTATGGCATATATCATTATCTTCATGCTTAATGTGCAAAGTTACAAAAGATTACTAGTTAGATGATTGCAGGATATGTACAAATCATGTATTCCTATGATATGCTCACTGTTTGCTCACAAATGAAATCATCTAGATGGCGAGAAAGGCAGCCAAAGAAACATAGAGACATAGGGGAAAAGATGAGAGCCGAACTTAATTATTTTCTAGTGATATGTGGGTCTTGAATTGTGAAAAAGATGTGGGCAGCTCATGGGCTTGTTAGCTTGTCTTAGCTTCGCTCTAGCATCAAGTCTAATTAACATGGCTTGTCAAATTAATGAAGCTGAAGACCCCATAATCACATGGACACTCACGAGATCATAAGCCGGGCCCTGATCCGATGTTCAGTTTATTAGTACAATGATGATATGTGCACTTGTCTATTTGGATTTGGTCATTCTAATGTGTCCCTGCTCCTTTGCTGAACGAAATAGATGGTTGAGCTTGGGAAACACATGCACAGGATTACAGGAACATGCTGCCGACTTTCCACTCCTTTTTGTTCACGGAGCTTTTCAGAATTCAGATACGACTTATAGGACTTCGCTTCTTTTTTTTTTAAGGGAGGCTTCGCTTTTGGTTGTAGCGAAGGTTCATAGTTCAGGCGCAGCGTTTTGTTCAAACGGACAAGAATAAACAAGAGATCCTCTGGCCATTTATAGATTTCTCGTAGCGAATCCACGATAGGAGTTACGGCAATGGGCTTGTCTATTACCTGCGGGCCTCAACTCATTTCCCCGGCCGTGCATTTTTTTTCTCCCTCAGGAATGGACCAGCTGTGCATTTTTACCATGCGTTTAGCACTACCTTTTTTCTTAGCAAGCATCATACTACACTAGCTCATATAAAGTTTTCTGGATGGTACAATTGCACTTCATAACAACGTTAAACACAACGTATTGGTGACCTAGTGCTTTCACTGAGAGAGAGTAACTAGGACCAAACAGCAAAGATAAACCAGCATTATCCACAACACTAGCTAGCTACTGGCTTGAGCAAGGAGCTAAACTGGCATGACACAAAGATCTGTTAGGCCAGACTTGTTAATTGCTTCTGGAATTGGTGGGAAACCACCCCATTGCCCGGCACAAAAAGGAAGCATCGATCGTCGGACTTAGTCTCATCATCACTCGCTTTCAGCAAGAGAAAAGGGACTGCACATCCACGACAAGAACAAAGAAATAGCACTAGCTAGCATCGATCCTATCTCCTTTGCACTTTGAACAATAAATCTTTGAATCTTCTTGTTCCGTCCTTTTCTATCAAATTAAATCCCTTGGACCTTGATGGTGGTTCGGTGAAGGAAAACCACACACCAAATTAAGGTCAACTCTAACATAGGACTAAGCACGGCAAAATGGGAAAAGTAGTACTATTGTACGCGAAGGAGGCACATACCAAAAAAATTCAACTTATGCAACTCGAATTTCACACTACATCGGTCCGTGATTACGTGTATATACCAGTACTACACTAGTTTCACATCTTTACACTCCATTTGGAACAGGTAACTTTTGTTGTAACTGTTTTGGCCATGCTCCAAGCGGAGCTTCTAATGTCTATCTCCAGGCGCCGAGCCGCTGACGCCGCCGTACTCGTCGAGCGGCACGGAGTTCCGCTTGATGAACTCGAGGCACTCGGCGATCGCCTGCGCGTAGAACGAGTTAGACCGCATGAACGAAGCCGCCGCCCTCCGCTGCGCCTTGTTCGCCGCCTCGACTGCCGGCCGGCACTCTTTCCCCCCCACGAGGACTCTTCTGCTGCCGCTCCGGGGGCAGCTGCCGCTGGTCGACAGCCTCCTCACGAGCAGGCGCACGCACCGGCCGACGAGGCCCAGGAAAGTCAGAAGCTTGGCCCGCAGCCGCCGCACGGAGAACCGGTTCCTCAGGCACAGCCGGAACCCCCTCGCCCGCCGCCACCGCCGGCCGAGCCTCGCATATCTCTCCTGCGACAACAAAGAACTCATCTTCCTCAGCTACTCCAAATCAGCCTTGTCTCACGCGGCTGCAGCTATGCAGCCAGTAAACTTTTGTGCCTTTTGTGTGCAGCGTATGCGCGCGACTACGTGTGCTCGTGTGTTTCGGTCCTCCTCCTGGGTTGTGTGAGCTGTGCCTGATGCCGGTGCAGGTCAAGTGGCGCCGGTGGGTATATATATAGCGCGCGCGGTCGGGGCCAAGGAACAAGGCAGGAAGGTAGGTTTGATCGGGGCTTTAGCGAGAGTGACGGGGGATTCCGGGACATGATGACAGGATTAGCTTGAGGGACTAATGCGATGGGTTGCTTGGGAGAAGCCAAGCCATTACGGACAAGCAAAAGCCAGGGACAATGGCGTGTCTGTGTAAAATGTGAAACGGGTGGTGTGTGTACTGTCACTGCCAACATTCCTGTTCTCTTTATTTTTTCAGTATTTTCTTCTTCCATCACTATTATAAAAGAATGAATTGGTGGTCGTACGTCTATTCTTCTTTAACCGCTCTATTCTCTTAACTTCTCACTATTCTCTACTTTCTAATCGATCAGAGCAACTCACTTCTATAATATAATTTTCTATACATTCAATGAGTTTCGTTGCAACGCACGAACACGTAAGTAGTATTAAACTAATAAATCAGTTAAAAACCATAAGCCCACGTCTCCTTTCGTGTGATTGGTTGGGTGATGGACCAAGCGGGACGTACTGGACAGACAGGGCAGTAGATCACGTAGACAGTACTAGACATGTACGCGTGCGCCCGGCTTAATTGTGGCTTGTACCTACGTACCGGCAAGCACTCTACGCAACCGCATCACGTATTGAAGAGTCCATTTTTGTTCACGTGTAGTCAAATGAGTAAGTTTAATTAGTGCTACTGGCGAGTTGGCAGAAGCTTGGCAGACTAGTTAAGCGCAATTAACTAGTACTAGCCTAAGGGATTTGTCAGGAAACCGCTCGGCACACGGTATATCAGTTTATGAGGAGGTGGATGCGTGCTTAGAAACAGGAGCGTGTTTGTTTGTATCTGCAGTGCATGCTGCACCCAGCTGCACAGTTTGATTCGTCTGCCTCCCAAGAACTGAATAAATTACAAAGAGCTGGTATCTGGACTGATGTGCGCAGCGGACAAGCTGATGGTCCTGTTTTTTTTTTTTTTACTTCTGGCTACGAAAATCCAAATAAACAGGAACGATGTTTTAAAATGTATTATTCAAATAGGTTAAAATCGTATATATTATCTGCATCGGTATCTCTGTTATTCACTGTCCTTTCAAAAATACATAGATAAAAAAACCAATTTAGCTAAAAGCTATGATCTAAAAGAACAAGGCCAATATCCACCGGTTGGTGTACTTTGTCCTGACCGCAAACGAATTATTTTCGGGCGATATTGCTGCTGCAGTGGCCCCCTCGTGTATATTCGATCTGCTCAACGAGTTTGCTCTCCGCATCCGTTCTAGAATTTCCAAGCGCATGGCAAATGCAACGGTAAATTAATTATTATGATTATTGAAATCAACGAACTGGAGGTTACAAGATAGCCACGCTACCACAGGGCGCGGGTGCGCGCCGGCCGTACTTGCCTGGCCGCCCGCGCGATCGGGTCGTCCCAAGGATCGGTGCGGGTTAGGTGCGGCGAGACGGGAACAACAGATGGTGGCCGGGCTGCGAGCGTCACCCACACGCGGCCGATCAAGCGCGCGGCGAATTTTGTAAGCCGGGATGTCTCGGGGCGCGCAGGCTGCTTCGCCCGGCGCCGCGCCGGAATCTCGCGATTCGGCACGACCGCGCGTGCGTGTCCGGTGGCCGCTCACCTACGACCGCACGGCGCACGCATCCCCCGGCCGTGCGAAGGAGACACGCTTTCTAATTCTATCGGAGAAAAAGGGCGGACACGTGAAGTTAAGGGGACACGTCGTTTGCCTTTTGTTCGTGTAGGTTTGTTTCCTAATGCGAAGCGAAGCACCACGGGCCTGTTTGGTTGGAGGCTGGAAAAAGCTGCCTAGGTCAGGTATATATCCCAGACGTTCGATTTTGGATGCCTGGGACCAGGATATGTTGCCTGGCAGACATTTGCCTGCGAGACCTCCAACCAAACAGGCCCCACGTGTTTTCGCGGGGGCACGACGTGATTAAGAAATTAAGGTGGATGGTTTAGGACTTGTTTGGCTCGAGTCTTTTTGACTTTTGAGAACGGGGTACGTAACAGCTAAGCTGGCACTTATTCGCTCCAGTGTACAAGACCAATGATATTGGCATAGTGCGTCCGTTCGATCGGAGAGAGACAGTGAGGAATGCGCACGGTTGCTACTCCACTTCGCTCCATGACAGTATGGGAAGTACAGAATTCACTGCGCTGTGTAATAAACTAGCTAAATATTTGTGTTTTGCTGTGAATAAAAAAATTATGTTATCCTAATACGTCAAGTCGATGTTGTCGGAATTAGTCTGTACGGCTCAACCTTAGTGCTCGGCCGTGTCGTGCTACATACCCTCGGCTCTGCCACACAACTGTTAAAGCTCTGTTTTTTATTAGAGAATTTATAGCTGATGAGGATTGAATAAATCTCTAAATATGACTTTAATATTTAATTAAGACCAGAAGACCGCGTGGTCGTAAACCTTCAAAGATTGCTCTTCAAGTATCCTGGTCAGAGAAACACAGTGTTTCTCGATCGGATGACCACTCAAAGATTCTGTGAACTGGTACATGGATCCGATTTCAAAATATTCCTTCCGTGCGATGAATAAAACATGTGTCTTATCGTCTTTCATTGACAACAACTGACAATCAGACGTCCTCTCTCTGACAATAATTACCTTCCCGATTAGACGCGTTGTTTCCATCAAGTGTCTTCCCCAGCGGATAATTGACACCCTTTTAATGCTATTTACGGGGTAACGAAAGAAAACAGAAGGACAACGAAAAACATTTGAATCAAGACATGTGCAAGAAGACAATTCAGAGTCAAGTAGATTATATTGATTATATTCTTCTAGCGGGAAGAACATAGAGGCTAGAATTAGTTTTTAGGCCTTGGTAAAGGCATCTTGTAACTAGTTCATAGTAATAAAGAGCATCCACTTTCTCACCCAGTGATTTCAATCATCTTTTTCATATTATTTCGTAAGATGTGCAACTCGATTGTTGGCAATAGAATAGTGATTTGTATTTTGCTAGGTTGGTTTTTTTTCTATTTTTCTTAGAGATTTTTTAGAGACTAGTAGTGTGCCCGTGCTAACGCTACGGTAAAATACAAAACAAGGTAAAATTTGTAAAAAATAAAACGAACAAGCAAATCTAGCATGCGGTCGTAAAAGCACTGTTGCAGCCAGGATTCATGGACCACATCACCCTTTTTACGACCATGCGGTCGGAAACTCGATCACGTCTAAATCTTGTGGTCATAGCTCGCTACGACCACACAGGAAGTCTTTCCGACCACACTCACTCTCTCACAACGTGGTCGTAACCCTTTACGACTACTCAAACCTTGGTCGAAGTGCCCACCGACCGCTCAAACCGTGGTCGAAGCACCTTTCGACCATATTCAGTTACTCACAACATGGTCGTAACCCCTTACGACCACGTCTGCGAGTCTTTGGTTGTACTCGTAGTTGTTTACGACCGTTCAGAACCATTTACGACCACTCTGTGCCATTTACGACCGCTTCATAGTCATTTACGACCGCTCTGTGTCGTTTACGACCATCCAAACTGTTTACAACCACTCACCGCCGAGCTACGACCATGCGGTCGTAACCAACCACGGCGGTCGAACTCACGACCACGCGGTCGAATTTACGACCACAGTGGTCGAACCCACGACCATGCGGTCGTATTTACGACCATGTAGTCATTACGACCATGTTGCCGTCCCGACAACCGACTGAAGGTCCCGCCTGTCAGACTCTTAACCTTTTTCCGAATTTACTCAAACAGAGAGCTTCAGATGACTATAACTAATTCATTTTAACTCCGAATTAGGTGAAACAAATTTCTAAATTCATCTAAAATCAAGATCTAACCAATGGAACCGAAATCATGAATTTTAGAGTTCATTTAAATTTTTCTATAAGAGTTTGCTTGGTTTGCTTATTTTTATCCGAATTTTCGTGCACGTTAAAAATAGCATACAAGGCTTAAGAATCCTAATGGCTTAAGAACCCATCTGTTTGCATTCTCTCAGTGATCTTATCTATAATTGGCCAAGATGCCACTTTAATATCCGCCTATTTATCTCGGTACAGCTGTGTATGCTCTGCTGCAAGTTTTATTACTCTTTCCAGTCCTCTTAACTGTTGTGACCGAAACACCAAGATTTAGAAAGGAATATTAGAATTAAAATAGTCATATCTTAAGACCAACCAGAGGATTCTTTAGCTCTGAGACAGCACGCCTAGCTTGCTCCACAGTCGCATATCGCAGGAAGGCAAAACCTTTATTCTTCTTTGTGACAGGGTTCATCATCAAACGAACTTCAGTGATCTCACCAACTTCACCGAAAACTTTCCTAAGGTCACTTTCTGTTGCATCTTTATCTAGCCCCACCAACAAAAACTTCAAACTCCTTCCGCTTGCGGTGCTCTTTTACCACTTCACGATGCTCTTCATCCTCCACGTCCACGTTATGTTCATCAGCATTTTCATATCCCTCACCCTCCCCATCATCCACAATATCAGTCTCCTCTTCAACCACGTCTTCAGTATACTCTACCCCTTCATCACCATCCTCGTATTGCTCTTCATACTGCTCCAAATCCTTCTCATCGTAATCTACAACAGCCTCCTCTTCATATTCTTGCTCATCCTCGAACTCCAGTCGTTCACCTTTGTCCTCTTCTTCATATGTTTCTTTCATAGTTCCCTCATCTAAAAATGAAGCATAAGACACATAAACCTCAAAGCTCACTAAGATAAACCAGTGGAGTGTCCAACACATATATAGCAAAAAAACCCATAAAGTCACAAGTCACAACAAACATATGCTCTTTCATGCTCAATAAGAGAGTGGTTCATGTTATATTCTCTAGCATAAAAGTAGTCAAAATCCATATTTGCCATTGTTAAAGCAAAATGCCATGTAACCTAACACATTGAATACCGTTCAACCGATTAAAAAGACAACCTACAGGCAAATATGAAAGGATCTAACAAATCTAATACGCCAATACAAGCACGTTCCTCGCGAACCCATGCTTACCATCAATAGAATGATGAAAATCTACATGGCGTCCATGCTATGCAAAATAAAAGGGGTTTATTGCGGTACCATACAAATACACCAGTGGCACAGATCACATAAGAAGTATACGCTCTATACACGAAACAGGAGCAAAGAAGTATAACCCAACCATTGCAAATATGAGGGTCATTATAGCTGCTCCATTTGAGTTGGAACCAACATGTCTTCTTGCAACAAAAATACCAATGGGAACGAAGAACAATCCTCCCATTCCTGGGGTTGGCTTTCTATAGGATGGACAAATTGGCTTCCCTCTCCTCCGGAAATGATGAATCTTCATGCTATCAGCAATCGGTGCAAAAAGAAATCCAGCTAATGCTGATAGAACTGCTGATATTAAAAAAGGGTGTGTCAAGTAAAATGAGTCCAGAGGTAGTCTAACAATCCTCCAAGAACACCAGTCGACAAACAAAAGTAACATTGCTAAGAAAGCAATCAGTCATATTCATCAGCCCTTGTTGAGTTCTGCTCTTCCTATACCCTTTCTCAATACTGGCGAGCCTATGGGCAGCAACAGTTATCGCACCCTCTGCCCCCTCGAAGCGGCTCTTGCTCATAACTGGTAACTCAACATCCCCAATTGGATTTAACACAACCTCCTCGTCACTCCATTCACTCTCACTTGAATATAGAACAACACCAAATGCCTCATCACCATCGTCATGCACCAGCGAGAAATCCCCCTGGTCCTCATCAAATGCTGTGGCAATTTGGATGGGAACACACCTCCGTGCGGGTCTTGAGGCGATGCTTCTGAATTGGGACTTCTGGAAAACGGAGGGGCGGCGGGAGGAAGATGTACAGGAAGAGGTCGGAGGCAACCGCAGCGGCGGCCGGAGAGATCGCCGTAAGCGTAGGCGCGAGCGGTGGAGTAACGGCGACGCGGCAGAGGAGGCGGTGGGAGGCGCAGCCATAGGAGATGGCTCGTCGGCGGGGCGGAGGCCGGCGGGACGGCGGTAGGCGACAACGGGGTCGGGCAGGGCCGACAGCAGCAGCCCACGGCGACGGCCTCGAGCGGCGGCCCGCGCGAGAGCCGGCGACGGCGGCGGAGGAACCCGTTCCTCGAGCGGCGACCTGGGGCGAGGGTGGGGTACCCCCTGATGACGGCGCGAGCGACGACGACACTGGCGGCCGACCTCGGGCGGAGACCTCGAGCGGCGGCGATGCTGGCTGCCTTGGGCGGAAAGACCGGTCGGCCGGCGGCAGATCTGAATCTAGTCGGTCCAGATGGCGGCAGAAGACCTCACGGACAGATCTGCTCTCTGGATTTCCAGCGGCAGGGGGCAAAGCCTTCACCGTGGCTCGCGCCGTTCGCTGCAGCGTCCGATGAAACCTTCTCCTCCGCGGCAGGCTGTTGCGGTGGCGGTGACGGCTGCCGCTTCTGCTCCTCCACCTTTGGAGCCTCCTCCGCGGCCTTCTCCTCCTCGACGAGCGGCTTCTCCACGGGCGCCGTCTCCTCCGCGGCCGTCTGCGTCTTAGCCGCCCTGCCCCTCGTCGCCGGCCCCTTCCTCGGCGCCGCGGTGCCACCCCTCCTAGCCGACTTCGGCGGCATCTCCCAAATCACAACAAACCAGAAACTCCACCTGGAAATCACCAGAGAAAACACAGATTTAGCGGAAACAGGCGTCAAATCGGGAATGGCGAGGTCGGAATCCATGGGCGTACGTACCTCGTGCCCTCGTGGAAGATCGAATCGGGGAAGCGAAACCCTATAGCTGAAGCCGGATGGGGCGGACTTCAGATTGCGGAGAGCTAACACGGAAGCATGACCGGCATCTGGCCGCCGAGGATGCGGCGGAGGCGGCGGCCTTCGGGGGAGGCGGCGGAGGCGGGACCTTCGGGGGAGGCGGGGGATAAACATCTGATGAACGATCCGCGGGTCTGGAACCCAGGAGACATCGACCTGCATGCATGCAAGCCGCGAGCGTTAGGGACGTGGGAGGGGTACTGCAGATCCATTAAAGGATGACCGTCGGATATGGTTGAGTAAGGAGAGAGAATGGAGGAGAGTTAATCTGGTGCGGACGTTTTTAAGATGGTGTAATTATGGTGCATATTGTGGTGTGAACGTAGTTAAGGTCATGACTGTGGAGCAGGTAATTGTTGGGTGGATGTAGGATAATTTTAACTGGTGGTTTATAGGGGTAGAGGTAGAGATGTGAAAGGAGGGATAGATGAATTACTACTAACTCGCTTTTTTAAGTAGTAGAAATGCAACGCCAATCTTTAATGGATGTGGATCTGCTGCAACCTGGGAAATAAATGTATTCCATTCATTCAGGCATCCACAGTAGCATGGTATGCTACAATAATAGGCCGTCTACAACGCCGAAGATGATAGAGCTCAATATATGCAATCGATTTTCTGTAGCTACATGCATAGGGCCAGAACAATTGTAGCCTGCGTTCTCAGTATGGACCCTTAGAGCTCAGCAAGGCTAAAGAAGCCAGTTGACCTAGAATCTGTGTACCAAGTTAGGACTACACAAGTAGTTTAACAGGCAGATCCGTTCGTTATAGATCCCATGGAACTAGTGAAAAAGATAGGATTTACTACGGATTTGATTGCTTTAGAGCAACTCCAGTAGGGCCCTACTTGAGCCCTCAAACCTCATATTTGAGGGCTTGAGGCAAAAATAGAGGTCCAGCAGGGCCCCTACTAGAGCCCTCAAATTTGAGGAGCCCCTCAAATCTCCCCTTCAGCCCTCATTCCTAGGGGCTCTAGGCCAAGCCCTCAAATTTCTATTTCAGTCGTTTTCCCCTCCCGCGCTCCTCTTTCCCCGCCCGCCTCCCTCCCCGCCTGCCTTTTTCCCCATCGGCTCCCTCCCCGCCGCCTCCCTCCCCGCTTGCCTTTTTCCCCATCGGCTCCCTCCCCGCCTGCCTCTTTCCCCGCCGCCTCCCTCCCCGCCCGCCTCCCGGGGGCAGCCACCTCTTCCCGGCCGCCGGAGCCGTCGCTCACGCGCCGTCGTCGCCTGCGCTCGCGTGCCGCCGTCGACCGCGTCCATCCGAGCCGCCGTCGACCGCGTCCATCCGAGCCGCCGTCGCCCTCGTCCAGCCAGATCCGGGGGGATCCGTGTCCGCGTCGGCTCCCCGCGTCCGCCTGCGTGGATGGCCGCCGCCGCCTCTTCGGGCGGCCACCACCAGCCATGCGCCGACCCGCCGCCTCCTCGTCTCGCGCCTCCGTCGTCCTCGAATCCGGGCGCCACCGACCGAGCTCCTCCACCACCGGCCTCCACCGCACGAGATCCGGCGACCCCGCACCAGATTCGGCCTCGGCCCGGCTGGATCCGGCCGCCTTCCGCCCGGATCCGTCCGCCGCACGCCGTCTCCATCCACCTCACCAAGGGCCTCCCCCTCGGCTTCGGCCTCGGCTCCTCCGCCGCATCCGCTGCCGCCTCCGCCAAGGCCGTCGACGCCCTCTTCGGCTTCCACGCCGTCCAGCCGCCGCCGGATCCCGCGGCCGCCGCAGGATTTGAGCTTCGGGAGGGGAACGGTGACGAGAGAGGGGACGAAGAAATTTGTCAAGAGTGGGTCCCATGTGTCAGTGTGTGGTAAATAGATTTGAGGGCTTAGATTTGAGGGGTGCTGTTGGAGTAGAAGCAAAAAAATGGGCCCTCAAAAGTAGGGAGAGCCCTCAAATGAGAAGTAGGGGCTTAGATTTGAGGGCTACTGCTGGAGTTGCTCTTACTTGCTTAGCTTGCTTCCACTGCTACTTGCTGGAATCGGCAAATCCTCTAGTTTCTACCGGAACTCGTTACCAGTTTGTTCTTTTCTTTCCAGTTTTCCAGTACGAATAGGAAGATTTTTTAGCCCAGACCTAACACTCTCTTATGGTTGGTTACTTCATTGAAATAGAAAGTACATCTCTAACTCCTGGCTAACGCGAATCATTCAAAAACTACTTATTGGGTTGGGCAACCAACACGTGAAATCGATGCCGGGCTACACTTCCTTCAATTAATTGTTTAGGTTTACTTTGGCGGAGCATTCAATCCAGGTGTGGGAATCATTCCGACTTCATGTATTTGCCCTAGCCTGTTGGGAATGTAGGTGTAAATTGCCTAATGCCGTTGGAGGAGATCAAAACATAGGGCCGAAAGAATTCCGACCTTGTCGCCTCAGGTTCCTATCGATATCAACCTCATATTTGGACCAAGAAGCCAGTCCAGCAGCATTTCCGGCCATAAGAGCTGCAACCGATCAGCAGTTTGCACTTCGCGCTGGGCCCAACCATGCTGGGCCCAAAAAAGTCCGAAAGACAAAACTGACGTGCGAAGTGTCGAAAAGACGAAAGCCTTTCGGGCTATGGGGCCGGCGGACCGGATCGGTGCTTGGTGCGCATCGCTTCCAAATTTCCAATCCACCACCACCGCGGATTTGTTCGTTACCGCGTCTTCTAACTCTTCGTCTCCCTTGGCTTTGGATCAGGCACGCAACGCCGCCCTACTCGCCTCCCTTGCCTCGGATTGTTTCTAGTTTTCTACCATTGATCTCCGTCGATGTTGCCTAGGTCCACGAGCAACTCACATTGCCGACCGCCTGGCGAGTTGGTTCCATGCCCCTACGGTGTTCGTCGAATCGCCTCCGGGGATCGTTCCATGACCAGGGAGGGGTTCCAAACCCCAATCGCATATCACAACATCAGGTTCCTTCCCTGAGTGCCCTCCCCCGCTCTTGAATCGACGATTATTTACATGTCCGACTTCACTTTTCTCGGCCGGCATATGACAATGGAGGTTTGCCCGTACTGCATCATAAATCTTGCGAGTTGCGCCTGTTTATCTTATTAGTTCTGCATTTGAGGTTCGTCGCGACATTGACTTGCGGCTTGCGGGCTGATTCCTTCAACTATTTGGACGCATTTAACCACAAAGTGGCATCAACTTCATAAAATCAGCGTAGCCTTTTCAATGGTTGCTGGACAGCAACTGCCGGGTCATTAGTTATGTTTCTTATGAAACATTAGGTGACGTACAGTGCAACATGGCTATTTGCAATTTCAATAGGAGTTGATGATGGCTGCCTTTTCTGTTAAATGAGGGGGTAATGCACCAGCTAAAAAGCTATTGGGCCATATAAGATAGGAATACTTGCTTTTCCCGCTAGAATTTGTGACACTATTGCATACGCTTGCACCTCTTACAACAATGCAGTGTCAATATTTTCTGGCCACACGGACGGAGCGTTAGCTCGGTTGGCAAGGCTTGCCATAGATGCGTATGAACAGTACCAGACAGCTATTGTTTATATGAACAGTGCTCTCTGAGCACACACATACGTGGATGTATTTAGTGGTCAAAGTACGTGCCTGTGCTCCAAGACTCTTCGGTCTCCGTCTCGTCTCAAATGTGTACATTGGACGCACTCATGAGGATGTGTAACGTGTGTGTGCATGAATATGTTCTTGTTGTATTCATGATCTAAAAAAAATTCTGGCCACTAGAATAACAAAGTAGTAACAGGCTTGTCTATGGTTCTACTCTGCAACAATGTTCATTTTGTCAAGCGAATGGCAAATCGACTGCTTTTAGCAAGTAAGATTAGTAGTACTCCACGACACGTTTCAACTGAAAGACCAAAACTGATCGACAATCCTATCGTAATCTAGAATCGCATGTTGTGCCATGGAACACCCATAACCTACAGTATGTTTTATTCTCTCCTAGTTAGCTTGATATCAAGACATCAGACAATCTAAAGGTCTTGTGATCTATTAACTATATTTAACTCATGTACCTCTTCCATTTTATTGCCTTGTTAACCTTTCTTAATAAATTTTGAACAAACCTTTCTCAATAAATAATTGTCCACTATCATTGCTGCGATTTTGCTTGAAATGAACAGATTTGATGGTGATGGGATTACTGAAAAATTGTATTTTTATTGTTATACGCCAATGGTACTGCTATATGACTGAAACACTTGCTCAGCAAGAAGTCTAACGAACCACTTGCAGTGTAAGCACCTCACTATTACAGAAACAATTTACTAATCCTTGCTGAATTGGTTCTCTTCATAGCAGACTTTCGCAGAAACTTATGGTGGACGCAAGGTGGAAGCTTTCCAGAATTGATCTCATCCTCCAGTGAGCACAATTTGCTGATTCGGAGCAGACAAATGTTGTTTTTATGTTAAAAATGCAAAGTGAGAAGTTTAGGGTGCCTTTGGTTGAGCTTTTGGGAGCTGCTTTTGCTTCCAAAAAGCCAAAAGCCAACCAAAAGGGTGGAAATCAGAAGCTGTTTTTTAAAAGCAGCTACTTTTGGGTAGTACAGTTTTGAAAGCACCTTGGACCTTGCTTTTGGCTTTCTGCTTTTTGAAATGGTGAAAATAGAGAGTTGTTTCACAGTTGTTTCAAGGAAAATAGAGATAGGAGGTAAGTTTTATACTTGTTTGAACCAAACAGCTTATAGCTTTTCCACAGCCCACAACCTACAGCAGCTTTTCCACAGCCCACAGCTCACAGTAGCTTTTTCAGAAGCCACAGCTCAACCAAACACACCCTTAGTATTGTGTCCACATGGTGAGATTGTTTTTATTTTAATAAGCAAAATTGAAGCTGCAACCTAGTCCGAAATTCAGTCCCTACTTTCAAAAAAGTGATATTGGCTGATTGCAAGTCATCAGAGCGTAAAAAATTTATTAGTTGGTTCAATGTTTATTTTCGGGTGATTTGTTAAAACATGCTCCACATGCTAAGGTTGCAAACTGAGAGAAAGTGATGTGTTCACAACGAATGTTACTGGCTCTTATTCTAATAGAAATCATCTAGCTGTGTACTGTCAATAGGTTATTTGGTCACTGTGCATGCACTCCGAAAAAAGTACAATTGCTGCATATTCTGAGAGGCTCAGTAATCAATATTCCTTTATACCAGTAAAATGTGCATGTTGTTAAGGGTATTAATGTATTTTTCCATTGTCTAGGGTTTAGGATTATGTGTTGAGTCTGGACTATGTAAACCACTTTGGGATGTGCAATATACAAGCAAGTATTCCAACTTACATGGTATCAGAGTCCAGGTTTAGAACCTAGCTCCAACCACCGTGCGCCGGCTGTCGCCGGCCGCCGACATTGCCCCTGGGAGGAGTGTGCTCCACTCCCGGGGCGGCCACCTCCCAGTCGTCGTCGCTCGTCACCGTTGCCCGTGCTTGCCCGCGCACTCCTCTGCGGCGCCACTGCTAGAAGGCCTCCCCACCATCGTCAACCCCGGATCCGGCGGCCATTGCCCTTGCCCCACCTGGATCCGAGGGCCTCCACGCCGGATCTGGCCGAGCTCGCGTTGCCAGGCCGCAGCCATCCGAATCCAGCCGTGCCTCCTTCGCGCCGTCACGGATCCAACTGTCCCCACTCTGGATCCGGCAGTCTCCATCCATAGTGCCCAGTCGAATCCGGCCGTCACTGGCCAAGACGTGACCGGATCTGGCCTCCCTAACGCTGCCTTGCTTGGATCTGGAGGAAAGGCGCTCGACCGCTGCTCCCTCTCCTGTGGCCGCCGCCACCTCAGCCGCTGGAACCCAGCACCTCCATGAGTCAGCCACCCCGATGTTGCCTAAACCGCCTCTAACCTCCTTCACACTCTATGCCGCCGGATTGCGCCAGATCTGTCCGCCTTCGCCCGCGTCGATGCTCTGCATCACTGGTGGCCCACGCCTAATCCGGCCACCTCAGGACCTCCCTGCGCGAATTTGGCCGCCGCTGCTGTTGCCACCTTTTGGCCGTCGCAGCCAGATTCCACCGCCACCTCCTGCCCGAATCAAGCCGCCGCCGCCTCGAATCCGGTGACCATCGCCTCGGTTCTGGCCGTCGCCGCCTCGGATCTAGCGATCACCACCTCAGATCCGGTCACCGCTGCCACAGATCTAGCCTCCACCGTTGCAGATCCGGCCACCATCGCCACGGATCCGGCTCCCCCCGGTCGCCTGAGCCATGCCTTGATGCCTTCCGGTCTCCTCTCGCCGAGATCCGGGCGCAGTGCCTCCGGCTCCTCTCCCCACGCACGTGCGCCCATCCATCACCGCCTATCCCAGCAAGCCTCAGATCCGCAACCACCAGTGTCTGCCCCCGCCTCCGACTAACGTCGTGCGCACCCCTACTCTGCGCCGCCGTCGGGCTTTCCTTTGGCCGCCGCCTCCTTACGCCACCGACAGAGAGAGACTGCAGGGTGGAGAGGGAGTGAGGGCGTGAAAAGAGGGAGAGGGAGAGAGAGAGAGGGGGAGAGGAGGGGAATTTGAAGGCATAGTACTTTTGCTACTGCTAGTATCTATTCTTGAGTCTTTTTCGTTTTGTGTCTTCCGTTGCGTCGATCCCAGTTCGTTTACATCTCTCTATTAGTTCATCAATACCGTGTGAGTCCACAAATTCCTTATTAGTTAGCCAATTGCTTTGCTAGCCATGGTCCATCCTCTTAGATGAGTGTGGTCATCTCCTTTCTTTTGCATAGCCGTAGACGCTGCTCTTCTCCTTGAGCCGTGCATATCGTGGAAGTCTTTATGATGCCGCCGCTTCTCTTTGAGCCACTGCCGAGCTTCTAAGGCCACCACGCTTCTTCTGCACCGCGCCTCCATTGCGCTTCTTGTGCACTGCACCGCCGTCGTATCAGGCTTCGATCTGTGCCGCTAGGCTTTTATCTCCCTCTTCGGCTTGATTTGACAGCTGTCTACTTGTGTCGCCTTCCATGCCCTCTTCATCGTGTTACTGTGATCGACTTTGTTCCCGCTTACCTCTACCTTCTCGGCCCCTACATTTTGTGTTTTATAGGCTACTGCACGATTTCGGATGGGAAGCGATCTTTCTGACACAATTTTCCAAGAGCCGCATGACATGACATCTTTGAGACTCGGACTTTAGATTTTTCTTATTTTAGTGTCAACTCTTCCAAATGCAATGCTATTGCATATGGCTTGTATTTAAGTATGGTGTTAAAGGTATTAGTGTCTTTTTCCATTATCTAGGGTTGTGTGTTGAATTTGTACTATATAAGCCTCTTTGAGTTGTGCAATACATAAGCAAGCATGCCAACTTAGACCTATTAACTCTCTCATGTTTGTTCCTCTAAATAAAAGAGTATACCATTGTGGTCTACATGGTAGGACTATACCAGGTCCTGATGTTAGTGATCAATCAGTAAAGGGCACAAGTACTCCAATTTAAACCAGCCGATACCAGTCTGAGTTGTCATTGAATTGTTATTACACATTTGATAGACT
Organism: Dendrocalamus latiflorus; assembly: GCA_017311315.1. Lineage (NCBI taxonomy): Eukaryota > Viridiplantae > Streptophyta > Magnoliopsida > Poales > Poaceae > Dendrocalamus > Dendrocalamus latiflorus. Next base: position 8,305,384 of record CM029639.1, read on the forward strand.
TTTAAAATTGTTCTTTTGCTGTCTGTCCGGCAGGACAACCAAGATAATTTCTGAGAGAAACAAGCGGTATTAGAGAACGAGAAGCCTCCTGAAATTCTGGCTATTGCGCAAAGGTATCCTGAAATAGAATAAGCTTCCCAATGATGAGCATTTTAACCTCAGTGTTTTGCAAAGGTTTAGCATGGTTATTCTGTTTCATGTTCCAAGGTACGTGCTCACTTCACCTTTTTTTTTTTTGGAAATAGGGTATGTGCTCATGGTTAAGCCCCGCTCATTTTGGGGTTGGGTTTCTGACTTATTTTTTACTATTTTTAAATTTTATCATTTTTCCTGGTTTTTTGACTTTTTTTGAGCTTTTTGCCAGTTCTTTTTTCCCATATTCATTTGCATTATATGTGATTAGCTAACCCTTTTTTCTATTTTTTTAAAAAAATTAATTATGCCAAATATGCCACCATCACTTACAGTGTAATTTCAGTCAGCTACAATGATAATTCAGCCATAAGCCACCAAAATTCTGCCCAACTGAGCAAGCAAGCCTAGTGTATCTTGTTTAGGTTTCACGAATCGAGGTATGTGCTTATCTCCAACAGCAACCTTACTTAACTCGTTGAACGTGTTCTGTTCTTATGGATTTAGTTAAAGGATGATACAAATTCGTATACGTGTATAAGTGGATATATACGCTGACTTTATCTCGGTTTTATAATCTTTTAGGACTCTTATTCCTTAGTCTATATATGTACCTCTGTAATCACACGGTTGAGACACGATGAAATTCCTTGTGTTTGTAATATCTTCTCATATAGTGAATTCCACCTTCATACTTTCATGATTTTTTATGTAAGAGTTTTTCACGTTAAATTATTGCCTCATGTTCCTTTAATCATCTATTTTTGCCGTGCGTTTTATAACAAGTGGTATCAGAGCTCTAGATTATATGATATAGGAAAATCGACTAGATGGGGTGAATAGGAGGTTTTAAATTGTTTTAGCTAAAACACAATTTTTTAACAAGAACTTAATCAAAATCATTTTGCATAATTAAAGCCTAAAAGCTCTAGGTTTCACCAAGACACCACAAAGCAATATCAATACCAGATACAATTCTAACTACACAATTCAATCCAATTAAATTGCTAGAAATGTAAATATGGTAAGCAGAGACAAGGAAACAAACTATAATAAAGAAAATTGATGCTTTTCCATTGTATCAAAGACATACCAGTCTTCCCTACCCCACATTAAGATAAGCCTAAACAGACTGGATCCGATCTGGGCGCTAGCTCCTTACGCTCGGCTGAAAACATTCCCAGTTCATGTGTGCAACATTTCAACCCCATGTATGCAACAAAAAAAAGAATGATGGGAGATGCAACATTTGTAGATACTATATGTAACAAATTTACCCACTGTATGCAACAAAATATTTTCGCAAAAATATCAATGTTGCATGGTTGTTATTAATTGTTGCATGGATGAAAACGAAATGTTGCATAAATAAATACCTACCTCCGAAGAGGAGGTCGACGACAGTGGCCGGATGTGGCGGCGCCGCGCTTGAAGAGGAGGTCGACGGCGGTGGACGGATCTAGTGGCGCCGCGCCCGAAGAGGAGGTCAACGACGACGTCGGATTTGGCGGCGCCGCGCCGGAAGAGGAGGTTGATGGCGGTGGTCGAATCTGGCCGCGCCGTGCTCGAAGAGGGGGTCGATGGTGGCGGCCGGATCTGGCGACGCCTCGTCCAGAGAGAAGGTCAATAGTGGCGGCCAGATCTGGCGGTGTATGCCCGCTGAGGTCAATGGCGGTGGTCGGATCTGGCGACGTGCGCCCATAGAGGAGGTCGACGGCGGTGGTTGGATCTGGCGACGTGCGCCCACAGAGGAGGTCAACGGCGGTGGTTGGATCTAGCAGCGCCGCGCCTAGAGAGGAGGTCGACGAAGGCGGTCGGATTTGGCGACGCTGGCGCCGAAGACAGGGTGGCTGGGAGGAGGAAGAGGGTGAGAACAGAGAGAATGAGGAGAGAGTGAGAGAGGTGCGACGAGAGCGAAGAGTCAGAAGCTTATACAAGAACAGATGAATGAGTGAGAGATGGGACGAGGAGTAGGCCGCGTTGATACGCGGGCTGGCATCCGATACGGTCAGACGCACGAGCCGAAGCAATTCCCACATGAAAAGGAGGAGGCAACCAGACCACGTCCACACGCAACAACACCAAGGAACAACATACTAGAGATTTGTTCATGACTTTTTGTGATTTTGGCGGATTCTGCTACAAGTACAAGAAAAGTGTACCTGGAGGCTTTATAATTCTTTTTGCTTGGTTCACTCAATGAGGCTACCAGGAGGTTTCAAATGTTCATTGCTTCACGTACAAAGCAATGTACTAAGAGATTCTCAGAAGCACCAACTCAATTATTTTGACTTATATCGACTTCGTTCCATAACTCAACTCCAAACCGAGCATCGAGCCGCACTCTACCTTGGTGACTGTTCCAGTCTAGGTTCACTAACATCATCGCCCGCACTGCCCAACGCCATGCCATGGTGTCGTACTGCACCATCTCAATCGACAATCTTCTGTCTCAGTTGATCATCATCTTCCATGAAGAATCTATGTTGTTAGCTCTACACGTTTTTTGTTGGAGGTAGAGCTCATTGCAATTTAAGCTGTTTGTGTCTATTATTAGCGGCACTCATGCGGGATTAATCATTGACGATTTCTTTGATGATCTATCTGAGAGACCATGTGGAGGTCATCCCGTGTGTGATGAGTAATTGACATCGGTTTAGGAAAGTCGAGTTTGAGTTGGTTGGTTCGGACCTTGACGTTGCGTGGTGTAACGGGCTTGGTCGGACTTGGTCAAACCTGGTCAAAGGGCTTAGGATGCATATTCTGATATTTTGACAGGTTTAGACTTCATCATAGGTAAGTTTGATGTTTTTATGCTTTCATGTGTTGAGCGGTGCTATTTGATGTGTTTATTGTCTGTGTTGACTGCAGGACATCGAGGCGGAGTCGTGGTGAGACACGAGGTGGCCGGACTAGACACAGGCGGTGTCGAGGTCAGAACGGTCGGATGTGTCGAAGACGGCGGAGATTCGATGTGGTTGCGAGTCGTGGACGACAAGGAGCGCGGAAGCTTCCCGGAAGGTGCAGGAGGGGCGAATCGGTAATTTCGCAAGGCTGCACAAGCGGGAGCGGGCTCCGTACGGGCGTAACGGGATGGAGACCCGTTAGCCAAGGGCTATAAATAGGAGGGAGTGGCCGCATGCCCCCTCATGGCTTTGGGAGAGAGTTAGGGTTTAGGTGAGTCAAAAGAGCCTTTGGAGGTTGCTTTGGCTTTAGGGCTTTAGCGGTTGAGGGAGGCAGAGTTTCAGTTGGCTGTGTCCCCTTCGATGTGTTCATCCCCTCCTCCAAGCATGTAGTGTGTGGGTTCTTGAGAGTGGGAGAGGGAGTGATTGGAGTGATGAACTTGTAATCCTTTTTGTTCTAATGTCAAGTGGTATCGGGACTCCTTGTAATTCCTCTTTGATTTGGAATGGAAATCTGAAGTTATTTTCTGTTCATGCCTGTTTCTGTTCTTCGATGCTCTCCATGCCAGATTCCTGACTTTTTGAGTTTCTTGTTGATTCTTGTTGGGAAGGCCCAAAATGGGTTGCTCTATGATAGGATAGTGCCTCAAGGTCATTTGATCGATTTTCCCAAGAGCAAATAGCATTTAATCTCAGATTTGGTTTTTGGGCTCCCTCTGTTCTTCATTTGCATTTCTAGGGTTTTGGTGGATTTCGTGTTTCCCTATTTGAGATGGCATGAAACTTGGTCTCAAGAGTCCAGAGACTATTAATTATCTTTTCTTAAAGTTCCATGTCCAAAGGATCATCGATGGAGGAGTAATTTGATTTTTTGGGGAGCTCTCTGTATCTTTTCAGATTTTTGCCCAAATCTGAAATTCTTGGTCTTTAGTTGGTTTTTCTTGTTTCCTTAGGCTCCTCTCTCTATTGTGGTTGTTTTCCTTTAGTTCTGGGCAGAGAACTCTAGAAGAAACTCTTCATTTTTGCGTTTGTGTGAAGGTTCAGCTTGCTGTCTGAAAAATCAGGAACTCTGGGCTGCTGTCCCCCGAGGGGCGGTCAGACCGGCCTTTTGAAGGCGGTCAGACCGGACCGTGAACGGCGGTCAGACCGGCACCATGGAGGCGGTCAGACAGGGGAATAGATGGCGGTCTGACCGGCCCACAGTAGGCGGTCTGACCGGCCTACTGCAGGCGGTTTGACCGGCCATCCCCCTTGCAGCCTGTTCTTTGGTTGTTTCTTCTAGCCGACTTAGGTTTTTCTCCTGCCTTCTTCTTGTAGGTTTCCAGTAAGTTTTTCCGAAGGTTTTAACTCTGCCTTCTTTATAGCTCTATAGCTATCGGAGAAGATTTGTTAGTAGATATCTTGGGGGCTATTTTTTTAAAAGTCGACATTCACCCCCCCTCTGTCGCCATTTCGGTCCAACACTATCGTCTACTACTGGTTATTGCGGCAAGATTCGTAGATAAAGAGTCTAAGACAGAGCTATACGTTTTTCAACACAATGAGTTAATTTGGGCTATCAATGTTAATTAGAGGGACAACTAATTTACTGTTCAATGACACCCTGATGACAGCTCCATAATACTCTTTAGAGTTTCTTATTCATACGTGAATGCTATACTCCAAATATTAGTTTGAGATGAAGGATTTAAAGTGTAAGGAATTAATTATCTACATAAATACTACAACGTTTGGTATTGTATATGTAATACATTCTAGTTGTCATAGCTTAATATGAGGGATCTATTGTAGATATTGTTTCTACTCCATTGACAACACAAGATTTACTTTCATCTAGATGTTCTTCTACAGGGGCAGTTTTCAATCATGTCATGGAATTCAGTTATTTTTATAGTTGGCAGTTTAATGTACATGATGTAATTTGTGCAAATTGCTTTTCAATGGGTATTGTTTATCGAGTTATGTGTTACAGATGGAGTATATAAAAAGTCAATGGGATGAGTTCTTGGCTATAGTTATCCAGCGTCACAAGAGAAACACATAGAGAAGATTGATTCAGTCTTACTTATTGGTTAGTCATATGGACTTTCAACACACAAGAATCATATGATCTGAGGAGATTTGATTTATGTTGTCTACAGGAGTGAGTTCACCTCAGGTTAGAGATTGTTGAGTGTGTAATTCAAATTCATCTTAAGGTGAAAATTGTTAAAGTGTGATACAAATTCGTATACATGTCCTAGTAGATACATACGTTGACCTTGTCTCAGTTTTATAATCTCTTAGGACTCTTGTTCCTTAGCCTATATATATACCCTTGTAGCAACACGGTTGAGATATGTCGTAGTTTCCTATACTTGTAATATCTCTTCGTACAGTGAATTCCGCCTTCATGTGTTCGTGATTTTTTGCAAGGATTTTTCACATTAAATTCATATATTTCATTCATTTTGGTCATCTATTGTTGTCGTGCATTTTATAACAGTTAATGGCAGTGTTTCCCTACTCAAATATTTACACGGCCAAATTCATGTGCTCATACAACTATAGATACACCATTTTATTCATTCACTTCACACCCCATAAATAGGTCATGTTCTTTTAGGTTACAGTTTATAAGTTTTAGATATGGCTTATATCTTTTGGTTATTTGTGAAAGAGAATATGCAGAGACAGAGATATGTATGCGATTTTGGCCGATATAAATGAAGTCGTTATAGTGTGTACTACAATTGATTTATAGACCCTATTTTGAAAAGAAATTCCATTTGAAAATTAGTTATTATAGAAAAGTAATTTTTAAAAGCCGAAAAGGAGAAGGTCATAGTAGCCTGTCGGTGCCTAGGCCTTTTTAGCTTTTTTTTGGGCTTTTCTACTTTTCTTTTTTCCCGTATTCCTTTACATTGTTTATGATGGGCTAACATAATTTTCTATTTAATTTTTTTAAAATTTAATTATGCTAAAAAAACTATCAGTAGCTACAGTAAAAGTAAGATACTTACAGTATAAAATAAATGATAAATTATATAAAAAAACCAAATGAGCATCCTCTGTAGAAAGACTATGAAAGAAAAAAAATTGATATCTGCATCCGTCATGAGCTACGTCGGATTTGCCGCCCAAGCCATTGAAAGGCACGTCCGTCTCTGGGTGAGAGTAACGGAATCGAATCCTCTGACGTTGGCAAGCGGACTGCAGAGGGACGTTGATGAATCTGAGCCGTCCGATGGAAAAGCAGCGGCCCAGATCGAATACTGTAGCACTACAGTATTTTGTACAGTACGCTACAGTAATTTTACTGTAGCTTACTGTACAAAAATACTGTAGCGCTACAGTATTTAATCTGGTCCGCTGCTTTTCTATCCGACGGCTCACATTCATCCAACGTCCCTCTGCCGTCCGCTTGCCCAACGTCAGAGGATCCAAATTCGAGAGTAACTTCGCGAGAAAATGCCTGCGCTGCAGGCTTCGCGGAAGGGTCCTGCGAAGGAATTGTCCCAATCCGTACGCTTTTGTGGTAATCCATCACATCAGAACTCTGAAGCTGCCTCCGGTCCGCGGCCTTTGACCGAAAAAAGTGTTTCATGATTAAAATTATACCATACTTAATGATATTTTATTTAGCATAATTAAATTTAAAAAATTAAAAATAAAAAACATGTTAGCTCATTATGAATAATACAAACAAATACGAAAAAACTGACAAAAAACTCAAAAAAATAAAAATAAACCAGAAAAAGATGAAATTTAAAAATAATTAAAAATAAGTTAGAAACCAAAAGTTTAAGCTAAAATAAGCAGAGCCTAAGTCATCTCATCCTTCTTACATGATGGTGATAAAATTAGTATTACTGTAAGGCCTATACATCCTCTGTATCTTTTGATTTGAGATTGAAATTGTATTGTATTGGCTGTTAGTTTTTTAAAAAAAACAAAGAAAAAAAATAAAAATCGTTATATTGTCACGGACTATGCGAAAAGAGAAAAAAAGGCAAAAAAAACTCTAGAAAACTAAAATAAACTAAAGTTGAAGCCGACACGTTTTAAATAATTTTTGATTTAAATAAATTTAAAACTAAAATAAATCAAAAGCTCAAACTGTTTAGAACGGAGGCACTGTACTCTGGAACGTAGCATTGCTTGCTTGTGGAGGAAACGCTGCTTTTGCGTGGAGATTTGAGAAAGAGAGATGGGTGAGCAGAAGGACAAGGGTTTGACCGGGGATAGGGGAAGGCACAAGGAAGGGAGCCAGGGAGCGATGGTAAACATACAAGTATACAACTATACAAGTCCCTGCTCATCACCAACTCCCGCGCTTTATCCACCCATCGCAACCTCCTCTATTCGTAGGTCCTCTGTGGTATCGACCAATGGGACCTTCCCGGCGTCGCCACCGCGCTACAACCAGCCTCGCCCTCCTCCTGCTGCTGTCGTCCGTCTCCGTCTGCTTATTCCTCCCCGCCGCCGGCGCCCAGTCCACCACCTTCACCAGCGTCGTCGACGGCAAGGAGTTCACCACCTTCTCCTTCCCCAAGTTCGACAAGACCCTGCTGCACCAACCCGCCAACCTCACGTTCAAGGGCAACTCCAGCGTCAGCCAGAACGCGCTGCAGATCACCCCGGACAGCAGCAACAAGCCCAGTAGCTACCTCTTGAACCAGACCGGCCGCGTCTTCTTCCCCACCCCCTTCACGCTCTGGGAGACCAATTCGTCCAACTCCACCACCACCACCAAGCACGTCGCCTCCTTCTTCACCGTGTTCAAGGTCAACCTCTACCGCGTGAACAACAACGTCCCGGGGGAAGGCTTCGCGTTCGTCGTCGCTTCCAGCAACGTCGACCCGCCTCCCGGCAGCGACGGCGGCTACCTTGGCCTCACCAACGCGTCCACCGACGGCAACCCCACCAACGGGTTCGCAGCCGTGGAGCTGGACACGGTGAAGCAGCCCTACGACCCCGACGATAACCACGTCGGCCTCGACGTCAACGGCGTCAAATCCAACTACGCCACCCCCCTCACCCCCTTCGGCATCCAGCTCGCGCCCCATACCACGCCCAACGACGACGGCAGCTACATGGTCTGGGTCGAGTACAACGGCACGTCGCGGCACGTGTGGGTGTACATGGCCAAGAACGGGAGCAAGCCCACCACCGCCGTGCTCAATGCGTCGCTGGACCTCTCGACGATCCTCCTCGACAAGAAGGCGTACTTCGGCTTCTCGGCGTCCACCGGCGTGCAGTACCAGCTCAACTGCGTGCTCATGTGGAACATGACGGTGGAGAGGCTCCACGACGGTAGCAGCACCGCCAAGAAGGCGCTGTCCGGCTGGAAGCTCGGGTTGGCCATCGGGGTGCCGTGCGCCGCCGCGCTGGCGCTCGGGCTGTTCGCCGGCCTGTACATCAGGAAGAAGAGGAAGAAGGTCGGGGACGACCCGAGCTCGGTGTTCAACAACACCATTGATCTGAAGAGTATCCCAGGGGTGCCCAAGGAGCTCGACTACAAGGAGCTGAGGAAAGGGACCAACAACTTCGACGAGAAGATGAAGCTGGGGCAGGGCGGGTACGGCGTGGTGTACCGCGCCACCGTGCTTGGGGAACACGACCAGAGCATGGAGGTGGCCGTGAAGCAGTTCTCCGGGGCCAACACCAAGGGGCAGCAGGACTTCCTCGCCGAGCTCAGCATCATCAACCGGCTCCGGCACCGCAATCTCGTCAAGCTCGTCGGTATGGAATTGCTCCTTTGCTCATTTCGCATCATTCTTGGCTTGTTGCTCACTTCTATAGTTCTTAATTTTGTTTAATCTGTTTTAGCTTCTTGCTCTGCTCCATTCACAATGTTCATTCTTAGCGATTTGCTATAGTCTGTCCAGATTAAGAATACCTGAATAGCCGAATAAGACATTGTGGCCAGCCTGATGTTGGATATAATCTTGTTGTTGAGTGTGGTCATGTGTCGAGTACTCGTGAGTTCGAGTATTTCGACTCTACGATGCCGTAGTCGAGCACTCGGTGTGTTCGAGTACTACATGGTCGTAATCAAATGTACTCAGTGTGTTCAAGTACTACGTTTCATAGTCGAGTACTCGATGTGTTCGAGTATTGCGTGGTCATATTCGAGTACTCGGTGTGTTCGAGTACTATGTGGTCATAGTCGAGTACTCGGTGTGTTCTAAACTGTGTGGTCGTAATCGAGTACTCGGTGTTTTTGAGTACTGCATGATCATAATCGAGTACTCGGTGTGTTCGAATACTGCGTGGTCATAGTCGAGTACTCGGTGTGTTCGAGTACTGCGTAGTTGGTGTGTCCGAGTATTTGTAGGAGTTGAAGACCTGGAGTCGGAGAGCGGTCGAAAACTCCAGACCAGTCGAAGGTGTGGTCGACAAGCCGTGGTTGATGACATGGTGGAAAGCGTGGTCGACAAGCCGTGGTCGATGCCATGGTTGAAGGCGTGGTTGAAGTCATGGTCAATGCCATGGTCAAAGGAGTGGGAGAAGCCACAGTAACTCGGTCGGTACTCGAAGGAGTATTGTCGCAATCATTAGTCAAACTGTGTAATGGTCGATAGTGGTAGCTATAGTGGTTAATGGTCGATAGTCGTAGCTACAGTGGTCGATAGTCATAACTACAGTGGTCGATAGTCATAGGTCAGTGATCGATGGTCGATAGTCGTAGCTACAGTGGTCAATGGTCGATAGTCATAACTACAGTGGTCGATGGTCGATAGTCGTAGCTACAGTGATCGATGGTCGATAGTCGTAGTTACAGTGGTCGATAGTCGTAGCTACAGTGGTCGATGGTCGGTAATCATAGCTACAGTGATCAATGGTTGTAGCTAAAGTCAGCAGTCACTGCTGGAAGACCTGTGTGGTCAGAGATGCAGTCGAGGTGCTGTGGTTGATAAGCCTTGGTCGGTGATGTGGTTGAAAAGGCACCGTCAAAACCGTGGTCGAAGGAGCAGTCGAAGCCGTGGTCGAAACAATAGTGTGCTGTAGCAGACGTGTGCGACCTGTCACTATAGAAGTCGCCAGTCGCTATAGCAGACGTGTGCACTAGTTGTGGTCAAAACCGTAGTCAAAGCCACAGTCGAAAGCATGGTCGATGCCGTGGTCGAAGCCACAGCCACAGCTACAGGAAGATGGTCGGTGCTCGAAGACCTATGTAGTCGGTGAAGCGGTCGAAGAGAAGCTATGGTTGAGCAGCCGTGGTCGTGAGGTGTGGTCGAGACATCGTAGTCGAAGGCATGGTCAAAGCTGCAGTTGAAAGATTCGAAGCCTGTGGTCGTGGTCGTGGTGCCTATGCATGGAGTCGAAGTACGTGGTCGCGGTCGCACCTGCGAGGAGTACTATAGCAGTCGTGCGTGGCTAGTCACTGTATCAGTTGTCAGTCACTGTAGTAGTCGTCAGGAGGCTGAGCGCCGTGGGCAGGCAGTTGAGTGACGTGGGTAGACGGTGTGGTAGTTGAGGCCGAAAAAACCAAATCAGAGGGAGTGGCCGTCAGAGTATGTAGCAGTAGTGAGTACGTGCATAAGTGGTGTAACTGTGTGTGAGAGAGACTTATTTAAACCATGTAAATCTATAGAGCTCGATAGAGTTTAAGAAAATAGAGTAAATAGAAGCGGAAGATAGAAAAACATGTGCCATCGAAAAAGAAGCTCCTTCTATGTACGTCTCTTCCTTGGCTGGGCCAACACCTGATACACTGCCGTTTGGCTTTTAGCTTCTCTAGTTTTTTTTCGTGAGGTAGAGGCTTTTGGGGGGCTTGATTTAGAGTATTTCGTTAAGCATCTCCAGCAGGGCCCCTACTTGAGCCCCCGAAACCAAATTTAGGGGCTTGAGACAAAAATAGAGCTCCAGCAGGGCCCCTACTAGAGCCCTCAAATTTGAGGGGCCCCTTAAATCCCCCCCCCTCAGCCCTCATTCCTGGGGGCTCTAGGCCAAGCCCCCAAATCACAGTTGGAGCAGTTTTCTACGCGCCGCTGCCTCTTTCCCCTCCCTCGCGCACCGCCTGTTCCCTCCTCGCGCGCGTCTTTCCCCTCCCGCGCGCGCCGCCAGGTTCCCTCCCCGCAGCCTGCCCGCGCGTGACTTCCTTCTCTCCCCCACGCGCGACTTCTTTCTCGCCAGCGCTCGCCTCCCCGCTCTCCTCCGCTCGCCAGCGCGGCTCCTCCCCGGCTCCCGGCGTGGCCGACCCCGCCCGGCGCGAGATCCCGGCCCGACGCTTCCTCTCCTCGCGGGGAGATCTGGCGCGGCTCCCCCCCCCTCCGGTAAGATCCGGCGCAGCTCCTCCCCTCCGGCGACGTCCCGACGGCTCCTCTCCGCTCGCCGACGCCCGCCTCCCCGCTCTCCTCCGCGACCTCGCTCTCCTCCGCATCGCCGGTCTCCTCCGTGACCTCGACTCCCCAGCGAGGTCCCCGACGGCTCCTCCCGGTTCCCGGCGTTCCCGACGCGCTCCTCGCAGGGACGTCCCGGCGCGGCTCCTCCCCGGCTCCCGGCGTGGCCGACCCCTCCCTGCGCGAGATCCTAGCCCGACGCTTCCTCTCCTCGCGGGGAGATCTGGCGCGGCTCCCCCCTCCGGTTAGATCCGGCGCAGCTCCTCCCCTCCGGCGACGTCCCGGCGGCTCCTCTCCGCTCGCCGATGTTCCCCCGCCCAACATGACCTTTCTTGTCCCCGCGAGGAGGGGATGACGGGTGGGTCCTATGTGTCATTGTCTGTTGGGATAGATTTGAGAGCCCTGATTTGAGGGCTGCTGTTGGAGTAGATGCAAAAAATTTGAGCCCTCAAATCAAAAGTAGGGGCCCTGATTTGAGGGCTCCTGCTGGAGATGCTCTTAAGAACTTCATTGCAAACGCCAGCCAAAATTACAATACTAACACGGGACGGGATATGATTTTAAATCGTTTCTTGTTCTGGTTTATTAGCTTTACATTTAGTACTCGTGAAGCCGTGATAAGAGTCATAAGACTGCGTCCAAGTTGTCACGGTTATGCCAATCCTTGTTATATGCTCAACAGCTATTTTCTCGGATGGTTACGTGAAAATGATATCTTCCAGAATCCAGGCTGTCGGAAATGTCAAACGCCGCCTAGGAATAGACGCAAGTATGGAACTGGAAATGTCAAACGCCGCCAATGAATAGACGCAAGTATGGAACTGCAAATGTCAAACGCTGCCTATGAATCGACGACAGTACGGAACTTCTTATACGCGCCAATCAGCGGATAACGATGCGAGAGAGCGACGATTTTACTACTACAACTTGCACAGATCTCTCAAGAAAGTAGTATAAAGCCCACTCGTTTGGGTTTCAGATTTTGACTTTTATTTTCTAACTTCTACGTTTTTTAATTTTGTATTTTTTTTCTATTTTTGGGTTTTTTCATGTTCGTTTGTATTGTCTCTAATAGGATAATCTATTTTTTATTTTTAAAATTTTTAAAATTAATTATATCAAATAAGCTATCATCAGCTACAATACAAATAAATCTTAAACAGTGAAAACCCATAAAAAACCTAAATGAGCAGGTTCTTTAAATTTCGAGCTAATTACACCACGCAGGCATTGAAAAAAAAGACTATTTAAAAGTTGATTACACCCGTTGGCATAAACCAGGACTAGTACTCGTAGTAGTGAAGGTTTTGCTTATACTATTTGGGATTCGCGATCATGATTGAATCGTGAGCAATGCAGCATAATGTTCCTGAGTTAACATTTTTTATAACGCAAAGTTTGACCTCGTTTTTCCTTGCTTACTTGGTTTTAGGAGAAAAATAATTGGTAGTCGTAGAACGGCGTACCAGAGAAAAACTCATCTCTGACTTTTGAACGGCCGGGCGGCTGGCAAAACTAATCTGATTCACTATTTGTTTATGACATTTCGTAATGACACACAATTTTCATACGTGTTCGTGAAAAAAATGACTGAGCAACCACTGAAAAAAGCTTGGACGACACATTTGCAGGTTGGTGCCATCAGCATGGTGTTTTACTGCTGGTGTACGACTTCATGCCCAACGGCAGCCTGGACAGGCATCTCTTCGGCGGCCCGGATGCCCCGATCCTCAACTGGGAGCAGCGGTACAACGTCGTCGCCGGCGTCGCGTCCGCCCTGAACTACCTCCACCACGAGTACGATCAGATGGTGATCCACCGCGACATCAAGCCGTCCAACATCATGCTGGACTCCGCCTTCAACGCCCGCCTCGGCGACTTCGGCCTCGCCCGCGCCCTCGAGTACGACAAGACCTCCTACACCGACAAGATCGGCGTCCAGGGGACGCTGGGGTACATCGCGCCGGAGTGCTTCCACACCGGCAGGGCGACGAGGGAGTCGGACGTGTTCGGCTTCGGCGCCGTCATCCTGGAGATCGTCTGCGGCCGCCGCATCTCCTGCAACAACCCCGCCGGCTGCAGCCAGCTGCTGGAGGGGGTGTGGAAGTACCACGGCGCGGGCCGCATCCTCGATACCATCGACCCAAGGCTCGCCGGCGAGTTCGACGAGGGCGACGCCGAGCGGCTCCTGCTGCTGGGCCTCGCGTGCAGCCACCCGAACCCCGGGGAGCGGCCGAGGACGCAGGCCATCCTGCAGATCCTGACGCGCTCCGCCCCGCCGCCGGACGTGCCGCCGTCGAAGCCCGCGTTCATGTGGCCCGCGCAGCCCGTCGTGCGCGCGGGCGAGGACGGCGACATGCCGACGTCGTGCAGCGGGGTCACCAGCAAGGTGATGACCACGTCGTCGTCGGGGTGGACCCAGACCTACCAGGTCAGCAAGGAGCACGACGTGGCCGAGAGGGACGTGTCCACGGTGTGACGCGAGGAGGCGGCTGAGCTTGACGAGTCAATGTCTCGCGTGGGATCAAGGCAGGGACCACCGGACCAGACCGTGGCGTTGTGACAAGGACGTGGCAAACAAAACAGAACGATAAGAAGTAAAAAAAAAAGTGCATGCGAGATTGTGAATGGTGTTTGCTTACATCATTAGAGAGCTTTTCCATTTCCTGCGTTAAGTACTAGGTAGCAGTACAACTTTTATCTGCAGTGTTGGTTGATTGCCTTTTGCCTTTGCTGTCTAGTTCCGAAGCTAATAGTGCTGTATATAAATAGCCGCCATCCCGGTGTTTTTTTTAGAGGTTGCCTGTTCTCTGTACTAGCTTTCAGTAAAAGTCCAAAGTTGAGATCAGACATCAGAGTGCTTACCATGATTTTTGTACTGTTAGAGCAAATCCAGCAGAATCTCTATTTGAACCCTCAAATCTTATATTTGAGAGCCAGAGTAAAAAACTGAACTTCAACAGAGTCCCTACTTGGCTCTAAAAAATAGGAGGCCTCTCAAATGAGACCTCCAAGCCCTCATTCCTAGGGGCCCCCTACTCTGGCTCTCATTTTTCAGATTGTAGTGGAATGGATTTGAGGGCTCTCATTTGAGGAGTGGGTCTCATGTGTCAATGTGTAGTGGAATGGATTTGAGAGCTTAGATTTGAGGGGTGCTGTTGGAGTAGATGCAAAAAAATTGGACTCTCAAAAATAGGAGGACTGAAGGAGCCCTCAAATCAAAAGTAGGGACTCTGATTTGAAGGCTACTACTGAAGTTGCTCTTAGTCCCATCTGTAAGCGAAACCTGGAGATGTGAGTTTTTCCAGCCTTGAGGAGCTCTCTGTTGTCCTTCACACAAAAAGGCAACTCTGCATCTCTTTCTCGCCACCACCTGTCTCGCACACCTTTCGACGGCGTTCAATTTTGGGACGATGGATAAGTAGGATATTTTTGCCACATAGCAGAAATTTTCTATTCTTAATCCGAAAGCAATCTTTCTATAGACAAACTAATTTACAGTATGGACGGATGAGTGGTTGATTCATTCACTTGCCGAGGGAGAAACGGAAATGAAGACAAAGTCTTGGTGCACGTTTTCAAAATGATTCTTATTTTATGTGTTCAAACATCACTGTTGGGTTCTGAATGTTGTATTGAGGCGCGAGTTGGAATTATATTACTGCTTCTAGTAGTGCTGGAAACGTGGTCAAGATATTGAATGGCCAAATCCTGGAAGGTTCCCATAGTCCCACAGGCCAAAGAATATGGATGCATGGAAGCATCAGCCTCTTTTCATTTTTCAGAATACTCATATCAGGCTATCATGGATGAGCGATACTACTATCAGGTTGGTGCAGGTTGTTCAGCGGAGTAAGAAAATCATCCATCATAACGTGTTGTTAGACTAGAGCAAATTAACCCCGTTTCATTTCAGAATCTATCGTCTCTCCTCGGCCTATTGAAGCTAGTCGATGGACGTACCTCTGCTGCCAAATACGGCAGGCAGCTTACAGTATTACAGTAAAAACTAGAAAGGCAAATCATCATTCACGGATCACGATGAAAATGAGAAAAAAAATCATTCAAACCGCCAAACGCCTGATGGTATGGGCATCACTTCGCAACGAGAACAGGAGGAGAGGGCCGAGGAGGGTGTATATGCGTTCTACCGCAGACTAGGGCGAACCACCGAGGCAAAATCCTACCAGTTTCCAGGTAGCGTCGAGAGCCCAGCCTGAATAGTACAGGCGGGGCATGGATGGGGAAAATGACCTACAGCTACCATGTTCTTTTTTGCTTTGCTCTTTTGATTTCCTCGGCATGGATGGGGAAAATGACCTACAGCTACCATGTTCTTTTTTGCTTTGCTCTTTTGATTTCCTCCTTTTGCCATTCTCTGGGCTCCTTGCTGTTATTCCTCTGGCAAAACAGTCTGAAAAAATTAAGAGGAAGGAGCTTGCCCGGGTGTTGGTTGCGGGGCGAAAAGCCCAAAATATCTATCTATTGTTGAAGTAAAGTAAAAGAAAGTCATCAGATTCGTTCTCAAGAGGTAAAACTTATTACGTTAATCAGTGAAATAAGAAAAGATATATCTTTGATTCTAGTGAGTCCAGTTTACAACGGTGTAGGTTTCACACACACACACACACACACACACACACACACACACACACACACACACACACACACACACACACACACACACACACACATATATATATATATATATATATATATATATATATATATATATATATATATATATATATATATATATATATATATATATATATATATATATATATATATATATATATATATATACATACATACATACATACATACATACATACATATATATATAATGTCATTGTATTCTCTGAATATACCCCTTATCGATAAGAGAGAAATTTTATATAGAGTTTGTACGTCTTTCTACGATCAGATAAGTCGTATGTATTTCTACGACCACTTAGTCATAACTCTTGCTACGATTAGGTAAGTCGTAAGTACTTATACGACCACGTGCCCGTAAAATCTCCTATGATCATCTTATGGTTGTAGACTTTCCCACAAGTCATGTATTTCCGATCGACTTGTCTAACGATGTCCTGCCACATCGTGGGGGTGTCTGACAAGGCGGATAGAACGTGCACTTATTTCTGATAACCGCACATGATCTCTCTCTGATAACAACCACTACACAATGAACGACTACCATGTCTCTATGAAAATAACCTCTATCAGACAGTTATCATCCGAAGCGTTAAGGCGTCTGCTGGTGCGTGACAACAACCATCACTTCATCAACTATATAAGGGTTAACGTCAGAGAAGGATGGGATGGAATTCTCGGGGAGATCAGTAATAGTGCTAGACACTTCCTCACTTGTAATTAGTTCTTCTCAGCAATAGCAACACAGAAAGTAGGGTTATTATTCTCTGAGGAGAAGACCTAAATCTGTATAAAAATTCGCATGTCTCTATTTTGCATGATTTGAGACAAATCTTGAGTACTTCTCCCGAATTCAAGAAATCATACATAATATCGGTATTAGAACACCGACAGTTGGCACAGGACGTCATTAGACAAGTCGATTGAAAATACACGACTCGTGGGAAGGTCTACGACCACAAGATAATCGTAGAAGATTTTATGAGTATGTGGTCGTAGAAGTACTTATGACTATCTGGTCATAACAAAGCTTACAACTAAGTGGTCGTAGAAGTGCTTATAACTTACCTGGTCATAGCAAGACTTATGATTAAATAGTTGTAGAAATACTTACGACTTATCTGGTCGTAGAAAGACTTACGACTAAGTGGTCGTAGAAGTATGTACGACTTACCTGGTCGTAACCAGGACAGGAGTACTCGTAAGATATCTCTTGACATACTTGAAGGAATCATTGTCCTCATGTCATTACTGACCCATAAATTCAGACGGCTCACCAAACCGTCTATGATGACATTTTTCAACCGTCTGTGCTAACCTTTTCTGTAGTAGTGGTACGTGCTTCTAAGAATAGTAATACGAACAAACTCTACCCAAGCCAAATAAGATTAAGCACATTATGATGCATGTAAGCTAGCTTGGACACATGACCATGTCCATGCCAAAAAACAACCATGTTCATACTAAGCGACAAACTTGCCAACAATGGCTTTAGGCAAAAAGGTAGTGAAACATCTCAAAATTCAAAAGGAAATTGAATTTCCATTTGTTTGCTTGAGTTTAAGTTTTGTCGATTTGGGAAACCTCCTTCCAAAACCTGCTTTCTTCTTTTGACTCTCCACTTTTCCTTCCCAGCCGATGCCTTTGCCTTCCCCACCTTGCTCCTGTTCGGATGGCCAAGCTAGCCGCCTCCATGCCGCAAACCTCCTCCTCCGTTCACACCGCGCCTTCCTCTCCGTGTCGCGAGCATAGCCCATGCGTGTCACCACCCCAACATCCCTACTGCCACTTCTGCTAGACCGTACAACCACTTTGCCTCGCTTCGCGCATCAAGCGCTGACCAGAGCTTCTACCATGTTATTTCTATTGCTCGGTCGATGCGCCTGTGCCGACCGTACCTCACCTCATCACCCCGTGCCAGCTCCTGTAGCGTTGTGGTACTTCTTGCCAGAGCCAGAGTCACCACTCCTACGGTCTCTCCTCACTGAGCGCGCCCTTTGCCATCACTTCCCTCCACGCACAGGCACCACCTAAAATGAGTTCCTATACACACCGCCTTAGCAAGGCCTTTAAAACCCGATTGGCATTTGGGTCCGTGTTCTGCAACTCCTAATTGCTCCTTAAGACCATCACCTTTCCATCTCCTCCACTATAGCACCGCCGCCAAGTTTCCCTAAGCCGGTGAGGTTCCCCAGCCAATCTCAAGCCGCGGTCATCAAGAGTTTGATTCCTTAGATCTAGAGCCTCTTTGAACCACCCCGAATTCTTGGCCTAACCCACTGGACCTTCTTCTTGCCTCTTCTTCGCCTGTGCCTTGGACCTTCGCCGGCTACAATACCCCTCCTATGGGCAGCTCTACTGGAACCACCCCAACTCAATCGGCCACCACTCCTAACCTCCCTTTGTGCCATAGATGGTTTAAATGCCCTTACTTGCTCTAAAGAGCTTTGGTGTAGCCATTGTGCCATGGCGAAAGTCGCCGTCTCTCTCCTCACCGCCGATTATCACCATGCCTTTCCGAGTTCCACCAAGCCCTAAAATGGAATCCCTACTTCTTGTAAAGTCCATCCGTACCATTCTTGCCGTGGTCAAACGTTGTCGGTGCACCTCCGGGCGAGCTCTCTTTGCTCTGTTCTTCAGCCGAGGAGATGAGATAAGGAATGAAGAAAGGTCAGCATGGACGGTCTTCATCCAACCATGTGGCGTGCATCGGGTCACTACCGCGCATGTGCGCCTTGGGCTGGAGCGGTCGAACGCCAATGGGCCAATGGCCGGCCCAAGTGGCCTTCCTCCTGTGTAGACCGGCCAGGCCATTTAAGCATTGTGTGGCACTATCCAAACTGGGCCAACCCGTTACTGTTCATTCCTATAGCAGTCAATGTTCATCCAAAAATCAAAAATTACCTTCATTTTGATCGTTTCGACCCCATGAATCCATTTCCGACCTCCTTTCCGCCAAACCAAATCCCGATAAAACCCAAACCCACACTGTTCTAAAACCAATGCTCCACTGTATATCAACCTGTTAATATTCACTCCAAAATCCGTCCAACATATTTAAAGCCATTTCGACCATTTCGAAACCACCTAGCCTATTTCCAACTTTGATCAGCCAACCCAAGCACTGCTCAAACCCCAACCACCCAAACCCATTTTCTTTTATGTCTTTTCTCATTATTTTATTGCTTTTGTTCCCAGCTTGCATCTTGCAAATCATAAACTTATTTGATTTCGTTCTTTTGCGTTAGCATCCGAATTCAGCTATCTAGTCAACAGAAGAACTACATGAGCCATCAAGCAGATGACATAAGCCGAAAGACTTTAGTAAAATAATTGGACTATGGATAAAGAGTCAAGTTACATGTTTTTGATCATATTGAATCCCATGACATTTAAATTATTTAATTACAATATTTTCATTATTGTTAATTACACAATGTTATTTAATTAAAATAAATATTTAGAATGACATGCAAATTAGTTATGCCCTACCACTGAGAAATGCCTTATTTAATTTGAGGCCATATTTACCTTGATAATCTTAGTAATATTTAATTACTGTATAAATAATTATAGATTGGTTCATACAAAATTTTGATACTACAAAATTACTTGGCATTTTTGCTGGTAGATGTATTTAAATGGTTCTAGGGTTAAGGGTGCATCGTGGAAAGCAACTAGCTGGTTAGAGTCCACGACCTTACCATAGGGAGGAGGCTTGAATTGATGGGTGGTAGTACTGTAGAGCATTGAGGATCTGGGTATGATGGCTGCCTTGTGGTGAAAAGTACATACTGGAACCTTATACTGATTAAAGGACACAGTAATCGCTTAACCACAAGTATTGACTTGTCAATCCTGGTCTAGTAACGGCTCAACTTGATTGGATATATACGGGAGGTAGGTGTGATGGGGCGTTGGTATAGGAACAGTAAAACCATATCTATCAACGGTTGGTACCACTCAGGACGGGCAAAAGTGTTTAGACTTGGCCAGTAGATACCCAGGTTTGAGTGGGCAATCTGCCGGGTAGAGGCTATATAAAAAATTGAGCAATGAAAAGCATTATTTTCTCAACTCAGTTTCACGCTAGCTGAAGCGTGTCTATTGCATGATATTGGAAGTTTGAGAAATCTTGTGGGTAAAGCTAGGCAATTCTATACAGTAAAATAAATGGTATTCAAATACATCGTGCTTCCGGTAAATGAGGTTGTGTTTATTGAGTGATTCCAACAATAATGTATAAGTAGATTTCTTTATATTTTAATCTGACTAAGCTGAGTAATTAAGTATTGAAACACCCTTATTCTTAAGAAGTTATTGTTTTATGATTTCTTCTTTACAAAAATTTACAAATAAAATTGCATCCACACTCTCGATAATAAAATCAGTATATTCTCATCCATTGATAATCTTAGCAAGTAGATAAATTAGGATTTACCCATGTGGTTTGCTGAGTAACTAATGTACTCAATCTTGCTTAATTTCAACAAAACAGGTATGAAAGAGGAAAGGATACTTCGAGTTTTCGTGTTAGAGTTACAATCGTACTCAAGCGTTAATGTGGAGATTTATTTGGTTCTTCTGAATGTAAATTAAGTTTTAAGCTCGGATGCCCCTATTGTTTCTAAAATTGACCATTAAGTCCTAATTTTAAATCAAATTAATCCTTTTAAATATTCATGAGCGGGTATGATATTTTTTCTGTACGTAATTAAACTCCTGAGCTGTTGTAGAAGGTACAACGGCTCTGTTTCCAAAAACAAAGACGTTACAGGTAGTGACAAGCTTAAGTCAGGGCTATGCCTTAAAATTTTGTTATGCTTTAAGGACGTGTCTAATCGGCCAGGAAGAACCCAAGATACAGTAACGGTAAGACCTAGACTAGCGATATGAGCCACCAATGTTTTGCTTGGATTGTTGTGGAAATATATGCGCTGAGGGAGGAGGCATAGTGGATGATGGGAAGCTAAAAAAATGTAAGGTTTTGCATGCCGGATAACGTGGAGCTCAATGCCGCGGATCTTGATACCTAATTGCCGAGCCGATCGAGACTAAAGCATACAAGAGAGATACATGCTAGGGGAGCAAGACACGTGAACAAACTAAAATAAACATGTTCTTTGCATTAAAAAAATGCTTTGAACTACGGGTGTATTGGAATAATACGTTTCTAATACCTGAGAACACACTGCACTGAAAATTTCAATCGATAATTCAGTTAAGTTTCGTCAATATGTATTATGGTTCTAATTTTTATAATTTAAAATTCCCATCTATATGCGCACATACATCTCAAGGCTAATCAAATGGCCAATAATTAACATGGACAAATATCAATATCAAATATTAAAAAGACACATCAAATATGAAAAAGATACGTAACAAATCTAGCCTGGCAGAGCGCGAGCTTTGCAATGACAACCCAATGCAACCTTGGTATGCTGCAGCGCGCCTCTGGACGGGCACGTTTTTGTCGCGTAATTTTAAACTGCATGATGGACCTATCTGGGCCTAATCTCAACGGGCCCGTAGAAGATTCCTCCTCTCTTTCTTGCGCTGCCAGAACAATCTGATTCAGATACATCGCAGGCCTGCATCCCAACATTGCTACGTCGCAGAGCTGCATCCATTGATGCTAGGTGGGCCTCCAGCCTTCCTTTGAAAAAGGGTGGGCTTCTAGCCCAACGGCCTGAGAAGCGATGTGCTGCCGTACTCGGGTAACTGGGGCAAAATCAGAGACCTGAGACGATGTGAGCCGCAGCAGTAATACGGGTAGCAGTAACAGTCATTAATACCAAGAAGACACAGACTACTCTCGATCGTGGAAGGACCAACGTCTACTGGCTGCACAAACTGGACCAAGTGGCACGAAGCCCCACGCGACATGTTTGCACTTTGCAGCACGCAAAGCCAGGAAAAAGGCAAGCCAACGGGAGGGGGATTGGACGGGACTGGGCGTGAAAAGGGTCCCCCGTGGAGAAGGCGGAAGGCACAAATCGGGACTCGGGAACTCCTCGTCACATGCCGCGAAACGCCAACCGCTGCCAGTTACCGTTGCTGCTGGGTGCTGGCCCGGCCGAGCACAGTATTGAGTATAGCCACGTCCCACATATGCCCCCTCCTCCTTATGTGCGTCTGCCTGTAGACGCACTTGCATCGCCGTCGAGCTGCAGAGGCATTAGGTGGGTTTAAATGGCTCATGGCTTATGTCTTTATTTTTACTATAGTAATTAGTTTTTAAAAGATATTTTTAGATAAGATATATTAATCGATTATAGTATATACTATACCGATTTCAGTTATATCGGTCAAAATCGTATGCGACTGTTTTTCTCTTCGTATTCTCTCTCACAAATAGTCATAATTCAAAAATCATAAGACACAACCCAAAAGAACATATATAATACTTACTTCCTTAATTTTCCCTCTTACTTTAACTCCTACTTGATTTGAATCACAGGCAACCAAAGCGCCTCTCTAATCAACCGTGTCGTGATTCGCACATCACGCCAGTTCCGCATAGCATTTGCATGCGGTAGAGCCCTTGACATAACCTAAACTTTTAACTAGCGCTAACAGTGAAATTAATTGAATTAATAGTAATTAAGAAACAATTAAGATAATTACAGTACAGTGAATTACATAAAATTAAATGCAACTCTTTCAAGCAAAATAAAATTTATTGCAACATTTAAGTAATTACAACATACAAATCTTGCATATAGAAGTAGATAAATTACAAGCATTGCATTAGAATAGAAAATAAAAATTATAGTTGTATCATTCATCATTTTACATTTTCTTTTGCATGCATTCATGAGTAGTAGCATCCCGAGGACCAAGTCAAAACCCTACATTTTTCTTTTGTAATCCAAACTTATAGGGCAAAAACAAATCGAAGGGAGAATAAAAAAGGGGATTGTCGTAGGGATGGCCCCCACCTAAACCCAGCAGGCCTGGTAGGAAATTATAAGGTCCAGAATAGGCCATGTGTAATGACATAACTGCCCCCAGAGGGGATAACCAGATGTAAGGGTATAACTGTAAAAGCACTCCTCATGCGTGTATATATATGGGTACAGGCCATGGGGAGAACCCAGGCCATTACACTTATCTTCATCACTCTCCACTACCATCTCTCTCTGTTTGGTCTGTAGCCACAACAGGGATAAATGTAGTTTACCATCAAAACCCGTTCAAATTTAGAATATCAAAACTTTTAGTTCTCATCGAGATACCAGGACAGGTCGGCACGTCACTTAAGTGGGTCGCATCATCCAGCAAAAACGTAGCAAACACTCACTTTAGTTTTTACCGAATTACCTCACACAATAGAAAGGCAAAATATAGTGCCAAAGCCACCCTACGGACCAACGGTCCTTAGGTTTTACCCACTGCATAGCCAACCGAGAGAGAATTGAGGATAAGACGAAACCAAATGCACAACCAGAGAGAGGAGCCAGACTTTCCCCTCTTCTTAAACAAGCCAACCTCGTCTTAAACAAGCCAACCACATAGAGCATTCGCTCCCCATCTCATTTCCCAGTCCATTGTTTCTCCAACCATGAGCCAGCCAAGGCAAAGCCAAGACCCACATTGACATCCCATCTCTCGGCCAAGACAAAGAGAAGAGCCAAGTAAGGCCACATAACCAACCAAAGTCCAAAACCACCACAAAGAGATAGTGAGGAAGAGGAAGCCCGCAGAAGAGGGGCTCAAGGAGTCGGGGAAGACGAAGGAGCGAAGACGATGGCCATGATGGCGTAGAACTGTCAACGATTGTTGAGACCACTTCAAGCCGACCAGGACAAGAGGGGACCAACAAACCAACCACGACTGACAAGGACCAGAGGAGGCCGAGCAACCACAGAACACATGAGGGGAACATCACGGCCACCACAACCATCGTCATCACCCCTTTCCATTTCTAACTTGACAAAACAAGTAGGTCACCTTACCATTTCCTTTTTGCTCCTCCATAGCTCATAGCACAACACACATAGCACAGCACAACAAAGCAAGCCACACCAGCCAAGTAGGGCGGCCCGAGGAGAAGAGAAGCAAGCATGTACCTCGAGTGGATAGGGTTGTGACACCATGGTGGCGAGCCCACGGATGGCCACCATGCGCCCTTGGTGAGTTGCATGCTCCCCAGCGCACGCAAACACCCCAAGTCTCATCATAGTGGCACAATTGCTAGCCTTCCCAACCATTGCGTGTATATGAGTACAGAAAAGCCAAAATAGCAAATAATCACAAAAATAAGTAGAGAACGAGTAAATCAAACCATCCTGGAGTAGAAAGGGGTAAGGCTGTGTTTTGGTGGAGCCACGCTAAATTCAACCTCACTAGTGCTAGAGTTGGCCAGAGGAGGAGAAGAAGAGGTGCGGGAACCGTCCATAGAAACTGAAGCAAAAGCCAAAGCCGAGCGCCATGGCCAGGCCAATCCAATGACAGCCGAAGCTGAGAGCTAAGAAAACCAGGGGAAGACAGAGAGAAAGCATGGGCAAAAATGATGAGGGAACCCGCCGACATCAAGTCAATGGCCAGTAGCGCACCCGAAGCTGGCGCCAAAAACCCCTACCGAGCTAGAGCCGCAGCTGCAGCCATGGAACTAGGGGAGCTGCACAAGGGGGGCTGGCAGAGGACCTCACTGGTGGTGAGATCGGCCAGACACGCTCGAGGAAGACCTAAGAAGGAGGTGACATGTGTGAGACAGATAGGGAGCCAAAGAGTTAGAAGGGGTGGAGTGTGTGTGTTGTGTTTTGACCATGTGCGTGTGTGCTAGAGAGAGAGAGTGTGTGTGTGTGCTGGCTTGTGGTGTTGTGTGATTAGTGTTAGGGTGTTTGGTGTTGTGTTTGGTGTTTTGCATTCTGTTGTGTGAGTGCAAGGCTTTGTGCGTACAGGAGTCGGACCAACGAGTGCAAACATGGGTTAGTTAACCACGCTAGTAGAATCAACCAATCGGGAGAAAATAACAATGGGGGGAATGCATGATCACTTAGCAATGTTAGAAATAAGTTGATGACCAATGAAACAAAGTTAGATAAAACCTGCTAAAATCTACCCCTAAAATGGAGTTGACTGTTATAAATTTAAAAATCGTCCTGCTATTAAATAATTTAAACCATAAGACTGCTCTATAATACAGAGGGCAAACTGGGGCAAGAAGAAATATTGGATCAGACCATGGTTGACACCGAGACATTCTAAGCTTTAACGACTTCACTGTGGCTATAGAGATATGGTTAATGTGGCATCATCGTAGACATAGCTGTAAGTTTTTAAGCACATGTTATTAAAGGCCCCGAAAAAATATGCCGATGCCAAAAAGCGTTGGGTCGCATCATACTCACCGATAAGCCTGAGGCAACTATTGGGCATGAAGTATATTGTATATAACGTGTGATGTTCTTGATATTTATTTAGTTTATCTATAAATCTAATACATCTATTTTAGGCTCAACGCACGAAAAACATAAGACATTAATATATGTATATAGAAGTTTTAATCTAGGAAAATATTAGTATGCACCGTTACAAAGATCACTCGAGTCAAACAACCGGCTAGTTGGTGAGAGTGCGGGTGTTGTTCCCACCTTCCACCAAAGCGTGCTTGATTTTTGGGATCGACATGGTATGCCTTATTCAATTAGATTACATGTGCATTCGTTCAGTGGAAAAGGATGTGGCGTTCGTTCAGTGGAAAAAGGATGTGCCCTTGTTTCTTTGAGTTCCTAGAGCCCCAACGGAATTTCCAAGCATGTCATGTGTAGTGAACACACACTCTTGTGTGGCATGAGTAGGGGTGACTGTGTGATGGCGTCCTCCAAGTAATCTTTAAAAAATCACTTGAGTTGAATTTATTTTTAATTTTTTTACCAAATTGTTGTATCGGACCATGTGTTAATGAGTTGATTTATTTGCGTTTGTTACCATAAGAGAGAAAATCCACATGTATAAAGAGGAGGGATATGCAATGGTAGCAAATATCTGTTTCCAGTGCTCTAGGGTTTTAAGAGACAGGACGAGTCCACGTAGAAAGGGATGAAAGATGTATGGGAAGTGAAGTTCCTTATGGACTTGTCCTTTGATGTGCAAATAAAAAGATTAGAAAGATCTTGTTTTTTGTTTCTATCCAATTGACAAAAATATCCCCAGTATAGGATCCACTAGCCTCATAGGCGCGGCGCCACGCCGCGCCAGTCACCATGTGTACCGAAGTAAAAAAGGCGATGATCCGTGAGGGGTTTTTTTTTAAAAAACCGAGGGCACATGCGTATTTTCAAAAAAACTAAAGGGTTTTTTCGTAAAAAATTGAGGACCCGTGTATAACGAAACGAGGACCTGTACGCAAGTTACAAAACCGCGGGACGCTATCCTGCAAATTGGAGGGGTTTTTTCAGGAAAAAGTACCGCAAGAAAAATGGGCAGGGACCTTTCGCGAGGAAAAATGATTTGTTTGCGAGGAAAAAGGACCTCTACGTAATTTTCGGAAAGCACAGGGAAACTGCCTCGGCCGGCCGTACCGAAATTCCCGCACCACGCGCCGGCCGGGGCGCGCGCGCGGGCGACGTGGCGGGGCGGAGGGCGCAGCGTTCCCCCGAGCTTTGTATAGGTAGGTATTCGTCATGAACAAGACGAATCCATGGCCAATGCATGTTTTCTTGATGCCTACGCTGGTAACTTGACAACATACAACATCTATTGGCTACAGTGTGTTAACTATCGTAGAGCCCACAGAATTACAGGTCGGATGTTTTTCTTTTCTTGTGAGAGTTTCTAGCGTATGTTTCTTTTTTACTTAGCAGCTGTGAAATATCTGTTATTGACTTTTAATACATAATAAATTCTTAACATGACACTTAAATCATTTATAATTTCAGATAATTTGCAACAATCGATCTGACCAATCTGTATGAAAAATCATAGAACACATGATAAAAAGAAACCTATTTGGAAGCTAGAGGAGAAAGAAAAAGAAAAAAAACACTCACGTCACGTGGCTAACTAAAGGCAAGCCCTCAACTCATGATGTCGTGCACGAGCTGGGGGACCGAGTCCTTTTTTTTATTTTACCTTAGCACGTTTCTTTTTTTAATTACAAACTAATATATCTCGAAGTTCTAACATCCAATATCCAATGACTGCTATAGTTTATTTAATCAAGGGTCCACAAGATTAAGATGTCATTCATTTGGACTGAAAAAGTGGCTTATGGCCAAAATTTTTACTGTAGCTGGCTGAAATTACACTGTAGTTGATAGTGGCTTATTTTTAAAATTTTAAAAACAGAAAAAATAGGTTAACCCATCACGAACAATGCAAACCAATTCGGAAAAAAAGAATGGCAAAAAAGTTCAAAAAAGCCAAAAAGTCATACAAAGATGAAATTTAGAAATAGCGAAAAATAAGCTAGAAATCAGAAGCTTAAACCAAAATGAGCGGAGCCTAAAAGTCGGATGTTTTTCTTTTTTTGTGAGAATTTCTAACTATTTCTTTTTTCCTTAGCAGCTTTAAAACGCATGTCATTAACTTTTAGTATGTAATAGATTCGCTAAAAATGAAGAATAGTAATATGTTATCTGGTGCCATGTTTTGATGATAATAATACATGGCGTCTCGGCCTTGTCATGACAGCTATGCCTCGCAGCTCCTCCCCACTTGAAGACAAATTAGTTATCTTCGCCTTTCTTCTTCTTTCCTTTCTTCCAAAGAACTGGACGCGCAAACGATGGTTGGTGATACATCATACATTTGCTTCTTGTACTAGTAATCACTCCTTCATGGGCATGCAATTGGTTGTGATTTCTCTTCTACACAAGTGTGCTGCTTCCCTTTGATTTGTGGGTCTCGAGCACTTTCTACATAACGAGAATAAAGCATGTAAGCTCAGGATAAAAAGGGGGGAAATAACAGGAATAAACTAAGGACGTCGCCATGATGGTTCACAGGTTGGTAGATTGCTAATGGACAATGGAGAGAGGATCAGTGCTTCAGAGTATATTATCTGTACCCAAATAAGCAAAGCAAGATTGTTCTGAATCTAGCGCAGGCAAACCCCGCCCCTTTTCCGGCTTTCCATGAACAATAATGGACGATGACATTGCAGTTGCAAAGTTAGATTCCTCGAATGTTTGCTTTCATTGGATCATATGTCTTCGTCGACACGGACGTCGAAACCACCGTATCGCTTCTTAGACATATACGGCAGCGCTCAAGCCTTCCACGGTTCCACCCAAAAAAAAAGACCACTAGGCCGCAATAGCTGGTTGTTCTGCAAAACAACACAGGAAAAGCATGCGTCTGGCGCATCAAATCAACCATGAAAAAGAGATAGAAATATCTAATTCTCTGTGTTGCGGAGATTAAACAGTCCTAGTGCTAATAGCGTAATCCCTACACGAGGACATCCAAGATGCTTGCTTTCCGTGTGGCTGCGCTCAACCGCAACATAGTGAAGTAGGCCGAGACGGCAGTTTTGGTGGTGCTCATTTGGGCTTTTTTTGAGTGACTTATGACTGAAAAGCACTGTAGCTAGTTAAAAAGTACTGTAGCTGATAAAGGCTTATTTAGTATAATCAAATTTAAAAAATTAAAAATTATAAAAAAATATGTCAGCCCATTACGTATAATATAAATAAATACCAAAAAACCCGGCAAAAAAGCTCAACAAAAAACTAAAAGTTCAAAAAAAGATAAAATTTATAAATAATGAAAAATAAACCTGAAGCAAGAAGCTGAAGCCGGTAATTATGGCTTAAAGTAGACTTGTTGCTTTTTAATTAATGGGCTCGTAATAATTTGATCTAGCCTCTGCTTTCGCGTGTCGGCTGTGTATCGGCAGCGGTGGCCGGATCGAATTGCCCCAGATGAGATAGCGGCAATCAACTCGCTTTGCGTCTAGAACAAGATAGGGGAAACAATATTAAAGTAAATTAGTCGGAGAAAGTCGAGAAGACGAGGACCCCTCTGTTGGAAAGGTGTGGCCTTGATGGTACAGGTGCAGGCACGAGAGCACGGCCGGAGTGCCAGCGAGGAAGACCGGGAAAATGAGATGACGCTAGTCTTTTAAGCAGAAAGAGATGGAATTAATTCAGCGACTTGCAGTAGCTTACGGCGTGGCACGTTGAATTATGTTCCGTACCACCAGTGTCACGAGTGAATTGCTTGTTTACTGTGATGTCGAAGCGCTACGTTGCGCTGTTGGCAAAGAATGTTGTTGACACGTTTATGCAGCTATTGGCCCGAATGTCTTGGTGGCGGTGGAGTCGCCGCCAGTACACACGGTGCTTACCCTTGGAGAGCTGATGGAGGGTCTGTTTGGGAGAACTCTATCATTGAAAATGTGGATTTGGAGTAGCAGTTTCACCATGAAGCAGCTTCATCGTGGATTTGGGATCCCACTATAGAGTGTTTGGCTTGTACAGCAGCTCCAGATCCACGAAATTGAGGTTTTGGTGGGACGGGGTGTGTAACCAGTGGTATTGGTGGGTAATTACCACCTAACTCCACGGTGGAGCACTCCTTGAGGAGCTCCATGAAATCCATGGATCTGGCCATCAGATCCAGGATTTTGGTGGATCCAGATTTCGCGAAGCTGAAGCGTTTGGGTAAAATTTTGTGGAGTGGAGCTGTTTTTCGTGGATCTGGAGCTGGTGGAGCTCTCCCAAACAGGCCCTAAGCAAAGTAGCAAATGAACCATGTGGTCCATGTGCAGAGACTCGTGGCCTTCCTAGAAGATCGGTGGTTACGTGGTAATCACTGGCGCCCACTTCCTCTCAGCGTATGTATAATAACTTTTTCTGTCTAAATTTATAGGACGTATTTTTAAATAAATTTATTTATAAATATAAATTATATTTTATATTTTAATATAAAATTAGTGTGATATTCTCTTTATAGTTCTAATAAATACATAGCTTTATTTGCTATTGTATACATGTATGTATTTAATATAGTGTTTAGAGATAATAATTAAGAATAATATAGTTATTTTCACTCTTTTCTTGGTTTATGTGACCAGAGAAATTTCGTCTTATAAACTTGGACGAAGAGAGTAGTGCTATATCAGCTGTCTGTAAGCATTGTCACGTAGGACACGAGATGATGTGGAGGAGAGAGAGCGGGAGTATAGAGAATTGGGTCGTCTCATATGCAGCAGTCAGCTGTAATACGAGAAACAAGACACACTATGTCATGGAGGAGCTGTCTATATAAACATGTAAAATAATAACTTGCTCATGCATTGCAACGAAATTTATTGGATATATATAGAATCATGCTATGGAAAGGGGCTACTCTGATCAGTTGAAAAGTAGAGAGTGGTGAGAAGTTGAGAATAGAGCGGTTGGAGAAGGAACATACAACCATTAACTCATTCTTTTGTAATAGTAATGATATTAGTCACCTGTTCGTGTATTGCAACGAAATTTATTGGATATATAGAGAATCATGCTATAGAAGAAGGCTACTCTGATCAGTTGAAAAGTGGAGAGTGGTAAGAAGTTGAGAATAGAGAGGTTGGAGGAGAAGGAACGTACAACCATTAACTCATTCTTTTGTAATAACTAGTCAACTGCTCGTGCGTTGTGACGAAATTTATTGGATATATTGAAAATCATGCTACGGAAGAGGGCTACTCTGATCAGTTGAAATGTGGAAAGTGATTAGAAGTTGAGAATAGGGCGGTTGGAAAAGAAGGGACGTACGACCACCAATTTATTTTTTTATAATAGTAATGATAATTATAATAGTAATGACAGTGAGGTACTATAGCCAGAAGCTACTGCTGTTCTGTTTTGCTTCTTGCAGGTTTTTTACCACCAGGCCACTAGGCCCACTACGGCTACTAACTCGGTTGGTGGGCGCCGCGGCCGCGGGGCCGAACGCGCTTGCCTTGCGTGTATTACGGACCGCGCGGAGCGGCGGTAATCACGACTACTACGGCTTGCCCCCACCCGGGAGCCATAACTCGGAGCCAAGCCAGCCGGGCTTGGCTATGGTCACCCCGCGCTTCCCGAAGCATCCTTCCTACTCCCACACCGACCGATTCGATTCCCACACAAACCAGGGCCTCGTCACCTTTCCTCCCCTCCCCTCCCCTCCCCTCCCCTCATCACCTTCATACCCTTGTCATCTTCCGTCTTTTCTCGCCTTTTCCAGCCACCGATCTGTCTCGCGCTTTGCCCCGTAGTGCCTGTTCCCCAGAAAGATAGCGAGAAGAGAGGGGAGAAAAGCGCGGCGCGGCCCAGCTCCTGCCGCTAGATTCATAGTTCGTCCGGCCGGTCGGCACGCGTCTACGTACCGGCTAGCCCAACAGACAGCGCGCAGCAGCAGAGGAGGAGGTGTAGCCGGCCGGAGAGCCGCGGCCAGCCATGAAAAATAACGCGAGGAAAGACGTGGGAGGCGGCGGTGGAGCGTTTGCCATCCCGTGCGTGGATATCAAGTCATTCGTGGCATCGCTCGCCTTCCTGACGCTTTTCGTGGCAGTGTGGCAGCTCCAGCCCTACGGCTCCTTCCTCGCCGCGGCCCGCTCCTCCGCGTCCTCCCCCTGCTCCCCCCTTGCCGCCACCGCAGCCACCTCAAGCACCGAGCTCCCCTCTTCCAACTCCACCACCGACACAGCCACAAACTCACCGGCCGCGACTTCTGCCGTCGCCACTGCTGCTGCAGTCCCCGTGCAGCTGGCTAGGGTGGCGAGGCCGGTGGACCCGAACAAGCGGGTGCTCCGGCCGTACGGCAGCGCGGCGGCGCTCTTCGTGCAGATGGGGGCGTACCGGGGCGGGCCGCGGACGTTCGCCGTCGTGGGGCTGGCGTCCAAGCCCACCCACGTGTTCGGCACCCCCTACTTCAAGTGCGAGTGGCTGCCCAACCCCAGCGCCGGCGACCCGTCGCCGCGCCCCGTCCGGACCAAGGCGTACAAGATGCTCCCGGACTGGGGGTACGGCCGCGTCTACACCACCGTCGTCGTCAACTGCACCTTCTCCTCCAACCCCAACGTCGACAACGCCGGCGGCAAGCTCCTCGTCCACGCCTACTACTCCATCGCCTCCCGCCGCTACGAGCGCTTCGTCGCGCTCGAGGAGGCGCCGGGGTCCTACGACGAGTCCCGCTTCCACCCGCCGTTCCAGTACGACCACCTCTACTGCGGCTCGTCGCTGTACGGCAACCTCAGCGCCAGCCGCATGCGCGAGTGGATGGCGTACCACGCGCACTTCTTCGGGCCCAGGTCGCATTTCGTGTTCCACGACGCCGGCGGCATCAGCCCGGAGGTGAGGGCGGTGCTGGATCCGTGGGTGAAGGCCGGCCGGCTCACCGTGCAGGACATCCGGGCGCAGGCCGAGTACGACGGATACTACTACAACCAGTTCTTGGTGGTGAACGACTGCCTGCATCGGTACCGCCACGCCGCCAATTGGACCTTCTTCTTTGACGTCGACGAGTACATGTACCTGCCCAATGGGCAGACGCTGGACCAAGTGCTCGGCAGACTATCGGGGTACACGCAGTTCACCATCGAGCAGAACCCCATGTCCAGCAAGCTCTGCGTGCAGGATCCAATCAAGGATTACACAAGGTTTGTGTTTCCGTTTCCTCGTATGTGCTGATATTGGTTTCCTTATTCTGCACCTACTTCCATTTTATATCGAGAATTGCCATGTCTGCCGCGACGCGTCCCAAATTAACCTTTAAGCATCAGGTTCAGGCTGTTCGAAAACAATGCATTCTGCTGGTTTGGTAGCATTCCCCGATATATCGGTGTTTGTCCATAAAACGTGCAATGTATCATCAATCAAACTGACATTCTCAAAGCAGTCAAGTCAGCGGTTACTTGTCAACAGAATTTGTTAATTGGGCAATGTGCTGGTGTATCATTAATCAAACAGACATTCTCGAAGCAGTTAAGTAAGTCAGCGGATACTTGGCAACATAATTTGTTGCTTAATTGGGCAATGTGCTGATTGATTTTTAAATGGAGGTGTCTAGAGAACATTTGAGTGTTTTTAGGTTGGGAGTATTCATATATTTTGGGTGTTGATCTCCATCCAATGTCCCAGATTCGGAGCACTCATATTTTTTTTGGAGGGGGAGGGGTACGAGGGATCCGTTGGATGGAAACCCAACGCTCTAAAATCTGAGTGCTCCCAAACCCAAAAAACTCTTTAGTGCTTCTTAACACATCTATTTTTACATTGCAAATTGCAACCTTCGGGTAAGGTTGGTTAGATTTTTTTATTTGGTCAAATTGAGTCCTCAAAAGCAACATGAGACCGATCCTTTTTCTGTTTATTCTTCAACTTTCACCATTGAACAAATAAATCTTAGTAGAACATCATTGCGCACAGACCACAATGTTCCCATGCATATAAGTGACCATAGAAGGATTTATCATTGATTTGTATTACAAGTCGGAAATGCTATGCCAATGAAATATTCCAAGTTAATTGTTTTATTCATAAATTCAAAATATTTTGCTAGATTTTTTCTATGTATATTCGCACGAGAACAATTTGGTGTTGATTTTGGTTTTAGCTTTTTTTTAGTTGGGGCTTTACTACTTCATGCTAAAAACATCTTTTATGTGCCATTGATATGCAGGGAATGGGGGTTTGAGAAGCTTGTTTTCCGTAACTCAATCACCAGAGTTCGGCGAGATCGCAAATACGCGATCCAGGCCCGAAACGCGTACTCCGCTGGCGTGCACATGTCACAAAATGTCTATGGGAGAACAACCCACAAGACAGAAAGCCTGATCAGATACTACCACTATCACAACTCCATCAATGTCATGGGAGAGCCTTGCCGGGAGTTCGTGGCGGTGCCGGTCAATGGCAGTATGGTTATGTTTGAGGGGATCCCTTACGTATACGACGATAACATGAAGCGTTTGTCAGGAGAGATCAAGCGCTTTGAGAAGGAAACCATTGGATCAATTCACAAATAGCAACTGAAGGCCGCTGGTACATATACATCTGAAATTCTTTAGGATGCCTGGCTCATATCGAACCCACTCTTCTGCTGTTTCTGTGATAAGCATCAGATGGGGGAGTCTGTTAGGGGTGGTCCAATAGGTGTAAAGTTCTGTTTTTTTTCTTGGCACACCCTTCTCTGCAGGGGCACTGCTCTTGCTACATTTTATTCTCTTAACCTTTTCTGCTTATCCCCCCATCTGTTTATGGGAGCGATCAACATGGCTTCCATAAGCTGGCTGCGGCTTTTTTGTCACTATTCATAAGTTTTGTCTTTTTCTGAATTTTTGATTTTTTGTTGAGCTTTTTTACCGGTTCTTTTTTTCCCGTATTTGTTTGTATTATACGTAATGGGCTAACATATTTTTTTATTTTTAAATTTTTTTAAATTTAATTATGCTAAATAAGCCTCTATCAGCTACAGTGTTTTTTTCAGTCAGCTACAGTGTTTTCAGCCATAAGCCATGAGCTTTTCAGCCGAACCGATCACCCCTATAGATCTACGTAATCAGGTTTACTTTTTGGTTGCGGCTTAAAGTTCTAACTAAAATTTTGAATTTTTACTGTTCATGACAGGAGTATGGAGTCTCACGTTCGATCTTAACTGGTTTAGATGAAGTTGTTATAGTGTCTATTACAATTAATTTATAGACTCCACATTAAAAGAACATACCGTTTGAAAACTAGCTACTGTAGGAAAGACAGAGCTGAAAAGAACACGTCCGATGTTGGCTTTCACTTGATTCTTTAATCTCCTTATGGGGTTATCATGTTACATGAAAAGTGTTGAAATTTGGAGATGATAACGCTTGTTTTTATTCCAAAGCGATGATTTTGGCCAATTTAGATGAAGTCATCACAGTGTCTACTATAATCAATTTGTAGACCCTATCTTTAAAATACACTTCGTTTGAAAGATAGCTATGGTAGAAAAGCCAAAAGCTAGAAGTCGAAAAGAATAGACATGTTGTTGGCTTTTACTTGAGTCTTTAGTCCCCTCCCGGGGTTACTGGGTTACCTAAAAAGTATCAGGATTTAGAGTTGATTTGGTGGGTTCTTTTGGGCCGTAGTTTTTGGCTTTTGATTTATACATTTTGAATTGTAGCTATTCGTGAAAGATAATACGAAAAGAAAAATATTCGCATGTATTTTTAGCCGGTATAGTTGAATTTAGTATAATATCTACTACAATTAATTTATAGATCTGATCTTGAAAAGATGTATCGCTTGAAATCTAGTACAGTGGCAAAAGTCAAAATCAAAAGCAGGAAACTCCGGCGATCCCAGCTATCAATAACGCTCGTTTCTGCCCAAAGCGGTGAGACGAGGCATTTCTGGTTTTATTATCATCCGATCATCATGATGTAGGAGATGGGGAATGATGGTCTGAAACCTTTTCTCAAGAACGATTGATGGCCAGAAATCGGAAAGAACAGGGTTTTGTTTTTTACAAAACAGGAAAGAAAAAGTTTTTGAGTTAGGCATTTTGTGTAAAGAATTAGCTCAGTTAGGCATTTTTGTGCAAGTGCAGTGCAGGTGTGGTTTGCCGTCTTTGGGATCTCAGGGTTTCGGCTTGGCGGTGTGGGTGGGCAGCCTACGTAGAAAATCAATACGGTATTGTGCATGCCGAGATGGGCTTGACATCGGGCCATCGGGGATGTTTCCAACTCCCCCTTGTTCTCCGTTATGATGATGGGAGAGATGGCCTGAAACAGGAAGGCAAGCTAAAATGATAACGTGTGATGGCGAGATGGCTCCATGTGCCCTCACGTTGGGATAACGTGTGATGGCGAGATGGTTCCATGTGCCCACATATTGGGGCTGTTTTTTTGAGCTATAAATTTAATAAATAATAATTGCTAAGAAAAATTAGAAGATAAAAGGCGCTAAAAAATCAGAAAGACCAGGACGATACATTTGCTTCGCGCGCTGGGTATGTCCTGTCTCAGCAACAGCGGCTCTGGTCCATCACTGTGGGAATCGCTTCCTATATCCGAGTAAAATAAACCAAGGCCCGTTTCAAAAAAGAGCTGCCTAGGAAATTCATGCGGTTTTCTCAAAAAAAAAAAAGGAAATTCATGCGGAACTCGTGCATTCCAAAGAAACCACAGTTCTGGCTTGAGTTTGGGTTTACGCATAGAGAGCATCCCTACTAACCTATTAGGCGTCGTTTGGAACGCACACATTTCCTATGAATCCTATAAAAATTGTAATTCTTTGCTGTAAAGATTCATACATTCCGAACAGGTTTTTGATCTAGCTCCAGACCCGGAATAGAACAGGGGCCTGACAAAATCTCGTCCCAGCCCATGCCTAGAAAACTGGACTCCACTAGCCTGGAGCAGACCCGGACCGGCCCAAAAATGGCCCACTCTGCACGGGCCGAGGGCCCGCTTAATCAAATAGGGCGACTCGTCGAGGGAAAATATCAGGTTCGTTAACTCACACCGGAAGCGTGCGAGACTTTTGGTGGTCTCATCAGAGTCGAAAGTCGACATACGCATCTACCAGCTCCACTCCCAACTCCCCCTCCCGCTGTCTCATCCCATCACACCGCCCTCTTCCGAATCGAAGCTTAGGTCGGAGAGCTCAAAACCCTAGCGGCTGCCGGAGAGCGGAGCGGAGCCCGCCGGAGCCAGATCGCGGCCGCCGATGGAGAGCCCCGGGAAGGAGGAGGCCGGCGGGGAGCTGGCGATGGAGATCGAGTCGACCGTCACGGCGGAGGACTGGCGGCGCGCGCTCTCCCGCGTGGTGCCCTCCGTCGTCGTCCTCCGCACCACCGCGCCGCGAGCCTTCGACACCGAGGTCGCCGGAGCCAGCTACGCCACCGGCTTCGTCGTCGACAAGTCCCGCGGCATCATCCTCACCAACCGCCACGTCGTCAAGCCCGGTAGGCACAACCTGCCAACCGATCCCGACGTCTCCTCGTCGTTTTCGTGTGGTTTGCGAATGACTCGTGTGTTGTTGTTGTGGTTGTGGTCGCAGGGCCTGTGGTCGCGGAGGCGATGTTTGTGAACAGGGAGGAGATCCCTGTGTACCCCCTGTACAGAGATCCTGTGAGTGATTCTTCTATTTGATTCCATCCTGTTATGTTTTATTTTGCTTTCCCTGTGCTAATGGCGTATTGTTAATCCAAAATTTTCCCTTCTTCTCGAAACAGGTACATGATTTTGGTTTTTTTCGCTATGATCCAGGTGCCATCAAGTTCCTTAAGTACGATGAGATCCCGCTAGCGCCTGAAGCGGCATCTGTTGGGCTAGAAATCCGGGTTGTCGGCAATGACAGCGGCGAAAAGGTCTCCCTAAATGCTAGCTCAATCTCTTGCTGAGTTGCTGTTGTGAACTATCCCGTAAAGTGCAATGCAACACAAGGCTCTTGTTAGCTTCTACAGCTTACAGCTATTCTCTATTGGATTAGGGAAGAAAGCATTTTTAATTGCTTTCTAGTTCCTACCAAGCCTTCGTTTTTCTACTTATGCCCTGTGAAACAAATCTTTGGCGTTTGAAACATTTGGACCTAATAAAGCAAAACGTTGCATATATCCTACAGTTTCTCACTTCCTTGAAACCTCTTAAGTCAAATGATACATTTTGACATCTCAGCGAGTGAACATCTCTTTCGCTAAGCATTTCATTTTGCTAACCAGAATCTTTATGGCCCAGTTTTTTTCGGCTTATGGCTTATGATTTCCCCCGAACAAATAAACGGGACAGTTTCTTCGCTGCCTTTTCGAAGCCGCTTATCGGTTTATTGGTATTCGGTTTGTTCGCACATATACTTGCGTTAGAGCCAAAAACCATGAGCCGTAGTCGAAAAGAACCCACCCTATTTCTCTTTGCTGCTATTAGCCATCTTATTCTGCAGTGTGAATGTGATGGCGTGCCTGTCAGAGTTTGACATGTAATCAAAAGAACGGCGCATACACCCGCTTTTCATGTGCCTTAACATAAATGTTTAGGTGCTAATTAGATGAATGACATGTGCAAGTGCTTTTGATTTCCAGCCTTTCCATGCTAAGACCATATCTTACCACTAAGTAGTAGCTGTACCTGTGAATATTCGTTGATCCAGAAGGCACCTATTAAACTGCTGGCACTCAAACATTTGGACATGTGCCAAAAAAGATGTAGATCAAAACATTTGACATGACAAGCTATAAAATGTGTTAAGGATAGAATAGGATTGTTATTCGTTTCCTTATATGCCTTGGTTTCCACAGATGTATATGGCATATTCCTCTGTATATTCCTCTGTACTCCCTATATATATTTCCCTTTGGGCCTCATGAATATACACACAATATTCATAATATGGTATCAGAACTAAGGCTCTGACCTTGTTCTTCCGCTGCCTCTGTTGCCGCCCGAGCCCCGGGCCGTCTCCGCCCGAGCAGCCGCTGCTCAGGCCGTCGCCGCCACCGCCCGGGCCACCTCCACCTGAGCCGCCGCTGCCTGGGCCACTGTCGCCCTAGCCGCCGCCAGATCCGGCGCTATCTCGCTCGATTTGACCCCGCTTGCCAGATCCGACCGATCCATCGTCGCCGTCGCTTGGGCCGCCCCCTTCGTCTTCATCCGATCTGCCCGATCGCCGCCGGCCGCCGCGTTGCCAACGGCCTCTGAGCCGCTGGTCGACGTTTTGCCAGTCGTCGCTCCGCCGGCCATCGCTTCGTTGTCCGCCCACTTGTCGCCTCGGCAACGCCCGAGCGATCGTCTGCTTCGGTCGAAGCGAAGCGACGATTGAGTTTTTTTGTAGTTTTGTAAAAAAAGAAAAAAAAGAAAAAAATATAACGTTGATCTAACCGCCGCACCATCCAGCGCTACCTGTTAGACTTCATTGCCGTGGTCGCTGCGCCGTCCAGCGCCGCCTACCGATGGCTTCCATTCCATCTGCTGCGATCCCATCCTCGGGAACAAAGCTCCGTGGAACGAACTACAAGTTATGGTCTTCTCTCCTGGGAATCATACTTGATGGTCCCCGCCTTTGGGGACATGTCACCAGTGCACGCTCTTCTTCGCCACCGCCGGTTCAGCCTCCTAGGCAGGCTACTTCCGCACCTCTTGCAGCAGATGAGGCTGCCAAGAAGGAGACAAAGGCTACTGCTGATGAGGTTTTTTAGTATGCTATTAACGTTTTCGAGCGTTGGTGTGCTGACGAGGCCTGTGTTCGTGCCATCCTGGTGGTCAGCGTCGATGACTCCATCTAGCCAGACATTGTTGGTCTACGGTCTACTCGACAGATCTGGGAGTACTTGCATGAGCGATCCAGCAGAGCAGTGATACTCAGTTCTTTTCGCTTCAGCGTGAGTTGGAGATGCTTCGCCAGGGAGATTCTTCTGTTGACGACTTCTTTCGGGCCCTGGCAAGTCTCTGGCGCCAGATAGATGAGCTGGCCTCTCCACTTTGTCAGGAGTGTCACAAAGTGCAGAAGTCGGATCATGATCGCCTTCGCCTTTATGACTTCGTCTGCCGCTTTCGCCCAGAGTTTGAGCCTGTCAGAGCTTAGCTGCTGAGCCGTTCTCCACGGCCGACCATTACAGAGGCTCTTTCGACGCTTCGGGCTGAAGAGCTTCGTCTCGGGTTAGCAGCACAGTCTGTTCGGACTGTGCTTGTTGCCCCTTCTTCGACTACGACACTGATATCTGCTTCGACTATGGCCTCTCCCTAGGTGCCTATCTCTACTCCTGTTCTTGCACCAACTGGAGTTCAGTGCAACTACTGTAAGAACTTCGAGCATGACTGCAAGAGTTTTACGGTGCGAAAAAAGCGGAATAAGACACGTGGGGTGGGCGACCAAAGGGGGCAGGGAGGCCACCAACTCATCAGTTTTTGCTCAGAAAGGTGACTCTACTTAGCAGCTTTGCCAGGTTCTACTTCAGCAGCTTTCTCATAGCTCAGCAGGTTCTGCCAGTCTAGCTCAGACGTCTCCTCCAGGTACCTCTTGGGTTCTAGATTCTGGTGCCTCCTTTCACATGACACCGGACCCCACATCTCTCACTAAAGTAGGACCTCCTGATTTTCCTATCTTTATTCAGATAGCTGACGGTACTTTCTTGTCTGTCAGCTGTCAGGGCATTCTTTTGTCCACTAACTTTTCTGTTCCAGCTGTTTCTCATGTTCCCCAGCTTACCATGCAGCTTCTTTCGGTGGGACAGCTCACTGATCTTGGTTGTAGGGTTGTTTTTGACTCACACATGTTTCATTCAGGATCGACAGACAGGAACGGTACTTGGGACTGGTCGGCGCTGTAGGGATTGTCAGGGTCTCTACATTCTCGACCACCTCCACCTTCTGTGCACTTCAGTTGCTCCTGCTACGTTTGACTCTACCGCCACTGCTGTCACCATCTCTGGAGCTTTTGCGCAGTGACATCATCGTTTAGGACACTTGTGTGGGTTCTGTCTTTCTTTATTAGTTCTTCAGGGTGTTCTTGGACATGTTACTATTGGCACCTTAATGTTTTGTCAGGGTTGTAAGTTGGGCAAGCAGCTACAACTTTCTTATTATTCTAGTGAGTCCATGTCTTCTCGTCCTTTTGATTTAGTTCATTCAGATGTATGGGGATCTGCGCTTATTATCTCAAAAGGCGAGCACAAATTCTATGTAATTTTCATTGATGATTATTCCCGTTTCACTTGGCTTTTCCCTATGTCTAATCATGGTCAGTTTCTTGCGATCTATCGTAGCTTTGCCACGATGGTTCGTACTCAGTTTGAGTCATCTATCCGTACTTTTCGCTGTGATTCTGCTGGAGAGTACTGTTCTGGTGCTTTCAGACAATTTCTTTCTGAGCAGGGTACTCTTTATCAGTCTTGTCCTAGTGCCCATGCTCAGAATGGGGTTGCTGAACGCAAGCATTGTCATCTGCTTGAGATTGCTCGCACTCCTTTCTTCTCACGTTCCACCATAGTTCTGGGCGGAGGCTGTTTCTACGTCTGCATATCTCATCAATATGCAGCCTTCCAGTGCTCTTAAGGATGTCAGTCCTATAGAGCGTCTCTACTCTAGAGCCCCCAGAACAATCACTTTTGTGTTTTTGATTGCACCTGTTTTGTCCTGCTGCAGCTTTGTGAGCGCACCAAACTGTCAACCCATTCAGTTGAGTGCGTATTCCTTGGGTACAGTTCTGAGCATAAGGGTTATCGCTGCTATGATCCTTCTGCTTGACGGATTATGATCCCACGAGACGTTGTCTTTGATGAATCTCGACCTTTCTTCCATCGAGATTCAGCTCGTCCTGTTTCCACCATCGAGACGATCTCCTGGTTGTCTCTCCCTGACTCTTCCCCCATTGCTCCTCTTTCACAACTTTCCTCTAACCTGTCTCCAGTGGTTCTTTCTGTACCTTCATCTCCTGTGTTGCCTTTTGCAGTACCGCCTCTTGCTTATGCTGCAGCACCATCTCGTTTCTCTGGGGTGCACTACTCCATACGTTCTCGTCCTTCACCAGACTCATCTTTTGGTATTTTGTTGACACTGACGTCTGATTCCTCTGATGATGCTCCTTGTTACGCCCTTCGTGACCGGATATCCCTTCGATCTCCTGATCGTCTTGGTTTTACTGTGACTGCTCATGCTCTCTTTGTTATTGAGCCCAGCTCTTATCATGAGGCTGCCTCTCATTCTGAGTGGCAGCTCGCTATGGCAAAGGAGCTTGATGCTCTTAGATGAACAGAGACTTGGGATTTTGTACCGACACCTGTGCATGCTCGTTCTATCATATGCAAGTGAGTGTACAAGATTAAGACCAGGTCTGATGGTACTATTGAGCGCTACAAGGCTCGTCTTTTGGCTTCCCGCAGGAGTATGGTCGTGATTACGATGAGATGTTTGCCTCTGTTGCCCATATGACCATTGTTCGCACTCTTGTTGCGGTTGCTTCTGTTCGCTGGTGGTCTATATCTCAGTTGGATGTTAAGAATGTTTTTCTTAATGGTGTTTTGCATGAGGAGGTTTACATGCAGCCACCACCTGGGTATTATGTTCTAGATGGCCATGTTTGTCGTCTACATCGTGCTCTTTATGGCCTCAAAGAGGCCCCTCGTGTCTGGTTTGCGCGTTTCACCTCAGTGATTACCGCTGTCGGTTTCACTGTCAGTGCCCACGATCCTGCTCTTTTTGTCCATGTCTCATCTTGAGGTAGGACACTACTTCTATATGTGGATGATATGCTCATTACTGGTGATAATTCCTCATTCATCACATACGTGAAGAAGCATCTCAGTGAGAAGTTTCTGATGATTGATCTTGATTTGCTTACGTACTTCCTTGAGATTGAGGTTTGTTCCACGCCTGAGGGTTACTAACTCTCCCAGCAGAAGTATGTCTAGGATCTTCTTGATCGGTTTGGTTTGACTGACACTCGCACTGCTGAGACTCCTATGGAGCTCTCCCTTCAGCTTCGTGCTACTGATGGTGATCTTCTTGAGGATCCTACCTGTTATCGCCATTTTGTTGGGAGTCTGGTATATCTTGTGAGCACTCGCCCTGATATTGCTTATGCTGTTCATATCTTGAGTCAGTTCATAGCTAGTCCTACTCATCTTCACTACAGTCACCTCCTTCATATTCTTCGCTACTTGCCTGAGACAATCTCTCACCGCTTGTTTTCTCTAGCTCCACCTCACTACAGCTTCAGGCGTACTCTGATGTGACCTGGGTTAGTGATCATTCTGATTATCGTTTTCTTTCTACTTGCTGTGTTTTTCTTGGCTCCTCCTTGATTGCCTTGAAGACAAAGAAGCAGACTGTAGTTTTTCGTTCGAGTGCAGAGGCTGAGTTGAGAGCTATGGCAGCAGTGACAACAGAGATTACTTGGTTGAGGTGGCTACTTGCAGACTTTGGTGTACCTGTGAGGGGACTTACGACACTTATGTCTGACAATACAGGTGCTATCAGTATTGCTCATGATCCAGTGAAACATGAGCTCACCAAGCACATTGAAATGGATGCTTCATACACTCGTTCACAGGTGCAAGAAGAGTACTTGTTCTACAATTTGTGTCATCAGAGTTATAGCTTGCTGACTTTTTCGCAAAGTCTCAAACTAGAGCACAACATTTGTATTTTCTCTCCAAGCTTAGTATGTGTGATGCACCATGAGTTTGAGGAGGGTGTTAAGGATATAATAGGATTGTTATCCGTTTTCTTATATGCCTTGATTTTCTTATCTGTGTATGTCATATTTCTTTGTATATCCCATTGTACTCCCTATATATATTGCCTTTTGGGTCTCATGAATATATACACTATTCATAACAAAATGGACATTGGAACAAATTGTTTTATTTTAGTGTTGAAACAAAGTCCTATTTAAGCATCACACGTGTCCTATGTGGCATGCTGTGGTGGATGACTGGATGTGGATTTCTAGTAAGACTAGAAAGTGATACATTACGATGTATATATACATTTTTTAGACCTAGATACGGTGGTTCATCCTTTACAAGGATACAACATACATATGAGGATAATAACTATTGAAAGTTGTCCAATAAATTGTGTTGCGTATTGCTATATTTTCTGATTCATCTTCTCTGGATGCAGGTGTCAATTTTGGCGGGAACACTTGCTCGACTTGATAGAGAAGCGCCTTACTACAAGAAGTATGTCTTCATTTTTACATGGCCAAGTCCTTATGATAAAGGTTTATGATATTAGTACTCTTTGTTTTCTCATGATGTCCCCATGCGCTACAGTTAGACATAGTGAAAGGAGACAGAATAGACAAGAGGAAACTGTCTCATTTGTTGGTTACTAAACTTAAAGTGACAACAAAGCATAAGGAGATAGGGAAAATAGAGGTGATAGTTTACATGCTATAATTCACTTCTATTTGCTCTTGAGAAGTGAAGATGCACGGGGAGATATAACCTTTCTCTTCATTTCTTTTACAATCCTCTTCAATTTACCAAACTGGATCGAGGAGACTTCTTAATTCGTATTCTCTTTATGTTCTTTCTCCATCCAAATGGAGCAGCTAGCCATCCCACTCTTGTACTGTTGTACATAAATACATAATATATAGGATCATTACATTATGTATTGCTGCATATATTCTAACCTTTGTTTTTATAATTTATTGACAGGGATGGGTACAATGATTTCAACACATTCTATATGCAGGTCCTATTCTTCAGCTACTTAATATTACAAACACATATAGTTAGTTCAAATTGGTGATGTTCATGCATCTAAAATGATGTTTAGTGATTTGGTCTGCTGATAATGAGTTTAATCTTCTATTAATTTGATGTAATAGAGGTCCTTGATTGTCTTGTTGCCAGTGCTCATAATTAATGTAATCATATTTGTTTCCTTAGGCTGCATCTGGTACTAAAGGTGGTTCTAGTGGTTCTCCAGTTGTTGATTGCCAAGGAAGAGCTGTTGCCCTGAATGCTGGAAGCAAATCTTCCAGTGCTTCCGCCTTCTTCCTTCCATTAGAGCGTGTAAGTTGTTTATAAATGAATATTATTACATTACTTGCTCATGCTATATGAGATGTTCCGAAAGTAGGTGATAACATATTATATGAGGAAAGGATACCTCTAGTTGAAATGAGACAAGGCAGTAGAAAAGCACCCATATGTAATGAGATTAACATCTATACTAGATTAGCTGGCTTACAGAAAATTTCATTTCAGGTAAAACTATACGAGTTTGACATTGTCAACATCTTATACCATAGAAACAGGAACATCAGAAGGTTC
Organism: Dendrocalamus latiflorus; assembly: GCA_017311315.1. NCBI lineage: Eukaryota > Viridiplantae > Streptophyta > Magnoliopsida > Poales > Poaceae > Dendrocalamus > Dendrocalamus latiflorus. The sequence goes on from CM029639.1 coordinate 8,350,082, forward strand.
ATTAATTGTCTGTGGCGCTCTTATGTTTGTTAACATTGTTTGTCTAAACTGTTTCCAGGTTGTTAGGGCACTCAATCTGATACATGATAGTTGGGATGCATTCGGTAGCAAGGCAGAATCTGTTTATATTCCTCGTGGTACACTTCAGGTGTGCATGCTTTTTGATGATCCCATTGTTTTATTAGATGCTGTTGTTGTTTCAGTGTTCCTTATTGGAGAACTACTTAAGACCTATGGAGAACAAGTAAACTTTGTAATCTGTTAAATCTGCATGCATTTGACCTTGAAGAACATCAAGAGTACAGAATTGCCTTCTGGCCTCTTTGCTTATAGTTTATTTTGGAGAAACATGAGGGTAGAATGGGTCCACACAAATCAAGTTCGTATGTGAGTGCAGTGTCAAGTACCTCAGAATCACAAATGCATGTCACGTGGAAAAGAAGCTGGGCTTTTCAGTGGTCTAAATTTTTCTTTCAACTTCTTGACAAAGTTGTCTTGTGGATAATGCCAAAAAAAAAAAAAAATTTGCGCGCAATCAATATTGCTACTCCAGGAGTGGCACATCTTACCTGTTGCTTGTGTGTTCAATATCTAAATTGGCTATGATACTGGTTCCCGCTCAACACTTGAAACCAATATTTTAAATAGTTTGTAGCGGAAGCGTAGTGGCGAAATGCTTTTGTAGTGGATAGCAGCAATATAGCGGGTGCAACATGCTTGGTTATATTTACGAGAATATGAAGCTAACCAATCAATCCTGAAGTAAAATAACTTATCTTGAATTATAATTACTTGTTATTGTGCTTGTGTTAAGTGTTGGGTGTAAGAATTCAAAGTGTAAGATGTCTATAACATGCAACAAATTGATCGTATATTCGTATGAAATCCTGAAATGTATTTGGACTGAAGCGCTGCTACTAACTGGATGCTATGGCGGCCGTAGCAGTCAGGTACCAATACGGCGCCACGAATGTACAAGGCGCAGCAGCAGCCATTGTTTAGCGGTCGGTACTCGGTACCCCTTGAACGTTATATCATTGCTATAGCGTGCTATTTAAACACCACTTGAAACCATTACAACGTGCAGAATCTGTCCAAGAAAGAACATTTGAGTTAACAAATGCTAATAATGTTGTCATTTGTTGCAATTTCTGTTTGTTCTTGTTACTGTTTCTTTACTTCCCCCCTGGAGCCTGGACCTCAGATTATCCCTAATATATTCTCTGTCCTTCTGAAAGGTGACCTTTCAACACAAAGGATTTGAAGAAACTCGACGTCTTGGACTCAGGAATGAAACAGAGCAGGTATGTTCTTACATCATTGGTAGTTTGACTAGAAAGTGTTTTCTTTTTCTCCGTCGCTTTTAATTTAAATGGACAGCAAGAGGAATCTATCACTACAGTCAAGTTCAATTTGTTTATATTGTATGAATGTAAATTGATCTGCACTTGCTAGTTATGACTTGTTACTGGTAATTTGTGATTATTATTTGTTCTACTTCCAGCCATTGTTTATCTGGAGAAAAATCTAGATTTATCTTTCTATGGTAATATAAATAAAGTTAGGGGCAGTGTTTTAGGTTCTTGGCTCAAATAGCAGGTTATACAGCTTAGGATTTTAGCATTGTAGGCTTTTTTTTAAAGGCTCATATCTCTTTGATCTTGAGAAGGTTTCATTCCTAGCCTACCCTAACTTGTTTGGGACAAAAGGCTTTGTTGTTGTTGTATCTTTCTATGGTAATATACTTTTGAATGTCAACCTCCATTCTCTACGATTAAGAACCGCAACTTGCTATTTCTTTTTGTACAGATGGTGCGACTTGTTTCTCCAGCAGGCGAGACTGGAATGCTGGTTGTTGATTCTGTGGTAATTTGTTGTGCTTCTTAGTCGTTACATTTCTAAACATGTATTTTATTTTGTCACTTTGCTGCCTTGTTACTTCTTGTATTATGCCATTCTACGTCTTTTGATTTCTGAAACTGGAGAGCTCTGTCCTTGCAGGTGCCAGAAGGGCCCGCACATAAGCATTTGGAACCTGGTGACGTTCTACTTTGCATGAATGGGGAGGTAAGTAATGAAGTTTTGTTTTTAATGGGTATGGGTTGCTATATTTGATACTCCACTATGCAGCATTTTAACTTCAGTTACAGGAGTAATAAAGTACCAAAAAATTGATGCACAACCCTAATGTTTCTGTATGCAGAATACTAAAAACTGAAGTTAATATAGTTGACATGATACAGGCAAGGTGATATGTTCTTTTTACAAAAATATCAAAAAACAAACAAATCTAGGCTATAGACCATCGGTTGAAAAGGATAATATTATCTGTATTATGGATAATCTAACAAATTGTCATTGTTATGCTAGCACTATGTCATTAACTCACTGCTATCATGGTATGTCATTTCAGTGGCCGTGTTGAGCGAGGCTAATTTTTAAGTAAAAAGTAGGATGCCACTTTTCATGCATGTCACAAACTTGCTGTTCTCTTTGTTTTCAATGAATCTCAGCCATGCCGTATGGTCTAATAATGTAGATGACCCCCAAATACCAGGGAAGAATCAAGGCTGTATCATTTGTTTGAGGGCTGTATCATTTGTTTAGGACCTGTTAGACTATGCACACTTGAAGTGCCAACACAACTGGCTGCTGAAGCACTTCAAACCAATTTCTCGATTTCATTATAGTACCCAATCTCAAGGAAGATGACATTTCTCCTTTTTTCCCTTTCGATCCTCACGTCCTGTGACTTCATTGATTGTACTACTGCAAATAACCATTAGCACTATTACCTTGATGATGTTTCTATTGGGTGTTTAATGATGGCCTTCCAAAGTTCCGCAGTTCATTCACCTGATATAACTAATAGATTTGGTGTTGGAAATATCAGCTGTGAATACCTTAGAACTTGTGCTCACGTTTGCAGAATATCCTTGGTTGCTGTTGTATGAACAGTAGTTTTATAGTTATCAAATGCCAAAACTCTGCTTCTGAATGCTATAGAGCTTCAATAGTTTAATGTACATGGAATATGTATTTTAAGTAGCTTATGAAGCAGGCAATGTTTCCCCTGGGCACCAACCAAAATTGCTTTTTATAAAGCTATGCCACATGTCATCAATGTTTTAAAATTTTGCCTGTTGGTTGTCAGATCAACAAGCAAAACCTTCAACAATCAACCTTAGTTGCTTATTGTTGACAATGTTTTGTTTGGATAGTGCATTTTTTTTGTGCTGTTTTAATTTGTTGTATCACATAGATTTCTGGCTCAAGGATGACTATGTTTAACAATTTTACTAAATTAATTGCAGGTTGTAACACAGTTTCTCACAATGGAGACTTTACTTGATGATAGCGTTGGCAGGGAGATAGATTTGCAGATTGAAAGAGGTGGAGCGCCTTTAACAGTAAAACTGGAGGTAGTTTGCAATTCTGACACATCTTTTTTAATCTTATTAGTAGAAAACAGTATATATGTCTTACTCCTGTAGTCCTATCGCATGATAGTGTTTGCAACTTTACCTTTTTCTATTACAAAAATCAGCATGTCACATCATACCATTTTGACTCTTCAGGTTGAGGATTTGCACTCTATAACTCCAAATCATTTCTTGGAAGTTAGTGGTGCTGTCATCCATCCGCTTTCATACCAGCAGGTAAGTTACCCGTCGTTTTGTTGTTCCTTTCCGAGCTGATGCTCTCCCTACTTCTACTCAAGGAAAGAATTTGTATTTGTTTGATTGTTTCTATAGTATGCTGCCTCCAAAATCTTTATGCATATGGAAAATCTGAACAATGAGTCAGTGACAACTGTATTCCTTGTGGCCTCATGTGCTAAATAATTGAAATTCATTGAGTTGATCACATCACATCTTCCCTCCTATTTGAACTTAAGTTTAACAACATAAATGTATACTGTTACAGTATTATTGAAGTTTCAAAATGTTACTAATCTTGTTAATGTGTTTCAGGCTAGAAACTTCCGGTTCAAATGTGGTCTAGTATATGTTGCTGAGGCAGGGTAAGACATCTAACCATAACAGCTGATGTTCCATTACCTGAAAGAACATTGACATATAGCTGTCATTCTAGCCAGTCTTTTATCAATTTTAATCATGCGATAATCCCTTTGGAACAGGCTAGTAGAATTTTCTTGCATCTGAACTCCAACCAGTATCATTTCTGCGAACTAGAACTTAACAGATCACAATATTTCTAATGAGTTTTAGCTACAATGTATGTTTATCTGTTCCTCAGGTCTTCACATTTTTTGGCTTACAGATCATCTCTGGCCTTATTGTTTCCTTTTCAAGCTTCTTGTAGGAGCCTTACCTTTAGTGATTTCCCCACCTGTTTGTTAGCAGTTTTCTAAAGTATGTATGATTGATAGCAAAAAAACTTGCCTTTTTGCTATGACTTATTCTACAACATACAATGCAGGTACATGCTCTCTCGGGCATCTGTTCCACGCCATGCCATTATTAAAAAGTTTGCCGGAGAGGATATCACACATTTAGGTGACCTTATTACAGTTATTTCAAAATTGTCTAGGGGAGCACGAGTGCCTCTTGAATATGTAAAATACACTGAACGTTATCGGAACAAGGTAGGAAAATGTACCTTAGCAGCTTCATCATGATCCTGTCCATCATAGTAAATTTTGAGTTTCCTTTTTTACAACTAAGTGCCCGTCTTATTTATCTATCCAGTCTGTACTGGTGACAATTGATCAGCACGAATGGTATGCACCTCCTCAGTTATATACTCGAAATGACGCAACTGGCTTGTGGACTGCAAAATCAGCTATACCACTGGAATCTCCATTTATAGCATCTGCTCACCATGCTGGTCATATGGATGCGAGCTCAAATTCTGTTTCATCCTTGGCTGAATCTAGTCCTATGGATCTCAAGTGCCAGCATGAGTCTGAGAATTTGGCAGATGGATGCATCAAAATGCAAACTGATGAGATTGTCGTAGAGGGATCCCACTCCAGCGAAGATTCTCTTGTTGAGAAAAAAAGGCGGCGAGTGGATGAGGAAATAGCTGTTGAGGGAACTGTATCATCTTGTGGAGATTTAGATGACATAAAAGGTGGTGCTTTGAGGCATCCTTGTATGGAAGGCTCTGACCTTGCTCGAACAATATCAAGTAATGCATCATTGGCAGAACAAGTAATTGAACCAGCTCTTGTAATGTTTGAGGTGAGCGATATCTATAGTTTGATTTTAGAAGGAACTGTCAATATAGTCATGGTTTGGATCAGTTTAACCTTTTCAGGTCCAGCCGTCCAGGTTATAGACCTAGACGTATTCTGTAAGCCAGCATATATCATATATTGTTTATGGGCTAGAAGCTGCATAAACTTGCTTGTGAGTCATGCTGTAAAAGCTATTTGGCAAATGATAAAACAAACTTCATGTATTGGACCTTTTGTGTGATGCTGAAGCTTAAGTTAGACCAGATATGCCCATAGTATATTCTCCTCTAAGTTGATTGTGTGGGCCTTAAATAATCTTAATCTGCATGTGTGTTGACTATTGAGAGGTTTAAGTCCTTCTCACCTAGTTTTTCTGAGAAGTACATCCTGAGGATTCCAGTAGAAGCTCGATCCTCTAAAAGGGACTAATGTTCATTACACAATAATAAACTTTTCAGTAATGACTTGGACTTGTCAGTGCTTAGCATTTTGACTGTTCCTTCTGCTGAAATTGATTTTGCATTTTAACTTGGGAGTTTTACATGCAGTTCTTTCTTTGTTGCGCATATTAAGTATGCGTACCCTGGTTTTATCAAAATTAGGATTATTTTCTTGTCTTATTTTATTTATTACGCCCTTGATGGTGATATTACTGAGAAATATGTGGTTTACATTTGATAGTTTATTTATTGTCTTTGACCGTTAGTCCGTTACTTATGGCTTCATCCCCCCTACTCTCTGTGCATCTAATGGTGTCAATTGTCAGAACAGTTGGCTTTATCTTTAGAAATTCACCAAATAACCTGAACATATTGATAGTGAACTGATGATACCTTCTGAGTTATGATTTCATGCAAGCTGTCCATACCTATGTGACAATGATGTAGTACCTGTACAAATATCCTGTTGTTTTCTCGCAATGCTGTCAGTTTGAGTCATTTTCCTTGTGACATATAATTCCTTTACTTAGCTATTCTTCCCGCCATTTACTTTTAGAGTGGTGAATGCCGTACTCTTGCTATTGGTTGAATCTATGTGTATTTCAGTGCAATGTAACCTGCACTTGTTGGTTTTGATCTGGTAGTTTTTCATGTTTCTTATTCGAAACCATCTTGATCGTATGTCTGCTTTTTGTAGGTGCATGTGCCACCGGTATGCATGCTTGATGGAGTGCATTCTCAACATTTCTTCGGAACCGGTGTGATAATACATCATTCTGACTGTCTGGGTCTGGTTGCTGTTGATAGGAATACAGTCGCTGTGTCTATCTCTGATATAATGCTTTCTTTTGCTGCGTATCCCATTGAAATACCTGGAGAAGTATGAGCTCGTCCCCCCCTTTGTTGATTATAAATGTTAAGGCATAAAGAATTTCAACTAAATAGTAGCTTCCAAATCTTGGTTTTCAGGTTGTTTTTCTGCATCCCGTTCACAATTTTGCATTGGTTGCATATGATCCTTCTGCACTTGGGGCTGGAGCATCTGTTGTCCGGGCTGCTAAGCTTCTTCCTGGTTTGTTTTCTTTTAGAGTGCTTCCATGTATTTCAAAAAACTAAATTGCTTGGTCAAATAAAGAAAAACTAAATTGCTTGGTCAAATAAAGAAAAGCTAAATTGCATAGTCTTATGTAATATGGTTAGTGATGGATAGTTTTATCAGATTGTCGCTTTCCTTTAAATGTTGTGCTGACCAAAGTACCAAACACTGAACATATTGGTTTATCTTTTTTTTTTTCAGTTTTTATTGGTTATTTATGATCCTTTGTACTGGTTTGTTTTCACCGTTTTGTGTTACCTTACAAGGCATCACACTTGTAAAGACCAGCACTTACCCTGGATGCATATTTAAATCTAGACATCAATTAGACCAATGTTATGGGATATACTTGTTTAGTTATATTTCACTTTTGTTGTACTAATAAGCTTAATTATGTCAACATTAAAAAAATACAAAAAGGCACTGAATTTTCGTTTTTTATTCGGCATAAGTATTTTTGACCAAGCGATCCACTTACAATTTTTTAAGAAGCTCATTAATTTTGGATATATGTAGAACCTGCCTTGCGCCGAGGAGATTCTGTCTACCTAGTTGGGCTAAGTAGAAGCTTACAGGCTACATCAAGGAAATCAATCATAACTAATCCTTGCACAGCTGTTAATATTGGGTCAGCTGACTGCCCGCGATATCGTGCAATAAATATGGAAGTCATTGAGCTTGATACTGGTACTTTCTGCGAACATTTCAACTAAACTATGATCTTATGTCTCAACTTCGGATTAACTATATTGGAAAATGTTTATTCTAGATTTCGGTAGCACATTTTCGGGTATATTGACGGATGAGCAAGGAAGAGTTCAAGCATTATGGGCAAGCTTTTCCACCCAGGTTAGTTTTGCGTTGGAGTTGTTCGCTTTACTCTGTTTCCTAAGTAATGATGCTCGCATGTTCCCAGGAACATTTATTCAAAAGAAAAAAGAAAAGAACAAAACGGCGGCTTACACGCAAGGTTAGCCGCTTGATATCTCCAACATCAAGTAATTGGGCAATAGAAGAAAAATATATTCACTACATATAAAGGCCCTAAATTGCTGTACATGTTTTTTTTCAAAAGCCGATGAATCCTTTTTAGTTTTTTACCTGCCATTATGAGCCATAACCTCTACATCTAATGCTTGTAATAGTACGATCCATGGTTGTTGACTCATACTCCTATGTACTAATTGGTGTGTAACTTCATCAATTATTTTTTCCAGCTCAAATATGGTTGTAGCAGTTCAGAGGACCATCAATTTGTTCGAGGTATACCGATATATGCAATAAGTCAAATCCTTGAGAAGATAATCTCTGGTACTCCTGGACCATTTCGTCTTATCAACGGAATTAGGAGGCCAATGCCATTTGTCAGGCTTCTGGAGGTGGAGCTTTATCCAACTTTGCTCTCAAAGGCTAGAAGTTATGGATTGAGCGATACCTGGGTGCAGGTAATTAGATCGATCTTTCTTTTAATCTTGTTTGAACTTGCTCTGTCTGATCTGACAAACATGATTATATTGTTTTTAGTGGCTTCTGAGCCTGAATGTTGTACGTATGTGCTTATGTCAAAGCAACATTTTTATTATTGTGGAGAAATGTAATGCCATGCACTTGAGGTGTTCACTGACAGATAACTACAGGAGAGTTTGTAAGAAAGAACATCTCACGTGATTGGCCATTTGGTCCCTTTTGGACTTGTGTCCAATACTCAGTGTTTGGAATCTTTGGATACATGAAATATTTACTGTTCAATATGATTATCCTTGCAGGATCTTGCTAAGAAGGACCCTGTGCGAAGACAAGTCTTGAGGGTCAAAGGTTGTTTGGCTGGATCGAAAGCAGAAAATCTTCTAGAACAGGGAGATATGATTCTTGCCATCAATAAGGAGCCAATTACGTGCTTCCTTGACATTGAGATTACTTGCCAAAAGTTGGACCAATCCATGGGTTCAGATGGAGTGCTTAACATGACAATATTCCGTCAGGTGAGGGCAGTCTGTAAGAAATGAACTTTTTTTCTTTACAAAATATGATGTAAATCTAAATATTTATCAGTAGTATAACTGTTTCAACATTCGAGCAGGGAAAAGAAATCGACCTTATCGTTGGAACCGATGTAAGAGATGGCAATGGCACAACACGGATGGTGAATTGGTGTGGATGCATAATTCAGGATCCTCATTCGGCAGTGCATGCACTTGGTTTTTTGCCTGAGGAAGGTCATGGAGTTTATGTTACTAGGTGAGAGACATGTTATCCTTTACAAATTTGTATATGCAAATATTAGAACCATCTCTTATGATTAAGGAGCTTCAGCCTTAATCTTAAATTGGCACACCCTTAAAAGAAAATCTTAAATTGGCACTATAAGCCTGTAGCTACTAGAGGTTTAGAGTTGCCAGATTTGAATGGCCAGCAAGAATTCTCTATAGAGTTATGCTGTTTTTCAGTTGTTCTAATATATTTATGCTGTTTGCAAGTCAATTCTGGTCATTGGCTGTATCTGACTTCAGATGGAATTTTGAGCCTGAAGGCTGATGCAGCCATCAATACAACAGTGCACCATGTAGGAACTGTAATTCTGCTAGGCAAATATATAAACCAAGTAACAGATATCCTGAAAAAAAAGAGAAAAATGGAATAGTGGTCAATGGATGCCTTTTTCCTCTTTTGGCATGCTTAACAAGTCCATCTCTACCATTTCAATAAAAAAACAACAGATTGCGATTTCTCTCAGTACCACCATCTCTTGCCAGCCACTGTCGCTAAGTCATATTGATACTGTTTCCTCTAAATCTTAGTTTTATACAAGTTGGAAGTCCACATCTGGTCTGTATCCATTGTATTTCTCTTTCCTATTTGAATAACATGGCAGGGTGGGCCTGAATCTGTTATTTACATGATTAGATAGATGTTAGATTCGCAGTCGTAAGCACGTTTTAGATACCAATTGGGAATAAATGAGCAGCAAGGATTGTATGCAGATGGTGTCATGGAAGTCCCGCGCATAGATATGGTCTCTATGCTCTCCAGTGGATAGTTGAAGTTAATGGACAACCAACTCCAGATCTGGAAACCTTCATACAGGTGGTGAAGGTATGCATTATGAATAGCAGTCTTCCTTTGGTATATCCCATTCTTTTCATTTGTGGTTATCGGTGCACTAGGTTCATACGCAATTTATTTATATTAATATGGTTGAATTAACCTTTTTTTTTTGCAGGGATTGGAAGACGGTGAATTTGTTAGGGTGAGGACAGTCCATTTGAATGGAAAACCTCGGGTGCTTACTTTGAAACAGGACCTTCACTACTGGCCAACCTGGGAGCTCAGGTTTGAACCAGAGACTGCCACATGGCAGAGGAGAACAATAAAAGCGTTGCAACCAACTGCAGCTTGATCTATTCTGTTGTTTTGTGATATTGGTTAGTTCTTCATGGAGGTGGGGAAATTGGACATGCGTGTCGATGTTGCTGAGCTAGAATCCTGCGTAACGCAGGTTTGAAGGATATAGTAATTCATAGAAAATATATGGATTCATCACCTTCGGATAATTGGACTGCAGGATGTGCCTTTGTATATCTATTGCTACATTTTTGTAGAAATAATAAATCCTTAGCTTTCTAGAGCTGATCTCACCATTTTTCTGCATGAGTACTTGGTTTGTGACTTGAATTATCATGCATGCAACAGATATCGAGCCATTCAATTCCTAGACCTTGCTAGGTCGCATGGTCTAATTGTTCTGCGTCGGTTATACGGTTGAACAGTTCCTTGCATAAGTACATTGTTCACAATACACTGCGCTATCTTTTTATTTGTACCAGACTGCGAGTTTATCTTGACAAAGTAATGTGTTTCACCATTTCACTCTATGTTGCTATTTTCTGATACTATTACGTGTCCGTGCGTTGTAATGAAAAATCGAATTTCGTAACTAATTAATATCCATGTTATATGCATTTATCCTATGGGTATACAAATGTAACTACGTATTGTTGAGTTCTAAAAATGTTTGAAACCATCGCTTCCCTGAGTATTGTTGAGTTCTAAGAATGTTTGAAACCATCGCTTCCCTAAATGGAAGGCGTTTTGCCTGTAGTAGTCAAGAGTGTGAGAACAATCTTCCATTACTGTAAAGATTCTAGAATAGCATTTCGAAAGATAAGTGAGAAATGAAGATAGCACATAATCAAAGACAATCGCATGTGATAAGATGATACCATCAAAACTAATAATGAGTTAAATCCAAAATCAAAAGAATATATTAAATGATTTTCTGTTCTAAAGAAAATCTGAATGTCTCTTATTAGCAGTAGTGTTGCAAGGGCTCAATTTGGATTGCTAAATCTTCCACAGATTCATCTGCCAAAATCAATATCTACATTTTTGCTTTTAAGCATAAGTCAGATGAAAGAAACAATCAATTGTATTCATAGGAAATTAAAACTATACATGTTTTCTCCAGCAATTACAATCTTGTTTTCGCAGAACTTATGAATCAAATCGATTCTAAAGGGAGGCTGTCCAAGTGATGGCGTATAACAACATTTCCTTCACAATGAACCAAAGTAATATCTTTCTAGATGACTAAGTTCAGACCTCCATCAATTAGCTTTCTTTCTTTGTCCATCTCAGGGACATCATTGAACATCCACAACTCTAACCCTGGCACTAGGAAAGCATCCAGTACCTAAATATACAAATCCAAGTTACAATATATTGTTCTTAGGCAAAAACTAAATGCACTATGGCAGGAATTGAAACAAAAAAGATCATGCGTTGCAACTTGCATACCCATATATAGTTTGATAATGCTATGTTGGTGTATAAACATAATTCTTACAGTACTTACAACTTTAAGCTGCACATTTAGTACAATAACATCATACACTTAGGCGCTGCTCGGTTGAACTGAAAAGCTATGGCTTATGGCTGAAATTTTACTGTAGCTGAAGGTGGCTTATTTAGCGTAATTAAATTTGAAAATTTTTAAAAATAGAAAAAAATATGTTAGCTCATTACAGACAACGCAAACGAATATGGGAAAAAAGAACTGGCAAAAAAGCTCAAAAAAAAGCTAAAAGTTCAGAAAAAGACGAAATTTATGAATAGTGAAAAAATAAGCCAGAAGTTGAAGCTAAAATGAGCGGGTAGTATGACAAAGTTCTAAATTTAGAATACTTTATTTTCTTTATGCACAATTTTGTTCAATCCAGAGTTGAAAGTTAAATGAAATGTATCTCATATGAAAATGATGCAAAACACATGAGAGTTTCTCCAAAATTAGAGTTAGCCATGGACATCGAAAGTTAGAAAAGACAATATAAAATAGAAAATGTCAGGATCTATTTTTCAAATGCTATAGCAATAGTACATCTTTAAAGAGGACCATAAGACATTGAAGGCTCATTGCCTCATCCCATCAACTATGTTGCTGTGGCATTAGTTAGACACAAGGAAAGTTCGGAACATGAAGAAATACTCTATTTTTTATTGTTCTGACATGGACAGATTTTGACTCTAGATCCTTTTGCTACAAATGACTGCATTATAGCCACATGAATATTCCATTAGAGGATGAGAATGTCATTTTGGATCCATCGCTAAGTTACCATTATCATATATTCCATATCACGATGCCAACCACAAAACAATATTCTTTCTGGAGACTTTGGAACAACAAAATCTTTAGGCAGATAGTCTCTCCTAACCTACACAATTTTACAGAGAAGAAATTAGGAGCTTCAAAGAAAGGGCTTACCACAACCATCTCATCTATACCCCATTGCCATCCACAAAGAAGAATCTTATAAGGATTTCTTTCAGGGTGAACAATGTCAATGAAACAGCTTCTTTAACCTGAATAATAAAATTGACTTTGTACCAAGACGATGTTATCATACACTACCACATCAAATTCCCCTTGTGAACTATTCCTTCCAGCTGAAGAGTAGTTAAGCAGCTTCTGAAGAGCCAATACTGAACAGATCGAATCCATTCCGGGTAAAACTCCAAGCTCCTCTCCTACAATTTATCCTATAAAAAACAGCAACCCAAATGACTGCTTTATCCTCATCTCCCATATTATAGCAAAGCAAATCACCTACCCCCTCAAGGACTCCTTTAGCAAAATTGATCTGGGCATCTACTTTCTTCAACCGATCAAGGGGTTCAAGTAGCATCTGTGATTTAATCAGAAAACATTCATCAACATCAAGACATATTCCAGTGCGTAATGCAATTAATATCTAAAACGTCAAGGGATCCCTTCAACTAAGTATTTTTATGGTCGAAAGATGAGCAGCACACTCAGCGAGTTCCCAATCTTACAGCCCATCAACTGCTCCGCGGTCTTCAAGCCTTCACTTGCATAATACTACAACATGGAGAAAACGATCTTAAAGGCAATTCTTTCACGAACAAACATATGGAGAGAATGGGAGATTATTTATATAAAAAAATAGCAACACCATTAGCTAATACGGCCCCGTCGTGTAGTCTTTTCTACTCACACCCTACAATGTACTCAGTTCAATGCTTGGAGCAGCCGAGCAGCTAAATCGTACCCATCATCTAAGGTAACTAGCCTCATAGGCGTGGCGCCACGCCGCGCCAGCCACCGTGTGTACCGAAGTAAAAGAGTCAATAATCCGTGAGGAGTTTGTAAAAAACAATTTAAAAAAATCGAGGGCACATGTGTATTTCCGAAAAAGCTAAAGGTCTTTTTCGTAAAAAACCGAGGGCCTGTACGTAATAAACGAGAAAGTCAAAGGTCTTTTTCGCAAAAAACCGAGGGCCTGTACGTAATAAACGAGGACCCGTACGTAATTTAGAAAACACGGGGCGCTATCCTGCAAAGTGGAGGGGCCTAAAAAAACTGCTAGGGACCTTTTCGCGAGGAAAAAAGACCTTTACGTAATTTCGGAAAAACTGGAGGGATTTGCCTCCCCGGCCGTACGCAAATTTGGGCGACACGCGCCGGCCGAGGGAGAGCGGAGGGCGACGTGGATGGGCTGCGCTGCCGCGAAACCTTCCGGGTTTAATTCCGGGGATTATTAGAATCTACACTGCAGTCCAGCATTGGCTGTTACGAGCGCAGTAGCGAGCTCACACCAAAACTGTACACTTTCTCTTTCAATATGACGACGAAGACAATCGCGGGAGAAAGTAAGTTGTTACCTGAGCGGCGACGGCGGCCGAGGTGGTCTTGCCGGAGACGCCCTTTCCGATTAAGGTCACCAGCTTCGGAGTGCAGGCACCGCCGGAATTGGCGATGACCAGACGCGCCTCCGGCCTCCCCGGTGGACAACGCCGAGGGTTTGGCTCGCCGACACGACCAAGGAGAGCGCCATCCGCCGTCCCTGTAGCTTCCCTCGCGATTCGGTCAGGATTTCGGCAGTTTCGGCTTGGCCATGGACTCTTTCGCTGTAGCAACTAGCAAGGCCGTGTTCCAAACAATTTTTTTTTGCCTTTTGATGTTTTAGGAGCTGTGGAGTGACTTCTTAATATAATTTTTATAAATCGTCTATAAAAAATACTGTAGTAGCTATTTTGAATGAAGAGCCTTATCGACATAAATATCATTTATTTCTTTGATTTTTTATAGTTAGCTAAAAGTTATAGTTAAAAATAAAAGCCACATTTTTAAACAAACTTGGACTTAACGAAGTAATAACAGCCCAGAACGGGAAATCCCCCAAATTCCACCCAGCCCCGAGTCAGCGGCGCGGCGGCACCCAAACCGACCGCGGCGATGTCCGACCACCGGCCGAAGCGACCGTCCGACGCCGCCGGCCCCCCGGACGCGAAGCGCGCCCGCGAGCCGTCCGTCCCGTCGTTCCCCACATGCAAGGACGCACCCGACCTGCCCCCCAAGATCCGCCTCCTCTGCGAGATCCTGGCCTCCTCCGCCTCCGACGTCGAGACCGCGCTCGATGACGCGGACGTCCGCGTCACCAGCTCCGACGTCGAGCAGGTGCTCCGCTTCTCCTACGCCCACCCGCGCGCCGCCGTCGCCTTCTTCCGCTGGGCGGGCCACCGCCACCTCCGCCACCAGCACTCCCCCTACTCCTGGAACCTCGTCGTCGACCTCCTCGGCAAGAACCGCCTCTTCGAGCCCATGTGGGACACCGTCTCCTCCATGCGATCCCAGGGCCTGCTCTCCCTCGCAACCTTCGCCTCCGTGTTCTCCTCCCTGGCGGCCAATCCCGCCAGCTCCCCTCTCAAGGCGTTCGTGGAGATGCCGCTCTACGGCTTGGAACGCGACACGCCCGCGCTGAACTCCCTCCTCTCCGCGCTCTGCCGCGCCTCCCGCCTCGACGACGCCCGCGCCGCGATCCCCGTGGCGCGCGCAGAGGCCGGCACTCGCCCCGACGCTGACTCCTACGCCATACTTCTCGAGGGTTGCGAGGCTGCCGCCGACCCTATGGTTGCACGCGAGGTGTTCGACGAAATGGCGCGCGCCATCGGCCTGGATCCTGCAAATGTGCCTGCGTATGACTCTTTCCTTACTACATTAGTTTCAAGTGGCTCGCCCACGGCGCTACCGGAGGCGATGGACTATCTGGCTGTCTTGCGCCGGCACAGGTGTTCACCGGGGGAGAAGTTCTTCCGTGCGGCGCTAGCCGCACACCTTGAGGCGCGCGAATTGCACGGTGCAGTGGTGCTTTGGAATGACTTTGTCGGACGTTGGGGGCTCATCCCAGATAAGGAAATGTACACCACAATGATCGTGCTGCAGGGCACTATTGGGCATGCTGAGGTGATTGTGGAGTACCTCGACGACATGGCCTTCTATGGAGTGTTTCCCGACGCAGACACATACAATGTGGTCCTCCAGTTCTTGCTGAAAGGGAGGAAGCTCCGGGAGGCATCGGCAATATTTAGCGAGATGGTCAAGAATGAGTTTTGGCCGAATGAGGAAAATTGCTCACTTGCACTTCGCATGTTCTTGGATACACGTGATTGGGAGACGGGGATCAAAGTTTGGAACTGTATGGTGGCGAATGGCTTGCCACCACTGCAGGAGAGCGGTAACATGCTTGTATCAAAGCTGAAGGATGAGAGGTTGCCTGAGGCTTGCAAGTATGCGGAAGACATGATCGATCGGGGTATCAAGTTGAGCTCGTCAACACTGTCAAAGCTGAAGCAGAGTCTGATGAAGGTTAACAAAGGAACCATCCACGATCACCAAGCCAAACAGTTCCAGCTCCAGCAGCTCCACCGTGGATCTGCTCCACCAAAACCATGGATCTAGCTCCAGATTCACCAAATTGGTGGAGCACCTCAAGGGGTGCTCCACCAAACTCAAATTGGTGGAGTTGGGGAAAATTACCCACCATGCCACTGATTACACAAAAAAAACGGTTCGTTTTTCTTTCTTTCCCGTCGCTGCGCCGTCCTCCTCTTCGCCCGCCGGCCTGCGCCTGCCTGCGCCTCGCCTCGCCTCGCCTGCGCCTGCCGGCCGCCGGCCTCGCCTCGCCTGCGCTTGCCGGGAGCTCCGCCTCCTCCTCGCCCGCCGGTCGCTCCGCTCCGCCTCCTCCTCTTCTCCGCCTCGCCTGCGCCCGCCGGGAGCTCCGCCTCGCCTGCGCCTGCCGGGAGCTCCGCCTCCTCCTCGCCCGCCGGCCGCTCCGCCTCCTCCTCGCCCGCCGGTCGCTCCGCTCCGCCTCGCCCGCCGGCCGCTCCGCCTCCTCCTCTTCTCCGCCTCGCCCGCCGGCCGCTCCTCCTCTTCTCCGCCTCGCCTGCCGGGAGCTCCGCCTCCTCCTCGCCCGCCGGCCGCTCCGCCTCCTCCTCGCCCGCCGGTCGCTCCGCTCCGCCTCGCCCGCCGGCCGCTCCGCCTCCTCCTCTTCTCCGCCTCGCCCGCCGGCCGCTCCTCCTCTTCTCCGCCTCGCCTGCCGGGAGCTCCGCCTCCTCCTCGCCCGCCGGCCGCTCCGCCTCCTCCTCGCCCGCCGGCCGCTCCGCCTCCTCCTCGCCCGCCGGCCGCTCCGCTCCGCCTCGCCCGCCGGCCGCTCCGCCTCCTCCTCTTCTCCGCCTCGCCCGCCGGCCGCTCCTCCTCTTCTCCGCCTCGCCTGCGCCCGCCGGGAGCTCCGCCTCGCCTGCGCCTGCCGGGAGCTCCGCCTCCTCCTCGCCCGCCGGCCGCTCCGCCTCCTCCTCGCCCGCCGGCCGCTCCGCTCCGCCTCGCCCGCCGGCCGCTCCGCCTCCTCCTCTTCTCCGCCTCCTCCTCTTCTCCGCCTGCGCCTGCGCCGCGCCGCCCCCCAGCCACCGCTCCGCCTCGCCTGCGCCTGCGCCCGCCGGCCGCTCCGCCTCCTCCTCTTCTCCGCCTCGCCTGCGCCTGCCGGCCGCCGGCCGCCTCGCCCGCCGGCCGCTGCCGCGCCTGCGTCGGCCGGGATTTTTTTTTTCATTTTTGCCCCCTGACGCGTGGGGCCCAGGTGGAAGTGGGATAGAGAGGGAGGTGGAGCTGTACCAAACACTTTGACGAATCCCAGATCCACCATGGAGCTGCTCCACGGTGAATCCAGCTCCAGATCCACGTTTTTCGTGAATCTGAAGTTGGTGGAGCTCTCCCAAACAGGCCCTTAGAAAATGGAAGGCGCACTAAGTTTTGGAGCTCTCTTATATGGGTTAGACAGGAGAGAGAACTTTTCCTGGACAAACTAAAGCAAGAGATAATTTGCTGGCGCTGGCCGGGGGTGGATGTACTACCGACCCTCTCATGACAGGCAGCATTTTCTTTTCGTAGCCCCACTTTCTCTCTTCTTCTCGGGTTCTTCCTGCTTTCTTTTTCTTCTTCTTCCTAGTGAATGTACCTTTCGTTCCTCTTAACGAAATGACGTGCAATTGTTTGCATGTTCCTCAAAAAAGGAGAGAGAACTTTTCTTTAGTAACGGCTTCATGGTGACTTTCTGGCTGCAACTGTCGGAAGCTTGCGCATACAGTATTTGCATATGTGGCAATGCAATTTCTGAAAAGTAGGTGTACAATGTAACATATCAGGTAAGAATGGTTTGGTAACGGAAGAGTTCAATCTCCTAACATGTTTGGATGCATCTTTTTTTTCCATGAGCTTCTTCTGCAGGAATTTTAGTATTTCTTTTGAGTTTGGGTTCTCTCTTTTCCCCCATGGATAGGTTATGGTTTTGGACATGGCATCCTGGTGACTGGTAAGGGTCATCAGTGACAGTGAGCAAGACGTTGACTGTAGTTAGATTTGTAATACAAGTGGCGAAAATGCGAATCTTATTATTAGGAACGACATGTAGCAACTGAAGAAGTGCACCGGGAATGTGCATCAAATACTATGTATTGTATTTTTACTACGTTTTTCCTTGGTTGTTAAGAAGGGACCTATATGCGATGGAGTAACTACTGTCACCAGAGGATTTATAGTTCGCAACCAAGTCAATATTGGGCACATAACATCAAAGTGGTCGTTTGACAGTAATTCGAGGGACTGCAAATGGTGACTGCGTTACCAAAGACTGATACTGATCTTTGGTGTGTCACTGTGACAGCTTCGATAGTGGGTTTCTTCAGTTTGAACGTTTCAGAATCTGAAGCAATTTGAGCTTGAAAGGTGTTTCGATTCTTCCTACTGATTGATGCAGCTTAATACGCCCCACCCACAGTAATTTTTCAACAAGATGAAAATGAAAGGAAAATTACGTGATTTAACAGTTCAGTATGTGAGAGAATGTTTGCCTTGTTTTTGTTTTCGAGATCAAAATAAGTAAAATTTGTTGGTCTGCACGGCGAGTGCTTAGATTAGAATGCAGCTTCATACTCGTGCTCTCTGCACTGCTTCGGTTGTCCGTCGGCATGTCGCCTGGCTGCTGCATGTTGCCGTCGCCAACGTAACTGTTCTGTGGCTGGCAGCCAGGAACTGTGCAGTGCGAATTGACCATAGAAGCCTCGCGGGCGGCGCACGTATCAAACCTGACTGGTCATTTCTCGGTGGGCAAGATATTTTGGGCACGCACACTCGCGTTGAAGTTGCGGCAGAGTATTAGCATTCAGCGCGGCCGCGGTCGTGGAGGTGTTGTGGTGCGACGCAGCGAGGATAAGCTAGGTTGGCGGCACGGGCGACACTGAAACGGTGAAACCTCGCGGCCGAGCTCGGCGCGGCGCTGTTCGGTGCCGGTGCTGGCAAAATAGCTTGCCGGCTGATCTGTTTCTCAGCTCGGCTTCCACCGCTCCACGTTGAGTGACCACGGCTCCCTGTGTCCATTCTTCACGTCCTCTTGTTATGATATGTGTTTGATGTTCGGTCCTGGTGCCAAGCCAAGAGCAAGAACCAGAAATGCTGCGTCATGTTGTGGCAAATGGCAAGGTCAGGCCAGAAAAAATTTTTGAAACGCAAGAGGAACCATAGATGGAGAAATGAAGCAAGAAATGAAATTGATGGGCAACTCACACGCCACCCAATAAGTCTACCCCGTGCAGAAAATGGCAAATTTTGATGTATGCTATTTAAAACCTTGCAATCTGGAGAATGCCACTCCAATGATGAAATTGATAAAATGCACTAAATAACTTGGAGAATCCACCGACCAGACCCGGGCACCATCCCCCCACCCACTCCGACGCCAGCTCCCCAACTCCCCATCCACCGGCCATCCTCCTCGGTGGTCACAACAAGCGTAAGTTCCCACCCATGCGTGGCACTGAGGACCTCCTTGTGATCTCCATCGGGAATTGCCGTGCCGCCGACACTAATGCTTGTGCTGGGTGGGATGAGGTTGAATACGATATGATCATATATAAGTAGTATGAGATCATTCTAGATGAGATGATATATAACCGGGTACCAAACTTTTGGTGAGTGCACTTTCTACATCCCCATGATATCATGGGAGGTATTTACAACCATTCTTAGTCGGTGAGTCAAATTTTAGTCCACGATGGGTCACAACAGATACCAATTTTGGTCTATAACGAGTACTAAAAGCTTGTGTGGTCAAAACTGGGCATAGAATGAAACCGGGTACAAAACATTTGCAAGTGCATTTTCTACATACCCTATAATATCATGGCTAGCATTTTGAACCATTTCTAATTAGTGAACCAAATTTTGGCCCCTGGCATGTCACGACGGGCACCAATTTTGGTCCACAATGGGTATTAGAATCTCATCCAGGTAAAACCAGGAACAGAATGAAATCGGGTACCAAACTTTGCGAGTGCACTTCCTACATGTCCTATGACATCATAAGAGGTATTTGAAAGCATTCTTAGTCAGTGAACCGAATTTTGGTCCATAACGGGTTACCATGGGTATCAATTTGGTCTACAATGTGTTTCAAAAGCTTGTGTCGAAACTAGAGCAACCGAGTACCAAACTTTGGCTGATGTAATTCCTACATGCACTATGACGTCATGGGATGCATTTGGGATCATTCCTAGTTAGTGAGTCAAATTGTGATCCACGACAGGGCATGTGTATTAATTTTGGTCCACGGTGGTACCCAAAGCTCATGTGGGCAAAACCAGGATACAAAATGGAACCAAGTACTAAACTTTAGTAAGTACACTTCTTGCATGCCGTATAACATCATGGGTGATATTTCGAACCATCTATAGTCTGTGAATCAAATTTTAGTACACAGCAGGACACGATAAGTACCAGAGGCTCGTATGGGTGAAACTAGCGAACATAAAACAACCGGATATCAAAATTCGGTGAGTACACCTCCTGCATACCCGATGTCACCATTGAAGACATTTAGAACTATTTCACCATTGAAGACATTTAGAACTATTTCTAGTCGGTCAGTGAACAATTTTGATCTATGGTAGGTACTAACAACTCATTCTGGCGAAACCGGAGCATAAAAAGGAAGCGGATGCCAAAAATTGACTAATGCCTGTCCTGCATGCCCACACACCATGAGCAGCCACCACGGCCACGGCCATTCAACTCGAGAACCCCTCCTGCCGGCCGCGGAGGGCGCAAAACATGAAAGTGGGCACAATGTCCATCAAAATACCCCCTCTGTATCTCTGTGTGCGTGTTCATGTACCAGTTGTACGCATGGCCAATTGAAATTTGCTGTTTCAATCCTCATTATCATTCAACCACAAGTTCACGACAATTAATGGGGCGAAATAAACAATACAAAAGGGCAAAAGTATATTGATAGTTGAGTAAAAATCCATTTAATCTGTCACATCAAAATTAAATGAGTTCAAAAAACAATGCTACTCCAAGTTCTGAGAACTAAACCTTTTGAGGCACTAACTTAGGGTGTGTTTGGTTGAGCTGTGGCTTCTGAAAAAACTGCTGTGAGCTGTGGGCTGTGGAAAAGCTGCTGCAGGTTGTGGGTTGTGGAAAAATTGTAAGCTGTTTGGTTCAAACAAGTATAAAACTTACCTCCTATCTCTATTTTTCTTGAAACAACTGTGAAACAGTTCTCTATTTTCACCATTTCAAAAAGCAGAAAGCCAAAAGCAGGGTCCAAGATGCTTTCAAAACTGTACGACTCAAAAGTAGCTGCTTCTGAAAAAACAGCTTCTGATTTTCACCCCTTTGGTTGGCTTTTGACTTTTTGGAAGCAAAAGCAGCTCCTAAAAGCTCAACCAAAGGCACCCTTAACAGCGTGCCATAGAGACCACCATACTACACAACCTCATCTTTTGGCCGCCAAAAAAAATTGTGAAATTTTGAGCAGCCGAAGTTTAGCCTCTGTAACAAACTCTCGGTATATCTATCTTCCAAACCAGTCCAACGGGGTGTTCCAAAGTTGATTATAATAATCACAGCTCCTCATGAGATTCTGGTTCTGAATCGTTAGTGTTGGGTGATGTGGACTGATCCTCTTGCGGGGCATCTGATTCCGATGACGTTTCAGTGGCTTCGGTCTCGTTGGATGCAGATTCTGAAGAGGCAGTTTTCTCCTTGTTAGCAGGCTCTTCTTCCTTTGGAGGTTTCTTCTCAATCTTGGGTTTTGGTTTGGGAATCCTATTGACACTAGAGACCTGCACACCAATTGAGTTTCCCATTGTATTGAGAAGTTGACTAAAGCTGTGCCTAGTGTTCTACGATGCTGGTAAGAACTTCCTAACCTTATATTGTTGGTCCAGAACTTTCTGATAGACTTCTTCAGATGTGAAAGCAGGAGGGCTGTAGACAGGGGTACTGCAATGTGCTCGATGGGAGTTAGCCACTTACAAGGTAATTACAAGTAGGACTCGAGAAAGTTTGTTGGCTCCAAAAATGGGCATACCTTTTCTGCAGGGCTTCCTTCTCCTCCAACCAAGTTTTTATTTTCTCTGCTTCACTTACAACCTAGACCCAGATAACATTACACACAACCAATAAAATGAGCATTACACATAATCAGCAAAATGAATTATTCAAACTTCATTAAGCTCACTGGTTTACCTCATCTATTCTCTTTTTTGGAAGCCATGGTTTGTTCGTCTCCCAGTTCTTAACAATCTGCAAGACCAAAAAAATATAAATGAGAATAGAGTAACACAGCAAGCATGAACATGACGACAATGAGACAATCTACATTTTTTTACAACTAAGAAGTTCTACAATACAGATGAAACAAAGGGAAAAGTGACAGATGAAATAAAGGGAAAGGTGAAGGGTTTACTTCGTGGGTTTAGAATTCAATGACTTCATTTTTTATCAGGCAATCTATTTACAATATAAAAGAAGCATGTAAGAATTGTGCATATTGACATGATCTGCATTTTGAAATACTTCAGCACAGTAACAGCTTTGAGGATTCAGGAATATCTGAAAAACAGGGAGTAAAAGTTCAAAGAGAGGAAATTTTCTGTTTGTTACAATATGTTCACCAACGACGACCTTTCCCAAAGTTTTTCTGTTGTTACACTATGCTTCTCCAGCAATGACCTTTCTTAGTAAATATCTTGTATTCGAATCAGACAAAACTTAACAGAGAATGCATGCATATAACAAATGCTGGCACTTTTTCCTTTTGAAAACAAGCGCATTTTTTAAGTGTAAAAAATGAATGAACTTTCTTGTTTCTTATACAAAAAGGAACTATTCAAGTACATTGCGTCAAACAACGTAAATTAATATAGTTAGAAAAATCATTATTAAAATTTATGTTTGGAAACCTTTTGCAGCTCAGCAAGATACAATTGAGCGCTTTCGCAAGCCGCCGGTCGGGCTTTTAACTCCCTCAATCTGGAAGTAAAGAAAACAAACAATCTCAATTGCTGACATATGTCTATATGAACTTGAATGGATAAACAATTAATTACCTGAAAAGAATTGGGTCGCCAATGGCCTTAAGTTGATCAAGGCGTTCTTTAAATTCATTTGCTTGAGCGTCTTCACCGTCCATATACAACCAATCCTGCACCTGCACTTGTCATACAACAACTTCAGCATGACACATCCTAGACAAATGAGACCTACAGCAAGGCCAATTATTTAAACTGACCTCACTAAGTTTCTCTGTAAAAGATTCCCTCTCCTGTTCAGTTGAGACAGTCACAATATCTGTGCTTTCTTCCAGCTGTGGTGTGTCAAATGGCAGTGTTAGTTCAAGAGGAGGAATGCAAATGTGAATAGCTAGTTGTATTGCAATAGCCCAAAAGGCAATACATGTTGTACATGGACACAATACAAGAGTAAACCCTAAAACACTAAGAAATACCACAAATACCCTTGACACCCCCACCCCACAGGCAAATGCAAGGCGTGTACGATATCATTGCATCTGAAAGGGTTGGCACTAAAAGGGAAAATCATGCAGCTCTTGAAAAATATGTCAAGTATCAAATGATCTCCTATTCGAGGTCATGCGGCAATCCATAAAGCATAAAGTATAGGGGCTAAGAAAGTAGAGGCAAGTGAGAGCAAAGTCGACCGCGACAATACGACAAAGAAAATGATGAAGCCGGCATAAATAGATGGAGTTGTCAAGCTGAAGCATGGCGACACAGATCAAAGCCTGAGACGGTGGTGATGTAGAAGAAAAGCGTGGTGGCCTTAGAAGCTCCATGTGACGGCTTAGAGAAAAGTAGTGACATCATAACTTCTATGATCTGCAGCGGCTACAGGCTACAGCTATGCGAAAAGAAAGGAGAGGGCCATACTCGATACAAGAGGACGGACCGTGACTAGCAAAGCAATCGGCTAACTGACAAGAAAATTATAGACTTGCACAGCTTAGACACTAAAAGATAGATGCTACGAACTTGGATGGACGCAATGGAAGCAACGACACTAAGAAAGAAAAGACCCAAAAGGATAACTAGCAACGGATACTGGACGACAGCCAAACAGCAAGCACAAGCCAGGCCAATACAACAGCATCTCGGCCCATATGTGCTGCCCAATCAGAGGCCGATCATGGCCCATAAGCCAACACCACCGAGAGCCCAGCCAACTCCAAGCGAAGCAACGTTCAAGCGAAGGAGCAAAGGCGGCGGCGGCTGCATGGCTAAAATCAAGGACGACGACTGACAATGGCCCCCCAAGGGCGGCAACGACCTCCTTCGACAAATCTACAGCAGTCCAAGGCAGAAGAGGCAGCGCCGGCAGCAGCTCTGGGAAGAAGAGGCCTGAGACGGCAGTGGCGGCCAAAGAGAGCCCAAGGCTACGACGATGAGGGCTTTAGCGGCTCGGCTCCAAGGTCAGCAGTGGCAGATCCAAGCGGATCTAAGCCAAGGAAGACCTAATGGAGACGATCTGGGGGTGTTGGAATCGAGCGGATCCGGCACTGACGTTGGTGGAGACAAGCTCCACAACAACAAAGGCCAGCTCGATGGTGCTCACCAGAGGTCGGGGAAGACTGGCGGCGACGGGAAGACTCGAATCAATTGCTAGCGATGTCGAGGAGCACGGATCCAAGCTAAAGGAAACTCAGGCGGCCAACGGCGGAGATTGAGCAACTCGATCCGAAGGCAGAGGCACTCGGGTAGCCAGCGGCACAAGCAGGTCCGAGCCGAGCGGAGCTCGGACGACCAGCAGCTAGATCGGGGGCGTCGCAGATGCGGTTGAGCTCGAGAAGGATAGATTTGACGATGGCGAGCTCGGTGATGACCATATCTGAAGATGATAAAGCACGGTGACGCCAGGGACACACAGATCCGGCGCGGATCGAGATCAGCAACAGCAGAGAGAGCTCGATCTGCCCGAAATTTGAGGACGAACATGACTGCTGCTGCTACTGCTTGACACTAACTACAACTAGGAGGTGGCTGCCCCCGGGAGCGGAGATTGCTCCTCCCGGTGTAGCGGCAGCAGAAACAATTTCGGAGCTAGGGTTTGAACCTTTGCTCTGATACCATGTTAGATGAAGAGGAGGAATGCAAATGTGAAGAGTTAGTTGTATTGCAATAATCCAAAGGGTAATTTATAGAGTACATGGACACAACACAAGTAGACCCTAAAACACAAGGAAATATTACAAATACTCATGGTTGTCACAGCGAAGTCGGCGACGCCTAGGCGAGAGCCCGGCGACGCCTAGGCGATGGAAACGGCGACGACGGAGGTATGTTTTATATAACTCTCGCGTCTTCAGCGTCTTCAGTCTCGCGTCTTCCGCCTCTCTCTCGCGTCGCGCTCCTCTCTCGCGACTCCCTCTCTCGCGTCGCGTCTCCCGTCTCCCTCCCCGGCGCCGATCTGCTCTCTCCCCGACGCCTCCCTCCCCTCCCCGGCGCCGATCTGCTCTCTCCCCAACGCCTCCCTCCCCTCCCCTCGGCGGCTCCCCTCCCCAACGCCTCCCCCTGCCGCCGCCTCCCCCCGTCGCCTCCCCTCCCCTCGGCGGCGGGAGCACGCTGGAGGGAGGTGGCCGGAGCACGGGAGGGAGACGGCGGCGGGAGGGAGGAAGGCGGCGCGGCGGGAGAGAGAGAGGCGGCGCGGGTGGAGGGAGGAAGGCGGCGTGGCCGGAGAGGAAGGGGCGGACGGCGTACCTGAGCTGGCGGTGAAGCTAGGGTTTGGCAAGGCGAGGCGATCCTCCCCGGCGCCAGGACGACTTGGCGTCGCCTAGGCGACGCCGTGACAACCATGCAAATACTTTTAACAGGCAGCACACAAAACAGTCAATAAATAAATAAGGCGTGGCATGTAATCCCTGTGATAGAAAATGATCAAACTTCCGGATTTTTCCAAGTTTATGTAGATATGGAGATTATCAGTGTGAGCTGAAGTTCAGTGAAAAATAACACCTTCACAGTTTTCATATATATTATATGAGGAAACAAGAGGGATCATCCAACTTTCTAAGATTCCATTAGCAGAATGCATGAGACATTCACATCAATGTTCACAACAAGCTAAAAAACACACCTTCTTTACATGCTTCCCACAAAGCTTAAAGAATAAAGGCAAAAGCAAAAGTACCTTTTCCTTCATAGAGTATATGTAAGACTCTAGGTTATTTTTCAGTTCAGCAGTTCTCCTTCGTTCAGCATCCTTCTTATTGAGTATCTCTAACCTACTTTTTGCTTCAGAATACAACTCCTTTGAAAGAATCGATCCAGCACCAGCTGTTTTTTCCACAACCTACATTAAAAAAGATAAATAATTAAACTATGTTCTCTCAATATTAGGATCAGATTACGGAACAACTCTATTTTACCTTCAATGGAACCCTAAATGTTCTTTTCTTGAGCACCTTCTCTGTAGTAGTATCTTGAACATTACTCTCATCTGTGGGCGTGCTGGAATTATTTATATCACTGTCAGAACTCAAATTCTCCTTGGTATCTGTTATATTGTTAGCTGTTCCTGCTTCAGAAGACAAATTCTGATTGGTGGCATTACTCGCTAGTGTCAAATTCTTCTTTGGAACTTCGACCCATTCAGTTATCTCAATCACTGCCTCTGCCCTATCAAGAGAAATAATTCCGCTTCTACTCAAAGAAAAATGTAGATTTGCTTTGATTGGTGCAGATAAAT
The DNA here is from genome assembly GCA_017311315.1 of Dendrocalamus latiflorus. Taxonomy (NCBI): domain Eukaryota; kingdom Viridiplantae; phylum Streptophyta; class Magnoliopsida; order Poales; family Poaceae; genus Dendrocalamus; species Dendrocalamus latiflorus. The sequence continues at coordinate 8,376,712 of CM029639.1, forward strand.
TGCGGCTTGCATACCTGGTTAAAAAAAGCATATGGTTAAATTCATGCAGTGAAATCAAACATATGGTGGATATTAGGCAATATAACTGTATATTAGGCAGGTCTATCAATAGGATAGAACCTGCCCTGTTTAGCTGATTAGTTTTGGCAACTATTGGGAGGATTACTCCTTCCTTGTAAAGCAATCCCATGCGGCTATAAATAGAGGCGCCCCACCTGGTTTGGTGTGTGGTCAATTGCCCCCAACTCTAATCTTCTACAGTGGATACATATAACATGATAGCGATAGCATTAGGGAAGCTATAGTCAATATTGATTAATTTGTCAGAAGGTAGATCCTTTTTCAAATGAGTTTAATTGGCATGACCATATGTATTGTAACCTCACAGATAGAATATTCCCAACGAAAATTGGTTCACAGATAAGGGCATATTACGTTCAGACAGTTCAGTTAATTATGAGCAGGACTTGAGATTATGCACCAAAAAAAGAGCATTATGCTTGCTTACTTTCCACTGGCATCTGTCAGGCCTGATACGGAATAGTCCGCAAACTTGTGTGATGAAACACCTGGAGGCAGTTCATAAGTTTTGTCATAGTTGAGAGAGACATCGAAGTCCTTTGTATGTTTGATGGACCTGAACATCTGTACATAACAAACAAATAGCAAGCCAGTTTAGCTTTCAAATATAGTAAGACAAGTTCGCCCACAACTGTAACTCTACAAAGCAAAGGAATAGCGAATTTTCTAACCTTTATTGGCATTTTCTTCATCCTCGGCACCAGTACTTGATCAATACTTTCATCTTTGACATAATCTGGGCCATCTATTTCAAGCACGAAACCATGAGTAGAACCATCAATCATCCCCAGCTTACGGTTTAACTTAATTCCATCACTTAAGTTAGCAGCGTGCAGTGAGGCACCCAGAACAATTGCTTCATCAGCATCAAGATGCTTATCGAGCTCACTCCGTCCCAGGAATTCCTGCAGCTTGGCCTGTGCCAGGAGAATACAAATGTACTCAGTGAGCTAAAATGTGGCAAATGATAGAAACACTGCACTAAAACACTAATAAAAGGTGAATGCTGGAATTAGATAAGGTGTGCAACTCTATTTCGGAAGTAAAAGTTAGTCCTCTAATGTGACTGACAGTGGTTTAAAGCCGCTTTGAGAAGTGACAACAAATATGAGTATATGACAAGTGCAAAACTGCATTGAATTTATGATGAAAGCTTCTTAGTGAAAAAGGCGAAATATAAAGCAGACAACCATGTGGTTCACATGCACACATGCACCAGGTTATAATACTAGTTTAGTTACTATAAGAGCATGAAGGGGTGCAGGGGAAATGTTCACATCACAGCGCTCAATGCAAAGTCAAGTAGAAGCCTAAAATGATAACTAAATTTAATCACCTGCAAATTTGGTACCCGAGTAGCTCCTCCTATTAGCTCTACAGCATAGATATCATCAATCTTCATGCCAGAATGTACGAGCACTTCATTGACTAGAGTTAGAGCTTGCTCCCATAAATCTTCACAAAGCTCTTCAAATTTCTCACGTGTTATGGTGCTCCTGTAACAAACAGAATGCATTAGCTCAACAGGTAGAATTACAAAGCTGTCCTGATCACTATTTATTATTTAAGACTAAAAGTTCACACTATACTGAGGAGGAAACAAATAAAAGCTGAAAGCATAAGCTGGGCAAAAACTCAATCATTACAAAACAATTAGGTACGGATGAGATTGCATTACTTCAAAATTTCAAATGTAACAAACACATCAACTTCAATCCTACACAGGTCAAGTCATTTGACAAAAGAGGCAACAGGGTCTATCATCCATGCTACTCTAAACATAGGGCTTTTGGCTTATGAATAGTAACAACATGTAGAGAATTTTGTAGAGAGAGACATCCGTATGCGATTTTGGACGATATAAATGAAGTCACTACAGTGTGTGCTGCAATCGACTAGTATACTCCGATTTGAAAAAACACTTCGTTCAAAAGCTAGGTATTTTAGAACAGCCATTTACTGTATAAAAAGTAGCTTTTAGAAGCTAATACGAACAAGGCTCATAGTACGTTTGTTTCTAGGCCAGAACTTACTGGACTGAAATAAGCATTTCCTTTAAAAAAATCATTTGTTGAGGATTGATTTAAGTCAGCACATTAGATTGGACAGCAAATTTGACAATGTTGGGTACATTTTCATCTGTCTTGAGTTCTATACCTTGTCATCCATATTTCATGACCATAGATTATGCACATATACTGTGTAAGATAGAGCAAGGATGCACCTGAAATCAAGGTCGTTGTATAGTGATTCAACTGAAATCGGCGCAGCGGTATTTGCACTAAGAATTTCTTTGGTGCGCTTAACTTGCTTCTTCAACTTAGCCATTGCCTTGGGAGACTGACGGATGTCAACTCCAGTACCGAGCTGCTTATTAAATTGATCGGCAAAATAGTTGACCAGACGCATTTCCATTTCAAGGCCTCCAAGTTTGGAGTTCCATCTAACATCCTTAACCTGCAGATAATATAATTAGCTAAAAGCATTAGCAGTAGATTGTGCAGTTATCTCTTCAAGATAGCAGCTCATTCATATATATTATTTTTTAGATCTACTATCTCATAGGCATGTGAAATTAAAATTAACAGACCTTTTTTTAAGACCTTACAAGCAGGCATATGAGAGCAGCACAGTTGAACAGCTACAGGAACTGAAGGGACTACAGCTACCTGGAACTGGTTCACGGAAACTGTCTTCCCGAACTCCTTGGCGTTGTAAGCTGAGTAGTACACGAGCGCGGCGTAGGTGCTACCTGAGCCCATGTCGTAGAAGATGACATGCCGCGACCCGTTCGAGAAGTCCTTGTCAATCCCGTACTGCAGCGCGGCCCCGGCGTGCTCGTTGATGAGCGAGAGCACGTTGACTCCGGCGAGCTGCGCCGCCTGCGTCAGCGCCCGGCGCTCGGCCTGCCCGAAGTAGGGCGGCACGGCGACCACCGCGTCCCGCACAGGCGCCCCGACGTGCGCCTCGGCGAGCCCGGCGGCGTAGTGGAGCACCATCGCGACGATCTCCTCGACGTTGTAGACCTGCCCGTCGTCAGTGCGGACAGCGGCGGCGCCGCGTGCGTCTGGGACGAGGTCGTAGGGGAGGAAGAGCGACTGCGCGACGGACTGCACGTATGGGAAGGGCTTGGCGAGGAGGTCTCGCGCGCGGGCGAACACCTTGGACGGGTGGCGTGCGGCGATGCCGGCCGCCTCCTCGCCAGCGAGGCGGTTGCCGTCGGCGAGCGCGGCGAGCGCTGGGGACTTGCGCTTCGACATCTCGTTGATGGCGACGGCGATCGGCGTGCGGCTCGGGGCGAGGTGCACGGCCGCGACCTTGAGCCACTCCGACCCCAGGTCGATGCTCGCCACCGCCGCGCTCGCCGGCGGCACCGCGACGGCCGCCGCGACGAGCGCGAGGAGGAGGAGGTGCGAGGTGCGAGGCAGCGCCATGGCGAGTGGTTAGTAGAATGGCATATGGGGGTTAGGGTTTGGAGATCTGGTGTGGGGTGTGTGGATGGAGCACGCGGTGGAAGAGGAGCGCTGGGGAGAACGATCTCGACGGGAGGGAGGAGAGGGCGTACTGTATCTCCAATTCTAATTTGCCAATTTCATCGTTTGGAGTGGCATTCTCCAAGTTTTTGAGTGGCATTTTATCAATTTCATCATTGGAGTGGCATTCTCCAAATTGCAAGGTTTTAAATAGCATACATCAAATTTTTGGCGTGTGAGTTGCCCATCAATTTCATTTCTTGCTTCATTTCTTCATCTGTGGTTCCTCTTGCGTTGCTCAAATTTTTGTGGCCTGACCATGCCATTTGCCACAACATGGCGCAGCATTTCTTGTTCTTGCTCTTGGCTTCGCACCGGGACCGAACATCGAACACATCATTATAGCAAGAGGACGTGAAGAATGGACACAGGGAGCCGGGGTCACTCAACGTGGAGCGGTGGAAGCCGAGCTGAGGACAAGCTATTTTGATTTTGCCAGCACCGGCATCGAACAGCGCCGCGCCGAGCTCGCCCGTGCCGCCAACCTAGCTTATCCTCGCTGCGTCGCACCACAACACCGCCGGAATGCGCATACTCTGCCGCAACTTCAACGCGAGTATTCGTGCCCAAAATACCTTGCCCACCGAGAAATGACCAGTCAGGTTTGATACGTGCGCCGCCCGCGAGGCTTCTATGGTCAATTCGCACTGCACAGTTCCTGGCTGCCAGCCACAGAACAGTTACGTTGGCGACGACAACATGAGACAGCCAGGCGACGTGCCTACGGAAAACCGAAGCAGTAAAGAATGCGGAGAGCACCAGCATGAAGGAAGCTGCATTCTAATGTAAGCACTCGCCATGCAGACCAACAAATTTTACTTATTTTGATCTCGAAAACAAAAACAAAGCAAACTTAATCGCTCACACACTGAACTGTTAAATCACGTAATTTTCCTTTCATTTTCATCTGCTTGAAAAATTACTGCGGGTGGGGCATATTAAGCTGCATCAATCAGTAGGAAGAATCGAAACACCTTTCAAGCTCAAATTGCTTCAGATTCTGAAACGTTCAAACTTAAGAAACCCACTATCGAAGCTGACACAGTGACACACCAAATATCAGTATCAGTCCTTGGTAATGCAGTCACCATTTGCAGTCCCTGGAATTACTGTTAAACGACCTCTTTGATGTTATGTGCCCGATATAGACTTGGTTGCAAACTATAAATCCTCTGGTGACAGTAGTTACTCCATCGCATATAGGTCCCTTCTTAACAACCAAGGAAAAACGTAGTAAAAATACATTACATAGTATTTGATGCACATTCCCGGTGCACTTCTTCAGTTGCTACATGTCGTTCCTAATAATAAAATTCGCATTTTCGCCTCTTGTATTACAAATCTAACTACAGTCAATTTCTTGCTCACTGTCACTGATGACCCTTACCAGTCACCAGGATGCCATGTCCAAAACCATACCCTATCCAAGGGGGATAAGAGAGAACCCAAACTCAAAAGAAATACTAAAATTCCTACAGAAGAAGCTCATGGGGAAAAAAGATGCATCCAAACATGTTAGGAGATTGAACTCTTCCGTTACCAAACCATTCTTACCTGATATGTTACATTGTACACCTACTTTTCAGAAATTGCATTGCCACATATGCAAATACTGTATGCGCAAGCTTCCGACAGTTGCAGCCAGAAAGTCACCATGAAGCCGTTACTGAAGAAAATTTTTATCTCCTGTCTAACCCATATAAGAGATCTCCAAAACTTAGTGCGCCTTCCATTTTCTAAGTAGGTGATCGTGGATGGTTCCTTTGTTAACCTTCATCAGACTCTGCTTCAGCTTTGACAGTGTTGACGAGCTCAACTTGATACCCCGATCGATCATGTCTTCCGCATACTTGCAAGCCTCAGGCAACCTCTCATCCTTCAGCTTTGATACAAGCATGTTACCGCTCTCCTGCAGTGGTGGCAAGCCATTCGCCACCATACAGTTCCACACTTTGATCCCTGTCTCCCAATCACATGTATCCAAGAACATGCGAAGTGCAAGTGAGCAATTTTCCTCATTCGGCCAAAACTCATTCTTGACCATCTCGCTGAATATTGCCGATGCCTCCCGGAGCTTCCTCCCTTTCAGCAAGAACTGGAGGACCACATTGTATGTGTCTGCGTCGGGAAACACTCCATAGAAGGCCATGTCGTCGAGGTACTCCACAATCACCTCAGCATGCCCAATAGTGCCCTGCAGCATGATCATTGTGGTGTACATTTCCTTATCTGGGATGAACCCCCAACGTCCGACAAAGTCATTCCAAAGCACCACTGCACCGTGCAATTCGCGCGCCTCAAGGTGTGCGGCTAGTGCCGCACGGAAGAACTTCTCCCCCGGTGAACACCTGTGCCGGCGCAAGACAGCCAGATAGTCCATCGCCTCCGGTAGCGCCGTGGGCGAGCCACTTGAAACTAGTGTAGCAAGGAAAGAGTCATACGCAGGCACATTGGCAGGATCCAGGCCGATGGCGCGCGCCATTTCGTCGAACACCTCGCGTGCAACCATAGGGTCGGCGGCGGCCTCGCAACCCTCGAGAAGTATAGCGTAGGAGTCACCGTCGGGGCGAGTGCCGGCCTCTGCGCGCGCCACGGGGATCGCGGCGCGGGCGTCGTCGAGGCGGGAGGCGCGGCAGAGCGCGGAGAGGAGGGAGTTCAGCGCGGGCGTGTCGCGTTCCAAGCCGTAGAGCGGCATCTCCACGAACGCCTTGAGAGGGGAGCTGGCGGGATTGGCCGCCAGGGAGGAGAACACGGAGGCGAAGGTTGCGAGGGAGAGCAGGCCCTGGGATCGCATGGAGGAGACGGTGTCCCACATGGGCTCGAAGAGGCGGTTCTTGCCGAGGAGGTCGACGACGAGGTTCCAGGAGTAGGGGGAGTGCTGGTGGCGGAGGTGGCGGTGGCCCGCCCAGCGGAAGAAGGCGACGGCGGCGCGCGGGTGGGCGTAGGAGAAGCGGAGCACCTGCTCGACGTCGGAGCTGGTGACGCGGACGTCCGCGTCATCGAGCGCGGCCTCGACGTCGGAGGCGGAGGAGGCCAGGATCTCGCAGAGGAGGCGGATCTTGGGGGGCAGGTCGGGCGCGTCCTTGTAAGTGGGGAACGTCGGGGCGGACGGCTCGCGGGCGCGCTTCGCGGCCGGGAAGCCAGTGGCGTCGGACGGCCGCTTCGGCCGGTGATCGGACATCGCCGCGCCGCTGGCTCGGGGTTGGGAGGAATTGGGGGTAGGGGCGTAGCCCGGGGTCGGGGGGGGGGAGGGGGAGGGGGTTGGGGTTTCTTTCTGTACTACTTGTGGCCCTGTCCTAAGCTTATAGGTTGGTACAGCGAAAGAGAAGTAACGGCATCAGAGCGGTCGACGGGGTTTGCACATTTCGATCTGTAAGCAGCAAATTTCCCCCAAAAAAATTAGCTTGCTCCAGAAGTAATTGTTCCATCATAAACCATAATTTACAATCTTAAGCAGCATCTGGCAAACGGTTTGGGCATAGATCACCTTTGCCCCCAAATGAGCAGCACTACTACATATGATGGAAAGATGTCACGACGTTTTCCCTGTCTTTCGCACTGCATCAATCAGTTGAGCTCCACCTTCAGCCGTGGATGCAGTGCTAGGTCGTTGCTTGTTCCCAAAACATTCTGCAGTGTAACAAACAAGTTAGCACAAGATTTGTCTCATTAATGGGAATGGGAGAAGTTTTAGGAAAGGTTTTACTAGTGCAGCAAGGAAGATGCCCTGACTGTTTCTTGCCAAGTAGGTTTCCAGGGCCACGCAGCAGCAGGTCAGCGTTGGCTAGGTAGAATCCATCGGATGACTTTTCAAGCACCTTCAACCTTGGCAGGGTGCTAGAAGTGGAGAACAGGAACATACATCTGGATTTCCTTTCGCCGCGACCTACCTGCCCTCTTAACTGGTGCAGTTGAGCAATTCCAAATCTCTCGGCATTCATGACAATCATCATAGAAGCATCAGGAACATTAACTCCAATCTCAATCACTAGTGTTGAGAGGAGAATACGTGTTTCTCCAGATCTAAAACTGCTAAGAGCTTCATCCTTCTCATCGCTCCTTATGCGACCATGCAACAGCCCACAGGGACAACCTTCGAAATTTTGTTTTATGGAATCAAAATCGTCTTTTGCAGCATGAAGTTGTGGTAACTGCACTGATCCTTCTATGGTAGGATATACAAGATACACCTTGCCCCCGTCGATCAACTCATCCCTCATCATCTGCAAGCCATAAAGACCAAAAAAGCATAAGAAAAGTGGGTATCAATTGTAAAGATTTGAAATATCTGTGAAAAATGAAAGATACTGGATGCATGAAACCAACTTTTGCGCTATGTGCTTCCAAATCAAATTTGCGAACTTTTGAAGTAGCAGGTCCTGGGCGAGGAGCCGAGGACAGAGTGGGCTACCAATTGTTAAGATACAATTGTATCCACTGTTTGGCTAGAATTAGTTCCGTGTTTGTTATGGTCTATAATCCCGACGAGGCACGGTAGCAGACACGTGAACAGCACTGTAGGGTGTTGTATCATGTGTGAACAGTACCCATGTGGTATTGTAGCCTGTTTAAGGATAAAATCCTACACATATTTTTATATTTAGAATAGTTTGATGTATATCTTTATATTAGGAATACTTAGATATATATTTTTATATTTAGATAGTATACATATGATATTATCTTTAGTTGATTGATTAAATTATATCGTGTTAGTTTCTATATTGTTAGGAATAACCGCATCTATATAAAAAGTGGAGACATAAACAAGCAATGCATAAACTCGAAGGTCTTAGTCTGTAGCCGCCGCCACCTGACAACTCAAGGACGACTTGTCTTGCCGCGAGGGGGTACTGTTATGGTCTGTGATCCTGGAGAGACATGGTAACAAACGCGCGAACAGCAGTGTGGGTATTGTAGCACGTGTAAACAGTACCTACGTGATATTGTAGTGGTATTATCTGTTTAGGGATAAAATCCTATGCGTATCTTTATATTTGGAATAGTTAGATGCATATCTTCACATTAGAAATATATACATACATATACACACACACATATATATATGCATATTTTTATATTTATATAGTATGGATATAATCTTATCTTTAGTTGATTGGTTGTATTAGATTATGTTAGTTTCAATATTGTTAGGGGGGCTAATCTCATCTCTACCCCTAAAATCCACCAGTTCAGTTCTTTCCTACGACCACCCTAAATTGTGCCCCCAGCAGTCATGAGTTTTCCTGCGTCCACACCAATTCGTGTCCCCAGGAAAACCAACCAGTGAAATCAACGATCAAGAATCAATTCCCACCTTTCTCTCTCCTTACCCACTCATATCCAACGATCCAAATCTTTACGTGTGGGCCCACCCGCCCCACCAACCGTCCGTGCGCCTCCTCCCCCACTAACCCGTGCGCCTCAAGCCCTCAACCGCCCGTGCGCTCCCCCCTCCCCCGAACCGGTGCGCCTCCTCCCCCAGATTTCTCCCCGTCTCCTCCCCCGCCCTCCGCTCCGCCGCCTCCTCCCTCGCCCTCCACTCCGCCGCCGCCTCCTCCTCCTCCCCACCTCGCGCCGCCGCCTCCTTCCCTCCTTCCCACCCCGCGCCGCCGCCTCCTCCTCCTCCCCACCCCGCGCCGCCGCCTCCTCCCCTCCCTCCCACCCCGCGCCGCCGCTACCTCCTCCTCCCCCCACTCCTCCGCTCCGCCGCCACCACCCGCGCCGACGCCATCATCACTGCCTACCGCGACCACTGCGCCTACCTCGCTTGCGGCGGGGACATCGTCGCTGTCTTCGCCGAGCTCATGGGCCGCCACTACGGTGGCGCCCTCGCCTGCACGATTCCGTCGGCCGCCGCCCTCGCCTGCACCGCCCGCCTCCCGGGCCGCACCGCCCCGGCGCCCCCCTCCCGATCTGCGCCGCCCGTCTCCCAGCGACCCAGCCAGCGCCGCTCTGACACCCCCTCCCGGCCAGCGCCGCCCCAACTCCCCTCCCCCCTCTCCTCTCGGATCTCGGCCAGCGCCGCCCACTAGGCCCACCCTCATCCCGGGTTTTTTGTGGCGAAAGGGTCGATCTTGCTACTAGGGTTTGGATTTTGGGGCGGCAACTCAGGTGGGTTGGGTTTCTTTAGGGGCTAATTTCTTAACTATGTCTGAATTTGTTGCCTTATGCCTTCAGTGGTATCCAATATCGAATATGTAAGTTCACTCTTTTTGTAAAAATGCCAGAATGAATTGTGCCGAATGAAGCTGGAGCTGTCACTTCTGGATAAACTTGTACACGAGTACTGTATCTACAGGGGAATAGTTGAAGGCGGTTCTCATGCCCTTCCTGGTAAAATGACTGAACCTGCACTATAGCCTACCTGACAATTTTGATTGCTTTCAAATAAGCAGTTTTCTATAGTGCTTTATCTCTCAGTTAACCCCCAGAAGTAGTTTTTCGGTTCTGTGTGGCACGCTAATGCAAATTGTTTCTGGATATTCTGTAGGCGCTGGTGACTTGAAATGTAATCAAAACAATGACATTAGTTTTGTAAACAAACAAGGAGCCAATGACGAATCACGGCTTGAATGTGAAATGACGAACAATCAGAATGGAGATTGTAGCACCAGTGATATTACCCATCATGATTCCTGGTCCAGGAGATTACGCAGGGTTAGTAGTAGTACATTGGGGCAGCGAAGGCGAAAGAGATGGAGAGGACGAGTAGATGATCTAGATAATGCTTGTTGGACTTCACTAGATGCAAATAAACATGATATCTTGTCTCCTGCCCTTGACATGGATGAAGATGCTATGATCAAAAAATAAGTAAGCTTTATTTTTAATTTATTGTTCCATGCTTGAAACCTATATTGTTGACAAAAGGTTATCGATGATTATATTACCCTGTTTTAGGACTTGTTGATAGATTCTGGCTTATCTAATACTAGAAACACGCAAGATCAGAAATATGAAGTTATTTTAGAGATGAGGGGCCTCACACGCCAGGGATTGGCTTCAAAAGTTGTTGAAGAAATTAACAGCATAGATCCTGATTCCTTTTCACGAAACCCTATCCTTCTATTTCAGCTGAAACAGGTGAGGCCCCTACATTACAATCAACATTAGTCTGCAGGTCTGATAGGTAGGATAGGAAGCACTATCTTTGACATGTTGAATTTGTTACCATTTCAGGTTGAATTGATTTGTTTCTTTGTTGATGTGAAGTTAATTTCTCTACTTTTTTCTTTCAGGAGAACAAATATCATGGTGCGGATAATGGACTTTTTAGTCAACTCAGTGTGGGGTTTTGTTCAGCTTTTGTAAATAGCAGTAAATTAATAAGTACTAGTCTGCTACACTGCTTGATATTACTGGATGATCAAAACTACCCCAAATTATTTTTCTATGTTGGAAAATTAATTCTAAACTGAGAATTTTAATTTACAGTATAGATGACTGCATTCTTGAGGTGAAATAAGACTTGGAGATTCATCTGGTTGGTGATTTATAGAGGCCTCACCATGAAGTTAAAGAGCAACACGATATCTGTTGAACCCAAATCTCTGCTGCACTCAGTAATATACATGCATATCTGTTGTAGAGACATACATGATTGTCATCTTTTGGCATAAAAGAAGAAGTCACTTTCTAGAATCAACATGCTGACCAATGTCTTTAATTTTGTTCCTACTTTCTAGAATCTAGATCGTCACATCTTACTTTTTCTTTGCTGGATAAACACAGGTCTTCAACCCAGATGCCCAGGTAATTATTGTTGCTGCAGTTCTCTCTTTGCATAATTGGCTTCGAAGGCAGTAATAGCATTTGTTTCCTTTGGTTTAGAAGCTGCATGAACTATAAGTGTTGTAGGTTTTCTGGCAGGAAAATCATACATTTTTCCATTTTGAACATAAGCACTCCATCAATCTGTCAATGCCTACAAACTGTATCGTGAGAATCTTTAGTCAAAACTATACAAAGGAGAAAGTGTTCGTGCACTAAATTAAGCATTTGCATCTATGGACCAATGTTTAAATCAAAGAAGAATTTGAGTCAAGCAGACATTGGCCAGAATTATGATTCTACTGCAAAAAAAATCTGGTAAGTCATCCCTATTTTCTTTGATTTAAACATTGCCTACAACTTGTATTGGAACATAACTTCACAATTGTGCGTGGAGCCGTGGAAGTTGAAATTGCTGCCACAAGATTAGTCATGTTTTTGGAATGTAGATGTGATGTTATATAGGGACTCCCTGTTACATAACAGTTCTTAACTGCTCAATGAAATGATTTGCATTGTGTTGTGTATCCGTTGATCAATGTACTTGTAGTTGTATGCTTGGCTCCTTGCTCAGTATGCTTGGGCATATGTGGGTCTCTCAGTGACTAAGGTTATCAGCTCCAGAATGGTTGTTATAGGGCCTGTTTGGCAGAGCTCCACCAGCTCTAGATTCACCAAAAATAGCTCCACTCCATGAATTTTTACCCAAACACTCCAGCTCCACGAAATCTGGATCCACCAAAATACTGGATCTAGCTCCAGATTCATGAAATCCATGGAGCACCTCAAGAGGTGCTCCACGAAAATTTGTTTCGTATCTACTCGTGAAGTTATGTGATAATTACCCACCAATGCCACTGATATTACCACCTCTCATACCGTTTCGTTTCTCTGTTCAGGCTCATTTTCTCCCGTAGCCGCCTCCTGGATTCCCGTCGCCCCTGTCGAAAACTCCCGTCGCCGCCTCCTGCAGCTCGCGCCGGCCACCTCCGGAGCTCCGGCGGCCTACTCCGGCGAGCCGGTGATGGCCGGATCGGGTAGATCCGGCCCCCCTCCACCTCCCCCACCCCCTTTTTCTTCCGGCCGGCCCCCCTCCACCTCCCCCACTCCGCGGCAAATTTGGGGCCAGACGGCGGCGCCCGTCCCGGCCGCTCCTCCCCCTTCTCCCGGCGTCGCGGCTGGGGGCGCGGCCACCCTGGCCGGCGGCGCGGCTGGGGGCGTGGCCCCCATGGCCGGCGCTCCTCCCCCTTCGCCCGGCGTCGCGGTTGGGGGTCCGGCCCCCCTGGCCGGCGGCTCCGCTGGGGGTGCGGCCCCCCTGGCCGGCGGCTCGGCTGGGGGCGCAGCCACCCTGTCCTGTGATGAGGTATGAATTTGTCCTGTGACCAGCACGTATGTATTCCGTTATTTTCAGATTTGTCCTGTGATGAGGTATGAATTTATGTTTTGCTAGTGCTGTAAACTTGAAATTTTAGTTCTTCAAATTCTTGTATTAGCTCAAATTTGCGGCGCAGCATTCAGTTTAAGTAAGCAGACTGCGACGTCATTCTTTTGTCAAAAAGAGAACATACTTCTTCAAATTCTTGTATTAGCTCAAATTCAAGCGTTGGAATGTTACTATTCCTATTATAAAATCTATCAACCCCTCTGTAGAATGTGCAGTACTGAATTTCAATGATCTGATGCTTAGTTCATTATTTTTAGGAAAGAAAGCATACTTACTTTCATTGTAGAAATTCAGCGGTATATATCTCGTTTCATTATAAGCATTTTAATAGTCTGTACTTCATTGCTAAGCAATTATAAACATCATCGTTACCCAGCAATATATACTACTGCCTCCTATAGGGCAAGTGAGGGAGAAGGGATTATAAAAGCCTGAAAGGCTGAAAACATGATAATGAGGTCTGACAATAGAGATGCCCAATACTTGAAAGGCTTTCTTGTCCAGTTTCTTTATACTACTACTTGACTAAACTAATGCTGTGGGAGACAACTCGATGCAAGTTGGTTCTAATATTTTTGTGTTCTTTGTGTTTACTTTATTGGGCCCAAGAGTTATATTATATCTGGGATCAGGTTTGCAGGTTACAGTACTACCAAGACTCTGCTTAGTTGCCAATCACGTACTGTCATTTGTACCTCCGATTTTGACAATTTATCGCCTTAGGGCCAGTTTGTCCCTGCATCGCAAGCAAAGAGACGTGCTCCGTCGACCAACAAGAGGGCAAGGGATGATGATGAGGCAAGGGATGACGCGCAGCGGCTGGGGGCGCGGCCGCCCTGGCCGGCGCAGCGGCTGGAAGTCTATATCTGCACGATTCATGACTCTGTTTCTACATGTAGTCCTGATTATTCTTAATTTGTAAATTATCTGAATGATATGCAATATATACTCAGATTCTATGGAAAACTGATATGCAAAGTCTCTCTTTTGAGACTGCATGTGCTGTCTTCACTTTCCTTGTTATTTTTGTTGTGTCATGATACTCTGATCTTACATCTTTATGATTATTGGTGCTATTTGTTAAGATGTAGTATTGATGAACAGATCATGTTACAGACTGAATCGTTTGATTACTGATCTAGTTTTTGTTTGTATAGAAAAGATGATAATTTTCAGATTGTGTTGATTATATGAAGTCTTTTTAAATCAAAACTGGTGGATCTCATAGAATAAGCATTATTATGCATTTGTAGGAAGTTTGGCACCATCTATTGCTTGTAGGGGTGAAAACGGGTCGGGTTAATCCCGACCGATCCGGCACCGAATCCGATTGGTACCGAATCCGACTAGTACCGAATCCGGAGAAAAAAATATGGGTTAGGATATGGTAACAGCAATATCCGTCCGAATCCGAATATCCGTCCGAATCCGATATGTCTTCAAGTTTGATTTCACGTTAGTGCTACTATTTGATGTTTTATTTTCTTTTGCAATGATAAAATAAAATCTTCCACATCAGCTATGTGCGTCCTACTCCATTTACTGCACTGCATGCATTCCTTATAAACAAGCAGGGGTGCAGACGAATTGGGTTAATCCCGACCGATCCGACACCGAATCCGATTGGTACCGAATCCGATTGGCACCGAATCCGGAGAAAAAATATGGGTTAGGATATGGTAACAGCAATATCCGACCGAATCCGACCCGTTTTCACCCCTAATTGCTTGAACACCTTTCCGAAAAGAAATAGTCGAAGAGAACATCTGTTGAGTCACCAGTTTTGGCTGTAGAGCTTGATGTGGAGGAGATGGCAAATAATAATAAGATGTAGATAATTAGTGCTTTTGACGTTGTGCGGTGTAACATCTGAATTCGATGGATTTTGTTATTTGAAATTAGTTGCTTCGAGTAGAACCTCCATCTGAGTGTTATTGAATGTTTTCTTGTGGAGAAGTCAATAATCACCTTGAGAAATAACAATTCAGGTTGCTGAATTCTGATCTTTCCCAAGTTTTGAGCTATCCATTTGGTGCTGTCGTTGTGTATGTGTAACATCTGAATTTAAGAAGTTACATTGTATGGGGATTGATAGATTGAGTTGTCAATTAAGAAGAAAGGGAGAAACCACCAAGAAGCTGTCTCGATACGATGTTACAATGAAATCGCACAATATATATGATCTAGCGAATCATACTCATAAAAAAAATACGCCATTTTTTGTGAATAAATATGAACAAAACATGTGTGCTATATGAAAAAAGATATATATCATACAACCTCAAGGGCAAAACAGGCCATTCCCATCAAAAACTCAGTTTCGTGGATCTGGAGCTGCTGTGGAAGCCAAACAGTTTGTCCAGCTCCATGGTGGGATCCCAGATTCACGGTGGAGCTGCTCCACGGTGGATCTGGTGGATCTGGAGCTGGTGGAGCTCTGCCAAACAGGCCCATAATAGGTAGGTGATCCTCTTTCTGCAGCAGTGCAGCAAGTATTCTTATATGGTAATAATGTCCATCTGCTACTGCTTCCAGTACGCATTTGAAAAAACAGTTATTCTGCTATTGCCCGTGCCTTAATCTATAGTGCTATTTCCCTCAAATGCCGCCGTAGCGTTAGCACAGGGCACTCTACTAGTATGTATAAAGGAACTGCGAGCTCCAGGCACCAGCGGCGCAGGCGTGCGGTGTCGTCGTCCGCTCGGGGATGTGCAATGATGAGTAGTGACCCAGTGGAGTGGGTAGGGGACGAGCAAGGAGAGGAGGCGAAAGGAGATGGAGGAATCTGAATCACCCCATTCAGATTAGTGGTGAAAACGGGGATACCAACGGATATTGTTTTCTCGTATCAAACTCATATTTTTTACTTTAGATTTAGAGTTAGATACATATATAAATACGTTTTTGAGATACAAACATTAGACGGATGCAGATCGAATTTGTATCGATCACGAATAACTTAATGAATAGTACACTCATAATGAAAACATATAACTTCACCATCAAATTATACAATATGATAGAGAATTATTTATCCTACTTAACAACATAAACATGATCAAAATGTTACTGCGTATTATATATTAGTCAATGACTAGAAAGCCCTAAAGGATATTGGATGTTTATCGAATATCTATTTTGTTGATTTATGACTTATGGGGTATCTATACTATACGGGTCGGATATTGCGCTTCCCATATTCTATTCCATGAGATTTTCCGGATGCGTTTCGGGACTAAAAAATGGTATCCCATACGGATGTTTTCAGAATCCGACAGAGATTATCCACCCTATTTTCACCCCTAGTTTAGGTACGAAGTGGCCACAATTTTGGGCCGGTTTGAGGTGGCCCATTACCTAGTGCGGAGCACGGTCAGGCCAGGACGCGATTTTAGACTTCTTCTTGCGGCGGCGGCCATTAGGCTGACCGGCCCAACTTGCACCCCTGTATGCGAGAATTTGCGATCAGGCAGAGCAGTTTGCCGCATTCTCCTATTCGTCTGAACTATCTCTTTTTCATTTTCTCCCTGTGCTGGTATAAAATCTAGTCTGAAATTTCACCAGATCATGTGCCACCCTGTTCCGCATCTCCTCGATTTCTCCTGGATTTTTTTTTTATTTTTGCGCTCTTTGATTCAGGAAAGAAACGCGATAGTGCGAGAGCACCAGGAGGTAACCGCGGCGAACGTCCGGCGGCAGGCCGTCCGATCGGAGCACTCCGCGTTGAGTGGGCCATGCATGGGCCAAAGGCCGACGGACCACAGACATTTTCTGGACGCGGACGCACAGTAGCTGTAGCACCGCGCAGCTAGTTCGGCCCCGCCTCTGAAGTAGGCCGCCTAGCCGCTGCTCGTTTATTTTACCAAAAAAAGACCATTTTCCACCGATAATTATTGTCTCCGTCCGATTTTCATCCCCCAACTCTGTAACTGTTTGAAACACAACATGAGCTATAATCCCCTTGTCCGGATCCAATCCAGTTTTGATCCATGTGTTAGTGGTTTTGATGTGTGGACATCGGCAATGACTTAGCAAATAAAACATACAAAGATTTCTTACGCATTAAGGTCCCCGTGTCAGCGAGTAACTAATAGTTTCTTCCTCTGTCTCTCCTTCCCCTTCTATCTCGAATCAAAACTTCACGAAAAAACAATATGCTTTCTTGAAACGGGGGGAGTACATAGCACTGGTTCTCACGCAGAACGAACCGGGGAAAGAGAATAGACCATATAACAAAATTAAATTCAATCACAAAGTGTTACAGCGAGTAGACAACGCTGGAAATGGCAAGCAGGATCAGGTGGAAACGGTAAATGCCAGACGAGCTGCTGGCCTTATTAAACTGCGCGTACTCGGCCGGGAGCGGCATGTTGTCCACGGGTAGCGAGCACTCGGCCGGGCCGGCCGCCGCCGCGACGCCAGCGGCGGACGCCTCGTCCGCGGCCATCAGGGCCTGGATCACGGCCGTGGCCGCGGCGCCGTAGCGCGTGGCGTTGCGCTGCAGCAGCCACATGAGCCCCATGAGCTCGCAGTCTCGTTCGCTTGACCCGCCGGCCTGCTTCCCCGCTGCCGCCGCAGCATCGCCGGAGCCGGCTTTTATCTGCATCATTATATAGGACTCGCATCAGACATGAACCGGGACTCGGGCAGTATGCTGGCAGTCCAAAATGGACAGTCCATTGGCATTTACTTATAGTTCACTTTGGTAAAACATGGACCTCTTCTACAAGTTGCATGATTGATGCTAATCCACAATTGACAACAGCCATGCAAAACCATAAAATTATCCTTACGCGTACAGACGTCGCTGAAGTTATGAACGCAGAAAGGTGACAAACGGAGCCTGAACTCGTTCGTGCCTCGTGTACTCGCTCAACTTGCGCTCGCTACTGTTGGCACACATGGCCTTATACGCGCCATATATGTTACGACACTCGGGAGGACACCCTCGGAATTAGCACTAGCCTTCATGTGCACTGCACACTGAAGATTTCTGGCCATATGACAACTACCCAGTGTCCCAGTCCACAGCAAATGATTCGGTCTTCTTTCTAATGGCGCTGAGACTTTTTACGGGAGAAAAGGACGATCGAGTTGAATTTCGGGCCTAAATGCTAAGGCAATCAAAGGGGCAGGGGAATGGAGGCAGCATGCTCTGCTCAAATCATTCTCCAGGCCCTACCCAACAGGCCCGGATTTCAGATCTCATCATTTCGTGCCACTCGCACCCAATAATGCCAGCGACTAGGTCACACCAAAGCCTATAGACTAACAAAGACCGTACTACCGTGGTTGCAGTGGCTGTCCGTGGCTTCCATTCAACGCCATGTCGCAAAGGCATATCCAACAAGCAACAGCGTGTGGAGAATGCACGATGCAGTCGGCATGCTATGCCTATACAAATACTTGCATAGTCCTATACAAATACTTGCATAGTATATGATGCAATACTCAACTTGCTTGTGGACTGTGCACTACAACACTGCATGCATTTGCTAGATCAAGATGAGAGACCCTTCAAAGACCCTAGCTAGCTGCCAATCTGGAATGGAAATGAATGAATCAGTTAACGAGTGGAGTATTTGACAGAGCAGAAGCAGGGACGTCGTTAAATGTTCGGGTTTAATTAGTTTTCGGTTTCAGTTAACGGTTACGTTCATGGGGCTCCGTGCTTTAAAAGCTTTTCAGTTACTCGATCTCACCGTGGTAAGAGCACGCAGGCACTTGGAGCAGCCGGGGACGCCCGCCCGCGCGCAGTCCGTCTCCAGCCTCCTCGCCGCCGAGTCCGCCGGGGCCCACTGGCCGCCACCCGCTGGCTGGGCCCCGCACGTCAGCCTCCTCAGCCTCACCCCGCAGTAGCAGAACGCCACGTCGCACGTCCCGTTGGCCCCTGGGGGGCGCGGCAGCGCCGCCCCCTCCGCCCGCAGCGCGCGGTCCGCCGCGCCCGCGCACGCCTCCGAATCGTCCGGCGGCACCGGCATGTCCACGGCTGCGGCGGCCGCCGACCTCGCCGGCCTCTGCGCGAGAGCGGTGGGCGCGTAGGCGGCGAACAGCCACGCAGTCAGCACCGGGCAGCAGCGCAGCCTCGGGGGCAGCGCGCCGCCGGCGTTGCAGGAAGACAGCACTGCCGGGAGGAGCGGCGGGGAGGGGGTGAGCGGGCACGTGGAGGAGGTCCCGGCCGCGGCGTTCGACTGCTCCGGGAACGCCGGGACCGTGGCGGCGCCGGGCTGCGCCGGGTTGGCCGAGGGGAAGGTCAGGGCTGGGTCGAGCAGGGCCGGGTCCGGCAATGCCGACGAGGCCGCGGCGGCGCGGTGGACCGGCGAGCACAGCATCAGGAGGTGGGAGGCGGCCACGTATAGGAGGAGAGAGCGGTGAAGGGGAGGCATCTCTCACTCTCGTCGCCCGCGCACGCGCGTGGTGGGTTTTTGGTTGGTTTGAGATAGTGGGAGAGTGACCGAGTGAGAGCGTGGCGAGTGATCGCTGATCAGGGGTAGTAAGGCTGTATCCTGTGTGGTGTGGATGGTATGATGAGAGGATGCTTCGTGCTTTTCTGTTTCTGGTGCCAGAGAATGCTTGATGGGATGGCTCTTATAATGGCCTTCCAGATGGCAAACCAGCTGCAGCCTTTTGCAGAGCTTCTTTCGTCCATGGCTTGTTTGAGCATTTACAGCGATGTAACTCTTTGATTTATTTGGGGTCAACCTGGGTTAGCTAGAGCTGAGCAAATAATTAAGGGTATATCTAGTCTAGCAAAATATTAGATATTTTTTAAAAGGGAGTGTCTATACAACATTCGACTGTTTTTATCCTAAAAAATAGTCAGATTTTCAGCCGTTAGATGGAGATCCAACGCCCTAGATCATTTTTTTGGAGGAGGGCTTGTATGGGTGGATCCGTTGGATGGAGATTTAACGTCCCAGATCAATCTGACTATTTTTGTCCTAAAAATAGTCGAATGTTGTATAGTAATACTCATATTTTAACATGTATATAATATTTTATGGGCTATGTGCATCCTCGATGTAGAGCCCGAGAGAGATTCTTTCTCTTTTATTATCTAAAAATACAATATTTTCTAGCCAAGAAATGTTGTATACATTGGTGAAAAATATTGTAAATATAGACAAAAAAATTATATATATGGTAAAAAAATCTAGCTCATTTTTTAAAAGAAAATATTTGAATGATGTTTATCAAAACCTAATAATTAATTATAACCGTATGTGCCTCGTTTTCACTATGTTGTTTAGCAAATGCTGCCGAAGGCGGGTTAAGTGACTTCGCTACTTATTTCAACTTAGCCAGCAACTTGATCTTTATTTGGCATTTCCTCTGTTGTTTTTTTCTTGCACCGCACTTCAAACGCTCAGTTGTGTCGCACAGTGCTGTGTGACTGTCTGTCCACTCTTGCTCATGTGTGAGGATCTATGATCGGTTCACCTTTTTCTTTTTTCCAAATTTGGCCTTTGGACATTGTTTTCGTAAATCTAGTCTCCTCTTTGAACTCGGAAGGTACCTGCCTGCTGAGATTTCCTAGCTCGGTAGGATGGCGGCTCCGCAATAGCAAGTAATCAGTGTTAATTAGTGATTAATTGTACTAATGAGTGCTAATCATGTGATATTAGTGCTAATCATGCAGCAGTCGCCACTTGCCGATGTTGCCGAGTCACAGATGAAGACCTATCGAGTTGCGGTTGCTTGGCAGGTGCTGCCGAGCTCTGATGACTTATCAAGACCTGCTAAGCTGTTGTAGCGTGACAGACGATACACGTCGCCTGTCATGGCTGGCGAGTTCGGTGAGAGAGCTAGATTTGTAAAAAAAAAATAGGTGCTTGGAAACTATTTTTTAAAAAGCTACGATGCCATTGTATATGAACAGTTCAGGTCCAATGCCCATTTATGTCAAGGCTTTTGTTTTGTTTAGTGAGGCAGAGCAGCTCGCAGGCTACTAGGCTTGTCCAGCTGAGCTCTTCCACCAATCTGAGCTCTTCCACCAATCTGGAGGCAGTGGCGGAGAGAGGGGGGTGGGGGGCTTGACACCCCTCAACCTTCTACTAATTCTCTATTATGTAGTTAATTACATGTGTTTACTTAGGCCCTGTTTGTTTCCACTTAAGATTATTATAATCTAGCTTATAGGTGGAGGATTATATAAGCTAACTTATAATAAGTTGGTGGGAAATAAGCTGTCAGGTGTTTGGCAGCCTGGATTATTAGAGTTATGGATTGTTGTATTCGAATGTTTAAAGACCACAATGCCCTTGAGAGAGAGGTACGGAAGTTGGGGATGGTTGAATAGCAAATGTGGGTAATATTCCTAAAGTTTTATGGTCATTAAGATAAAAGGTGGATCTATAAGCTGAAATAAGCTCCTTTTTTGAGCTTATTAGATTACAATAATCTGGGCTATTAGATTATAATAAGTTACCTTATAATCTGAGCTGTTTGTTTCCACTTATGATTATAAGCTAGATTATAATAATCTTAAGTGGAAACAAACAGGGCCTTAGTGGTTTAGCCCCTCCCAATTTAGCCTAAATATAAAGTATGTTTAAAGCCCAGTCATATGCAGCCCAATTAGGCCTGGTAGTTGAGGACTGACGCTTCATATTTGAGCCTTTGGCTCTTTGACGGCTTGCTGCACGTTCTGTTTGTTCGTCTTCTTGCCACACGCTCTGTCTGTTCGTCTCCGTAAAGGTCGGCCTGCGCACCGAGAAGGCCAGAAGGGCACGTGTGAGTCCTCACTTCGATCCCCTTCCGTTCCCAATACTGTGGGATTCGGTCACTACTTACTACTATCTGAATTAATTAGTACAGGAGTACAATTCGTGTGTGTTTCTGTTGTGAATGTGATTTGCAGTGTGCTTGGATGGGAGCGCGTCATTTGCAGAGAGGGTCTGGGAGTGGATCTCAGAGCTGGTTCATAGTTTCCCTTTACAATTTTAGATGAAACATGCGAAGACGCGACTTCGAAGTACAATGGGAGATGGATTTCTACGAGATTGTTTGGTAATTTATATTGAAAAGGAATTGGCCGCAAAGATTAGTAATGATGATATTATTAAGGCCTATGATCGTGTTGGTAGTCGTAGAGCTAAGTTTAAGTTAATAGAGATGTAATTTTCTTTGCATTGTAATTTGCGAAATATATTACTCTGATATGTGACTATTGGATCGGTAAATCCGGCATGCTTCATTGGTTATACTCTATTTGTTATCCATGTTGCCCCCTCTATATCCAATTCCTGGCTCCGCCCGAGGGGCACGGATTATTATGGGTTGGGACATGTTCAATTCAGTTTGGGTTGGCGACTTTTAACTTATTAACTTTTAACTGAAGCTGTATTTTAGTGATGGTTAATTTTCTGAGTCATTCAATTAAAGAAAAATAAAAATGGCGTTATATCCTCACAAACAATACAAAAAAAGAAAGCAAAAATGCTTACACATAAAAGGAGAGAAATTAAGAAAGCTAATACATTAGTTTCAGTTTCTAACTTACAGAAACTGGAAGCCAAAAGTTCAAACCGGATTAAACCGGGCTAGGACATATGATTTGGTTGGTGAATACTGGAAACGCGGTGTAGAGCTACGTCCGTTTGTGTTTCAGTGCATGTAGTAGTATACTAGTAAACCTACAGGCCAAAGTTAGTAAACATCTCGTCTCATTTGGTGATAATACTCCTAGTTAACGACCTCCATCGTCTACTCATTTGTTTCTTCTTTCTGCAAAAGTGTGTTCATTTAGCCAACAAGTTTATAAAGCAGATGTTTTCAAAGAAGAGTCAAGGACCCGGGGGCAAAAAGAACCAAAAAGGCGAAACGAAGACCACAAACTCCAGAGAACAGAAGAACGAGTCATCCAAGAAGATAAAAATTGAAGGGGGACACACGCAGAGCATGGAATCACCAAAGCCTGCTGCGAGCAGCAGTAAATAAAGGCTTTCTTCTTTTGCATTTTTGGCTTTTGTTTTTTTTGTCTTTTAGTTTCTATAAAAATCAACAAAAGAGTTTTTTGAAGCGGATTTTTCAAACTGCTTTATGAGTCTACAACTATATACGTCATTTACGTCGTAATATTCACCATTTACTACTGTTTTGAAAAACATGAATAAAAATCCGTATTAGATACCACACCAAACTATGGGTGAAAACGAATCGGATACGGACGGATAATGCCTCTACCATATTTGTTTTCATATTTTTTCCGGATACGGATACGAATACAGATAACTCGAATACGAATACAAATACGAATAATATCGAATACAGATACGGATTGAATACGAATCGAAACGAATACGGTTACGAATATTTATCGGAACATGAAAACCCCTTAAACTATACATCTAAAATTAACGAAAATACGTAAATAGCCCATCTTATCAAAACATTTATGAAATCTAAACAAGCATAATCTTTGTTGACCATAAGCAACAGATAACTGCTAGCTGCATAAATAGCATAAAGAATATAACAGAACAAAGTCCCAGTGTCGCACACTAACTTAACAAGCAATATGACCACAGCAGAAATCATAAACTATGCACCAAGACTTTGTTGACCATAAGCAACAGATAACTTTTTGCTGAATGATATAACACGAAAAGAATATCAAACCTACCTAACCAAGCATTCAAGCATACACAACTGGCCTATACGGTTGTATTATCTGAAGTCAATTACTGCAAAGATGTCCAAAGAAAAAAACTAACATCAACACTCTACCAGCCAAAAGAGTGGGAATGGGCCGTCTGGGCTTCATTTATGAGCTGACTAGTTATGGGCTAAAATCTCAGATATCCATTTTTGTATTATCCGGATAATCCGTATCCGTATTCGACGGATACTAGGTTTACTATATTCGTATCCGTATCCGATCCGAAAACTATCCGAAAAAATTTAATCCGACACAATCCGTATCCGTATCCGGCAGAAACTATCCAATCCATTTTTACCCTAGGTAGAAAAAGCGGCAAAAGCGACACGCCGAGCCTGATAAGGCTGATACTAGTGAAAACAAGTTGCCGTTTTACCGCGCGGCAGGGCTGGCTACTGGGGCAACCGCGCGCGCGTGCTTCCGTTGATGTTTCTCACCTGGCGCGCGTGAGCGGGAGCGAAAGACGGGAGGGCCGCCGCGAGCGAGGCGAGCCCGCCTGCCTTAAAAGCATCGCGAGCCACGTCGCGCCTCGGGTTGATTTTGTGCGTGGCGACTGCGGCGGCTGTCGGTCACGGGCGCAGGCCCCGGCGCTTCAAGCGAGATGTGTGGAATGTTTTTTTGTTGGGTCTCGTCCTGCTTCCCTCCTGTAACTGTAAGATAGATTCCTTTGGCTGCTCTAGTTAAGTTTTTTGTGCCTTCCATTCTACGCCTCCGGCTCCGAGCACGCACGTTGGAATCATCATGCGTATTCGTGTGTGATATAAAAATTGAAAAGGATAGTACAGCTTTTTTTTTTTCTTTTCGACTTATAATATGTAGCTCCTCCCAAACAAACAAACTCGATAGTTTTGATAATTTTTTCGAAGTGGCTTATCGGCATTCGATTTATTCGCATAAACGTTCGTGCTAGAACCAAAACCATCAACCATAAGCTATACCAAAAAAAACCACTAAGTAATTTTGAGCGTGACTTAGGCCCTGTTTGTTTCCACTTAAGATTATTATAATCTAGCTTATAGGTGGAGGATTATATAAGCTAGATTATAATAAACTGGTGGAAAATAAGCTGTCAAGTGTTTGGCAGCCTGGATTATCAGAGTTATGGATTGTTGTATTCGAATGTTTAAAGACTACAATATCCTTGAGAGAGAGGCAAGGGAGTTGGGGGATGGATGAATGGCAAAGGTGGGTAATATTCCTAAAGTTGTATGGTCCTTAAGATAAAAGGTGGGTCTATAAGCTGAAATAAGCTCCTTTTTTGAGCTTATTAGATTACAATAATCTGGGCTACTAGATTATAATAAGTTACCTTATAATCTAGGCTGTTTGTTTCCACTTATAATTATAAGCTAGATTATAATAATCTTAAGTGGAAACAAACAGGGCCTTAGGGCCTCCACAATTTCAATTTATGTACTCATTCACAGGTAAGTTACGTTCGATCTCCCACTTTGCCTCCTAATTCCGAAATCGGTAAATTCCAAATAATTCATTGAACGATTGTCACTTTGTGAAATGTAGATGGTAGAAACTTAAAAAAATTGAAGAAGAAATTTGCAGATTTGAAATCTTTGTAGATATTGTTGGTTAGGTAGCATAAAAATTGAACAAGTTAGCAAGGTGGTTCTAAGGAACAATAAAAAAACCTGTCTCTAAAATTGCATGAAGAGGCTTAGAGTTAAAAATTATATTTTATTTAATTATTTTGTAAATTTTCTACATGTTTTTAGTTGGAATAAGTTATACTTCGATTTTTTTTCTTCACGGAGAACATTCTCTTTCTCCTTTAAGCAATTTTTTATTAACATATCCCTCATTGGCTGGAACTACTGTTCTCCGTGTGCTGAAGTGATCAACTCCTCTCGGGCGCTACTGAGGTCACGACGTCACGTTGCTATATTATCGCGGGCTGCAGGCTCTTAGGGCAACTCCAAGAGGTTAGCTAAAAATAAATGCTAAATCCTTTGATTTAGCCATCATGTAAAATAGAAAACTCCCCAAAAAAGAAGAGTGCTACAACAGCTTAGCTAAATTTTTTTCTTGTCTATATTTAAATCAGCCACATAATCAAAGACGTCAGGTTTGTTTCCGATTCCGTTCTCTGTTCGACCGTGATTCCAACTGGACGACGGTGGCCGGTTGGACGTCATCACGTTGAAACCTTCGCCGTGAGACAGCAGGACCACCAAGCATAGTATGTTTACTAGCCTCGATCAGGAGCAAGCAAATATCCATCCAGGATTGAATCAGCTCAACCAAAGCCTTGGAAATCCTGAGTCACGTTCAGCTGCAGCACTGTTGTTAGGCAGCCTCTGTATTCTGGTTGAAAGCTCGTTAGCCTAGGAAAAATGGAAAAAGGATAATCAATAATGATTTTGCTTCAGCACATCAGACCAACTAATCCCACCAAATAATCACTATTAAGAACCATGTGCATAGATACAGCTAACATCATGTAAAGAGAGAAGACGATTGGGATCAAGTTCCTCTGGTTTTGTTCGAAGGCAAGATTTCACCAGACAATGAAAGATAAGATATTGGCAAGCAGGATTCAACTGAACAGTATGTAAACGTACAGGGATAGGCTTCCAGGATTTATTCAAAGAAAAGATTCTACCCAACAGTGTGTCATAAAGGGATCAAGTTCCTGAGCTTAGCTCAAAGCCAGGATTCTACTAAATCATAGCACACAATCTTGGAGATACCATTCTGCATCATATCAACATTATTGCTAGCACCTAAATCATCAAAGCTGTAGGATTGTAGGGACGCAAAAGAAATATATTGGATAATTAAATGAATTCACGGGAAAAAAGGTGAGCACAAAGCAAGGTACCACCACAAAGCAAGGACTCGACGCCGCAGCCCAGGTACCCCCACATTTTCTAACCAAGGCAACGACGCCAACTGCTGTTGCTCCCACCCGCCGGCCGCCGGGAAGATGGGCAACGAGTAGAGCGCAGAAAAATTGGGGTCCCCGTGGCCGTGGCTCGAGGACAGCGGATCCCCTTTTGATGGCGCCTGCGACATGGTGGCTGCCCCTTCCTCTTCCAGCTGGTTCGGCTCCGGTGGGTCGGTCTCCTCGGCGGCGGTTGGGTCGGCGAAGTCGAGGGCGGCGACGGGTGGAGCGGAGGCGGCGAGAGGGGCGAGGCCGCGAGGGGGAGGCGGCGGGTGGAGCGGAGGCGGCGCGAGGGGCGAGGGGGAGGCGGCGGGTGGAGCGGAGGTGAAGGAGGCGAGGGGCGGCGGTGGAGCGGAGGCGGCGAGAGGGGCGAGGCCGCGAGGGGGAGGCGGCGGGTGGAGCGGAGGCGGCGAGAGGGGCGAGGGGGAGGCGGCGGGTGGAGCGGAGGCGGCGCGAGGGGCGAGGGGGAGGCGGCGGGTGGAGCGGAGGCGGCGCGAGGGGCGAGGGGGAGGCGGCGGGTGGAGCGGAGGTGAAGGAGGCGAGGGGCGGCGGGTGGAGCGGAGGCGGCGAGAGGGGCGAGGCCGCGAGGGGGAGGCGGCGGGTGGAGCGGAGGCGGTGCGAGGGGCGAGGGGGAGGCGGCGGGTGGAGCGGAGGCGGCGAGAGGGGCGAGGGGGAGGCGGCGGGTGGAGCGGAGGCGGCGAGAGGGGCGAGGGCGAGGCGGCGGGTGGAGCGAAGCTGCGGAGGTGAAGAGGCAAAAATCAAGCCCTGGCTTGCCCTACGAGCACTCCGCCGCTGCGCGGGAGAGTCTAGCGCGCGGAGAAGAAAATCGCGCGCGGGAGGGGATTGGCGCCGCAGATAGCAAGCAATTCTCGCTCGGGAAAGATGGGCAGCGAGAAGAACGGGATACCGAGCGAGGAAAAATAGCAAATGACATAGCGAGACTGTTGGACTGCTTTTTTTGAGCATAATAGCTATAATGGGTTTTACAGATGTATTTAACCAAGCTGTAGGAGTTGCTCTTACCATGGTACGGAAGGGTGTGCATGCCTGATGGGCCGGGAGGTGGGCGGCGCACGGCTAATTGCCGCAAGAGAGGCGCCTAGCCACGCCCGATTACAAGTTGGAACAAATTGCTCCAACAAAATTGGCGGAGCACATGTTTAGGACCAAGCGGGAGCCTATTTAGCCGGGGCAAATGGAACTGGGCTTAGTGCTGGCTCAGGCTAGTTGGGCCGACATGGGCTGGACTTACGAATAGCCCTAGCTGCGTCCTGAACAAGGCCAGGGTTGTTACGCTACACCAGGCTACGGCGAACCGTGGACCCCCCGGTGTCGTGGTGCATTCCTATTGCACTGCAGACGAGCCGAAGCATCGTCCAACCAAGCGCCGTGGAATGAAGCACCACGCCGGGATACTTTTCTTTCCCGGCTTCCGGAGTGGAAGACGAGAAGAATTCGTCGGAACCACGTGAGGATACAATACATAGTAGAAAAAAACAGAAGCATCAGCGCAGCAGCGTCCGTCAATCGCGGCACCCATCGACCGCCCAACCACACACAACCCGCCCGGTAGATCTCAACCGACGAACCATGTGGTTACCCTGCCAAAGCCACTCGAGCGAAGAAAGAGATCGTGTGATCCGCAAGTGCACATCCTACCGGACGTATTACCGGGGACTCTCCGCGCGGAGAGCCCCCCACGTCACCCCGCGGCGCTCGGCCGGCCGGCGCGTGGCGACGGGTTTTGCGTACGGCCGGCCGAGGTGATTTCCTCCGGTTTTTCGGTAATTACGTGTAGGTCTTTTTTCCTCGCAAAAAAGTCCCTGGTAGTTTTTTTTCCACCGAAATTTTTGCAGGATAGCGCCCCGCAGTTTTCTAAATTACGCACGGGTCCTCGTTTATTACGTACAGGCCCTCGATTTTTTTCTGAAAAACCCCTTTACCTTTCTCATTATTACGTACAGGCCCTCGGTTTTTTACGAAAAAGATCTTTACCTTTTTCGAAAATACACATGTGCCCTCGATTTTTAAAATTTTTTTTTTACAAACTTCTCACGGATTATCGCCTCTTTTACTTCGGTACACACGGTGGCTGGCGCGGCGTGGCGCCGCGCCCATGAGGCTAGTATACAATATACCACGATACATCGGATCATCACGCTAACTGGGATGGTGTACGGCCAGCCAAACTGTTCTTGACGTTCTCGCGCCACATCGGTTTGTTCGGCCGCTCGTTTTATATGTTTCCCTGTTTCTGCATGCTCCACTTTCTCTGCCGCTCGTGGATTGGATCCATCCGAATTTGATGTAAGTCATGGAGCCCTGGATGCTAAAGGGTGTTCATATTAGTTGTGATTGATAGCTTTTGACTGTGACTGGTGATTTTTGCTAAAAAATGAATAGTGGGTGTTGAAATAAATGCTTTTTAGAAGTTGTTAGAGAAATAACTCATCCTTTCACTAACGGGGTTCGCTCTATAGAAGGCACACATATCGAAGAGTTATAGTCATACCTATAAAGGATAACTCTACCCCTCGTTTGTACTACTAAGCTAGCTATTTCACTAGAGGTATTTCCATCATTTATACAGATCTAAGAGCTTATAAATACCCTATGTATCTCTCATTTGGGGAGAGAGCTCTCACAAGCAATAAAGAAGTATATTAAAACTTGAAAAGCCCCTAAAAATTTCAAAATTTTTGAGCCTTTTCCCTGAATTTTTGAGTGAATTTTCGAAACTTTCCTTTTCGGGAAAGTTTCCCCGTTGCCGCTTTCCGTTTCGGGCGAAGCCGCCTCCCCTCTCTTCTGGCGTCTCGCCCCTTTCCGCTTCTCCCGCTCCCTGGCGTCTCCCTCCGCTCCCGCTCTTCGTTGGCGCCCCGCTTTTTCCCCGCCTCCTTTGTTCGCCAGCGCCTGCGCGCGCGAGGGCACCCCCGCCCCTTTCCGCCTCCTCCCCGCGCGGACGCCCGAGCCGTGCGCTGCTCCCCGCCGCACCGCTCCTGCCGCCGGCTCGCCGTCGCCGGCTATTCCCCAACCACCTTGGACCGGTCGTCGCCTCCCTGCCGGCCGGGACCCGCCTACCAGCCCCTCTCTTCTTCCTTCCCCCGCAAGCCGCGCCGCTCCCGCACCGCCTGCGCCTCCCTCGGATCCTCCCTCCGCGCCCCGGTCTCGGACCGCCTCCGCCGCGCCCCGACGTCAGCCGGCAGAGCTTCCGCACCACGTGGCGCTGCCCGCCTGCGCCCGACCCCACTTGCCAGTCTCCGCGCCTCCCCTCTCCCGCGCGCGGACGCGCTCGTGCCTTGTTGCTGCTCACCTGCTCCCTCTCTCCCGTCGCCTCGCCATTAAGCCGCCGCAGGGCCTGGCGTCACCCCCATTGCGCGGAGAGACTCCCCAACCACTCCCCTGTCCACCCCCTTGACCCCGGCACCATTGCCGCCTTCCCCCTCCCTCGGATTCCCTCGCTCCGCCCGGGGCATAAAAGCCCCATCCCCTGCCCCCTTGCTTCCCTTGCTCCTCAAGCCTCCCCGATACCTCCATTCACCTCCCACCACTCCCGTGCACCTCCCAGAGCAGCCGATTGAAGTCCTGTTGCCCAGAGCTTCGTCGCCGCTCTCCCCTGCGCCGGCGACGCCCGTGAGCGGATCTCCCCCATTATCCCCTCTTTTCCTAATTGCTTTTGCCAGAAGCTTCACCCTTCTCCCCTGATCTTTTTGGTGCATGTTCCTGGCCAGGTAGACGCCTGTGGAGCTCCAGCCCTGCTGCTCGCCGCCGGCCGAGCCAGCTCCCCGTGGCCAGCCTACTCCGGAGTTTCCCTGCCCCAACCACCGCCACAAATGTGAGCCCCATAACTCCCAGATCGTGTAGCCGCCACCGATTTCACCCTAACGGCCCCGGTGACCTTCACCGCCGGGGACCCGAACCTCCCCTCCTTGCCTCCTGTCCTCCCCTCTTGTCCCCGCACCTCCCAAGCCCCAAAAATGGGTTCCCCAACGCTAGAACCACCCCGTGGCACTCTCTTTGGCCATCGGGAGCCTTCGCCGTGGACGGAGAGCGAGAACGCCGCCGTCCCTGCCTCTCTGCCGCGCGCGTGCAGCTGGAGGAAGACGACGACCGTCGTGGCTCCATCCCAGCCATCCTCCCCTCTCCGTGCCTTATAACCTCCACCGTCGGATGGCGCCTCCCCGCTACCGTCCGATCCTACAAAAGACACCCCCTCCCCAGCCACCCGAGCAAATCCTCCGTTCCACCCGCCTCCATCACCCGTTGCCGTCCGATCTCCGCCCTCACAGATCCAAGCCGCCCGCTCCCGCGTCATCTGGACCGTTTACCCGAGCGACGCGTCGGCCATCCGGACCGCACGGGCGCGCTGCTGGGCCGAGCTCGGCCTGCCTCGCCTCTCCCCGCGTGCGCGCGCGTGGACCACGTGGGCCGCGCTGGCCTTCGGCCGCGCGGGCCGCACAGTGCCGGGCTGCACTGTTACTCCGAGGCCGGCCCGTTACTATTCATCGATATTTCCAGTGATTTATCAATTTCCAGAAATCAGAAGAATCCAAATAAATCCTAGAAAATCACAGAAAATTCCAAAAATTCCCAAATTTCACCACTTTGCTCCAAATATTATTCCAGACCCAGTGGTGACCTCCTTTTCCACAGATTCATCCCAAATAAATTCCTAAAATTTCATTTGAAGGGTTTATGCAGTTTACTCCTTTTTAATAGATTATTTTTCCTCGCTTGATTAGGCTCAAGCCGGATTTATGTTATTTTCAGTGTTTGCGATAGTGTCGGAGATTCCGGAAGCTCAAGTGCAGTCGCAGGATCCAGGAGCTTCCACGTTCAAGCTAGCCGAGTTCGTCCCAATTCACGGCAAGTCACAAGTCCTTGATCATGTTGCAACCCATGTTGTCTAATTATGTTATTATGTTATTTGCATTGAGCTAGTTCTGAAATGTTAGTTCGAAAGTAAAATAAAATGTTTAGAATGACATGTTATGTAGTTAAACCTACCACCGATGATTGCCATGTTAATTTGTAGCCATGCCATTGTAACCCTAGAATTAATTATCTGTTAATTTAGATAATTGTAGGTTATTATTATCATGCAAAGTCTTACACTAATAAGGCTGTGGCTGTGGAGCCAATAGAATTTGGAAAACCCGACTCTAAGGTAGGGTGGTATGGGACACCGTATCTTAGAGCGGAGAGTGCCGGCGTGCACAAGGTAGGGTAAAGGGGAGTGGAAACCGCAAGACGGTCCTCGCCAATCTTTTACCCTAGGTTTGGAGAAGGGTAAGGGTGAGTGGGAAACCGCGGGACGGTCTACGCCCACCGCTTACCTCAGTTTGGGTCGCGGGCCTGGCGAGGTTGCGGACCATGTGAAAATATAAGGACTAAAACCCTTACGCTGAGCAAATGTCACAGTGATCGCTCAACCACAGGAGTTGACTTGTCAACACTTGTCTAGTAGCTGCTCAACTCGATTGAAACTCTACAGGAGGTTTAGCAGTGAGGTTAGGTGAGCCGCGTTATGGGTGCCTAACAACGGTAGAGTTCACTCGAAGCGGACACTGTTTTCTCTTGTGTGGGTGTGGGTGTGTGTGTGTGTGTGTGTGTGGGATCCAGACCCGAGTGAATTCTACCGGGTAGAGCCTATATAAAGAGTTGAGCAGTGAAACGACCTGGCTTCCTTAACTCAGTCATGAGGGTTAAGGGATCGTGTGGGTAAAGCTGAGCAAACTCTGCAGAGTCAAATAAATGGTATTCGAATACGCCGTGCTCCCGGTTATTGGAGCTGTGTCACTTGGGTGATTCCAGCCGCGAAGCTTAAGTAGTTTTGTACATGCTTTAACTTGGTTAAGTTGGTTAATGAACTCTTCGTGAAAACCCCTGAGTTCTTGAGAAGTAGTTTTGGGCCGTTTTATCAAAATGTTTGCAAATAAAACTGCATCCACTCAAAATTAATAAACCAAGTATACTCCCTTCCTTTGTTGATCCATGCAAGTAGTAAGTTAGGGTTTCCCTTGTGATTTGCTGAGTACGGGGTCGGAGTACTCAGGCTTGCTAAATGCCACAGATACCAGAAGGAAAAGAAGGCAATTCAAGATTTCGTGTTGGAAAGGTCTTCCCGTCGAGGACCCGTGGCTTTAGGTCTTCGCCGCGCTCAAGCAGATTCTGGAGTTTTTGTGATGTAAGTATACTTTGGGCTTGCACGCCCCGCTGTCGAAAAAGGGATGCTAATCCATATGTAAAATATATGCTGGACTTTTGTTGTAAGCATGCAATGGTATACTCTTGCGCGACACTTCATAACTGTTCATGCGTGAATAGTTGCGAGGTGCCGTGTCCGTATGCGCCCCTGGAAACGGGGGCGTTACAAGAAGTGGTATCAGAGCAGGCTCTTGACCGTAGGTTAAGACCTAAGGCAGATTAGGAAGCGATTTTATCGCAAAACTTAATTTAAGCCATAAAAGGGTTTACGAAAAATATAAGTATAATTGCTGTCTTTTCCTCTCTTGTTGCTACCTTATCTATCTTAGTTTACTTCTGCTTAAGTTTTACTTTGGCAAAATGTTTACTGCTTTTCTTGTCTAACTTCAAAATTTTCGTTTCTCGGCAGCTGGAAGAGTAGCCGTCGTTCGCTAGACTAGACTGACCCTGAGTAGTAGAAGTACTTTTGTAATGTAAAGCAGGTGTATTCATGAACCCTAAGTGGTTTGTGTACCACTTGCATGTTGTAAAATTATGTTCATTATCTTTGTATGTTGTTTGCTTAATTATCTGTAATTCCCCTGTGTTCAAAGCTTTCTCCTGTCCCCTTTCGCTCTCGATCTTACCTTTTTCGCCCTATACTTACCTTGAAAATTCAATGTTTTACTTACCTATTCTTGATTGCCAAAGCCGCTGCAAAGCTGATCTCAAATTCCCAATTGGCAGATGGATCCAGCACAGCAGAGTGGTCAGACCAACAGGCAGGGTGCACCTGCCACAGACCAAGTCCAGATGTCAGAACAGCAAGGAGAATCACAGCTACCGTTCATTGTCAAGGTGACACCCGAAGAGTCAGTGTCAGCATCAAGCGCAACTGCATTGAGGTTTACAGCATTCCTGCAAACTCACCCACCAAAATTCCCCTCAACAACAGAGTCACTGAATGCAGATAACTGGTTACAAGATATTGAGAGAAGAATGAATACTATTCAGTGTACAACTAAGGAGAAGGTTCTTTCGCCACCTATCAGTTGTCCGAGCCCGTAATTACATGGTGGAATGCTATCCAGTGGATGCACCCTAAGGAGGAAGATATTTCATGGGAAGACTTCGTGAAGAGATTCCGTGAAGCCTGCATTCCTCCTAAGGTCATCACAAGAAGATATCAGGATTTCCTTAACCTTCAACAAGGAGAGAACTCCATCATAGCATATCTACAACAATTTCATCATTTATCCCAGTATGTTCAAGAGGAAACTAACACCGAAGCTAAAAGGATGGAGTACTTTATGAAAGGTCTACGTCCCAATATGAAGCAACGCCTTCAGGCCATGAAGTGTTCAAGCCTATTGAGCCTGGTTGATCGAGCTCTACAGATAGAAGAAAGACCCGGTTACGCGAAAGTCATGAAACGAAAGAAGCCTTCGCCTTCATCACCAACGGCTTGTTTTCACTGCGAACAGGATGGACATTATCGTGACCAATGCCCACTGAAGTTTTTACCCGAAGAAGAAGCAAAGAGGCAGACATCATCATTCCGCCTGCCACTGATGGAAGAAGATGAATCTTGCCCTAAGAGGACTAGAATGGAGGATGACAGAAAGCGTAAAGCAGAGCACAAGTCTCAGTCTTCACACAATGCTCAGTGGAGCTAGACCACGGGATCATCCTCATTTCGATCCCAACCCTTCCGTCAGTTTGTGATGATACCGAAGACCCAGTCCAAACAGTCTCAGCAGTATGCCACTCCCTCGCCACTCGCTATCAAGTGCCTCACCTGCGGTGCCAAGCATCTTACTAGCAACTGCATACGAGAGACAAATGCATGTTTCCATTGTGGAGAGATTGGACACTATAGGCATCGGTGTCCCAGGAGGAGTTTGCCACCAGATGCAGCTAAACTCCAAGCCCAAAACCAACAGACAGTCAAGAAAATATGAGCTATGCAGAATGAGAAATGAGATGATGTACTCTTGGTTATCCTTTTGTAAGCTAGATCTGAATGGATGTCTGTAAATTACTTTAACTATGGCTTGTGGCAAAATTATGAAGATGTATGCAGACCATTGGCGTAAAGTGAAATGGGTGTGATGGTCATGTTGTAATAGAATAAATCCCAGCAGACCCAATTATATCCAACCGTGGTACGACATAATTCATCCAAGTGGGAACCTTCACCACACATGCAAGGATGATGTACAGGTACAAGTCAATCCAGAGAAGGTTAAAGCAGATTTGTTGCAACTAGATATGCAAAGGGCTAGATGCCATTTTGGGAATGAACTGGCTAGTTCAGAACAAAGACAAGGTAGACTATGAGATCAAAGCAGTATCATTGGTGACCCTTGAAGATCAGAAAGTGGTCAAAAAAAAAAATTTCCGAGAAGTATTGAAGGATACAAGAAAGCGCATGATCAACATGCTAGCAGTTACGCCAGATTAAGTGCCAGTAGTGCAAGAATATCCTGATATATTTCCAGAAGAATTACCAGACAGACCCCTGACCGACAAGTAGAACTTGTCATAGAGTTGATTTCAGGCACAAAGCCAATTGCCAAGCATCAATACAGAATGTCCACCAGCGAATTGAAAGAGCTCAAGAGACAGTTAGATGATAACAAGAAAAAAAAATTCATTCGACCAAGTGCTTCACCTTGGTCGGCACCAGTTTTATTTATGAAGAAGAAGAATGAAGAGCTGATAATGTGTGTCGATTACAAAGAACTGAATGCTGTCACAATAAAAAACAAGTATCCATTGCCCAGAATTGATGACCTGTTTGATCAGCTCAAGGATGCCAAAGTATTTTCCAAGATCGATCTGCGCTCGGGTTATCATCAGCTCAAGATCTGAGAGCAAGATCGAGAGAAAACAGCTTTCATCACCAGATATGGATTAAGTGAGTTCACGGTCGTTCCCTTTGATTTAACCAATGCGCCAGTTTATTTCATGAACCTTATGAATCTGGTGCATGGGGACAAATTGGATCGATTCGTGATTGTCTTCATTGTTGATATTCTAATATACTCCAAGAGTGAAGAAGAGCACAAACAACATTTGCACGTAGCATTGACCAGATTGAGAGAGAGCATAGGCTGTATGCCAAATTCGACAAATGCAATTTCTGACTGAAAGAAGTTACTTTCTTGGACCACATCATATCTGAAGATGGAGTTAAGGTCGATCCAGAAAAGATTTCAGCAGTTATGGAATGGAAACAGCCTAAGACAATGACTGAAGTGAGAAGTTTCCTAGGATTGGTGGGTTATTATCGCCGATTCATAGAAGGTTTCTCAAGGGTATCTCGCCAACTCACTCAACTGCTAAAGAAAGACAGACCATTCACATGGACAGATGCTTGTGAAGAGAGTTTTCGACTGTTGAAGCCTAAGTTGACAACAACGCCAGTATTGATTTTGCCCAACCCAGAGAAAGGGTCCCAAATCTGTTGTGATACTTCAAAGCAAGGTTTGGGATGTGTGCTCACGCAAGACAGGGAAATTGCTGCCTATGTACCCAGATAACTGAAACCGCATGAAGAAAACTACCCAACACGCAATTTAGAGCTAGCAGTTGTGGTGCATGCACTCAAAATTTGGCGGCACTACCCGCTAAGAAATCGTTGTGAGATATTCTTAGATCACAAGAGTTTGAGGTATCTGTTTACACAACCAGAGTTAGACATGAGACAACGAAGATGGCTAGAACTGATAAAAGATTATGATATTGAGCTTCAGTATCACCCGGGCAAGGCAAATGTAGCTGCCGATGCCCTTAGCCGCAAGGCTCGCCCAAGCAAAGTCCGCATGACAGAGTACCCACCAGAGTTGCAAAGAGATATCCTACGACTGAATTCGGTAATCACTGAACAAGGTAGTATGGCAGCCTCAGAACTCCAACCGTTACTGACAGATCAAATTAAAGCAGCACAAGATGAAGTTGAAGAGATTCAAAAACTGAAAAAGAAAGTTCAAGAAGAAGAGTCATTAGAGTATACGATAGATGAGCATGGAATCTTTACTTTCCGTGGTCGCTATTGCATACCCGATAAGAAAGAGTTAAGAGAGAATTGATCTCATCCGAAGCTCATTCATCACAATTCTCAATCCATCCAGGAAGCACTAAAATGTATCAAGATTTGAAGAAGTATTGGTGGAATCTGATGAAGAAAGAAGTGACAGTGTATGTAACGGAATGCGAGGTATGCCAACAGATCAAGATGGATCACCAGAAACCATCGGGATTGTTGCAGCATTCGCCAATACCCGAATGGAAATGGGACAGTATTGGCATGGATTTCATTACAGGACTTCCCAAGACTTGTGAGGGATATGTGTTATCTGGGTCATTGTTGACAGATTGACCAAGGTGGCTCATTCCCTCCCAATCAAGCAAACCTAAGGGAAGGACAAGCTTGCTGAACTGTATTGGACCAGAATAGCGACATTACATGGAGTTCCAAAGAAAAATTTTGTCAGATCGAGGAGCACAGTTTACGTCCAAGTTCTGGGAGAAATTGCATGAAGCTATGGGCACCGATTTAAACTTCAGCTCAACGTATCACCCACAGACAGATGGACAGACAGAGAGAACAAAAAAGATCTTGGAAGTCATGCTAAAAGCTTGTGCTATTGTGTAAGGGGCAGCGTGGAATACTTGCCTCCCGTTTGCTCAGTTCTCATATAGCAACAACTATCAAGCAAGCCTCCAAAAGGCACCGTTTAAAGCACTTTATGACAGAAAATATAGGACCCCTCTAAATTGGTCAGAAATAGGTGAACGACAACTGATTGGACCTCAGATTGCTCAGGATGCAGAACCACATGTCAGAATTATTAGGGACAGACTCAAGATGGCACAAGACCGTCAGAAGAGCTATGCAGATAACCACAGAAAAGACTTGAGCTTGGAAGTTGGAGACTTCGTCTATATCAAAGTCACCCCATTCAAGATAATCAAGAGAATTCATGTCAAGGGCAAATTGGCACCAAGATATGCGGGACCGTTTCAAATAATTGGAAGACTTGGGGAAGTAGCTTATCAAGTGCAGCTCCGCCCAACTTATCCAGGATTCATAACGTGTTCCACATACCCCAACTTTGGAAATGTCTATGTCAGCCTACAGATGAGGTGCCATTGTCAGATATTGAATCGCAGGATGACTGCACGTATGCTGAAGAACCACTACAAATGCTTGAAACCTCAGAGAGGCAGCTCAGAAACAAGAATGTCAGATTTTGCAGAGTGCAGTGGAAGAATCACACAGCGGATGAGTGCACTTGGGAACGAGAGTCAGACTTGCAGCGAGATTTCCCCAACTTACTCCCTGGACCAAGTTAATCTCGGGGTCGAGATTCTTTTAAGGGGGGTAGGTTGAAAAGCCCCTAAAAATTTCAAAATTTTTGAGCCTTTTCCCTGAATTTTTGAGTGAATTTTCGAAACTTTCCTTTTCGGGAAAGTTTCCCCGTTGCCGCTTTCCGTTTCGGGCGAAGCCGCCTCCCCTCTCTTCTGGCGTCTCGCCCCTTTCCGCTTCTCCCGCTCCCTGGCGTCTCCCTCCGCTCCCGCTCTTCGTTGGCGCCCCGCTTTTTCCCCGCCTCCTTTGTTCGCCAGCGCCTGCGCGCGCGAGGGCACCCCCGCCCCTTTCCGCCTCCTCCCCGCGCGGACGCCCGAGCCGTGCGCTGCTCCCCGCCGCACCGCTCCTGCCGCCGGCTCGCCGTCGCCGGCTATTCCCCAACCACCTTGGACCGGTCGTCGCCTCCCTGCCGGCCGGGACCCGCCTACCAGCCCCTCTCTTCTTCCTTCCCCCGCAAGCCGCGCCGCTCCCGCACCGCCTGCGCCTCCCTCGGATCCTCCCTCCGCGCCCCGGTCTCGGACCGCCTCCGCCGCGCCCCGACGTCAGCCGGCAGAGCTTCCGCACCACGTGGCGCTGCCCGCCTGCGCCCGACCCCACTTGCCAGTCTCCGCGCCTCCCCTCTCCCGCGCGCGGACGCGCTCGTGCCTTGTTGCTGCTCACCTGCTCCCTCTCTCCCGTCGCCTCGCCATTAAGCCGCCGCAGGGCCTGGCGTCACCCCCATTGCGCGGAGAGACTCCCCAACCACTCCCCTGTCCACCCCCTTGACCCCGGCACCATTGCCGCCTTCCCCCTCCCTCGGATTCCCTCGCTCCGCCCGGGGCATAAAAGCCCCATCCCCTGCCCCCTTGCTTCCCTTGCTCCTCAAGCCTCCCCGATACCTCCATTCACCTCCCACCACTCCCGTGCACCTCCCAGAGCAGCCGATTGAAGTCCTGTTGCCCAGAGCTTCGTCGCCGCTCTCCCCTGCGCCGGCGACGCCCGTGAGCGGATCTCCCCCATTATCCCCTCTTTTCCTAATTGCTTTTGCCAGAAGCTTCACCCTTCTCCCCTGATCTTTTTGGTGCATGTTCCTGGCCAGGTAGACGCCTGTGGAGCTCCAGCCCTGCTGCTCGCCGCCGGCCGAGCCAGCTCCCCGTGGCCAGCCTACTCCGGAGTTTCCCTGCCCCAACCACCGCCACAAATGTGAGCCCCATAACTCCCAGATCGTGTAGCCGCCACCGATTTCACCCTAACGGCCCCGGTGACCTTCACCGCCGGGGACCCGAACCTCCCCTCCTTGCCTCCTGTCCTCCCCTCTTGTCCCCGCACCTCCCAAGCCCCAAAAATGGGTTCCCCAACGCTAGAACCACCCCGTGGCACTCTCTTTGGCCATCGGGAGCCTTCGCCGTGGACGGAGAGCGAGAACGCCGCCGTCCCTGCCTCTCTGCCGCGCGCGTGCAGCTGGAGGAAGACGACGACCGTCGTGGCTCCATCCCAGCCATCCTCCCCTCTCCGTGCCTTATAACCTCCACCGTCGGATGGCGCCTCCCCGCTACCGTCCGATCCTACAAAAGACACCCCCTCCCCAGCCACCCGAGCAAATCCTCCGTTCCACCCGCCTCCATCACCCGTTGCCGTCCGATCTCCGCCCTCACAGATCCAAGCCGCCCGCTCCCGCGTCATCTGGACCGTTTACCCGAGCGACGCGTCGGCCATCCGGACCGCACGGGCGCGCTGCTGGGCCGAGCTCGGCCTGCCTCGCCTCTCCCCGCGTGCGCGCGCGTGGACCACGTGGGCCGCGCTGGCCTTCGGCCGCGCGGGCCGCACAGTGCCGGGCTGCACTGTTACTCCGAGGCCGGCCCGTTACTATTCATCGATATTTCCAGTGATTTATCAATTTCCAGAAATCAGAAGAATCCAAATAAATCCTAGAAAATCACAGAAAATTCCAAAAATTCCCAAATTTCACCACTTTGCTCCAAATATTATTCCAGACCCAGTGGTGACCTCCTTTTCCACAGATTCATCCCAAATAAATTCCTAAAATTTCATTTGAAGGGTTTATGCAGTTTACTCCTTTTTAATAGATTATTTTTCCTCGCTTGATTAGGCTCAAGCCGGATTTATGTTATTTTCAGTGTTTGCGATAGTGTCGGAGATTCCGGAAGCTCAAGTGCAGTCGCAGGATCCAGGAGCTTCCACGTTCAAGCTAGCCGAGTTCGTCCCAATTCACGGCAAGTCACAAGTCCTTGATCATGTTGCAACCCATGTTGTCTAATTATGTTATTATGTTATTTGCATTGAGCTAGTTCTGAAATGTTAGTTCGAAAGTAAAATAAAATGTTTAGAATGACATGTTATGTAGTTAAACCTACCACCGATGATTGCCATGTTAATTTGTAGCCATGCCATTGTAACCCTAGAATTAATTATCTGTTAATTTAGATAATTGTAGGTTATTATTATCATGCAAAGTCTTACACTAATAAGGCTGTGGCTGTGGAGCCAATAGAATTTGGAAAACCCGACTCTAAGGTAGGGTGGTATGGGACACCGTATCTTAGAGCGGAGAGTGCCGGCGTGCACAAGGTAGGGTAAAGGGGAGTGGAAACCGCAAGACGGTCCTCGCCAATCTTTTACCCTAGGTTTGGAGAAGGGTAAGGGTGAGTGGGAAACCGCGGGACGGTCTACGCCCACCGCTTACCTCAGTTTGGGTCGCGGGCCTGGCGAGGTTGCGGACCATGTGAAAATATAAGGACTAAAACCCTTACGCTGAGCAAATGTCACAGTGATCGCTCAACCACAGGAGTTGACTTGTCAACACTTGTCTAGTAGCTGCTCAACTCGATTGAAACTCTACAGGAGGTTTAGCAGTGAGGTTAGGTGAGCCGCGTTATGGGTGCCTAACAACGGTAGAGTTCACTCGAAGCGGACACTGTTTTCTCTTGTGTGGGTGTGGGTGTGTGTGTGTGTGTGTGTGTGGGATCCAGACCCGAGTGAATTCTACCGGGTAGAGCCTATATAAAGAGTTGAGCAGTGAAACGACCTGGCTTCCTTAACTCAGTCATGAGGGTTAAGGGATCGTGTGGGTAAAGCTGAGCAAACTCTGCAGAGTCAAATAAATGGTATTCGAATACGCCGTGCTCCCGGTTATTGGAGCTGTGTCACTTGGGTGATTCCAGCCGCGAAGCTTAAGTAGTTTTGTACATGCTTTAACTTGGTTAAGTTGGTTAATGAACTCTTCGTGAAAACCCCTGAGTTCTTGAGAAGTAGTTTTGGGCCGTTTTATCAAAATGTTTGCAAATAAAACTGCATCCACTCAAAATTAATAAACCAAGTATACTCCCTTCCTTTGTTGATCCATGCAAGTAGTAAGTTAGGGTTTCCCTTGTGATTTGCTGAGTACGGGGTCGGAGTACTCAGGCTTGCTAAATGCCACAGATACCAGAAGGAAAAGAAGGCAATTCAAGATTTCGTGTTGGAAAGGTCTTCCCGTCGAGGACCCGTGGCTTTAGGTCTTCGCCGCGCTCAAGCAGATTCTGGAGTTTTTGTGATGTAAGTATACTTTGGGCTTGCACGCCCCGCTGTCGAAAAAGGGATGCTAATCCATATGTAAAATATATGCTGGACTTTTGTTGTAAGCATGCAATGGTATACTCTTGCGCGACACTTCATAACTGTTCATGCGTGAATAGTTGCGAGGTGCCGTGTCCGTATGCGCCCCTGGAAACGGGGGCGTTACAAAACTGGTGAGCCCTTGGGGGCTCCCTCCCTGAAGGTAACTCCCTGTTAGCTCGCCGACAGGAGTATCGCCGACAGGAGTAGGGCGGTCATCTCGGAGCCCCTGAACCCATATAAATCCTCATGTCATTTTATTCTCATAGACGATGTCTGGAAAAAATTGATGTTTATTGTATGGTTTGCTGGGGCTACTAATGATTCATAAATATCAATATATCAATGTTCTCAATTCGTGGATTGATTTTGAACTAACTTTATTTCCTTGGTCACTTTGTTATTTCGGTGGAATTGCTGTTATTGTTTCTTAGGCATAAATCTTCTCTTTCTATAAAGATTGGTGTTAAAATGTTTTTGTTTTATGTTTAGCAGAAATACTTGCCGTTTTCCTGTTGTTAGTACTGTTTTTGGCACATTGTTATAGCTAATTGATGGTGATGATTTTCCACTTAATTGTAAGATCCACACATTTAGGATTATGCAAAAGATGAACACTAATGGTTTCTGTGCATTCTGATTTTTCTTATTATCTAATTGAAAAAAGTACTTTTTCACTTTTCAGATGTTCTGTGCTAAAAGTCCAAGCATTCATCATGTCA
The DNA here is from genome assembly GCA_017311315.1 of Dendrocalamus latiflorus. Taxonomy (NCBI): domain Eukaryota; kingdom Viridiplantae; phylum Streptophyta; class Magnoliopsida; order Poales; family Poaceae; genus Dendrocalamus; species Dendrocalamus latiflorus. The sequence goes on from CM029639.1 coordinate 8,418,975, forward strand.
ATGCTTCTGAGCTATCTAAACTTGTTCTGGCTGCTAAATGTTCTTTGCATTGTTCTTCCTGGGAGATGTAAGATACTGCACTTAAAACTCTCGTGTATATCTTTTGCTTTCTCAAACAAACAAAGCAACATAAGACCATAAGCACTATGGAGAGTTCATCATTCACATACACTGGGTGCCAAGGAATTACCAATGACATGCCGTCAACTCATGAAGAAAATAATGAGAACAGATCTCTGAATAAGATTGTAACAACAATAGTGGATCATGGTACATCTCTGGTCAATCAAGTAATCAGCAATGGAAGCAAGGAAGTAGCAAGCAGACATATATGTGTGTCCTCCTATGAATTGAAGAAGTCAACCTTATGCTAAAGCTAGTTACATGCTACCCTTTTGCCGCTTCTGTTGCTCTTGATAAACTAAGATGCCTGATAAAAGAACTGGCTCGAATAAATTACAACGATCACTCTGAAGTTGCTGTTACTTGTGTTGAATCATTTGTTGCCCCTGAGAAATTTAGTACTTCAAATGATACTATTGAACCATTAGCTACAAGTATCAAAGCTTCTCACATGGATACAGATTTTGTTAAGGAAGAATTGGCGTTTTAGAATATGTCTAATTAAAAATTTTAAAATTTAACCACTAATATACGTGAAAGTGTCTACATCGGTGATATGAAAACCACTAAAGATGGTAGTAAGAACCAGCAGGTTTGAAAAACAAGCAGGTTTTAAAAAAAAGAAAAAGAAAACCAGGTTTTACCTTCTTTTAATACTTTGTTGTAACTTACAGACAACTTACTAGTTTACTCTCGTGGACGATGGCCTGCCAGATGGCTGATACCCACTCTCTTACTTGTGTTTGGGTTTCACACCTACAACAAAAGAGGTCGAGTAGTGAGAAAAGTTAGAGAGATATATGTGTACAAGACGGAAGCAAGAAAAATCTGGCTAAAAAAATTAGATATTTATATTAATTTTTATTTTTTTAAAAAAAATCAGAATCAGAACTCAGTATAAACAGACTCATGCAGCAGAGAACGGATAGAGCTAGGCGCGTAACAAGTGTGTAACACACGAGTCCTCATGGCATCACGATCCGACGGGACAACCAGCAACGACAACCAGCAACATGCCAGACGATGAGAAGAAGCTCATGGACGAAAGACATATGTCTAAACGATCTTACAAGTCAGAGCAATGATGGTGCTGATGACTCGGGTCGCTGTTAGCCGCTTGCGTTAAAGAGATGGTGACGTTCTTTGCACAATATGTACATGCGTTAAAGAGATGGTGAAGCTCTTTGCACAATATGTATACACACACTTACCTTACGATATATATATGGGGTAAAAATTACTATACACTTACTTTACGATATATTCACTGTATTGCTTAACCTAATGTCGTAAAAAAATTTTACATATATTTCTAAATTTGCTCTACCTATATATAAAATTTTAAGTTTAAATTCATTCTATATTTAGAGTAACAAAAGAACAAAAATTTGACAAATGTTTAGAGTTCAAATTTATCAGAATTTTCTCTTTTTTAGTACTTTTAATATAAAATAAATTTGAACTTAAAATTTTATATATAGGTTGAGTAAATCAAAATTTTTTAGATTTTTTTATAATTTTGTTAGATTGAGTGTAAGGTAAATACACCGTAAGATGAGTGCGTAGTAATCTTTATCTATATATATTGTTCTTGTAGACGGCTAGTTGGAGTAGTTGGGTATGTGTGTGTCGCGACGATGGAGTCATGAGGTCGATAGATGCGAAGTTAGCTCAACAAAGAGTAACATCTTGGCTCTGATTATGCCCGTGCTTGGATGCTTGTGAAATTTCTTTGACCCTGTGAGAAAACAAGGCCAAGTCGGCACCGGATACGGCCCTTTAGGTCCTATTTTTTCAGGTCTCTCTCTTTCAGAGGCAACAACCAAAGGTCCCATCGGCGGTTCACAAAGGAGATCTTCACCTTTACGTCAGAATGAGATCATTTCCTTTAGTAATTTCGAATCATATTCTTGATGTACATGTCATGGTGCAAAATTTTTCAAACAAAAAAGTTGATTTTTTTCTCTCTCTCCATGCGTGCAGTCACAGCTCGCAAGATGTTACTGAACAGTGTTTACAAAGTACTCGTTGCTCTTGCTGCAAGAATGAAACCATCTCGCCTATTCCACATGGATTTCTTATGTCGATGCTATTATTTTTCTTCCAACTTCCTCATCATCTTGTGTGGACATCTCACCCGTCACCAGAAACTTATCAAAAACTCTCGACATGAGAGAGAGAGAGAGAGAGAGAGAGAGAGAGAGAGAGAATTTCATCGTGGCTCGATCATGGAGATGGACACGTCGTTGACAGACTGCGTCTTGGTCGTTTCAGTCTTCATCGCCAACGAGAACTCCGACGCCGAGGCCTTCTTCAGCCTCGCGAACAGCGGCGGCTGAGTGGGCGCCGGCAACTGCATCTGATCGCTGATCAGCATGAGCACGACGTTGGACATTGTCGGCCGGAGCTCGGGGTTCTCCTGCACGCAGAGCAAGCCGGCGTGGTAGCACCGCCACGCCTCGTCTTTCGAGTACGAACCAGCGAGCGACGGGTCCATCAACTCAGCTGCCGTGTCCTCGTTCCAAAGCTTCCATGCCTGTATTATGTATTTATGTACCAATCATAAATAAGTTCAGTCAAGAGTTGCACTACTATGTTAGAAAAACTATGCTTCAGGAGAATGGATTTCAGGAAGGATTTTACATCTTGGATCAGGGTTTGCTGGTGCTCCTGAAGGTACATAGCGCCATTTCGCTGCCCGCTGAGGATCTCTAGTACTAGAACTCCGAAGCTGAACACGTCTGACTTCACCGAGAAAACGCCTTCCATTGCATATTCTGGTGCCATGTATCCGCTGCATTTTTAATTTCAGGTTAGCACCTACTCAAATTGCACGGCCCGTAAGTTCTGTACTAGATGAGTCATGAGAAAGTGGACTGTTGCATTGCACTCACTATGTTCCAACGACGTGCCCGGTGTTAACCTCGTTGCCCTCCTCTTCGAAAATCTTGGCCATGCCGAAATCGGAGATCTTAGGGTTCATCTTGTTGTCGAGCAGCACGTTGCTCGCCTTGAGGTCCCTATGGATGACCTTAAGACAAGAATCCTCATGGAGGTAAAGCAGGCCGCGAGCTATCCCCAGGATGATGCTCTGTCTCATCTTCCAGTCCAATTGAGCACTCTTTCTAGTATCTGATGGTACAAAGTTGGGTCGAGTTAAATCATGATTGCTTCAATTTCCGGTTTCAGATTTCTTAGATCAAACAGAAGCTAGTCAGATCAGTTAATCTGAACCATTTAGAATTCTGATCGAGGATACACGCGAGCACATGGATTCTACACGACTTTACATGCTACTTAGCTTACCATTGACCTATTGTCCATCGATCTAATAACTTGATTATACCTAATTGACTCAAAATCAGTATATTATGCAGATTTCAGAACCCAAGAGTTAGAAATTGGTTCAACCATGTGCGTGTCCCATGTGCTTTAGCCTCTCAGCAACCATTAACCAAAACCAAACGATCTCTGCACACTTCTGCAATACCAATCAAACTTATCTCAACCATAGGCGTGTTCCGTGATTCTAGATACATAATTTCACATGAGAATTGCACCGAAAATTAACAAAAGGGAAAGCAAATTAACTAACCGAAGAGGAAGGCATCAAGGCTTCTGTTGGGGAGGTACTCGTAGATGAGCATCTTTTCATCCCTCTCCACGCAGCAGCCCAACAGCCTCACCAGGTTCCTGTGCTGCAGCTTGGCGATCAGCTCCACCTCGTTCCGGAACTCCGCCGCGCCCTGCCGTGACCTCGCAGACAGCCGCTTCACGGCGATCTCTGCGCCACCGCCCAGAACACCCTGAACATATCCGAGAACCGAAATTTAGTCAATGCAATTTCATGCCCAAGAGGCAAGAATAGTATTACTAGAACTAAACGAGTAGCATTTGACAGTGTTCATACTCTATAAACAGGCCCGAAACCGCCTTCGCCGAGCTTGTTCTCCTTGGAGAAATTGTTGGTGGCGGCATGGATGGAGGACAGGTCCATGAGAGGCAAGTCCGAGTTGGACAGTGGCCTCAGGCTCTCCATCTGAGCCCTCCTGATAGCTGCAAGAACCAAGAAATGCTCTTAGCTAGTACTAATTAACATCACACCAACTAGTACAACTGTACACATACTAATGTAACAATTGCAGCATGTAGCTAGCACTAATTAGAGCACAGCTCACCGTTGCGCTTCCTCCATCTCCAGCAGTACACACAGTACAGAAGAGTGCAGATGATGACTACCACCAGGACGGAGACCATTATAGGCATCCCATTGGAGCTCGAATGTCCTGGTGCAAGAACACCCACACCAATTCATTCACCTTCCTTAACTGAAGAACATTGACATATCTGCAACAAGCAAGAACTGGATGTACCTGGATCACCTGCAGGTGTTGTATCCATCAACCGGCGATGTCGAAAGCGGTACGGCGATCCAACCGTGTGTCCTTCACGGTGCTCCATCTTGGAGCTCTGAGAATTGCTGTGCTTTATAGGAATATATATTTCTTGTTGCTATTGGGTTGTTGGAGAGGTGTTGCAGCTAGCCAGCCATGATTTGGAGATTCGTTAGTGCTACTATTGTGCTGGCACAAATGTGTACAAGGCATATATGTACAGCTCGGTGAGGGGAACAAGATGGATACGCAGCTGCAGGCATGGGGATGGAGAGGGATGGGGTGCTGGTGGCTGCTGAATGAATTAGTTTTCAAAGTTCCGTGCGAATATTTCATGTTTGTCCTTTTAGGACTGCCAAATGTGGTGTTCGGTCATGCAAGGACAGTTTTGAAAGTTCCGTGCAAGTATTTCATGTTTGTCCTTTTAGGACTGCCAAACGTGGTGTTTGGCCATGCAAGGACCGTAACGCCTAAGGAACCCCTTTTCTGTTCCCAGTGGAGGCTATTTTTATTTACATGGGACGGCAGTGGATACTGCATACTTCTCTTTGTTCTTGTCTTTTGTTTTTGTCCGATACTTTCTAAATTAACTTTTTTTTTGTCAAGAGTACAAAGAGGATGTACATCACAAGCACATCCTACTCGTGCTACATATGTGGGCGTATCTATTACATATGCTAGGAAGTTTTGTAGAGGCTCCACACGCACGCGTTTTACCACTGAATGAATTAGCGTTTGTGTACTTTAAATAAATATGGTATATTGTGTCAACCCCAAGGATCGAATCTATATGAGTGGGAACAAATACCCTCGCTCCCACCACTAGGCCATGGACCCATCCATTTTCTAAATCAACTCAAACCGACTATCCCTACTAAATTGATCTGGCTTTGTAATATAACCATGAACCCACTTGTGATACGGATCCATGTCAATGTTAAAGCTCAAAAATTCTCACATGTCCACATACACAATTTGGTGCTATCGAAGGGGCTAGTGTGCAATGGAACACCAAACACACCACCTTTTTCCTACCATGTTTGGGACGTGCATGTGTGAACTAGCTAGGGGCGCTGGAAGCAGGGTAAAGGCTTGCCAGCTAAATGAAACGGGAGGTGAAGGAACGGGAGTGTGTTTTTGTTCCTTTTTGACAAACGAGGACTCCATGGGAATTATTGGAGAGAGAGCACGGCAGCATATCATATGGATGGTGCTAATATGTGAGACGAACTGGGGTGCCCTTGGATGCCACCTCATCGCCGTAGGGTTTTGTAGCCTTGTGCGTCAAATGGTCAAACCACCTTGGCATTTTGTATTAGTGGGATCCGGCGTGGTGGTGCGCGTTCCGCCTCGCCGAAAAACAGGAACGGAACAGGTGACAAATGGTCAAATCACCTGCGGCTTGTGATTTTTGGATTATTTGTGTGAAAGATTACAGAGTAACTGAAACTCACGTACGATTTTTGCCGATATAAATGAAGTCGGTACAGTATATATTATAATTAACTAATAGACTCTATCTTGAAAAGACACTATTTAAAAACTAGTTACTGTGGAAAAACAAAAAAGCTGAAGCCAAAAACTGGAAAAGAACAGGCCCGATGCCCTGTCGTCTCACTGACATGTGGATCTGAATAAATTATATTTAATTAATAGTCTGTATGTCAGCGACTGTAACGTTTTTAGGATAATAACAACAGTGCTCACATAAAAGATTAAGGCGCTAATAACAAGTCGCTGATCACGGATTTAATTAGTTTATGTCTTGAAATACGAAGCAAGCGTGTGTTTAATAATTAAGCACCATACATCGGATTGGGCAAGCAAGGGGATCAAATCCTCATGGTCCATGCAAAGTCGCGCGGAGTAACAAAGCGGAACCCAAAGACACGGAAGTAGAGATACCTTGCAGGGGTGCAGTTTAACCGTCTAAAGTTCAGGTGTACTGAAATTTCAGAAATCCCTACGAGCACCTTCTCAATTTAAAGAGGTTTGCTGTGACTGTGAGGGAGCAAGAGTTCTAGTATTTGACAAGCTGAAGCTGGCCCTAACTTATCAGGGGCCGAACCGAAGATGTAGAGCAAAACGCAGTTGAACTTCGAAACCCTAGTAGTTGAGCTCACACACAGTCGTGTTAGATGGTGAAAGAACAGCAATATATCAGGTGCAATCTGCCTCAATCGTGCAATCCGGCTTTGGTTCAGGTAGCCATTCAACGTAAAAGATTCCAAAAAAAAAAAAATCTTCCGCCCATCGGCCTCATGGCCGCCACCTACCGATCGCCACCTCCCCCCTCGCAACACGGACGCCACAAATCGGTGGACAGGGAGCACGAGGATTTGGGATGAGTGGTTGTGAGCGGTACAATGAAAGCTACCGCAAGCGCAAGGAACAATTATAGCCTTTTACCTAGAGTATTCTAGGGTTATCGAATCTACAAAGAACGGGGAAACAATCACCTTAGAGTTTTTCTAATCAATAATCATAACCACCCAATAATTGAAGTGTGTGGAAGGCGAATTAAAGTCCTACCGTGAGCCTAGGTTCAGATAATCTAGGTTCAGTGGGTTCAAACAAGAGTTGATGCTACTAGGAAGCAACTTAAACTCATCATCGTATGGGAATGCTGGTGACACCGACCCGTAACCACTGCCACATACGATTCTGGAGGAGTGCATGGCTTCTTTCTAACCCATAGAGATCTTATCTGCGCTCCTACGATTTCTTCACAATGAGATCCATGACGGTAAATGCAGTTGTAAACCACTCTGTTTGAGAGAAAAAGGCTGGGGCATATGCTCGTGATCTATTCGACAGAGAGGATACTCTCACATTGCCAATTCAGGAGATGCTTGGCTAGTGACCTCTTACCATGAACTCAATGAAGTAGCATGTGCGCGCTCCCCGCAATATCAAAGGAGAGAAATTGCCTGTGGATGCATGTTTGATTTGTACTGCCACTGAAAACTCATTTAGATCTCTTCGTCTCATGCTTGCCCAATCCAAACGTTTTATAGCAACTTGATGCTAGCTACTGCCTAGCAACATGCCCCTATACACTTCTCCAAAGGCACCATTCCAATAGCTCCATTCATGGCAGGGCATGAGTCGCCTTGGCAGCTGGTATACATCGCCGTTACTTTGACGAGGCTATGCGCGCCACGAAAGGCGTGTCCGAAAGATGCCACTCGGGAAGCAACGGGTTGTCATCCAGGGAAATTGCTTCCACCATGGCAAGGCCCACGAAGTTAGTCTTGGATGGACCTTAATCACTTCCCACTGAGATCTAGGGGGCGAGGGTGCTGATGGTGTGGGCTGGAAAGAGCTCCTGTCTCCTAATAGCATGTTTTTGTGCATATTCAGAACCTGCGAGTTACGCATGTAAATAGAGGTATGTACATACGTGTGTCAATGCGCATTAAAAAACTGCGCTATATTATCTAACTATTTTAGTTTGTACAATCAAGCCTCTAAAGTTAAGGTGGTGATTGGTTCGGCTTAAAAGCTCATGGCTTATGGCTGAAAACACTGTAGCTGGCTGAAAAAAACATTGTAGCTGACAGAGACTTATTTAGCATAATTAAATTTAAAAAAATTTAAAAATATAAAAAATATGTTAGCCCATTACGTATAATACAAACAAACACGGAAAAAAAAGAACCGGCAAAAAAGCTTAACAAAAAGCCAACAGTTCAGAAAAAGACGAAATTTATGAATAGTGAAAAATAAGCCAGAAGCCCGAAGCTCAAGCCGAATTTAGTTCATTTGAGCCACTCAACGAGTCGTTTATATATGTGCTCGTTTAAGCCGTTATGCTATTTGATTTTTTGTCTAATTGGGACCTTTGTTTTGCATGATTAACAAATTTATCACGACTACGGGCATGTTTGTTTCAGCTGTAGATTCTGAGAAGTAGCTGGTGAGTATCTAGCTAATCAGAATTTGGAGAAGCTGGATAACCCCAGCTTCTGGCTACTAGTTCATTTTCTGGATTCTGTAGCTTCTGGCTACTTAGAATCTGGATGAAAATCTGGACTGTTTGGGGGAGCTGCAGATTCTAGGAGTAGCTGCAGCTGCCAGAAGCTGAAATAAACAGGCCCTACATATTCATGTTGATATGGATTGCTAGTCGAAATATGACATGATCATAAGATGAAGCTACACTGTTGAGAATAAATGCAATGAAGAATTTGAAGAAGTTTCTAGAGTAGTCGGGAATTACCATGATACAGGTATTATCCTAGGACTTTTGTTGAATAAATTATCTAGGAATGATTCGTGATAACATAAAGAAGTATCTAGGCCTTAGATATTTTGAAGGAGAATTATGGAGAGGACATATTTGTAGATACATGCTTTAGATGGTTGCCGCTTGGCACCAATTTGATGGTTACAAGCCATCATAAGCTACCTTGGGCATATGAGAGTCCTTAAGGTGGTGATAAGAATAATAACATTTTTTAGATAACGGAATAACAGTATTTTGGCCTTGATCATTCAACGGGAATGACTACAGCCGCACAGAACCATACAAAAACTCAGTCTACACTCCACCAAACGGCACAACAACAATCCTTAAGCAAAACACAAAAGACCAAGGACCTAATCCTTTAATCTAGCACAACTGCTCCACCCAAACTTGCTGAAAATCTCCATCACCACTCTCTCAAGACAACTGCACCCGTTTAAGAACGCACTTCTCTCTTCCTCTTTAGACAGATGCGACCAACACCTGATCCAGTAAGTCCCCCTGAAAATGACCTGCAAGAAAGAGTGAGTATTGGTCTTTTTGAAAATGGCATCATTTCTATTCAACCACAAAGCCCAACAAAGAGAAGCTAACCCAACTAGAATCTGATTTCTAAGCTTCAAAGAAAAACTTCTAAGCCAAGAACCAAACAACATCTCTACACTAGTCGGTGGTTGAATACCAAAACTAATGACTACCACATTCCAAACAGCCCGAGCCACATGGCAATCAAAAAAGAGATGCTGAATGTTTTTATTAGAGGAACAAAAACAACATTTGATACTATTGTTGTATCAAAATTTCTAATAGTGAATAAAGAGTTAGTTATCTCTCCTTGTAAGAGTTAATCTCTCTAATAAGCTGTGCGCTTCTAATACTTAGTGCTTGTTGGGTTGTGATTTGAAAGAAGGTCGCTCGTTCACCAAAATCACAACAGTCTTATCTTTCTTGTTTGAGCGATTCCGTTGTCGGAAGCCCGATTGTTGCTTTCTTTTACATGGGATGGAAGTGGATATTGGATATATTTTTCTTTGTTCTTTGTTCCTACTGCCCCCCCCCCCCCCCCTCTCACTAAGTTCAAAAAAATTACTCAAATTGTTGTTCGATAAGTTAATCTCAAGGGATGCAATCGACCCAAATGAATTCCATATCACACCACCGAGATCCATTTGTTGAAATTCAATTACAGTGTTGGTATTATTTGGAGACAATGCCTTCCGAAGATACATCAAGTCGTCTCCGGTCCTATTCTTGGCAAATGAAGGAGATAGAAAATGAATTTAGGACTAACACGGTATTAACAGAAGTTGCATATGGATGTTGTAAAACTAATACTCAGCTCCGTTCCTTAACGTATGTCATTGTAGTTTTAGAGGCCAAAACTTGTCATTGTAGTTTTCAAATTTTGTTCTCAAATACATGTTATTCTACGGTTTCGAGACTTCTCACCGTTCTTTCCTTATCTACACATTCCCTTCATAATTCCATGGCATTTAAAATTTGCCTTCCCAAGCATAACTAGAATTATTTTAAATGAAATGCACAGCCCCAAAGAAAAATTACTACACCTCCATCCATACGGTTCATGCAGGCATGCGTGTGCTACTATGTCTGAATGTGCAGCTAGCTATCCAACTCAAGCATGGAATTGATTATGATGCATGTAGGACTGTGCAATCGGTTTTTTCGGTTTAATCGGTTCGGTATATACGGTGTATACGGTAAATACGGCATTTGTAGTTCGGTAATATACGGTATTTTTAGAAATACGGTTCGGTATCGGTAAATCCCAATTTATTTCGGCGCGGTATCGGTAAATACCATATTTACCAAAGTTAACGCGAATTGTAAATGATATAGCGACTAGCGAGACGAGTAGACAATAATATCGCATGGACTAGACGCCACAAAGAACTTGGTGGCTCCCCATGTACTCCATGCTAACTTGGTCGCTCAAACTTTCCATTTTGCTAACTTAATCAAGGAATGTGCAAACCTCCCCATGCACTCCATGCTCGGCAAATCCACGTACAAGATTTCTACGTACGTTAGTACTCAGTACGTGGCAAGCAAAAGACCACCAAGGCACCAAAGATCGGGCTCGGCCTCCTCGGCATCAACTGGACTGCGCGTACGTCGTCGCGCGAGGAAAGCCCGGTACGCATCGCGGAAAAGCCGCGCGCGCGGGTGGTAGAAATCCGGGCCGCGTGGCGCGAGCACCCAAGACTTTCCATTTTGCACGGCCCACTCGGTAGATCGGTTTTTTCGGTTTTTAATCGGTTTTTCCCGAAAAAACCGAATACCAAAAAATCCAAAATTTGAAAACCGAACCGAATACCAAAAACCGATCAAACCGAGTTGACCGGTTCGGTCGGTTTTTTGGCTCGGTTTTTTCGATTCGGTTGAAAAATGCACAGCCATGTAAGTGTGCTACTATGTACTGAATGTGCAGCTAGCTATCCAACTCAAGAATGGAATGAATGAGGACTATTTGATATTTTATACATGTGCAAACGCAAAATCCTAAAATGTAATCTATTCAGGAAGTGAGGGAGCACCTGCTCTTTTTTTTTTTGAGACGGAAGGAAAACTCCATTAGCGAGACGAGCTAGCCAAATCGCTAGTCGCAAGATCGATTACAGAGTCTGGGAACTCCAACCCAAACGGCTTGAGTTGCGGGTTCCAAAACCAAGCCATGAGCAACTCCATTACGTCTATACGACAAGAAGAAACTACCACACCATCAAACCCAGAACTAATTAAACTTCGAGCTTCCTGAAAAATAGCACTATTAGCTCCCCTGTCTGGTATTTCCTCTGTCAGCACAATAGGTTCCGTTCTTTTTAACTTTCAGTCAATTTTTAGCTTCTACTTCTTTCAGCAATTACTTATTAGACTAATAAGCGCAGTTCAAAAGAACATAACCTCACGTCCTAGGGCATTCACAGCTGCTAGCACTTCTGCATGAAGTCCTGCAGATGTTCGATCTTTCCCTCTGCTGCCATCAGGACCTCGCCCTGATAATCACCTAATACAGCTCCCCATCCACCAGAATGTGACTCCGGGTGGAAGGTTAAAAAAGTTCGAAAGTGCACCTTGGAATAAACTCTCCAATGAGGAAATTCGTTTCAACATGACTTTTATTTAATTCGCAACGCTGTTTTGCCAGTGGGGGAATTAAGAGTTGGGAAAATTGGACCACGGAACCAGGCCTAGTTTATCTGTGTCTGGCATCTGCATACTCGGCCAACCTATGCAACCAACCAAGGCCGTGCGTGTCTGCGTGATCTCTCCAAAAAAAAAAGTAAAAGGAAATGGCGTGACGGGATAATGAGTAAATGACTCTCTCCGTTACAAGATGTTAACGCCTTTGCCTCAAGAAGTGCAAGTTGATTACTCCATTCGATCACAAATACATCGTTTTGTACATTGATATCGTTGCAAAAACATAATTTTAACTACTAATTTATATTATAATACATTTATAACCCAATAAAATACAATATTATAAAAGTATTTTTTGAGACAAATATATACACATGATTTTCGTGTATACTACTTAAATTTTTTTAAAAAATAGTTTAACTTCATGTACCTAAAACAACATGTATTTATAACTGGAGGGAGGACTGATTAATTGTTACACTTACATTCATACCATGGTTTTAATAACTTACATCAGTATGATTTGAAGAAAATGGGTGGTAGTAGTACTAGTACACAAGAACAGAAAATACAAGGACTCAATGTTTTCCTTAATAGTAATTTATACAACTTTTTAAGTATTATGAATGGTGAATAGATATTACTTACTTCTTTATTTATTTTAAAATTAGTGCTACTATTGTTACAGAGAAAAGCATAGAAACATGGCTCCTAACAAAATTATTAAGCCTCTCTTCTGCATCAGGTACGTAACGCTAGTTCCCCTAAAAAAGGGTACATACTGCTACCGATCAGTTGAGAAAACAAAAGGATGTACGTATGCATATGCCTCCTTATTTATCTTCGAACGAGGTGGTTCGTTATTGATTTCTATCATATCCTTGTATGTTTGATGCAGAGCTGCTAAGTGTATTCTTCTAGCTAGCTCAATTGCCCCCTCTGCGACGACGACAAGATGGCGTCGAGCGCCTCCTTCACTTGGGAGATCTTCGGCGGCTTGCCCCCTTGCGCCGGCCAAAACTCGTCCGTGGCAAGAACCTGCAATCCATTTCTCAGACAGTCAGAATTACTAGCTCCATTTGTTCTCTGAATTAGCTAAGCATGCATGCATACTGATGCACTGATACACATACCTTGACTTGCAGCTGGAGGAACTTGACGTAGCCGATAGCCTTCTCGAGCATGGTGACGAGGTCGACCTTGGTGCCGTTGGGCACGAGCTCCTGCAGAATCCGCAGCCGCTCGCTGATCCTCTCGCGCCGATTCTGCCGCACAGGCCGAGAAGAACGGCTCGGTTCAGTTCAGTTCAGTCCACCGAAGCAACGCGCGCGAAGAATTCGAGCATATATTGGCAGTGGGAAAAACTGCAAGCAATTTTGGCACCGAAGCTACCTTGGCCACGAGGCTTTGCGGGTCCTTGGGTGGTGTGGTGGGCGTCGACTTGGCCTTGCTCGTCTTCCTGCTCGCGCCGCACTGCTTCTTGGTAGGGCTGATGGCCTGCGGCTCCGCGCCCTGCACGTACGCGCGCGCCCACGAAACGGTGGCAAAACTCGTGGTGAGCCACACAAATATCCAAAGCGAAACGGCTAGTGAATTTGGCCGACAAGTTGTGTGGAACTGTACTGTTTGTACGCACCACGTAGGGCCGCTTCTTGCCGCCGCGAACCGGTGCCGCGGCGTCGGGCGAGCCGGGCGACGTGCTCGGGAACAGCAGCCCGAACGGCCGCCCCGCGCCGTCGGCTCTCTCCGTAAGGCTGAGGCAGCCCGTGGCCGCGTCAAAGCCTATGGACACCGTCGCGTGGTGCGTCGCCGCGGCGCCGTAGCTCTGGTCCATGGCGTCGATCCACGCGTCGCACTCCTCCTCCTCTGCCGCGGCCGCCTGCGCGGCGCCGTGGCCCCGCGCGGCGCGGTCGAACGCGAGCACGGACGCCCCCGCGCCCGCCCAGTTCGCGCTGCCCGGCACGAGGCCGCTGCTGGCGCCGGCCGGCTCGTGGGAGCCCCCGAACAACGCCGCGGCGTCGACGTCGAGGAGCGCGTCGAACGCGGACGCCTCCGCGGCGGCGTCGAAGCCGTCGTACACCATTGGCTCCCTCACTAACGCCATGACCACGAATCTAGCTAGGTTGGTGGCCAGCTAAACGAAGCGTGTAGCTATGTGCGTGGTACTACTGTCCCTACTCCTGGTTGCCAACAGGCGGTTGATCAGGGGAGGTGAGGCGTGCTGCCTTCGCGCCATGCGCCGCCTTATATACATGCACCGGCCGCATTTAATGCTCGAGGTAGCTAGGTGATCGAGCTGCCGATCCTTGCCGAAGCTCTGTTCCTCTCATCTGTTCCCGGAGCCCAAACTCGCGCGCGCTCGCGGGTTCCGGGCTCGAAAAGGCTCTCCTCCTGCAGCAGAAGTCGTGTAGTTATGGTGCGCGCGCCCGTGCGGATCCGCCGTTCCACCTGAGCGTGACCGCGACCCGTTTGGCGGGGGAGTTAATGAGCAGGGGAGGGAGGCAGGGAGCAGGAGGCGCGGCGCAGCCGTCGGGCTCTCCCACGTCTCAAGATTCCCGACTCCTCTCCTCTCACGTGGCCATGCCATGTCTTGCCACTGCAGGAAAGGAAATTCTAGCTTGGAGTAGGCCTGGGCATATTACCCGCTACCCGAAATCCGAACCCGAAATACTCGGACTCGGACCCGAAATAACCGAACCCGCACTACCCGATATCTAGTTCGGATAGTAAATCCTATTACCCGAATTTATATTGGGTAATTTGGGTAACAACACCCGGTACCCGAACTACCCATATAACAGGAATACCTCTCGAAGGCCTAGTCAAAGCCCATCAAATCTCCTCGGCTTCAGGCTCCTTAACTCGTCTCGTAACTCGCCGCGTCTCGTCTCCGCGACTCCGGAGTCCCCGGCGTGGCGGCGTCTCCCCGCCTCCCCGAGACCTCGACTCTCCGTCTGCCGTCTCCTTCAAAACCAAGCCATGAGCCCGCTGCGCGCCACACTCCCCCGTCTCATCTCACAGCGCGCGCGCGCGGCCGAGATTCTGTGTAGTTTAAGTTAATCAGTTATTAATTATTCTGTCCAAAGTGTCAATTACTAATTGTATGCAAAATTCTGTGTAGTTTGAGTGTTTGCTCTGATTTTATATATTTCGGGTATATTGGGTATACCGAACCCGAACCCGAAATTGCGGGTACCCGAATTTGCGGGTAACGTTTTTTTGGGGCTGGTATCGGGTAACAAATCTCATTACCCGAATTTTTGGAAACCCGAATTACCCGACCCGAACTAATCGGGTAACCCGAACGCCCAGGCTTAGCTTGGAGGACTCAAAAATACAGTGTTTGGGTCTATTTCTAAAACATATAGTTTATAGTTTATTGTTTTTTCTAGCTTTGGTTTTTTCTTTTTTTTGTCTTATTCCTTTACACTGTTCGTGCTAATATAATATTTTTATTTAATTACGTAGAATAAGCCAACAACAACTATAGTGTAAAATTGTTGGACAATATAGGAATTTCCCTCATTTCCAAAATAAAGGAAAAAGAAAAGAAATCCTCATGGAGCCCACATGTAAGAGGTGAAGAGAGGGGATAAGGACGTGAGGCCGTCTTATATCTAGCTAACCCGCTCTTCTCCCTGGTCTTCAGGCGGAAGGCATGGGTGGCCGTTTTGGGTGACGCCACCGCCTCATCTGATATCTTATCTTCGAGACCCCCCTTTAAACTAAGCGATGGGAGAGTTCTCGAGTGAACACAAAAACAAAAGAGTAGACCCAGATCCGAATACAAGTAGTGGCGATTTCTCTTTGATCTCCTGTGCGGTTTGCTCCAGCGAACTCACTGGAGTCTCGGTGATCTCCACTCCGGCTTGTCTCTACAAACCCACAGGGGTGTTGGGCTCTTGGTTGCTATTGTGTGAGCCGAGTTCTTCTCTGGGCTCTTGCGCATTCGATTTCTCAGTTGCTTCATCTGATTGGAGATTGTATTAGTTTTGTGCAGCATCACCAGCTTCTCAGCTTTGCAATTTGGTGAGAGTACTGATTTGTGAAGTTGGGCATTGTATCACCGTTAACCTCTCCACAGATATCTGGATATACGCTAGTGATTGGTTTTCTGGGACATCATTCTTGCAACGAGCCTTGCTCCTACAGCCTTCTCGGTGGCTTGGATTGCCATCGCACAGTGAGCTTTCGTTTGGATTCGTATTACTATTGTGCATAAGTTTGTCATGGTCGAAACTACCATGGTCGTAAGCCACTGTGATAGTAATCTTCTGTGGTCGTAAACCACTGTGGTCATACATTGCTGTGGTTGTAAGCTTTCGTGGTTGTAAGCCATTGTGGTCATAAGTTGCCGTGGTCCTAAGCTTCCATGGTTGTAAGCCACCGTGGTCGTAGGCCGCCGTGATCGTACTCTGCTGTGGTCATAAAAGACTTTGCATGATAGATTGTGGGTTTTTGAGATTGATCAATGAGGAAATTTGTCAAAGTTGAGATCACAATGACTGTCTAGAAATATTCTGCTAGTTTGATTTATCAATTGCTAGTGGTATAATTTAGTGGAGTGTAGTTCACTACTTTGTCAATTACTAGTTTTATTCACCTGTTCAGTACTGGTTACTATTGTTCTTTGATTATTGCTAAAACTATGTTGGTTCATCAGTAGCTCATATTTGTTACTTGTTTTTTATTATTATCAAAACTAGTTGAACTTGCATGCTATTGACTTTGTTACTACACCAAGATAATATTTAAGTAGACAAACTAGCATAATATAGAGGGATTATCATTTTGATTGTTAATACATTGACAAGAGTTGAAGAAGGCCAAGATTTAAGTCTTGTTCAACTCCTCAACCAAGAGTAGATCAAACTTTAATTCTGTACATTATGCATATTTTAATTGCTCACTATCTTGATCAGTTAAGCGTATTGTTTTGTTTAAATGACTTGAATGCTACATCTATGTTGAGAAATATTTGTTCAATATTCATGTCATTTATTGTTAGCTGGACATATGTTGTATTGTTATTACCTATATTGGGAATTAATCTTAAAATATTGCTAAAATAACTCAATTTCCAATAAAAATAAGATATAAGCTCCAGCTTATAAGCCACTTGGAGCAGATCCTTTCTTATAGTGTGCCACCTAGTAGCAACATTAATTTTGAAGCAATTCTAAATAACTTCTATTTAAATTGTGCCACCTAGCACTAGCATCAATATTAAGATTGTCTCATGATTGATACTAATGTTGGTGTTACAATTTAAAAAATAATCTTGAGTACTAGAATTGTGAGCCCTCCTAGAATTTTCTGCCTCGTGCAACGGCTCAGCGGCTTTGCCGTACCTTTATTGTGAGCAACCTAAACAACCAGCTTGTGCAAGGCTCTTGTGAGACCATGTGATGGTCGTGCATGCTGTTGATGATGAATAATTGACATTTAGTTTTAATGGAATTTGCGTTTGAGAAAGTTTCGGTCGATGTGTGTTGGTAAAACTGGATCTCATGTTTAATGGTCTAACCGCTTTGTATTAGGCGGTCTGACCTGCTGGCTTCAACCACACTCGAAAGTTGGTGATCTGAATGGCCTTGTATCGTTGGTCCGAATAGCTCTGTGCTGAGTGGTCTGACTTCGACCATATCCAATTTTCACCACATCCAACCTCGACCACATTGACTTCGACTACGTCTAGTTTTCGACCACGACAGCCTTCGACTACGGCATTTTTTTTACTATAGCAGAACGAGCACATCAAGTAATCGATAAACTTTGATTTCGACCAGCGAACTGGTCGTAGCTATAGTACTTTTTCATGGTCATAGCTACAGTGGTTGATCAATAGTCGTAGACTTTATTGGTCGGTACTCGATAGTCATGGACTTTAATGGTCGATACTCAATACCCATAGACTTTACTGGTCGGTACTTGATAGTTGACAACTTTATGTTCGGTACTCATAGACTTTGCAGTCTATTGTCGTTGTCTTAGGCTTTACGACTGGTTATCGTAGATCTCACAATCGGTAGTCTTAGACTTTTGCAACTGGTTGCCGTAGGCTTTACAATCAGTACTCGTAGGCTTCATGGTCGGTACAAGTGCTTCAATTATTGCTATCTTCGAGTACTTCGAGCAGTCATGTTAGGCCAACGGTATGACTGGCTGGTCATGGTGGTCGGGTGATTGGTGAACGGTACTTGGTAATCGGAAGGACTCGGTACTCAGTAGTCGTAAATTTTGCTAGTTGGTTATCAGAGGTGTAGCAATCGATAAACGATACTCGATGGTTCTGTGGTCAGTAGCAATACTTGTTATTTCTGAGTGTTTTAAGCAAAGCGATGGTAATTCTTGAGTACTTGTTGTTTTTCGAGTACTCATTGAGCTAGCGGTCGTAATGAGTAGTCTAAGGTTGATTACTAGATAGTGATAGGATGTGTTGTCATGGATGACCTGGTTGATAATCATGGATGACCTAGTTGATGATCGTGAATGACCTGGTTGATGATCGTGGAAGGTTTGGTTCTTGTCTATGAGTAGACGAGGGTTGTGTGGTTCGTGTGTGCGCTAATGACCATCAAGTTGGGAAGAACTTGTGCCGAAAGAAAGTTTCTTTGGTCTTTGCATGTGCAGGTTGGTGTGAAGACGGTCATGGTTAGTGATGAGGAGGATCGAGACTAGGATAGGAGATCTGAAGTCCAGGTGGTTGGAAGATGTCACGCGAGGTGGTCTGTCCCACGCTGAAGCATGTGGAGATCAAAGGTGGTGATTCGTGGAGAAGCTACATGTGGTGTGGTCCAAGAGGCTTCGACACAAGCGATGATGGTGCGTGATAAAGATTCAGGAGGTGCGGTTCTGCAGGGTTCGTCACGTGTTGGGTTAGAAGTTGTGGATAAAGTACATAACTGAGAAAGTTGAGAGTTGAATAAATCCTGTGTTCAAAAGGCTTATGGGTCCCTTGATTTGAGGAAGAGATAGAGTTTGTATTCGTGTTTTCGACAGACACAATTGGTATGTTAGCCTATAAAAGCATGAAGATGCTCAGGGCAAACGTGTGGCTTTTGAGAGAGTTCTAGTGCAGTTCTAAGAGGGCTTTTGTCGAGAAGGTTTTTAGGGGTGCTTGTGAGGGCACTTTGTAAATCCACAAAATTCCAACAATAAAGTTAGTCTTGAATTCATCTGGTTCTTGATTTGCGTAAATATGTTGGTGATTGCTAGTGGTTTGGATCATATGATGATGAGCAAAGCGATCGGGTGAAGCGGTCGAATAGATCGATCGATTGAGCGAAGAGGTCGAATAAATCAGTTGATCAAGTGATCGTATGCTGGGCATCTGATCAGGTGATTGGCTTTCGAGTAGTCGAAAGCATCATCAATCATCTAGAAACTTCAAAAAGGCGGCAACAATCATTCACCCCCTCTGATTGCAGTAGTCGATCCTATAGCTCTACCAGTAGAATGCATCGTAGTCAGAGCGTTAGTTCTAAGCCGGGTCGGTTCATGAGATGCTTATTTTCCTGGTTACTCATTATTGTTTATAAATTATAAGATGTGACCTCTAGTTACTGTATGGTCGCTAAGATTAGATGATCACGATGATGACGTGATGTTAAGTTAGTACTCCCTCTGTCCAAGTTTGTAGGGCGTATTTTTTGAATACCCTTGTCCATAAATATAGGGCGTATTTCATGTTCCAATGCAAAATTAGTGCGACGTTTTATTTATACCCTTAATAAATATGCAACTTTATTTGCTATTCTTTACATGCATACATTGAATATAGTGTTTAGAGATAATAATTAGGAGTAATCTAGCCATTTTCATTATCTCCTTGGTCTATGTGCCAAGAAGAAATACGTCTTATAAATTTGGACAAGGGGAGTACTAGTTAACAAGGTGCAAGTGAGGCATTATTTTGGCATATGCCATAGGTGGTATAGAGGGTTGCCTGGTTTGAAATAGAATATATATAGGGCCTTTTTGTATAGCTCCTACTCCCAGTTTTTTCTTCAGGTCTTGCAGAGCTACGCTAAACACTCAACTTTCCAAAACAACTGGATTCTAATTCTCATGAGGAACAAAGTTGAAAATGAACTAGTGAGGAGAAGCAACATTAGGGTGGATTCTCGTTGAAAGCTAGTACACCCGACAAAATACCCCTTGAAGTTAGAAATAATGATACGCAAAATGCTATCTACCTACCCATCTGCACCCTCTTGCCCCACATGCGTTCACTCCGCAAGTCTAAATCGTCTCCCCCTACTATCGCCCTCGCCTTCTCTCGCCCATGCCCTCCTCTCGCCCCCACCTCCGTTGGTCTCTCGCCCCCACCTAGATCCCACCCCGCCTCCACCTCCACCTCCTCTCGCCACCGTTGGTCCCTCCCTCGGATCCCTCACCACCAAGCCGAATCCCTCACCACTAGCCCATATCTCCTCACTGCCGGATCCATCGTCGTTGACCCTCACCCCCAGATCTATCACCGTTGGATCCCCTCGTAGCCGAATTAGGAGACCCCGTATCCCTCGCCGCTAGATCCCCCTCAATGCCATTGGCCTCGGAGTTTGCCGCCACCAACACCCTACTAACTTGACATTGACCCCCTACATGAATTGGTGGGGCTCCTAGAGTTTTATGTTCTACAAGTAATTTTTTTCATATGGAACTAAACCAAGATGAACAAGCATTGGGCTGTTCTTAGTTCTGATGGTAGGAATATTCTTTTGGCAAGATTGACAATTGAATGACAATGCAATGGTTGAATGTGTACTCTATGACATGAAGTTAACAGGAACTATACTCTATGGCCAGTATTGTGCTTTGTTTGATCATGGGAATGGTTGGCCATGCGTGTATGCTATAGCTTGATGTATGGTTTATTTTGGATAATTCAAATGAGTTCTACTCTATTGTATTCACTCAACCTCCTGTAAACTTATATTGTGCTTTGTTTGATCATGGGAATGGTTGGCCATGCGTGTATGCTATAGCTTGATGTATGGTTTATTTTGGATTATTCAAATGAGTTCTACTCTATTGTATTCACTCAACCTCCTGTAAACTTATATGAGATTTGATTCGTGCTATAGCTGTTATATGGTATCGCATTCAAATAGACTAGGTCGGTACTGAAAAATGTACAAGAAATTTGGAAATTTGTTGATAAGTAGAAATGAGCACAAACCAAATAGTGCTAAAACCAAGGTTAGCATAAACTTGTTTTCCCATCAATCCTCTTTTTCAGGGTTTTTGGAGTTAACCTCCTGCCAAACACTTCTCTAGACCAGCTCTAGATTATCAGAGAAGTATATTCTTAAAAAATCAAGAGATAAAACTAAAAAAACTAAAATCTGAAGCTCTACCAAATATGTCCATAGTTGAGATTTAGAGAGGTTGGAACTTGGAACTTCTTACGCTCATCTTGAGCGTTTATTTTCGTCGGAGGGTGGCCGCGCACATGCCTAACGACTTACTTGCAACTTGACGGGCCCATGGAATGTTAGCAACCTAGCATATCAGATTAGGATCCTAGATGACATTGAAAATTAGCGGTGCAAGATGCTTCGGATACTGTTAATCCCTTGCTTTGATGCTGGCTAATCAAGAGTGCCGGGGACAATTCTCTGCTGCTCGTACTCTGCTTGTGCTTCGCCTGTCCGTGAGATAAGAAACTCGCTGTTCCCTGGCTTGTTTCTTTAGTGCACGTCCACGCTCTGTGATTAATGCAGTGTCGACTATACTCTTCTCCACATCAATGCTTTTCATTAATAATCAGACAAATTAGGTGGAGTACTGTAAAAAACACAATGGCCCGCTTTCAAATGCTTATTTTAGTTTTGGACTTATTTAAGACAAAAATTACTTAGAATGTGTCGGTTTTTAATTTTGGTTTTTTGACTTTTTTATCTTTTCTTTTTTTCTTTATTTCTTTACAGTTCCGTGATGATATAACATTTTTCATTTTTTCTCTCTATTTTTTCTTTAAAAAAGTTTATAGCCGCTACAATACAATTTTAGCCAGAAGCTTAAGCCATGAACCAATTGGAATGGAGCCGATTCTCTCGTTCTCCGCCACCACCTCCTCCTAGAGTCCTCTTCCTCCCAAGCTAGATCCGGCCCCTCCCCTTCCTTTCCGACTCATCGCCGGTGGGATTTAGGGTGAGAGACCCTTCCCTGTACAGTAGTAGTAAGGTTCTTTTTTCTTTTAGGTTTCTTGAGGATCTACTCCGTTCGATCGCCATTCTCCTCATTGTGGGAGCTTGCCTTCCCTGGCGCCGGCGAGTCTCGTGCCCCCACCCCCTAGTTTAGTTGTTTCCTTGTGGCTTTTGGCGTTAATTACCGGCTTGGTGTTTATGATCACCTCTTATCTCCTAAATCTGGAGATTCAACGTATTGATCCCTAACAAGTTTCTTACGATTTAACTCCAGATTTGCCCATGCTAAGGCCTATCCAAAAGCTTCACGGCGTCCTCGAGCCTCCTCAACATACATCTTCAACCCCGATAGCGCCATCTTTTGAAACTACCTCGCCCGTAGACTTGTTCTATGGAAGAGGAAAACAGTGCCTTTGGTGCTTTGGCATGCTCGTCAACCACTGGAGCAAGCTGCAGGCAGGTGCATGACGGTCTCCCCTGAGCTACGCCTCATGTCCAAGATCTTTATTAGGATTACCAGCCTTCACTTTCATCACCAGTTTCTTTAGTAGGTTTTTGCTGGCCGTCACTTGCATCTTTGGCGATAGAACTAGGTACACGCCGGCCTTCATATTTACTTCCGGCGTTGGTTCACTCTAAGCTCGGCAATGTTCTGGACAAGTGCAAGAACTAGAGGAACTGATCTGAAAGTGTTTGCTTGTAATTTTATGCTAATTTTCTAGATTATGCTTGTAATCTTGGGGACTATCTGGATAACATAAATGTGGGATATCTTGTCATTAATGCTGTTGATAGCATCCTCTCACACACACTCTCGGATAATTGCAAGTTGATCTAACCACTACTTAACTGCACGAGTCAAGAATAGCCAGCGTGCATGCACGTCGACGTGTCGACAGTGAAATTAATCTCCTCATGGCTAGGGTTACGGGAACTCTCTTGGTTTGGATCTATCCATTTGATTCGCGGATTATTTTTTTTATCGTCTCCATCCAATTCTGTGCTGATTTAATTCGGAGTACTTGTCACAGAAGCACATGACAGCATTGATTTGCCATTTACAGCTATTCATCAATCATGCAATGCGTGGTTGCTGATAGGGGATCAAAAAATCGAAGTAGAATGTTTTGGAAATATCGATAATATTTTAATTTTAAATTCTACTAGAGATAAAAATAGTAAAAAACTAGCGATGACAAATATAAACTAACAGCAGGCTACTCATTGTACTTCAGAAAATACACAAAGAAAAATATAATATCAAAGTCGATTAAACATGCGAACGACTTACTGTTGGGCTTAATGAAGAACAGGAAGCAGTGCGGGCTTGATACAGTGCAGGACATAGATGAAGCAGAGCAGCGAGCGGTCGCGCAGATGTACGCTGTCCAGAAACCTTATTGCCACCCCCGTACAGGTCTTCACGGCAGCAACGGCTCGAAGATATCGCTCGTCTTCTTCACAGTGTGCGCCGGGAAAAAGAGTCGACGAGGTTTAGACGGCACAGCACAACAGCATAAGTTCGCAGAAGTGAGAAATAGAGATAGTGAGATTCTCAGCTGTATACTTTGGACATCTCCAGGTATATATAGACAGACTGTGAACTGACAGAATTAAACAGCTATTTACCCACTGGTGACACATTTAACTAGTCATTTACCCACTGATAATTGCATGTCATCAAAACCTAATAAAGCCTCAAATTCAAACGTTTGAATCTCATTCAAGCAAAGAGAGTGTGGCGCGCCTGCATGATTAGCTAAAGCTCTCCTTATGTCATCTCTATCCATATTCAAGGAGTGGTAAGGACTTTACCTTATAAATTGGTTTTCCACACTTTGCTTTAGTAATATAGTACTAAACCATGTATGCTTTGAAATTAAAAAAGTAGACCTTGCTTATATAGATCAATTTCTAACATAATGTAGCCAAGCTTAAGAGCGTTCCTTAATTTACTAGATGGTAGAACTGGTGCTCGTTGTTAAGTACTTGGCTGATAATGCTGGGGAAACTTTGTTACTAGTACTAGTACACCAGCTACTGCTATTAGGTTAGTCAGTGGTTTTTTTTTAGGCTGTGTCTTATGGCTTATGGTTTAAAATTTTAAATTCTGGTTGTTCGTAAGAGACGGTACGTAAAGAAAAAAATAGTCGCATATTATTTTGGTCGGTACAGTTAAACTCACTATATTTTTTACTATAATATTTTTATTAATTCTGTTTTGAAAAACGTATTGTTTGAAATTAGTTACTGTAATATATAAATTATAAGACATAAGTGAAAAAGGAAAGTACTTTCATCTAGAGTTGGAAGTGACTTTTACTGCCAGCCAGCCGGGTTCGTTGGAAGTATAGTACACAGCATTGGAGCCCCTTGGGAACGTGTACCCCCTAGACTGCTGGTCAACTTGACAATTACTGATCCCTAGCTAATGTGGGAGGATTAGGCAATTAATGGCGTACGTGCATGCAGGCTTGCCCAAGCCCGACTAATCCAAGCATGTGGGGTTCATTAATGATGATCGGTTTCAGCTGGGTGCAACACAGCACAGCAAGCAGATCGATCCGTTTTAAGTTACTCTACTACTCGCGCATCTCTTCAAAGATTCTGATCACATTGCGATGGCAACAAAATAATAATAATAATAATAATAATAATAACAACAATAATAATAACAATAACAATAATAATAACTCTTGAAAAAGGAAGAGGCCCAGGGAACCGACCGTCTGACACAATTAACTGAGCGTGCGGGATGCGTCGATCGAGCCGTGCGTGCTTTGTTTACGCACGTGCATCGCTGACATTTTGAGCATGGATCGGACCACGCGTGAGTTTGCATTGTTCAGTGGACCTGTTCTTTACCTCATAAGCTGACGGCTTTTGTCTTTTAGTATAGTATTTAACTTTCAAACGGAGTATTTTCGCAAGACAAGGTCTATAAATTAAACGATCTACACGTTAAAAGACCAACATCTGTAACAGCCAAAATCGTAAGTGAGTATCTATCTCTCCGTAATCTGTAATGTAAACATCCAAAATTCAAAAATTTCAACCAAAAACCTTAAGTCGCAGCCGAAAAGAATAGGCCAAGTGTTCACCACGCGTGCACCGTCGGATCCGTTGATCGGACGGTCAGTCAATTGTAGCTAGTGATGGTTATTTGGTCCACACGGAAAATATTAGCGGCTAAGTACTACTACTACACTATGTAACTATGCAAGTTAGCGGAGTATATATAGCTTTGAGTAGATATATACAGCGCATGGCGTGTTCTTCTTTGCAATAGTAGTAGTTGTTTTGGGCGTCCAGTCGTACGTTCGTGAGGTGAGGCACTGAAGTGAAGGGCCGTTATTCGTAGCTTGTGATGAATGGAGCTGTAGATGTAAGCAAAAATTTTATGAAAACTATAAGATTATTTAGCACAATTTGATTCAAGTGGAAATAATTTATATATATGTTATAACGTACAAATCCACCTTACGACCTGTTAACTCCTTGTATATTGGGTTTTCTCACCTTTCTTCATTCTGCTTTCAATGTTCCCTCATGATTAAGGAGCGAAACTATTATGTGTGTCTATGCTTCTCTTTATGTCATGTACTCCATTTTTAATGAGAGCCAAGCTATACATATAGCAGTTAGCCACTGCTTAATGTTTTAGTTTCATTCGATACAAACTGATGCATGCACACCAATTCATTTCTTGCATTGATCAATAAAGGCCTGTTTGGTTGCCTGCATGAGCTGATGCAGCTGCATGAGCGTGGCCAGGCTGAGTAGAGAAGGTCCTCAGCCGCGTTTCTCCTCAGCCTGGCTCCAGTTGATTTTTTGCATCCGCTCGTGCAGGCTCTCACCCCGATGCAGGCAACCAAACACCATCTCCGTGCATGCGCTGGTGCGAGTCACCCCGATGCAGGCAACCAAACAGCCCCTAAGTGGATGCATGCAGACGCATGTAACTGCATGTCGCTTGCAAATGCCATTAAAGCTGCCATTAACAAAACCATTAAGCTAGTACATGTGCCATGAAACCGCATTGGCTGCCGCATGCATAGGCATACGTTTGCAATTGAAGCACTATTTGTCACTAATTACTGCAGAACATTAAGTGTACAGCTACTATTTACACACATCTATTTTAAAGGAAGAGGAGAGGGAAATTTAAACCTATAATTCTTAATCCTTTAGCAATCATCACACTAAGATCTTTTTATTATAAGAAATATTTCTATAATTTGTATGGATTACTTTTAGTTAAACTAATTTAACAGTAGATCGATCGAAGACAAAAAGTTGGGAAAGTTGTTTAATTAAGGAGCACATGCTTGTTTTATTGAGGAAAAGCTCGTAACATGCCGGATTTGTACTTTGAGATAAGATTTAAAATTGCTATTTGTTGGATAGTTCATTGCCCCAGATGTCACCTATTCAATATATGGTATCCTTGTTTTAAGTTTATAACTTATAGTTTTTTTAATAAATAAATAGAATAATTTTTCAATCTTTTTTTCGAAGAGGTTTATTGGAATATTTTTTAAAAATAATTTATTGGTATTTAATTTATTTATATAAACGTTTATCATAGAATCAAAAGTCATTATCTATAGTCTTATGCCTTAGGCCGCAGCTGAAAAGTTGAAGTAATTCATCTTGTCCAAGCTAGCAGTTCAAGTAGACTAGCTTAGCTCGAAACAATTCATTATCTCCGCTGCTAGCTATTAGTGCTACGTACAAATTGCGGTTTACTCTGAATAAAAAGAGCACTGCTCGTTAAATCAGGACAAACAAACTAGTAAAATATCTATACGTGAAACATTGCTCTAATTATTTGGCTGTGTAAATAGTTAATTACTATACAGTATTACAAATAATCCATATATCGGAATGTACAGTACCATTTATGGCTCAAGTAGTCAACAGTAGTAAGGCCTGTAAGTACATCGGATATTTACTAGACCACAGCTGATCGAAGTATACTTTCATAAAGGCATTGCATTTCTAACAAATGCAACCCATTATATTACTAGCTTAGTAGCTAGCTAGGGACGTTGCATTGCATGTATCTACCACCACTCTCTTGTAGTCTTTGATCAAATCTGAATTTAGTTACACCCATCAAATATAACTGCATGCATATATATATGGATCCCTAACTACTTAGGCCCTGTTTGGATTAGTTTCAGATTCTTAAAAACCAGCTATTACTTCTAGTTTTTAAAAGCTGATTTCTAAGCAAAAATTGATTGGGTGTTTGGATCCCCTAATTTTTAAAAGCTGATTTCATTTATGATTGGTGCTAATAGACTATTATACCCTTACATTTATTGCGCGTGGCCTTTAATGGAAGCGTCTGCGCGTGGTCTTTAATGAGGGTAAATGGGTATTTGTGCAAAAAAACTGGCAAAAGCTGAGTATCAACAGCTTCTTGGTTTTTAAGAATCTGGGTAGGTAGATTTTAACAACTGCCCCAAAAACTGGTCTATTTGGATCCCACCCAGTTTTCAAAAGCCAGATTCTTAAAATCTGGGTGG
Organism: Dendrocalamus latiflorus; assembly: GCA_017311315.1. Lineage (NCBI taxonomy): Eukaryota > Viridiplantae > Streptophyta > Magnoliopsida > Poales > Poaceae > Dendrocalamus > Dendrocalamus latiflorus. The sequence goes on from CM029639.1 coordinate 8,446,594, forward strand.
ATTCAAACAGGCCCTTAGTACTTACTACATTTGAGCAAAATTAACTACATGAATTGCCCGCGTGTGGAATCTAAAACTTGTGCAAACAACTAATATTCAATTTTCTCAGCTTGCGCGCAGCGGAGATCACAAGAAGAACATGAAACGACATGCTGCGCACTCATGCTCATGATCGATCTCTTATTAACAAACCACAAGCTTTGTAAAGTAAGCTAACTTCATTGACAAGTGGGGCTAGCTTGTTTGGCACTCATTTAAGGAGCTACTCCGTGCATCTAATCGGTCAACTAATAATCTATTGTTCCCTGTGTCGTAATATAAGTTGTTTTAGCCTTCGCGATTTTTCTTAAAATATAAGTCACTCTACAATTTTGAGGCACTTGTCCACCTTTTTCCCTGTAATGCTCTTGCTAAATGAGTGCTACTCTTATAAATAAAATGAGACATGTTTTCCAATGTAGAATAATCGAAGTGCTACAATGTCATTTTAGCCACCTGCTAATTCTTGTGCACAAGTCTAAAATGACTTATATTTTGACACGAAGATGGTAGAAGTTAATCTTTTGATCGATGCGGCAAATTAAACTAGCTGGTGAAATTCTCATCATAAAAGAAGAGGCACAAATTAGAACAAAATAATCATTTCATTCCTCAATCTAAAAGAGAGAGTCGGCACGAGTAGTGTCATAGCTAGAAGCATGGCTTTGGCGGTTGCGGACCTAGAATTTTTAGGATGAGTGTTTGAATTTTGGATACACGTATATAGATATAATAAAAATACATAAATTATATAAATTAATAATTTATTATAAGGAAAATGACATTAATCAAACAATAAATTATAGAGATTAATGTCAGTTTTATACCTTATTGATCCTGCCTTTTTTTCTCTTTTCCCTATCAGAAAGAACCGTCTATCTAAGAGAAAATTATATGTTCCTTCCATAGAGCAAAACATAACAAAAATTAGCATGTAAACAAATACAATAAGGGTCCAACTAATTGCTCATTGTATAAGGCAAAGATTGTATTTTATACAGTATCTATTAGAAAAATGAAGAAAGCAAATGCTAAGCTCCGGAAAAAACCGAAGCTAGAACAAAGCGGAGTATAGCAAAGCGGAGCAAAAAAGAAAATAAATGGAGTGGGACGGAGCACACATACGATCTGGAGAGAGGACAATGACAATAAGTTGGAAGTGCTGCTCACTTCCCGATACCACGCTTGCTCCTGGCTACCGCGCTGCTCCTTTCCCGTCGCCCGCTCCCTACCTCCGTGCTCCCTACCTCTCTGCTCGCCCGCGCTGCTACACGCTCACCTTGCACCTTGCGCAACTTCATGCATGATTGTCGTCACGTCATGGCGCCACGTCCACCGGCCATTGCTCGCCTATGCAGTCCGCGTCTATCGGTCGTCACTCGCCTCTGCAGCCTGCACCTCCACCCGCTCGCCACTCGAAGGCCAGAGCCGCCTCCCACATAGATAGCCACAAGATAAGAAAGAGAATAAAGCTTAGGGTTTTGTTTATTTCTTTACCTCTATGGGTCTGTATGAGGAGGGTTGAGGTGGGAAGAAAAAGAGATCTAATGTATTACATGGGTTGCGCACAAGATACGAGAAGTACAGGCTTAATTTATTTATGGACATAAAAATATAGTTTTAATCCAACTAATAGTACATATCTAATATATCTATTATATACCTAGTATTTTTAAAAAAAATTGGTGTTCAACGGAACACCTTGACCGCCCATGGCCTTGGGCTACCATTTTGTGTCATAGCTAAGAGCATGCCCTTGGGCTACCATTTTTCCATGCATTATATTACTCTTTGATATAAGTTTGAAGTTTTTGCAAGGTCGGCAGATCAGTAATGACTAATGTGCATCGCCTCAGTTATCTGCCCTGGCTCATCAAAAAGACCTCGTAGTTGTGCATAGTGAGTGGCACATATGACTTGCCCTGAAACATGTACAAACTCAATCGTAATAATGCTCCAGGGCCAGACAAAACGAACGCCGCTCTTGCTGTTCTGCAGTACACGGAGAGAAACTAAATTTAAAAAGTCTGCCCTAAATAAATCAATAAGCTCAAACTAAATGGAATTTAACCAGGAATCGCAGCTCAACAGTTCTGGATCATAGCTAGTGCCTTTTCCAGCTCTACTGGGGGAAAATTCCAATTGAAAATCAAATATATCAATTATTGGTTGTGCCCCAAGCAAATAATCATTTCCAGAGCACTTTGATTGCAGGAAGAAATGGAGCAGATACTCCTATCTGAATCTGATTATGCAGTTCTCCCGGCCTAGTGCACAATGCTTAAGTTAATCATAACCTCAACCGTCGGCATGTAAGAAATAGCATCGATTTGTGCCCTAACTACGTACTAGAGCTGCCCCAAGCTCGATACTACGAGACTGGACACAGCTGACTGTAATGCTATGGGCAAGATGCTGTAATAAACAAGTATGTAGTATAATCTTAAAAGTAAAATGGTTAGGCAATGGTATATACTACCTGGCATACAGGCTGCAGAGTAATGCTGCATCAAGATTCAAGAGCTACACGATCAAGAGGATAGATACGACGTTTAATTGTTAAGTGCGAACACGGTACGCGGTTGTTGCCATATAAGTAGAGTACAAAAACGCATGATACAACAGGCCTGCGGATTTTACAAGTGCCACAAAACCAGATCAACAGAAACAGAAGTATGTTGGAGGTGAGCCTACTACTACATATGTTCTGTTGCTCGATCGCTATTGCCTATTTATCACCCTTTTTTTTCCTTTTGGTTGGAGGTCTAGAATCTAGATTGCAACGGTCATGAGTACGGTAAGTAAACAGATTGGATGCCCACCAATTTGCCACAGCCCTGATCAATATGGCTTCAGCTTATTTTTGCACTATTCATAAATTTCGTCTTTTTTTGAACTTTTGGTTTTTTTTAAGTTTTTTTACCGGTTCTTTTTTTCCTCGTATTTGTTTACATTATACGTGATGGGCTAATATGTTTTTTCTATTTTTAAATTTTTTTAAATTTAATTATGGTAAATAAGCCTCTGTCAGCTACAGTGCTTTTTTCAGTCAGCTACAGTGTTTTCAGCCATAAGTCATGAGGCTTTCAGTCGAACCGATCACCACCTGAAGCTTTTTTTCTACAGGAGTGTGTGTGGGACTTCAGCTTGCATGTGGCACCAATTAACCATCTAAAGCGGAATAGCACGGGGGGAATAAGGAGTGCTGAAACGAGCGATGAAAGAATAACCAAGTAATAGTGCACTCGATCTCATCAGAGAACTTAAAAGCTACTGCCCTTTGCTCGCACCACATCGTTCTGGGCGGCGTGGGCGCTTCCTGTGGTATCCACGTCGCCCCGAGCCCTTTGCTCCTCGCGCTCTCTCCCTCCCTCTAGATCTCCCCCGCTTCTCGCAGTCTCGCGCGCCCCCTCCTCCCCCGCTCCGCCGCCGCCCCCCTCCTCCCCCGGTCCCCCGCCGCCGCCCCCTCCTCCCCCGCTCCCCCGCCGTCCCGGTTCACGTCCCCCCAATCGTGCGAGAAGGTTCTAGAGGGTTCGAGAGAGGGGGTTCCGATGGCACTGCAGTGGATGATCCTGGCGTGCGTGGTGGCGGCGGTGGCCGCGCTACTCACGCTCCGGGCGCCGCGCGGCGTGCGGAACCAGATCGTTGGGCTCACCTCGATGCTCCTACAGCCCTTCGCTGGCATACTCCCCTTCGCGGCCTTCCAGCTCCTCGGTGCGTGCGTGTGCGCGTCGCGGCCTTGCATAACCTTCCGCGTGCAGTGGCTCTCCTCGTTTCAGGCTCTGATGTTAGGTTTGCTTTTTTTTTTTTGCCTGATGTGCAGATATCTACTGGAAGAACGAGCACGGGTTGATGTGCACATCGGAGATTTGCACCGCCGACCAGCGTATCCACTTCGATAAATCCGTGAGTGAATTCAGACCTTATACGCCTTCCCTGTTCGAATTGTTTTTGGGTGTTTTTAGGGTTTTCTACCGTTTGGTTCAGTACAGGTCCATATGGAGAAATGCTTAGGTAAGTTCAAAAAATGTTACTTGTGTTTGGTTTGAAAGGGGACTAAGTGGGCACATTATGTAAGTGAGAAGGTCAGATCGTAGTTGTTTTCGGTGATCTGATCTTCAATTTGATATGTTGTATCAACACCACTTCAGTTAGATGATTCCTTCCTATTATTCTAAAGGCTTGGACAGAAAATGAAAATTTCAGTGTTGATATAAGGAAAAAAAATTAAGAGGGCCTGAAGGATGCAATTGAAAAATTTGGAATAATGGAGGCAATGAATGAGTTCAGATGTTAACCACATCACCTATCCGCCTTCATGTTTAAGATGACTAGGCAAGATAATGAAATAGAATGTGTTATGGTCTTAACAACACCACCTATTCGCCTTCATGTTCAAGATGACTAGGCGAGGGAGAATCTGAAAGTATGGCAGTCCGACCTCATAGATTAGCTGAAGCTTCAGCGCACTATTTGTCAAGGAGGTTTCTGATTTTATCTATTGTCGCAACCATCTTGGTAGATAGAATCGAATATATGTTTGTTTGTAGCTAGATTGTGCCAAATCAGCTGGGCGTACCCTTGTTCTTTTTTCAGGGGCATCTTAGAAAATTGACCTTACTCCCACTGTTCTGTTTTCTTGAGGTTGGAGAAACCCCATGTTAAGCAACTTATATGTCTTCTGCCTTACATGATATACCCATTGTTGGATTGAATACATGTGTCTGCTGCATCAGCTTCATGCGTGATAACTACTGTTGGAAGGGCCCTTGTCTGCTGGATCAGCTTCATGCATGATAACTACTGTTGGAAGGGCCCTTGTTTTGGGAATAAACTTGTTTAGTATGACTGCTGCATTTGAATCATGTGGTTTGCACTGACATACCCAGTTACCCCTTTTTCAGAGTAGCATGTTTGCTTATCCCAGCTAAAGTCTATCTCTTATTTAACGTTGAATACAAATGTAGATCATCCATTGTACCAATTCATCAAATTACTGACACCCTTTTGATTTAATAGGTGATACACATCTAACTGTTCAGATAATACCACAACTTGAACACTTCTTGAGCTTGGGCATGGTTGGTTCTTGCGTCAAGCTAGATTGGGCATGTGTTGGCCTGTTGGGCTTCTGTCGGTCTTGAGCTAGGCTGGGCCCAGGTTTGGCTGGGGCAGAACCAAACAATGCTAGCTGGTTTGGCCCGGTCTTCATCCTATCCTCTTCACAGCACATACATGACTGATGTGTGTTTCAGCACAATCTCAGGAGATGTCCCATGTATGTTTTTTAATGGATTCTTGTTTTGCTACAATTGTAGGTTCAGAACTTCCTTGTTGAGTTTGCCTAGAAACTGAAATACATTGAGGAAAATGAGACCAGTAGTTTGGTCGCTTTGCCAGCTCCTCTGTTTCACCCAACACCATGCAGAGGGGCACTCGTCAATGAAAAGATTGATCAGGCAGCAGAATGCTTTGATCTTGTGTAGCTCGGCATCCTGTTCACTGAGCACACTATGTCATAATGGTGAAGTTTGCAGATTTGGGGCTCCAGGTGTGGAATTACTGAGGTCCATGTTCTGCACTGTGGCAGCTAATTCGATCAAAGGTTTTTTCTCCTTACCTTTTATGCATGGAACCTTTTATTTTCTGTTGGAGGCATTTGAATCTACTTATTTACTTTTCCAAACTATGTCAGATGTTGCAAGAGCTGGTACAATGGTCGAATACAAGAGGAGAATTGTATCAGGGGAGCTTGTAGATGGTGATAGCTTTCAGGTTGTTGAACTGGTCCTGACCAATGTTTTTCATGGATGACTTCGTTCAATGCTTTATTTAAGACTTCTTTACCTTTTTACCGATTGATACAGCTTGACACGATTCAACAATTACGAAGGCTCTATGAAAAGCTGATTGAGAATGAAGAAGCCTGCCAGCTGGATAGATACCAATCATCTGAGAAATCTGGAAGGCAAGTGTAGTTTGAAGGCACTAACTTCAGGTAGTTTGATGATAGTGAATTCTCCTAACCTTACTGGTTCCTGTTTGACAGGAGTAGATGGCTATGGTCCCACCTCATTACTCAGCCTTCTACCTATGCATCGGTGCAGGGGCTGCACCTTTACAGGGGAGCCGGGATAGGGAAGACAATGCTTATGGACTTGTTTTATGAACAACTGTAAGTGCATCAATTCTAGGATTTTTAGGCTTTCTTGATGCTCTGCCTTAAGATAAGGAAGTTATGAATTTCGTAGTGCAAATACTACTTAAGATGATACCGGAAGTATTCACAGAAGTCTATCAGTTTGGAAGTATATCTCCTTTATTGTATTGCTTTGCCTCTAAATAAGCTCATATCAGAACTGTATAGCAGCTATGAAGGTCCCAACAGCATGTTATTTTCTTCATTCTTTTTTGGTTTTCTCCGTCTTTTTCTTGTTCACTATCTCTGTATATATAATCATCTTTCTGGGGAAGGGACACAAACAGAGGGCCTTAGTCAACAGATACAATAGTATCCACATGTTATAAAGTTTAAAAGACCGGTGGCATGTGAATCCCCACAAGGAAATAACAACAGGAAATTGCTTTCCTTTCATGAATTTAGTTGCTCCTATACTGCTGCTTGATTCTAAAATGGTATGAAACAGAACTCTTTGCGTGTTCACCTTTTTACTTATCAAAACTTATATTTAAAATTTTGTACTGCCAACACTGCAAGGACTTTAGGATGTTGGCATTATGCAGCTTTTTACATTTTACGAGTAATACACCATTCCTGTATATACATAAGATATAACACCTACCTTATATTTGAGATTTCTTGATGTTTAACATCGATGTTTGTCTGCAAGGGAGAAACATGTCAGATAATTGTACAATACATAATATCTGTTTCTTGATTCTAATAGGCTAAAACTTGTTTGTTCACGTGTATTTTGCTAGGGAGGCATTGCAATTTTGCTGAGAGATATGTAATTATTTCCTTTTTTCCAGTTTGCTATCTGATATGCCTTACGTTGTAATTTCTTCATTATTGGCCCTATCTGTGGTCCACTCTGCTTTGTGCGTGCTTTACTCGTGCAGACGAATTAGCTAAGCATTAATGTTCTCCAGACTTTGGGGTCGTGCCTTTTGATTTGGGTTTTTTTGGGCTGTATTCCCCTTGCCAAGCTTGGTCGTTTCTGCGCTCAGCTCTTCCTATTGTGTAGATTAGTGTGTGCTGCTCATTAATCCGTACCTTCCTTGTTTGGGTGTAGCTTGTTCCTGTTCATTTGACTGGTGCCGGTGCCGGCTTGGGAGCCTGTCCGTTCCGCTGCTCATCGAAGGTCAGCGACCCCCGCTGCCCCGCCCCGACTACTCATGTAAGGTCAGCTTGCTTCTTGCCTATACTTACCTTATTTGATTGCATGCTACTTTTCGTTGGTCGATGATCGTTGCGCCCACGCACACTTGCCTTAGCCCATACAGCTACTCTACACAGATTTTACCAATCCAGACCCGTTTGCTTTTCTGTCTATATGCTTACATCGCTAAATTGGATGGTCGTTTGGTTACCTCAGTCTACCGTTACTGAGCGTCTGTATGCGCACAGGCCCACTGTTGACTGTACATATATACGAAGATACGCATATACGCGTATTTGCTGTCTCATCCTATCCAGAACGCGCTCGCACCACAGCATTTTGGATGGCGTGGGCGCTTCCTGTGGTATCCACGTCGCCCCGAGCCCGCTACTCCTCGCGCCGTCTCTCTCTCCCCCTCCAGATCTCCCCCACTTCTCGCAGTCTCGCGCGCCCCCTCCTCCCCCGCTCCCCCGCCGTCTCCCCCGCTCACCCGTCGGCCGCCGCTTCCCCCATCCCCTTCCTACCCCGCCGCCTCCTCCCCCGCCGCCCCCTCCTCCCTCCTCCCCTTCGGAAAACTTATTAAATTTCAGAGTTCAAGAGGGAACTAAGGTCCCTCAACAGAGAGCTTCAACTCCATATTTTGGAGCTAGCAGACATTTTAGTGAAGAGACCATCTCAGCATGCTCGCAGGGTAGTAGATGCTCCACTCACTTTCAAGAACTTTCATCATCTTCTTAATTTCCTTCGACCTCACCACGTACGATCCAAGTTTTTATTCCATGTGGTGAATATCTCTATAATTCACTAAAATAACTTGCTTTTTATATATCTTTTAGGCAAGAGCCACATTGATTCACATGCTTGAGAGCCAAATACAGCGTCGTAAGCAAGCGATTGAAGGTATGAAATAGTAACGGAACTTTCTTTAGCATGACTTGTCTACTAAATCGGCATAACTGTATTGACACTTCATCATCTACATGCACTTTGTACTATTGTTTTATGATCTCACTTCAACAACGTTGTAGGGCGCCGCGAAGCGCGCTTCCTTTTCTAGTAGCATTTAGCAACAAGGCCTATCCGTTGCTATTCCACACAAGGCAAAGCGCCTTGTATAGTTGGATTCTAATCTACCCTGCACCTTCTGTTTCCTCGTTCCCTTTTGGTCCATGGCGACGCGTCTCCCTGGGGCCTGTAGGTTTTGGGCCGGTGTGTAAACATCACACTCGCAAGACATGACTACAGAAGACTGCATTTGCTTTTATTCTTTTCGACTGATGTCTTTTAAAATCTCAAACGAAAAAGAAGACTGAAAAGTCAGAAAAACGGGCATCTTTCACTCGGCCAGACACGTAAGGGACAGACCAGAGGGTGTGGGATCCAGGGCTGCTTGGAGTGGTACAAACCCATGGCCCATGCCATTCGTCAGTGGTTCAGTGCTTTGTAATGGTTTGCATGGCGCGTCATCTCTTTCGAAACTGTAAAATGGTAATTACGCCATCATGTGCAAGATACTGAGATGGTTTGGCCATGCTTGCCGTAAGCCAGTGCCATCGCATCCAAACAGGCGTGCGTTGGTTTAGTGCTACTACTGCTCTTCTTCTTCCCATCCTTGTTGTTGAGTGGGTTTAGGCGTTTACCACTGTAGTTACTGGATCAAGTGCAGGAATGCGGAGAGACCGAGAAGTGGATGGTTAAGTTGCAGGAACGAGAGAAAGAAAAGGTAGAGAACAACAAGAAAGATAGGTTTTTTTTGCTATAAGTGATAGCTTATGGCTATGATCGATAGCTTATAGTCCTAACGTGAATGTTGTGTAAATGGATTGAATGCTAATAAGCCGTTTTGAAAAAAAATGTTTCAATAAATCGTTTTAAAAAGATGATGATGAAGCCATTCTGTTTATTTGTTCGGAGAAAACCATAAGTTGAAAAGAAGTAGCTAAAGAGCTAAGGGATATCAGGGAGAGACACAGTGTGGTAAAAGCCCCGCTCTTTTCAGCTTATAACTTATGATTTTCTCAAACAAATAAACAGGATAGCTTATTTCCCGCCTTTTTAAAATGACTTATCGAAACAGTCTTTTCGAAATAGGTTATCAGTATTTAGCTTATTCACTCAAACGTGTTGGAAAACAATCACTACGACTTTGGCTACAACCACTTAATGTTGGCTACGACCATTCCAAATTTCGATCACTTCAAGAGATGAGTGTTATGACCACGCCTTCCTGACGTACTTGTAACCTTGTTACGATCACTTCTTCTGAGTGCTATACATGTACTCGTAACTGAGTTCCAACGAATTATGAGTACTCGAGACTTTGACTGCAAACACCTACGCCTTCGACCATGACCACTCCACTGCTTCTTCGAGTACTCCAATTACTCATAATCTTTCGAATCTCTTGGTACTCGTTATCTCCTAGCAGATTGCACTCGATACTCGTAAACTATCTGAAAATGATTGATCTGTACTCGAATGCGCTTCAACTTCTTCGTTGTGGTACTCGTAAGTCATAAGTGCTATAGTACTCGTAACCTTCGAGTATGCCGAATACTCGATACCCCGAGCACTCATCGTATTTCCAATGTGCAGCTCATCTGCTCCTCGAATATGCACTAGATAAACCGGGAGCCAAAAACACTCCGCTTTCCTACCCTTATTTCTCTCCCTCAACTTCTCGATCACAACCGATCGCCCTCGTTAGCTTATTACTTATCACACGATTGGACTATGTCTCATAAAGACCAATTAGAAGACTCATAACAAGACGCAACAATCCGACTCGGTTTCTACTACGGACTCGTACACTAAACAAACTCATATACGAACTTGTATACGTATACTCCAAACTCTACGTATCCTACCCAAACTTAATATTTCCTACCAAAACAAGATTAATTTTAACAAAATACTTACGTTTGAACTAAAAACCATAAACTATAGCTATAAACCATCATAACAACAAAAAAGAACACATCTAAAATGCTGGGTGCAGGGTTCCTTCTGTCTCTCTCTTGAGAGACCGGGACTGATTTTGGCCTTAGATTTTACCCTACTGGTGCGTTGGAAGGAAATGCGGTAAAAAGGTAAATCATGCATGCATAACCACTGTAGTACTGTATCACATGGTTTACTACAATAACTGTAGTAGTACGCTCCTAAACATTTATCGCCCAAGTCCCAATACATGAAATTGCTAGAAGAGTGTATAGGAACCGGTATACAGCGTAGTGTTTTCTAATGTATGTGGCTGTCACCGTGGATCAACGTCTCGACGCGTCACAGCTCAAAACCATCCTTGCTTGGACCGCTGAAATCCACACGAGGCTATGCATAGTGGAGTATGCAAATACATGGGACCCGTCTCAAGCTCCCATCATCCGTCAGGCTGAGGTGAAGCCAAAAAGAAGAGGAAGAAGTGTATCTACCCTGAAGGCCTGAACCAACTCCTACCATGACATAAAAGAGTGGCAGACAAGTACTACTCAGTTTTTCTTTTCCTTTTCCCCCCTTGACAATCTTGTAAAAAAAATCATGTCTTACAGCATTTCTCTGCTTTTCTGTCTTAAAAAAAAGCATTTCTCTGCTTCTGTAGACAGCTTGTTTCACTAGAGGTTTGTGCTGTCGTACAGGTCTAAATGGCTCTTTCTTTTCTTTACCAGAATTTATAATTGTTATCACGAGAGGAGGACCCTCTCTCTTTGCGCAGTTGCGCTAGCTTCACAACAGCTTGTTGGCCAAATAAGATAGACAAAGCTTTTGGCCGTTCTGAGGTTTGACCATGTGCTATACTCAATAATCCAACCAAAATATATTTTTATGCTAAAGTGCAAGTTTGTTTTGTATTTTATTTTAATTGGAACCAATGAGTTTTAATATCGAGGAACATTGAACTTATGTAGCACCATTGTACTAGTATGAACAAATGAGAAACAAAACTCCAAGTCTCAAAAATTTGGCGCAACTCGTGCAGAGTACCTGAATCAGTTAAGAGTAGCCCATTAAATTTAATATGCCAACACACGATTACGATTAGTTACTGGTAATACTCCCGTTTAGTTATTTATTGTTCGGCTTCCCCTTCTCATAAGAGCATTTTTAGCCATACTAATCTTGCGGTATTTATCTTTTTTTTCATAAATTGTACTGCTGTCTGTATGCATTAGATTCGGTTGATGGTGAAATAAATGGTGCCATACAAGTTGGAATCAATAACAAACAGAGAATATTAACGAGATGGGAATTTTTAATAAGAAGAATAAACGAAGAAGAGATATCGAGGAGATATGATGCGTTCCGTCCAAAAGCCAGCCTTCTGAGACATTTTTCCCAACACCCTGGCGCCTTGGCACACCGCGCTGTAAAGCCCAAGGAAAGGCTCGCGCCGCCTCGCCACGCATGTGACCATTAATTGGCCGATGACACGTCCGCCAGCCCCTTAGTGGTCCACAGGTCAGCGAGAGGTTGCGCGGATAGACAGGTGCATTTAGTATGGCTCCGTAGCATTACGCACACCGCGAATATTCGAAGCCCCATTCCCGACTAGTCCCGGCCCACGACGCAACATCGCCATGCGATTTTACGATACTACCCTCGCTTCGTGGAAGCATCCACGGCTGCGACGTCACTCGCGTTGGATTGTTGCTAGCTACGCTCGTGTTTTCTTGGGGAGCAGACATGATTACGTGAGTCCAGTCGAGGTCAAAACACGCAAGGCCTCCTCCAAATTCTTTTGCACATCGATGCCAGGATTGAGCCAATGCTTCATGCTTCTTGCTTTTGCCAACATCTTTTCTTCTGAATTATTATCTTTGGGTTGGGTATCCAAAGTTGTGTCACCGGCATAAGCTAGTGTGGTCTCAGCTGGGGCATGGACCAAGCACGCCGTGCGTCATTGCACTTGCTTACGGACATTTGGTTGCCGCTTGCCTTAGCACTTGGGTTTTGATAGAACTGATGAGTAAGCATTGTAAGGTCCACACGGGGAACACCACGAGTAGAGTTGTTTGACCACATGGAATCGTCCATTGTCCATCGGTTGGTGGAGATGCGGGAGTACTACTCCGCATCAATATCTAGATGTCTACTTTTTTACGCACATCGCACGAGTATATCACAGTAAGAAAAGCGCATGTGTTGGTGCTTCCTAAGGTTGCGGATTCCGGTCGTGATAATTCTAGATATGCACTAGTAGGTGCACTCGTGTGTAGTGTGCGTGGCACGGTGCAACTCGTGTGTAGTGTGCGTGCGTGCCGCTGCTGTGATCTAAATGTATGACCGTATCAAGTTAAACATGCCTAAGAACAAACCATAAACAAAATACTGTTCTAATGTGTCGGTTTGCAAGTTCATTACATATGATTTTTTTTCTATATCACAAAGAGAGTTTACCATTTTATATGAAAACTTTACAGATCCTTGCATTTCAAATTGGCATTTTGAGTTTTTTTTATCCTCAAAAGAACTGAACCTGTCAGATAGGCACTTAGGATTAGAGGCGAATACATGGGGGGGGGGGGGGGTCAGGTGGGGCTGGCGCCCCCTACTGCCGGCCGCCCACCACCACCACCCTCGGTTGCGACGGCAACGAGAGAGCCGGTGGCTCGGTGGCAATCTCATGTGCCTGTGTCAGCGAGATGTACGCCTTGATGATCGTGGCGATCTGGTCGTAGATATCCTCTAGCTGGCTTTGCACGGCACGCGAGTGATGGCGGGTAGGTTGATGAGGGTGGGTGAGGTTGGGCACACTCCTCTTTTGCACGACGAGGGTGATGGGTGCGTCCGAGATGCCCTTGCCGACCCCAACAATCTCAGTTGTCATAGTGATTATGGTGTCGTCGACCTTAGCCTCGGAGGTGGTCAGTGGTCACCAGTGGCCGCTGCTATACTCCATCTGCAGCACGAGCTAGTCGGTGGTGGGGTTGCCCTGCAGCCGCACAACGAGCGCCACGCGGGGTGCAGATGCCCTGCTCGCCTGGGTGCCGGCTAGCGACTCCAGCATGCTCGACTTGCCGCTGGACTAGTCACCCGCGACGATGATGGTGGGAAGTTGGATGCTCTCCTGGCTCACCTTCTAGAATAGGAGGCTGGTTGTATCTGGTTCTAGTGGCTATTGTGTATAAGATTTAGAATTTGACCTTTCTTTCCAAAAATTGGACCGCTGTGTAGAGCTTTTACCTGTGCTTTCTGTGTTTTAGCGAACGATGATATCAAAGAATTAGTTTGTTGAGACAACAATTGGATTTGATATAGTATGCAAGGTAAACATAAGGGTAGAATCGTCGCAAAATAAACAGACCCTTAAAATACCTTGAAAGGCTTAAAATACAATATTTTTGTATGAAAATTTGTTTTCAGGCAATTTGACATTCGATAAAACTGGTGAGCAAATTTCATTAGCTCCTCCTAAATTTTGATGTTGGGTCTACCACTGCTTAGGATGTGTATAGAGTTTCTTTGTCTCAAACACTATATTATTAAGAATGCATCTATGAAAAAGATCAAACGAGTGATAAACTTCCTTTAAGGACACCTTTAATAGCGACACTAGCCGTCTCTTAGCTATACCACATCAGCAAATTCTTATGTGAAGGAGAGATAAGATGGGGAAAAAGAATATGATATCTCTTATACAAGAGACAATCCGAGCACACAAATTAACGTAAAATGGTAATAAAAGTGTAAGAAAGGAGATGTGATGAACATAATATAAAATAGTTAGAGAAATTAATTTTAAAGATAAATTATCAGAGATATTATTTTTAATGTTATCTTTACGTAAAAAATCTTAAAAATAATTTTAAAAGACAGACTATGGTGTATGTCTTAGTACACACATTCCAAACTTTAGGCTCTCCAGTGTCGGGCGCTCAGCTACTAATCCACTAACATTAAACCCGGCGCTAATAGTCCAATCAGAGAAGCCCAAAGTCGGACTCAAATGATTACGTCATCGAAAGCACAGAATTAGGAGGGTATCGTGGTCATTTGCTGCACTGCACGCTCCCCTCTTGAGCACCGCTTTTTATCCTGACCCCGTGAAGTTATCGCAATACCCCCGCTCCTCTTCCGTTCTCTCTCCCCACCACCTTTCCCAAATCTGGCCGCAGCCGCACGACGCACCAACCCAACCCCAACCCCAAGCCCGATCCAACCCGACCCCTGAGAGCCCCCCGAGCCCCAGCCTCCCCCCGAGCGCCACCGCGCCGCGTCCGGCCGCCGGGAGTGAGCCGGGCACCTCCCGGTGAGTACCTTCCTCGCAGATCCGTTCGTTTTTTCGCGGCTTGTTTCTTTGGGGGTTCTTGGGATTTCGAGGGTTTCTGTCCCGGGGGGTTTCAAAATTGGGAGCTTTCGGCGGGGGCGCTTCTTGGTTCTTGGTAATGCCGGGCTTTTCTTGCGGCTCAGCCGGCGGATTTGCTGGCGTTTCTTGACAATTAGGGTTTCTTTGCTGGGTTTTCTTGATTATTAGGGTTTTGCCGGAGCGAGCTTGGTTGGTGATTTTCGTGCGTCTTTTGGCTTGTGGAATTGCAGGGAGGGAGAGGCTCCTCGTTTCTTGGATGCGCCGTGAAGGAATTGAGAGCAAGAAGCCGTGATGTTTACTCCGCAGGGGAAGGGGTGGACCGGATGGTCCACGCCGTCTCCGGCGAACCAGCGGAGCGGTGGTGCCCCTCCGGCCGCGTCGGCGCCCCTCGGCAAGGGGAAAGGAACGTCACAGAGGGTTGTCGAACTCGAGCAGGAGGTTTGGCCCAATCTTTGCTTTTTTTTTTGTTCAGTTGATGCAATTTGTGAATCTAATTTGTGAACATGTTTCTGTACTCATGTTTATTTCCATGGTTTGGAACTAGGACTCTGAAGTAGGATCAACTATTGCAATATGTACTACGCATGTTGTCAGTCTGTGAAAAGTGAAAAATTTAACATTTAAACCAGTAGGCTTCCAAGTCTTCATTTTAAACCAGAAAGCATTTGAAAAATTGGGTTTTGGTTTCAATTTTTATTAGCATGATGAGCAAAACTTGGCAGTCAGAACTCAGAACTATTGCAGCATTGCTATTGATTAAACAAACGTGGTTCTTGAAGAAATTCAAGTTTCATGTCGCCCAAGGAAGAAATTGTGTTTTCTCGCCTTCTTGGCACAGCAGTGTGAAACAAAGCACTACCGAGAGGGATAGATTGTCTATTCTTATACCCTTCAAAACTTTTAAGTCATATTAGTGGTCAGTGATTTGAAAATCTTGACCTTTGGTTCTTTATATTGTAGAAAGAACCGTAATAGGTGTTGCCTATGCCATTTTAACATAATAGATGTGCAAATACTTATGCAAAGGTGAAAGGTCTTATATGTAACTTCTATTTGCCATTTACTGCATTTTGGGTAAATTTCACTTCCAAATTCTTCTTTTTCCCTCATTAAAGTGTATCATCTATTTGCATTTTAACCTTCCCTTTTTTATAGTTTGATCATACCCATAATTTTTAGTTATTTACTTGTGTATATCTGCAGTTACATGAATATCAGTACAATATGGGCCTGCTCTTGATTGAGAAAAAAGAGTGGGCAGCCAAACTTGATGAAGTCAGCCAAGCGCTGGCACAGAAAGAGGAGGTTTTAAAGCGGGAACAAGCTGCACATTTGAATGCTATATCAGAATATGAAAGGCGGGAAGAAAGCGTGCGAAAAGCTCTGGGTGTTGAGAAACAATGTGTAGCTGATGTATGTTGGTGTCTATCTCATAATTTCTTATTCTTGTCGTGTATCAGCATTATTCTGATCAAGTAATACTGTTAGTAGTGGAGGATTGAGGACCAAATAGATTATTTTATGCCATATTGTTAGTGATATGTTATTCTTGAAAGTAGTTCAAATCTTTTAATCTTGCTTGTGTTACATGGTATCTTAATTTTGTGTACAGGCTCTAATTGTCAAAATGAGCTGGTAGAATGATTGCTGGGGAATAGTTTTCCCAACTAGCAGTTTTTGCAGACTGCATCCATCGGAGTCATCAGCATTATGTTTAGTCATTGACATTCAGTAAAAGATTGGTGTACCTCGCATTATGCTGCACTTGCCTTTGTATTCTTCAAATTATCATATCTGCAATCTTGCCTGAAACTAGCCTTTTGATTATATACTTAAATGTTTCCTTCTAGTTTTCGGTTTTCCTTATAGCTTGTTCTTCTTTGAATTTGCAGCTCGAAAAGGCACTACGTGAAATTCGTGCAGAGATAGCAGAGGTTAAATTTGTGTCTGAGAAAAAGATAACTGATGCACAATCTCTTGAGGCTAGTTTGGAGGAAAAATCCTTGGAGATCGAGGGAAAGCTTCATGCTGCAGATGCGAAGCTTGCAGAAGCAAACCGTAAGAAGTCACAAGCCGACAGGGATTTAGAGGAGGTAGAAGCTCGTCAACGTAGGTTGGAGAAGGAGAAGCTATATTTTGAGACCGAGTATGACAATTATGCTCATTTTCTTGTTTCTCTACTTTATATTGTGCTATCCAAGTGACTTTATTGTGATTCATTGTTTTGGCATGTCTAGACGGAAGGCACGAGAGAAGCAACTCAAGGAGCAGGAGGAATCTCTGAATGATTGGGAGAAAAAGCTTAAGGAAAGTCAGAACAGACTTGTTGATTTGCAGAGATCCATAAATGATCGAGAGGAGAGGGCAAACGAGAATGACAAACTTTTCAAGATAAAACGGGAAGAGCTGGAGGAGGCAAAAAAGACAGCAGAGTCCACTAAAATTACTTTGAAAATCAAAGAGGATGATGTTAACAAAAGACTAAATGAATTACAGTCACAAGAAAAGGTAACCCAGTGATTATTGACTGCCTTTTATTTTATCCCCATTTCAGATTTATTATAAGTTGATGGTTAAATAAAACTACCTGTGTTGTTTAATTCCTATTCAATTGCAGGATTTTGATTCAAAGCGCAGGACATTGGAAGAAAGGGAGAAACTATTAGCTGAGAGGGAAGAAAAAGCTAGTGCGAGAGAAAAAGTAAGTGTAATAGACTAATAGGCTATGTTTTCTTCATTTTGGCCATTATCAATAAATTAATACACTTGATGTCACTGTTTACATTGGTGTTATGTGCTTTGTTCTAGTCTAAGTTAGTAGGTACCCTGTGGTAAAGTTGATTGCATATTAAATATGTAGCTTTGATAGTTTTCTTCTCCAGGCTTTCTGTAATCTTATGTGATGTAGATTTTTCTCATATAATTTTTTTTTATATAAAGAGTTTCTTATCAACTTACAGTTCTTTCTTTATTTGTTTTAATGTGCAATGCCACTTTCCAACCTAGTTAGGTCCAATTTGGCTATGTTGGCCACTATCCTGGGTTCTCCTTAGCACTTTCCAGCCGCCGTGCTTTTCGTACAGATGTCAGACTATGCTCTTCTTTATAGCTTGTGAGCTACAAATGTTCATGTTCTAAGCATCAATGTTCAGAATATTTTGGATGCATTATGTTATGTGTACTTCCTTACATACATTTTCTTCAGTGATCTGATCTCGTCAACCAATTCTGTTTCAGGTGGGGCTTCAGAAGCTTCTCGAGGATCATAAAGCGAAGCTTGAATCCAAAAGACGAGATTTTGAATTAGAACTGGAGAGAGAGAGGAAATCCTTAGATGAAAAGTTGAAACAGAAAGAAGCTGATTTGGTGCAGAGGGAAAAAGATGTCAGGTCTTGGGAGGATAAACTTTCTAAAAGTGAGCAAGCATTGAATGAAAGCAAGAAAAAGTTGGAAGAATGGCAGAATGATCTTGATACCAAATCGAAAGCTCTGAAGACGTGGGAGGAATCACTGAAAAATAACGAGAAAAAGTTATTGGAAGAAAAACTGCAAATGGACCATGAAAGAAAACAGCTTGAGATGTACAAATCGGATCTTGAAAGTCTGAAAGCCACAATAGAAGCTGAAAAGGATAAAATATTAGAAGAGCAAAGCAATTTGAAAGTTACAGAGGAAGAGAGACGGGAGCATAGCACGCTGACAGCACAACTGAAGAAGGAGATAGATGAATACAGAATGCGAAGCAACTCTCTTTCTGATGAAACTGATGATTTGAGGAAGCAGCGGCAGAAATTTGAAGAAGAATGGGAGCAACTTGATGAAAAAAGAGCTCGCCTTGAAGAGGAGGCCAAGAAGCTCAATAATGAAAGGATGACTCTAGACAGGTGGCGTGACAATGAAGAAAAGAGGTTAAAGAATACAGCGGATGAAATGGACGTAAAATACAAGGAGCAGCGGGAGAATCTTGCACTCAAGGAAAAAGCTTTGATGGATGATATACAACACCAGCGCATGGAGATTGAGGAATTGCTGAACAGAGAGCGTGCTGATCTTCAGCGTAATTTGCAGCTCCAGCGACATGAACTGGAGATGGAGATGGAGAAGAAACAAGCAAATAAAGAGAGGGAGCTGGAAGAGAAGGAGAATGAGTTAAATAAGAAAGTGGATTTTGTAGAAAATAAACTAAGGCATGCAATTGATTTGAATGAGTCCAAGATTCAGAAGATAATATTGGAGAAACAACAGCTGCAGAGGGAAAGAGAAGTTTTAGTGGAGAACAGGCAAAAACTGGAAACCGACAAGGCGGATATTAGAAAAGACATCGATAGTCTTCATGCGCTCAGCAAGAGTCTGAAAGTTCGTCGAGAAGCATACAACAGGGACAGGAATAACCTCATTGATATGTTTGAAAAGTACAAGGTGTGCAAAAGCTGTGGGGTTTCTATTTTCGAGGGCTTAGATACTCTAGCTCTTAAAGACAGCTCTGATATCGAGTACCCAAGTTTGGCTGTTGAGGGAGATGATTGTTCCCCGAACACTGATGCCTTAGCTCAAGACACAGGAACACTTGTTAATTCAGGTGGTCATTTATCATTGTTGCAGAAGTGTTCGAGGCTTTTCAAGTTTTCTCCTAGGAAAAAGGCTGAGCAGTCATCAGAACAGCAAGCGGAGAAAAACATACCTTTTGGTTCAAGACTAGAGGAAGCATCACAGAGTGATGAAGATTATGAACCAACCCCTGTCTATCAGGTAGCAAATGATTCTTTTGATGCTGAGGATCTCCCATCTGACAGTGGAGTAAGGGAGAATGAAGAATCTGAAAGGCATGATATAACAGATGATGTCCGGATGGAGTCTTCTGTTGGAGTAGCAGATAATTATATAGATATTCATGGAACTCAGTCATTTGATGGCACCAATGACATGGCAGTTGACACAACAATTGCCTCTGTTGACCAAAATGGAAAGGACTCTGCAGCCCCCCCTGAAGTAGATTTTCAGCCTGAAACATCGAAGGAAGGACGGCGCCAACAAAACAGGAAGGGTAGAACAAGAGGTGGTGTGAAAAGGACACGATCTGTTCGTGCAGCAGTTGAAGATGCTAAAGGAATACTCGGTGAGAATTTTGGGGAAAAGCATGATGGTCAGGGTGATTCAGTTGCTGTGGGTGGTACACGGAAACGGCGCTTTGCTGGAGCCACGATTAGTGAGCAACATGAAGAAGACAGTGAAGCACATTCTGAAAGTGTTTCACTTGGAGGGCAGCGTCGCAAGAGGCGGCAAACAGCTGGCACAGTGACGCAAGCCCCAGGAGAAAAGCGATACAATCTCAGGCGCACTACAGTGTAAGTTTCTGTATTTGTCTCTTGTTCATATGTACTCTGGGTTCTCTTCTTGTCTGTGTAATGAACTGTGGAGTAAATCAATATTTTTCCTTTGTATTGTGGAAAAGTGCCAATGCGGCAGCGGCAGCTCAAACCGACAAAAAGAAAGGTGCGAAGACAGGGAGTAAGCAGACGGTAGAAGCTACTGCTGATGACACAGAAGGAATCTCAAAGCCTGAGGAACCTGCTGGTGGGAGCAAGTGGGCCTCCGAATCAGCTGATGGTGCATCCCAGTTGCAAGAGTTCTCCCAGGTAAGGAAGACCCCCTTCTGCTTTCTAGGCTATCGTGTATATCAATGATGTAATACTAGATGCCTTCTATTTCCTTCTTTGAAAGCCTTTCATTATCTTGGATGCGTGTTTTTTTTGGGTTGTGTGCATGCCCTTTTTTGGGGGGTGGGTGGGGGTGGAGGGGGTGTCGTGTGCGGCACATATCCAGGACAAGAGCTAACTGCAATCTTGCCTACATGTTAGGCCGAAGCTGGTGATGCCCATGCTCCTGCAGAGGGCACCGGCGAGGAGGATGGTGATATTGTGGACGGTAAAGATGCATTGCCAGATGCGATGCCTATGACACCATCTGGAAGTGAGCTTGGGGCTGAACAGGATGATGAGGATGGCGACGATTCGGAGAGGCGGAACCAATCAATTGGGAAAAAGCTATGGTCTTTCTTCACTACATGACAAGTGTAGAGGCTGCTGAATAGGTTGTTTCTAGCGTTTCTGTTTTCAATTCATGATATGCCATTCTTGGAACTTTAGAGTGTGTGCTTGGTGATGATGTGCTAGTAGGTTTTCCACTTAAATTATCTCCTCTCATGTAATTGAACTATATTTGTAGTAGACATAGCTTGATGGCGCTCACAGAAGTAGCTGATGAGATGTACAACCGGCAGTGATGCCTGTTAACAGTCCGAGTTGAGGTTTGTAATTGTTGTTCCTTATTCCAGGTTCAGATTACTTGGTTGACCTTACAATGTATTGTGGCATTTGTCAACGCGGGAAACATTTTCCTGTTCTGAATGTCCTGCATGCCTATGTGTTTCTACCACTTGCGTTTTAAGAGTTCCATCGTGGATTTTTTTTTGAGATAACAACCGAGAAAGCACACAACGCTCACCCTGCACCACATGGCACGTGTATGTGCACACGCTTGTCCCCTACTACACATACCAGGACACCAGCGAAGATGGCCGGATAAATTTTGGATTTATTTAGTTGCTTATGGAGTGTGGGCATATGTTTTTTAGATTTATTTAGTTGCTTATGAAATGTGGGCGTATGGTTTTTTCACTTAAACGTACGTACACAGGGGGTGTGAGATGAGGTGCATCAAATTCGATCTCCCGAGCGAAGCAGGGGCGTACCACCGCGCGGTCGACTCAATAAAGGAAAATGATGGCAGCATCAAATTCACATTTGATTTGGGCCCTGGGTTGGATTGGAGACTTGTGCTTCCGTGCATTTGCCGGCCCTTCAGGTTCACGCGGCTAAGGAACTCCCGTGCTGGTACCTTTGCCTTCGTCACTACGGCATGGCCAATCTACATTTTTTTAGACCCAGCTAATATGTATTTTCGTTTCGATTCGTTTCCGGTGGTTGCACATGTGTTTACTTTTACTTTCTGTTGGCACCTGTGTGTTACTATTGGCGCATAGCAGCACAAATCCATTGGAACTTGTTACATCGCCTTTCAATATAGTGGCCAGTAAGAATGAGTCCAGGAATCGTGAGCCATGAGTTTTCCTTCCGTTGTACTACTACAACCAAGCCGCTTGAGTACTTTCTCCCTTTCAAAAAGAAAAAAACACACAAGCCGATTGAGTACTTTCTCCCTTTCGCTATATTTGTTTATCGTATATTGTGCATATAGATCAAAGAAGTTAAATATAAGAAATAGTTAATAAGAAATAACTATACAAACTTGTATTAAACGATATAACACAATCAGTTAACCTCTTACAAAACATTTAAGTAAGGATGTGAGTGAAAAAATTATAATAACTATACTCTAAATTCTCTCGATATATAAATATATTAAAACAAATACTCCAAGGCTATGGATAAATGAGATTTTTTTCGACTTATGGTATGTTTTATAGGTTGTAGTACGGAGTAACCGAAACTCACAAACGGTTTTGATCGATATAAATGAAGTCCCTACAGTGTGTACTACAATCAATTTATAGACTCTATCTTAAAAAATATTTCGTTTAAAAGTTATTTACTATAAAAAAATAAAAAATAATTTTTAGAGACCCTTACAGTGAAACGAAGAAAATATGTTACAAAATAAATGCAAAGTCACTTTCACCGATCAAAACTTAACAGTCGAGTCTCAACTCCCGTTCTCCTCGTATATCCAATTATCCAGCCTAAAATAACTTGGGTTATTCTTACGCCATAGCTTAGCCGGAGGCAGCAAGAGGGCAGGCGGGAGACGGTCGGGCTGCGCAAGGCAACAGCAAGGCCACTATAAAGAATCGATCCATTATTACGAATGACCAACGAAACTAGGTCGGAAACCGATTCTAACCACCTCGTCGATGCGTGGGGAAATAGCAGCACCAGCAGCAGCCGAGGCGGGGTCCCCGCGCTCGCCGGACCTCCACGACCTCTCCGACGACTCCGACTACGCCGCCGCCGCCTCCAACCACACGGTACGCGCCCGCTCCGCGCGTCCATCCTCCGATGCTTCCTTTGCTTGTTCCCCAGCTCGATTTGGGGGGCAGCGCGAACCAACTCTTCGATTAGGTCGCTGGATTTCGTTTTGGGGTGGATTCGGGGTTGCTTTACCCCCTCCTGTTGTTTCGGCATCAGATACTTTCTGTTGTTGTTTTCGGAAGCGCTCCTGTTCCATGCGTAATCGATTCGGCAGCCGTTGCTCTCTCTCTCTCTCTCTCTCTCTCTCTCTCTCTCTCTCTCTCTCTCTCTCTCTCTCTCTCTCTCTCGCGTATTGGAGTGGCTAGGGCTTGAAACATTACTGGATATTGGTTGGGTTCGTTGGGGTGTGCATGTTACGGCGATGGATACAGCCGTCTATGTTTCCCCTTTGGATTGAACAGATGCTATTTGTTACGTGATCGAAGGCGATGCGGGGCGATTTGGCGGACAGAGGGTCGAGCGAGACGGCCAGAGTGGACGTGGTGTACGAGAAGGAGCGCGTGACGATTCACCCGACGCAGTATGGCTCCGGCCGGATCAGCGGGAAGCTGCGCCTCTACTTGCAGCAGGGCTCCTTGTTCCTGGTGAGGTTAATCCATATGACCATATCTGATATCTACATGAGTGGTTGGCTGTTCATACATATATGGTAGGACTAGAACATGTTATAGAACTCATATAGTAAGCAAATTGTCACCATACAACTGCTAGGGTGGCCAGTGGGCAATGGCGTTACTACATGGACTACATGTTGGTTGGCTTATACTATGTATGTTTGCTTATTATCTGCGCTAATGATCCATAGTATGTTACTATTTCTGCTTGCTGTTTCCATTCTATATTTTCTGTTGTATATGTGATATTAGACTTGGCAAAATGAAAAATTGAAAATCAAGATAATTATTGCTAGACTGCTAGTTGTTACCTGAATATAGCTTTGTTGGTGATGTGTGCTACTCCCAAGTCGCTTAATTTTTCTTCTACTTTTGCTTATGTCTCGTTCAATCTGTGTGACAGAGTTGGGAGCCAAATGTGGGAGTTGACTCTTTCTCAACCAGTTCAGCCACCGTGGAAATAGAAAAATGTAGGAAAATATAGTTTGTTTCTTTAGTTATAATGATATCTGGAAATTGAAGCATGGCAGTGATGATGCTTGACTCTTTCTTACCTACCTTATTATTCTATGCAGATAGAAATCTGTACACTATTAAGGCCTTGCCTTTAAGTGATGTACGCTTCATCCGTAGGCACACCCCGACATTTGGATTGGAGTACATAATCATTGTTCTGTCATCAGGTGAAATGTTCTTCTAGTTGTTTGTTTTCTCTTGTAGTTAGTATGAAACTCCACATTATTTGTATATCAGATTAGCTTTCAGGTACTATCTTGTTTATGCATAGCATTTATGTTTCTGCCAGCTAGATAAAATCATTGAATAAACGTACTAACATAAAATTGGAAAAAAACTGGGATCACTTTTATTTGTCTAATCTCTTAACTTTTGCAGGCCTGGCTTTTCCTCCATTCTATTTCTACAATGGTGGAATTCGTGAATTGTTTGCAACACTAAAACATCATGTCTTCATTATCAGGTTTCCTTTTTTTGCTCAATGGTTTGGAATACTTAATCTTGTTGTTTCATTGTTTTGTTTATTAATGCCTAAATTGCTCGTCCTAAGAAACAGAAAAGAAAGTTGTTTGGACTAAAATTAACTGAGAATGTCTTTATGGGCAAATCGTCCATACTATAAGGCTGAGTATATGCATAACTACAATTTCTCAATGGATGTTTTGTTTTCCTTCAATTGGATAGGATAATATCTTGATACCATATGAACCTACATTCAAGGAGATAATTTAGCTGTTGACTTTGCAACCTATCTAGGAGAGTTTAATTGCGAATCTTTAGCATCAACTCAGCCTATTGAATAGTAATTAGGTTGTAAAAAATTAAAGCTTCCAACTACCACAATCAAAATCGCAAATGCAAAGACTGTTTTAACTTCTTCATGCAATGTTTGTGGAAGAATTTTTTTTCCTGCATATGTGATTCAAATGTTCTCTCCTCTGTTTCAAGGTCGGATGACGATCCTAATGTATTTCTTGTCAACGACTTTCAAGATCCTCTTCAGGTGTGTTATCCTATTGTAGTTTCTTGTACCCAACAAACCATTCTCAACTGATATTTTGGAGTTTTGTTCTTCTGCTGGTAGTTTACTCTATAGTACTAAAAAAAGACCACTGTGCTCTTGATAGGAAGTTTTGTACTGTCTTTGCTTTCTTCCACTGCAGCCACCTTTTGAATTTGTTAAGCTTGGAGTCCAGTCTTTCAGTTAAGGTTTACATTGGTTAAAATACCGTGCACCTTAATCCTTGATCCATTTCTTTGGATGCCTTGTAGAAAAGCCTGTCTTCTCTGGAGCTTCCAGGGGTTGCTTCTGTGGCAAATGTCATGTCAAGACAGAATACACTCAGTTTCACTGGTTCAGTTGGTGAAGACAGACATGGGAATGATGCCAAACATGGGGCGTCTTCTAGCATGTCCGAATATGGTTCAAAGCAAAAGCACAAATCAAACGATCCAGGTCGTGATCTTTCGATTCAAGTTTTGGAGAAATTCTCATTGGTTACAAAATTTGCCCGAGATACCACATCAAGCCTCTTTAGGGAAAACCACAGTAGTGGTGCTCATCCTTATGGATGGCAACAACATGAACATGTTTTGGACAATAGAGCAAGTGATAAGTACAAAGATCAGCAAATAACACCAGACAAGGCTTCTCTGCCCTCAGATTCGATAGAGGTAACATATCTTGCATGAGATTTGTCTTTGTATTCATTCAAGCACTACAAATTGTGGCATTAAAGTACTAGTTTTTTAAGCAGTTACTTACCAGTTGTGTACACAAACCTCTTTATTTTATGGTGATATTTAATTCAAATTTTGCACTAATTTTACATCAGCAGTTAGGATCACCAGTTTTGTCTTCTAGCCTCAGATGCTGTTCAAAGCTTTAGCCTGCTTAACCTTCCATGATTATAAACTGTGCATACTGCATTTTGTGTAACACAAGTTTACCTACTCTTTTGGCAGTCTGATCATGTACCTCTAGTGTGGGGAAAACAAAGAGAACGCCCATTAAGTGTTGAAGAGGTACCAATTCCCCGATGGCCCGATGTCTGATATATTTTATCGAGCACTTTATTTCACCATCTATATGTTTCCTTAGTCGAATTGACTGATCATGCTTAAAGTCCATGGTGTAGTTATTCTGCTAACATAGCAATCATGTTGTCACTTGTCAGTTGTCAGTACCATTTTCTCTCTCTGAAATCTTCTTTTGTTTGTTGGAAATATCTTTGGACAGTGGAGAGCTTTCTTAGATCCTGAAGGTAGAGTTATGGATTCGAAGGCACTGAGGAAAAAAGTTTTCTATGGGGGAGTTGATCATGTTCTGAGAAAAGAGGTTTTTATACATAACCACTGATTTGCTATAATCACTCAGCAAGGCATTCTTGTACATATATTCTTATATTGAACATGTAGGTCTGGAAATTCTTGTTGGGGTGTAATGAATATGATTCAACATATGCTGAGAGGGACTACCTTGCTGCCATAAAACGAGAAGAATATGAAGCCATAAAATCCCAGTGGAAGGTTAGTCAAGGTTTATAAGTTCACTGCTCTTCACTTCAGTGTGCGTGAGGCTGTTTTTTCCTGCATATGTTTTTTCCCGCATAAGTTATTAATGCTGGCCAGGACATATTCACTTGCACTACATTTTTGGTATTATATGATTTAGTTTTTATCATATCGTTTTGTTTTAACTCTGAATGGACTTTCCGTAAGAAAATGAAAACTAAGTCATGTATTTTTGGGGTTGGGCATCAATGATCACATTGCATTTCCTTGGGTCATTTGTGTTAATTTTGGTAGAGAAGAGAGGAATTGCGGGCTAAATTGTTACTTGTATTGCAAGAGGCCAAAGGTTGGTATATATAGAGTACAAGGACTAAACCCTAAGACTAGACTACAATACCACAATTACCCCTAACACTTACATGACTATTACATTTCTACCCTTGACACATTATACTACTACCTTAACAATTTGAATTTTTTTGATCAGCAGATAGGTGTTTTTGGACACATTGTTACTGCCCATAATGTAGAGTTTGAGTTTCCAGAGACTGTCAGTAGGTTTTGTTTTGGCAAGTGTTTTGTGAAATAGATCTACTATATGTGATAACTTAATGGCAAGTTACAGAGTTGACAGTTCTGACTTCTGAGGAAGATAAAACACACAGTGCTGACTTCTGAGGAAGACTAAACACGTAGTGCTCACTTAGGCTGGTGGCAGCCCCCCATCTGCAAGGCATTTCTGGTTTTGATAGGAGTGAGAAAATGGTTGGATGTTACTGTTATGAACGCGGCGGATAGGGCAAAAGGCGAAACAGAGGACGGGGATTTCGTAGGGAAGCCGGCAACCAAACGTTGCTCTGCTTAATCTCAATAGCATGCGGTAGCCCTCTTATATAGATGGGCTCCCCCTAACAGATCAAATCTAATTCCAATCCTATCTCTAATAATATGGAAACTCATATCTCTAATTATATCTCTAACATAAGGAAACTAATCTCTAACTCAAATAGAAACCAATCTCTAATAATAAACCGACTAGGCCTTGGGTCCATCTCTATGACATTACACCCTTCCCGGACATGCAGCTCGTACTCGAGCTGCTAGGTGGCGGTCAATGGAAGGCCTTCGACGCCGATGTAGAAGACGAACGGTGGCGAGTTGCTGCAGCGGATGGAGACGACTGACCTGATCCAAGCGGAGCTTCTTTTATAATGCCTGCAAAATAAACTTTTTTTTTGAATTTTGATTTTTTTTGATTTTTTGTTGTTGTTTTTGTTGTTTTTTTGGCCTATCTACTCAATCGGTCGGTTCAAAACCGACCGAGACCACCAGGCCACACCACCTCCCACGCGGCTCAGTCGGTGGCGACGGAAGGAGCGGCGGCTCCGGGCGACCCGCGGCGGTCAGCGGCGACGGTTCCGGCGACCCACGGCGGCCGGCGGCGGCGAGAGCGGCGGCCCGTGCGGACCGGATCCGGGCGGCGGAGCGGCCGGCGGAGCGGGCGACTGCGGCAGCGGCACGGGCGGAGGCGGGCCGGCGGCGGCGCGGACGGCCGAAGATGACCCGGGCGGCGGCGACGGCTTAGTGGCGTTCGCGCGGATCGATGGAGCCGAGTGGTGGCGACCGGCGGAAGCTGAAGCCGGACGACTCCGGCGGATCCGGTGGCACCTGCGACGGCTCCGGCTCTCAGAGGCGGCGGTGGCGGAGCTTCCTCGGTCGGCATCGGCCGATTCAAGGCACGGCCACGGAGACGGTGGCGCAGGAAGCGATGACGACGGCAGCGACCTGCGTAGATCCGGCAGCGGATGGCGTCCGGCGATCGATGACGGCGGCGCCGACGGCTACGCGCGTGGACCCGGGCGGCGATGGCGAACCGGGAGCGGAAGCGGCGCGCGACGCTGACGGAGAGGAGTCGGCGGAGAAGATGCTGCGGAACCCGAGCGGTGACGGCGACGGGGGCTACGACCGACGGCCAGGGCCGGCGGCGACAAAAGAAACCGGAGCGTCCTTGTCGGCGCAGGACGCAGGACGAGCGCCGCAGATGGGGAAGACGCTGTGGGAGCAGCGCGTCGTGGGATGGCGGTGCTTCTGGTGAGATGTTGTTTCCATTGGCAGCGGTGGTGCAGAGCAGATGCGGATGAGGCACCGGAGGAAGTTGTGATTCTTGTTTTTGTTGTTGTGAATCTGATGTTGGATGATCAGGCTGGTACTTTGTCTCTTGTTTCTCCTCCTCCCGCTCCTTCAAGATCTTCTCTAATAAAGCATGCAGGTTGAGGAAGGCTTCCCCCAACCCTTTGCTGAGGTTGCCGCTGGCCATCTTCTCAGCGCTAGCTTTCATTATGGCCAATGACTCGGCAATAGGAGGAATCGCAGAACCCATGGTAGCAGAAGTCGTGGGAAGGGATCGACGGCTCTGATACCAAATTGTTATGAACGCGGCGGATAGGGCAAAAGGCAAAACCGAGGACGGGGATTTCGTAGGGAAGCCGGCAACCAAACGTTGCTATGCTTAATCTCAATAGCATGCGGTAGCCCTCTTATATAGATGGGCTCCCCCTAACAGATCAAATCTAATTCCAATCCTATCTCTAATAATATGGAAACTCATATCTCTAATTATATCTCTAACATAAGGAAACTAATCTCTAACTCAAATAGAAACCAATCTTTAATAATAAACCGACTAGGCCTTGGGTCCATCTCTATGACAGTTACCCTTTGGGCTAAGTTGCTGTCTGTGATATTCTCCATTTGCTGGTTCTTTAAAAGCATATTCCGGTTTGCATTATTAGCACTCCACTAAAAGTATTGCTTGTTACTTTCAGCTCCTTTGGTTTTAACTTTTTGTCATAACAACGCTTTCACATTAGGACATACATCACTCTTTATTTTACATAAGTAATGATGATTCTGCTTATACCATGTGCAGAGTATCTCAGCCACACAAGCTAAAAGGTTCACCAAGTTTAGGGAAAGAAAAGGGCTTATTGACAAAGATGTGGTATGAGTATGACTAACAGAATAAGTTTCCCCCTTTCCTTTCTACTGACCACTTCCTGTTTGTAATTCTTTATTATACCATTTTAGCTTACATGTTGATGCTGTAATTTTCCCTATTAAGGTGAGAACAGATAGATCCGTTCCCTACTACGAAGGAGATGACAATCAAAATGTTGTAGTTCTACGTGACATCCTGTTGACGTATTCCTTCTATAATTTTGACCTCGGTTATTGTCAGGTAAGTGTGCGTCCTACATATTGCCCTGCATCTGCAATCCCTCAACATCATGTAATGATTAAAGCCGCCTGTCATTTAAGTGAAAAACACAGTGTCCACTTGCTGGTTTCTACTATTTATCATGCTTGAAGATATGCCCATATGCTCATTCTCATGCTTGTTTAAGAAAGTGCATCACAGACCCTTACTGAATTATTAAGGTCCTGACAGATATTCATTCGTTTAGATTCTTCTAGTTTTAGATCTATCACTAGTATTAAAAGAGTTAGACATGCTATCCTACAAGATGTTCACACCTACAAGCGTGGAATTTCCTTGGACAGTTGTCTATATCTCTGCTGTGTTGACTCATGCGGCAGGTTCACATCGGTAGATAGGCTGTTTGGTAGTTTTTTTTGGGGGGGGGGGGACTGTTCTGTTATTAACTTGTTATTCATACAATTTTGTTGACTGATCATTTGGGATGCAGAAGTTGAACACTAATGCTTACATAGATTTATCTTTTTTTAATGGCGTCCACACTTTTTTGGCCTACTGTCTTGTTGGAACTGTACTACAATATATGGTGTTCCGTCTTCCAGGGAATGAGTGATTTTTTGGCACCTATACTTTTTGTCATGGAAGATGAATCCGAATCATTTTGGTGCTTTGCTTCTTTGATGGAACGACTAGGAGCCAATTTTAATCGCGATCAGAACGGCATGCATGCTCAACTACTTGCATTATCCAAGGTATGTCTGGACTCTCCATTCATCACACTAAGTGCTGAGCAATTAAGCAGTATCATATTGCTCTTTTTCCACTTCTGTTGTTATGTGGTAGATATTGCAGTTAGGAGTCCATATTAGTACTCATGGAATTTTGTTTAGTTGGCATATCTAGTGCAAATCATGCAAAACAACTTTTCTTTAGGCATATCTATTAATTTTTTTTTTATTCTTATATGGTCACCTCAGTTCCTTTTCCTTTGATTTTGAGCATTGATATTATGACAAAAACAATTGTATAGCTTCATACAAGATTTGTTGTTAAAATGCCAAGGAGCTCTATATCCTTTGAAGGCTTTAAAGCTCTTAAACATTGTAAGATGTTGTATTATAAAACTCTCTTTATTAATTTTCATAACTATTAATCAATCCCATATTCCCATTGTATTGTCTTCAAATCCCTACCATGTTATGATTATTCAGTCACTGTCTTTGATGCATGCCATTCAGCTTAGTGCTCACAGTAACTAGTTTTTATCAATATATTAAATTTTAATTTTTATGAATACAATACTAATTTTGTGTGAATTTTTCTGTGTGCCTCATAGCTTGTGGAGCTTCTTGATCCTCCGTTGCACAACTATTTTAGGCAGAACGACTGCTTAAACTATTTCTTCTGTTTTCGCTGGGTCCTTATACAATTCAAAAGGTAATATTTTCCTTTTTCTCCTTTTAAGCTGTACATGTTTTGCATCTTACGCACTTGAATTTCTTTGAGGTGCCATTTGTTATACATCTGTCACACATCGGTTTAGCTTCCATCTTTAACTTTTAGCACTATGTTCTAGGTTCTCTGAGCTGCTTATGTTGTATATAATTAATTAATTCAACTGAAATCCCGATAATGAATTAATGAAGTTTTTTCCGTAGCTTAAATCTTTGGCTACTGAGGAAATCTAAAGTCTTTCAAAGTTTGTCCAGAAAATGAAGCCATATCTTGCTTCTAAAGAGTAAGAAGGCCAAATTTCGCCAAAGATTAATTGTCAATGCTTCATACCATCTGGGATGACTGTACTACAGTACCTCTGTCACTTGCTACTTATATCTGGTAAAGCTTTATTGGTTGGTATGGCTAGTAGCTCAGTACCTTCCTCTTGCGTTGCTAAGCTCCCAATGGCCATCAATCATCATGTTAGTTAATTTCAGAGTTTTGAAGCTAACTTATTTACGAAAAACTTCCTAGGTTTTGCTGGTGCTCAACAGCGAGCTTTTGACTAGGCCTAGCTGAGTTCAGACCTAGCAAGCTTTTTACTGTACCTAATTTTTGTTTAGTTACCACTGGTCCCCGGTAACTGATTTGTATGCAGATGGTTTCTGTAACGTGAACTGTTTTCTATTAACAGTTTCCTGTTTTTAAAAAATATTTTTGGCCGACTCAAAAAAAATATTTTGGGTTGACAAAGATGAATCCTAGAAGATTTCAATGTATTCAGTGAACTCCCAAGCAATATAGCAGTCACCCGCTCTTTTCTAAATTCTAAGCCGCCCCAATTTCTTATGGATTGCAGGGAGTTCAGTTTTGATCAGATCATGGTCTTGTGGGAAGTTTTGTGGACCCATTATTTGTCAGAACACTTCCACCTGTACTTGTGCGTGGCAATCTTGAAAAGGTACCGCAAGAGGATAATTGGGGAGCAAATGGATTTCGACACCCTTCTCAAGTTCATCAATGAGCTCAGTTGTCAGATCAATCTTGACCGTGCTCTTCAGGATGCCGAGGCATTATGTACTGTTGCAGGCGATAATGGAGCTGCTTGCATTCCGCCTGGAACCCCGCCTTCTATGCCCATCGAGACCGACGGCGGTCTGTACGTACAACAAGATGAGGTCTTGTGAGATATCAGCGGTCATCTTACAGAATATTTGCATAGAAAGCATTACATTGGTTTCCCGTTCTGTGCTTGGTCCGTCGATATATCATAAATGTGATCAGTTGCAAGTTTATACATGTGGAAGAATTATGAAATCTTACTGTTGTATATGTGTACCTTAACCCTCGATGAACCTATAGTTGACACCACTGCTTTTGCTTAATGGAAATGGATTCTCTTAGAGGCCTTGTTTTGCCTCACTGCCTGTTTCTTAACTCTTGATGAACCTATATTTGACACCACTGCTTTTGCCTAACCCTTCTCTGGTGATCGGCAGGCTTGATACGCCTATCCATATGTTCCGCTTACGGTGCCTTTCTATTACTTTCCACTGTTTACTAGCGCTATAAGCCTTCAGACTATTTCAGATGAAGTTAAGGTGAAAGTAACTTCTGTAGTATTTTGGGAGTTTGAAACTTTGAATCTAGCCAATCTGCAAGCTGATGAACAGTAGGAATATACTTGGATTTATATGAAAGGCCAGTAGTGTTGTCAAAGGGTCATTAGTTTGAATATAGCCTGGACAACGACGTGATGGCATCAGGTTAGAGTTTTCCTTTCACTAGCATAAGCACAAAATAAATTAATCGAGAAAGGCGGCTAAAAAAAACATTGCAATGATGCACGACCCTATTGGGAAACATCACAATTCGCACATTTTGAAGATTGGGATGGCACGTAGGCGTACCCAGATTGTGCTTTTGCATTAGTATGTCTCTCTTTCTATCTTTGATAAGAACAAAATGTGGGTAAATATTTGCACAAAGTCTGTTCATAAGAGTGTGGAGCGTGCCAGATGCCCAGATGCAGCTACCGGTCGCACCTAGTAAAATTTTGTTTCAAGCTGACCCTTTTGCCCCAATAACGAAGAAAGGTCACACACACACAGACACACACACACACACGTTGCTACTAACCAATACTCCGTTACGCGAATGAAATTGCCACCGAAACTCGTGAGTCAATACTAGGCCCATAAGAGAGCTGAGCGTAGGTCGATCGAGAGAGTGGCCGTCGTCACCTCTCTGCCTGAATTCGAATTCTAGGATTCACCGAGGGCTCACTCCTCTCTTTAGCTCCTGCTCATGTCGGTTTGAATTTCTAGCTTCTAGTTTATTTTTCACTATTTCTAATTTTTGGCTTTTTTGAGTTTTTTTTACCTGTCTTTTTTTCTCATATTCATTTGCATTATTTGTAATTGATTAACCTGTTTTTTGTATTTTTAAAATTTTTAAATTTAATTATGTTAAATAAGCCACCATCAGTTACAGTATAATTTTAACCAGTTATAATATAGTTTCAATTATAAATCACTTTTTTTTAACCGAAATGAGTAGGACATATTAGTGGATGCGAGAGCTCCCGGTCTACTTTTTGTTATAAAAAAAACTAGGCCCATGACCACGAGGCCACGGCCACGAGCGATACGTGGCCTTTTGGAACAAAGTGGAATCTTAGGCTGGATCTCTTGGTCTGTCCATGGGACTACACTGTAACTATCTATCCATTCATGAGCCCCCAACAAGCAATCAAGCATACGCAGTGCCCGACAAGATTACATCCCTTGGGCCCACAAAACATTCTTTCTTCTCTAGTCATGGTAAATGAGGAGGAAATCAATCAACCTTCCGGGATGCCTCTTGTGCAAGGTCCTCTTTTCCTTTCTTGAAAAATGGGGAAACTTACTTTGTTTCATCTAAACTTTGCTGATAACAATGGCAATTAGAAAAGCGACGAAACGACAAGATCTCATCCGTGCCTGCCTCTTGTTCACCCTTTGTATTTGCTGTCGTCGTCGTCGTCGTCCGGTGAACCATGCCTATCTTCTTTTTTTCCTTGTCGCCGTCGTCAGATGAGCTGAAATGCAGAGTTCGTTCAGAGAATAAAGTACTGCAAAGTGCTGAATGTGTTGCAATGTCGACGCACCATGCGGTTCAGAAAATAGTACTGCTAGCAATGGCGAATTAGATGTTTGCTGGTGAGCTTCCAGCTCGGAAGACAACTAGCTGATTTTATCAAGTAGTATTAAAACTGTGGATAAGAGAGAAAGCTGCACATTCCAAGGCAGTCCTTAATCTGAGGTCTAAGGTGCCGTGCAATCGTGCACAAGCTCGTAACTGAATCATACTTTACTTTCTGAAGGACCAGAATGGCATATACTGCTTTACTAGTAGTCTAGTACAACTTGCACTGAAATGCACTATTTATTACCATGCATCTTTTGGCCTACGTATCCTGAATGCCTTTTTTTTGGGGGGGGGGGGGGGGGCGCCAGCCGTTCCTTCAAGAACCAAATTAGTGTGGCCAAGTTAGTCGTATATAGTGCTTACATGCAGATGATGATTTGTTGATTTAATACAACTGGACATTGAAAAGGAGTTCTTTTTCCCCTTTTTACGACATAATGGTGGCTTACCTTCAAAAAACAACATAATGGTAGCTCCACACAAGGAATGTGGAAGAGATTAGGACACAGTGAACGGTGACGAAAGAGATCATGAATGAAACTGGGTGCGAATAATGGAATGTTGTCACCTCTGTATGTGGAATCTTGGGGCAAGATTGGACGGCGGGCTATAATGTCCTTGCATGTGCAGATTTCCACTTCTGAAAGAGCTCGAGGTCGCGCGATTAATTAGTGGCTAGCGCCACTAGCTTAGTAGCACTTTGTCTCCGAGTTGCGAGTAGGCTGCGACGCGAGGCCTACCCTGATGACATACATGGTGATTTAGAGGTTCCAACGCTAAAACGGTCGGCCATCATAGTATGTTGTGATCTCTGAATTCTGAAGTATCATCATACATCCGTTCATTTGTTGACGTAGATCGTTTCATACAATCATACGTCGTACAGCCTTTTCTTCACTAGAAAAGAAAAACATATTAAGCCATCAAGGCCTGGATGCATGCTTGCACTTATTCAATTCGAATTACTAGCTGCCGCCGTTTGCATACTCGGCAGATCATCCACTTGAAAAAACAACCGCCCAGACCATACGCTCTAGCAAAAAAACACAATTTCAACAGTGCAATCAGCCGCTCAGCCATGGATCGGCCTGTTTAGAGATGGCAATTCCCCGTGAAGGTGGCCCCGCGGAAAATATTCCCATAAAGAGCAGGGTGAAAACAGGGTCATCCTCCCCCACAGGGCCCATTAGGACTTGATAAAAATAAAAATAAATTTTTTATATTAAAAAATTATACTCTTTTGTTGTATATTTAGACTAAAATTTAAATTTATACGTTAGAATATATCTTTTTAACTTATATTTTTTTAAAAAAATATGCTTAAGTAACTACAAATTAATAAATAAAGTCTAAATAACATTTTTAAAAATTAAATTTAGTTTTTTTAACCAGAGATCTGACCCTACGGAGACCGAGGACAGGAGGCCATCTTCCCTCGAGAAGCTTAGCGGGGCCACAGAGGCTTCCCCGCAACCCCTGTCCCGTTCCCTACCCCTGTCCATCCATCCATCCCCAGCTCATCAGCGCCCCACTCCATTTTTTTCCCTCTCAAGCACGACAC
Organism: Dendrocalamus latiflorus; assembly: GCA_017311315.1. Classification (NCBI taxonomy): domain Eukaryota; kingdom Viridiplantae; phylum Streptophyta; class Magnoliopsida; order Poales; family Poaceae; genus Dendrocalamus; species Dendrocalamus latiflorus. The sequence continues at coordinate 8,482,375 of CM029639.1, forward strand.
GACAGTGGGCGCCACCACACCCGGGGAAAAACTAAGCAGCGCGGAGTAGCGTGCAAGCGACAGCTTCACGCGCGGCAATGATCATACCAGCGCGGAGCATCTCGGCCGCTGGTTGGCGCCTGACCAATTGGGCGTTATTAGGCTGACTAATACTACTAATAACAGTTTAAAGATCCAAGTTGGTCCCTCCATGGCCCAACCAACAACCTGGGCGTCCTCATGACATTTCCCTGGGCCATGACAGTGGCATGCGCTAGACCTGGTCCACCGGCTCTCTGACATGCGTGGCCCACCTGGTCCATGCTTTCTCCCAGCCAGCAAGAGAATAAAGTTGGCATGGATGAATGAGAGAAAAGTGGTGGTAAAAAAAAGAAGAAAAGTGAGAGGGAAAGGATAGTTCTATTCTTATAGCATGTATAATAGTCTATCTTATATGTCATCTCTAAGATTTTTATTTCACCTAAAGATAATACTAGAGACAATATTTTCAACAGTTCATCTCTAAAATTAATTTCTCTAACTATTTTATATTATTTTTATCACATTTCCCCTTCACACTTCATTACCATTTGCATTAGTTTATATGTTTAGGTTGTTTCTTGCATAAGAGAGAGTGTATTCTTTTTCTTTACCTCCTCATTCACATAGGAATTTGCTGATGTGTTATACCTAAGAGACAGCTAAAGTGACACTATTGAAAACGCCCTTAAACCCTAATGTCGAGGAATAAGTGTGTTTATTACATGGGAATATGAAAAATGCTGTGGTCACTTTCAGTTGTGTCTAGCTTTAGGAAAAAAAAAATTGTTCAGGCCCCATGGTCTTGAACTAGTGTTTTTTCCCCAGAGAGAGAGGACCATGGTCTTGAATAGTTGTAAAATATTGGTCGTCATAAAAGAGGCTTCAGGTACATGGCTTTGCAACCTGCCAAAATATTTTCAGATATCATTGATGTAAATTTCGTACTATGTCGTCCCAGATTAAGCCGTGCTGATAATCATTGGTGATACTTTAGTGAGATCTGATAATGATAAAGATAAACAAGGACAAAAGAATAGCATCAGTATTTTCATATTAATCATGATCCTTTTTATGAATCATATAGATCATGATTTAGGAATGGGGATCTACTAATTAAAAGTTCCATGCGTTAGGTTTGGTGCATCAAGACCTCCATAATAAATTATTTGGAGTATTGAGAAAAGCATGGAAACACTTTCCAATTGTTGGTTGTCTTTCACTGAATAAACATCCCTCTAGCTGCGCCCACAAAGAGATGTGAAAACGCGATTGATCCTACCTTCTGATTTGCTTTGTTACACAATTTGATTCACGGTTTAGGAGCAATACGAAAGATTAATTATCAGATTTATTTTAAAATAAAAGAAATGAAGAGAGAAAAAAAGAAGAGGCAAAAGGTAATTCAGAGTTTCTCGCGTCGGAGATGCTACTCTGTAACGGTACGTTTTTCGACAGCAAAACAATCGAGACTCGCCAGTGATTCTCGACGGGATCACTATAATAGCTACCCGCCAGCTATCAGTTTAGTGGAATAATGGAATGTGAGAGTGCATAAAAACAACGGCGAGTAATGTTGTATTTGAGAGGGCATTTTGGGAATTTCCCAATTGATAAGAGTGGAAGGGAGCCCTAAAAGGTGGGGCCCACTTGTCGGTCTCACGGGAAAGAGATAAGGGGGAGGAGACTTTGTCTCCTCCCCGATCCGGTTGGTGGCGGCTTTGGTGGCTCTCTCCCGTGCGGCGGTTTCTTGATCTTCTCCCAGATCAGGGATGCTCGGGGCTGGAGGGGAGGTGGCGCGTGGAGAGGCGAGCGGGGATGGCGCGGGCTGGCCCGGGTTCTTCGGAGCCGGCCGCTCGCGCCGCCTTCTCGCAGACCCCGCCTCTTCTCTTCATATACAGAGCTCCCTCCATGGGTGAAGAAGGAACTTCTCTGATCTGGTTCTTGCCCTCTTGAGTCTTCTTCCTCCTCTTTGATTTCTGGTGGTGCTGAGGGTATTGGCTTCGGCCATTTCCGTTTGATGCTTGATCTTGGTCTCCTGAGCAAACCCTAATTTGGGGTGTGGGGACTCGGGATCTTGGAGTTCCATCCGAGAGAGGAGAAGGTGACGACGGCTCCCTGCTGTGTGTGTGCGCGCTTGGCCAGTGCGCATATCGTGGTCTTGTGCGGCATCTCTGTACCTCGACTTCACCTCTGGTTTTCGGCTGAGAAGTGAAGAGCGGCATTGTATCTCCGTGAATCATCCACTCGCTTGCGACAGCGGGTTGATAGATTTTCTGGGACAGCGAGTTCTTCGTGCCTTGCCATATTTATTGTGATCTTCGGCTTGTTTACTTCTTGACAGTTTTGAGTACTGTCAGTACTGTGAGTATATTTGATTCTTTCTCATTTACAGCAGTTGAACTTGATCTATTATATTGCTCAAGTGTTGGAGAACTGTTGTGGATGATTGTGGGCGCATCGATTTGCTCTGTGATGATATAGTCATAATCTGAATAGTGATCTTGATTAAAGAATTAGTTTGAGCTCTATTTGTGTGATACTACTGTCAGATCTGTAGCAAGTCATATGCTTGTTGAGGAGAAGTGTTAACATGCAATTGAGTCTGTTGATTATGCGATAGTTTCTATACAGTTCAGTTTAGATCAGATTACCTTTGTGCAGTAATATTTTCTATATCAATTCAGTCTTTCTGTGAACTGTAATTGCTTGCTGTTCATTATCCCGAAATCTGATAAAGTACTGTATATCTTTGCATGTGAACATTTAAAACTGATATTCAGATTAGATATCATTTATTCTCGGTTCTGTCAGTTGGAAAACCTTTAGAGCTCAAACTCTGCTTTTAGTCATAAGATCATTCATGAATAGATATGACATAGGCATGAGAAGGCCAAGATTTCAGATCTTGAGCAACTCTGTTCTGAGAGCAACACCAAAACAATTAACTTGTTTCATGCTAGATTTAATTGTTTCAATGGTCTTAGGACTGTTCTGCACATTGCTATTTTCAGCAGTGATGATGATGTTATATTCTTTGAATATGCATTTGAATGGCAAGATAGTATTACATGTTTATATGCAATTTGTGCCATTCTTATCATGCTGGAAATATATTGTTTATATGCTAATTATTGCTGAAATTAAATATTCAATTATGCTTATACCGCAATACTTACAACAAGTAAACCATGAACAGCCCTCAGCCATTAGGCAGACAAACGTTAATCTTCAGCAAACGAGAACAGTGGCGAGTAAACCATGAACAGCAAACGAGATTGGCAGAGACATTAATCTTCAGCACATCACACCCAAGTTAATTACCAAATTTGATATATTAATCATGTAAGTGAGCGGTAATACTGTACATACACCAAGGCCTCCAAATTACATGACACCCAAGAAAGAAACACAAGCCTGCCCAAACTATGAATGCATGGCATGCATATGCGTACAAAGTCAAACGCAAACAGAGCAATATGTTTGGTGTGATAACCCTCAAATGCGATTAAGAAAATAAACACTAAATCAACACAAGAATTAAGTAAATCATTCAATACAGGAATTAAGGTAAATTAACTCGGAATAAGTGTCATTATAAAGTTATTCAAAAGTCCAATTACATACATTACAATGCTGAAGTCCAAAGTAAAATTACAATATCATGATACAATAAAAATTACAAATCTACAATATAGATAGATAAATCCAAGAGATCACCTCATAACTTCCTCTAAGCAGTCTAGGTGTCGACAACCACAAAGAGTAATAAGTCACAATACTTGCTTGAAGGTTTCTCAAGTGCCACAAGGATCAACAAATGATACAATACATTTGAATGCTCTCAACAACCACAAAATATGCAAATGAAGTAAATGTGTTGGAGAGAATCTAGCAAGAGCTCAAGAGTATTGAATGAATATCCAAGAGTGCTAAGAGAGCTCACTTGTTGGTGGGGGAGTACTTATAGATAGCCTCCACCCACTAGGATGATTGTTGGGGTCGAAATATCCAAAAGTCAGCAAATGTGATACTACCACAATGTAACAGCCGGTACTACTGCACCTATTGTTCAACGGCTATTTGAGGTTCATTAAATACACATAAACTAGACGTTACATCAAATATCGGTAGTACCACTCTCACAGGGTCTAATAGTACCAATCATGTAGTAGTACCACACCTCAACTACGGTAGTACCGATTTTTAGAGGAGATAAAATGTTCCAAAATATAGCTCTATGGAAATTAGCTACCGCCAACTTGATTTCAGTCCTACCGATTTTTGATAGTACCGCCAACATCATGCAATTATTCCACTCTGTGGTGTTATCGTGCAACACATGATGTGGTACCAATCCAAAGAATCCAAAATAAGTGCCTCTCTAGAAAATAGCTACAGCATGTATCGGCCAGTAGTACCGATGCAGCGGTACTACCATCAAAGTGCCTATGGTCATATCGGTTTTTCTAAGGAAATTCAGAGAGAGTTCAAAATGATGTTTCAAATGCATGCATGAACACTTTATTGATCAAAGTACCTCTTTATAGCTATTACCCCTCTTCATAGTACAACTTCTATTTTAAAAATCTGGTCTTTTCATCCCAACACTGAGATAGATAAAAACTTTAAAGAGGTACTTAGACTACAATATACCTTTGCCTTAAGCTTTATCTTGATCCATGTTGATCTTTGATCACCTTTACATGTCTTCTCCATGATTTCATCAAAATTTAGGATTAAACCTTTTAATCATCTCAATAAATAAGTTAGTCACTTTAATCATTGTTGCCATTAATAACCAAAATCATTTTTAAGAGTCTAGATGCTTTCAACCGTGCCCTGAACCACCACCATGAGTAGACCAGCAGAGCTGGAAAGAAGGCACCAGCGTAGACCGGCAGAGCCCAGAGAGAAGGTAGCAGCATAAACTGATGGGGCCCGATGTGGAGGCGACATCGTAGCCGTCAAGGCCCAAAGCAACTACAGTAGTGTAGCCAGCGGCGACGCCGAGACCGCAAGAGGATGCAAGTCCTCATCGGAACCGCGAGGGGATAAGAGGGGGAGAGAGGCATAAGATAAGGAAGAGAGAGGGGAAGGGAAAAGGGGAGTGGTGTGCGGGTGACAGGAGAGAGAGGGAAGAGATAAGGGGGGAGAGAGAAAAGCAAATGGGTCAGTTGGTTGATGGGCCAAACAAGAAATGAATCTGAAATAGAAAAATAAGAAAGAAATAGAGATGGATAAATAAGTTACACATATGTAGAATACAAAACAAATCAAGACTCAGAAAAAATTGGTAATAACCTCGATAAATATTGCTAGAAAAATAATAAAACATATAAATTCCCAAAGGATAAAATGACTCCAAAAAATAATGTAAAACTATTCAACAAGGGATTTTGCTTCATTCGGAATATAATCAATAATCCTAAAAAATTATATTAACCTTAAATACTATAGGGGAAGAACTGGTCCTAGAGGAAGAGACCAATTAGACTACCATTGAGACAGACATCCTACATCCAGACAAGTAGGGCACGCTTTAGAAGCATACCGTGGTACATTATGACTAGTTATTTTGCTAACACAAATTTCTATTATCACATTGCATCAAATTAATTTCTATAAAAGAGAGAGAAAATGATCTAAAGGAGGGAAACATAATAAAAGAGAAAGAGGGCGGAACCACGGAATGACCAGTGACATGAAGGAGGGTAGAGGGTGCTCTGTAAGAGATTCAGGGGCATGTGAGACCCTCTACATATGAATATAATATAAGGACTAGAATCATTTTGGAATGAGCTGTAAAATTATATCAACTATTTTCCTTGTTCTATACAGGCCAAACATGTTACTCTCTTTTGTTGTTATAGACTCCACATTAGGTAAGGAGAAATATGGATAAAGGATAGGGTAGAGCCTCAATTGGAATTTGGGCCATAAAATGGTGAGCCCTAGGTGCATATATTAGCGTTGTGGAGTATTGAGTATTCAAATCCACTCGACCAATGGCTATTTTATGGTCGGGTGGAGATATAGTGATGAAAGTTGAAAAAACATTCTATATTCTGAATTTGAAAACATATATAAGAAAATGCGAAAGATACAATGTCCATAATAATTTAGAATAGTTATGGATAAAGTGATACAAGTCTACACAATACTTTATATAAATCATGAATTTATACCAGTCTCTTGGATAAGAGTCTACGGGAACCAAAGAGTGATTGTTAGAACAGTTTTGGACATTTAAAAACTTACAAATTCTTCAAGTAACAAAATTGTGTTTCTAAATAAAGATCAAGTAAAAACTTGAGTAAAATGAGGATATATGTGCAACATTATTTAAAACTTACCGAGCACTTCATACTCACTCTTGCTATTAAATCTCTCCCCTTTCAGAGCCAACCATAGCTGGGTTATACTTAGGGACTGACGAGGGTGAGATGGAAGATGAGGGCACCCAGGTATACAAGGTTGACACTAACTAGGAGGCCGACGAGATGAAAGCTATATGCGGCAATGGGACAATTGGGCAACCTATAGCTCGTCGTCCTAAGTCGAATGGGTACTAAGTTATCTACTTTTCTTTTGCTCAGATTTTAAAATACCCTGTGTAATTAATTTGTAGAGGACAACCATTATTGTAATATTATCGGACTGATTGTGTGACTAAGATCTTTAGCCCTGCGTAGGTTGGTATTGTAATAATAAAAAAAGTAGGTTGGTATTGTAATAATAAAAAAAGTATATAGTCTGTAATTATTGTTCAGTTGTAACACTTTGATATGATTATTATTCGATGAGGTGGTGTCCTTATCAAGCAATAATCCATTGATTCGTGTCATGTTTTTAGTATAAATACATGGGACATCACATTTGGCTCGATCGTCAGACTCTGAGGAGGTAGATGCTGAGCTCGGGGCCGCCGTTGTCATCGGGGTTCATCATGTAGAACGCCTCCGAGTCCCTTGACCCCACCACCCGCTCGAACCTGGCGCGCATGTACATCAGGTCACCCTCCGCGGCGCCGGAGCCGGCGCTGTCGTCCGGGAGCACGCCGGCGCCGACGGACACCGGCTCGATCGCTCCCAGCACCCTCCACTCGTCGACGCCGCACTCCCGGCGCACCGCGTAGCCGCACTTGTGCCCGTTGCAGTACGCGCGCCACGTCGGCTCCTCGAGCAGCGCCCGCCGCTTCTCGCCTGCGCGTGCGTCGGATGGACAGATTTCTTGTTGTGTTAGTCTCAGAGCGCGCGCAAATGTAGTAAATCTCCTCAGTGTATCTACGAGTGAGTGGTATGTACGTACCTGCGTTGAGCGGCGGCTTCTCGCACTCGAGCGCGAGGCGCACGAGGCCCGAGGACATCTCCCTGACGAGCGCGCCGGTGGAGTAGGCGGCCATCTCAACCAGCAGTACCGGCGCCGAGCGCGGGTCCGTCTGCAGCGCCACGTGCAAGCGCCCACGGCGCCGCCCGAAGATGGTACCCGTCAAGCACGACCCGAGCTGCCGGCGCCGGCGCCGGTGCGTGATCGCCGCCAGGAACGCCGACCGCAGCCGTGCCAGCGCGTCGGCGCGCTTCCTCGACGACGACGACGACTGCTCGCCCGATGACGACGACGGCGCGGAGAAGCGAACTTCCGTCCCCGCTTCCTCAGCTCCCTCGCCCTTGCTCTCCGCTTCTTGGCCGCTCGGCCCGCCGCGCTGCGGCGCCTTGCTCGACCTCTTCTTTATCAGCCACGGGAAGTTGCCGCCCCCACCCCCACCCTGGCCGCTGTTCGCAGCGGCGCTCCTTGAGCTGGAGGGGAGGGGCAGCGGGGAGGCTGCGCGGAAGGCTCTCGCCATGATGGCCTGCAAGCTCTCTCTCTCTCTCTCTCTCTCTCTCCTGTCCTTCGTGCGCGCGCGCGCGTGATGTTAATAATGGGTGGCCGCGCGCGGCTGGCTCGACCGCTCGAGTATTTGATGGGTTTTCAGTGGCAAAGCGGCACGCTTTAAGGTGGTTCGCACTCGGCAGGGTGGTGCACGCGCTTTTGGCAAAGCGGCCGGGCAGTGGGCACCCGGCGCGAGCGCGGCGTAAATACGGGCACGAGAGCGAGACGGCTGCAACGAAACGCAACGCTGAGGAAAGGGAGGTCGTCGCATGGTGGTGGCCTGACCGACCGACCGACGGAACTCTGCGAGACGTGATGGGCGCGCAGGCGCAGCGGGCGGCAGACGGGAGAGGGCACTGGGGCGTGTCGCCGTCTCATGGTTGACACTGACAGGCCGGTGACATCAATGGCCTGTTTTTTTTCTACCACTTATGTCTTTTAGACTATAACAAAGTATAGAGTAATAAAGATTCGTATACAGTTTTAATCCATATAAATAAAGTTGATATAGTGTATACTATAATCAACTTTCAGTCTTAAAAAGACACTCCATTTAAAAAGGCACTGCTCCCGCCTATGCCTTCTGTAACCTATATATAGGTGTGTGTTGTGCAAATTATTCTCCACACCCTGGTAGTGACTGATGGCTCGCAACGAACTTGTAATTAAAAAGACGGCTTGTGGTAGGCAGGCTCCACTCGAATTTTTCGTACGAATAATCTATTTTTTATTCAAAATTACAGAAATATACCCGCGGTAAAAATTTTTACAAAAATAGGCTCAAGTCGTCCAATGGAAGGGCGACTGGAGCCTATCGCCCAACCAGAAGCCGATTATGTCCCTGTCGCTCTACCATCAGGCGACTGCATCCAGTCGCCCTCCCATTGGCGACTTTAATGCAGTCGCCCAATGGTTGAGCGACAGGAATCAAACCTTCGCCGAAAATAGTGAAAATTGGTGGAGATATTCTTCATTGATCCAAAAGCCTTCAGAAAAAATTTTGAGCAATTTCGGCTACGGGATCAAAAGTTATAGCAATCGAGGAACACAAAGAGAGGAAACGGGGAGTGATTGAAACTGCTATAACTTTTGATGCCGTAGCCGAAATTGCTCAAATTTTTTTCTAAAGGCTTTTGGATCAATGAAGAATATCTCCACCAATTTTCACTATTTTGGCGAATATTTGGTCCCTGTCGCTCAACCATTGGGCGAATGCATTAAAGTCGCCCAATGGGAGGGCGACTGGATGCAGTCGCCTGATGGTAGAGCGACAGGGACAGAATCGGCTTCTGGTTGGGCGATAGGCTCCAGTCGCTTTCTCATTGAGCGACTTGAGCCTATTTTTGTAAAAAAATTCCCACGGATATATTTCTGTAATTTCGAATAAAAAATAGATTATTCGTACAAAAAATTCGGCTCCACTCACACTTAGCTTTTTACCTTCATTCTGGTCTTTATGCAGGCGATGTATTCAGGGCGTCAAAAATCCACCAGCCTACCATATATGATAGATGATCCCAGTGGTGCCGAGAGAAGAGTGTAGCAACGAGAAACCGCTATGCATGCGCTGTGGAGTATAAAAACCGTTGCTCGAGCAGCTCGAGCTATGCGTACGCAGCAGCTCGAGCTATGGCTCCGCTTAATTCATTTTTGGGTATTGCTATACAACATTCGACTGTTTTTGAAGATAAAATTATAGAGGCCGATAATTTTCTAAATCATTTAATTAAAGAAAATAAAAAACATTGTTTTATCTTCACAGAAAATACAAAAAAAAGAAAGAAAAACTCACGTTAAGAAACCAACATTAACTTTTCTAAGTTATTCAATTAAAGAAAAATAAAAAAATATTACTATATCTTTATAAATAATATAAAGAAAAATCTCGTTAAGAAAACCACGAATTCTAAACGGTTTTTCTCCTAAGAGACCGTTCGGAACGGAGTTCAAGCAGGCGGCAACGGCCGGCAACCCAAATGCATGTAGTCGTGGATAGATGGAAATGCGTGACAATATTTTTTTAGAGTAATGCGCGACAATATTGGGCTATTGGTGCCCGGAGCGACGGACATAAATAATCATCACTTACTTTAGCGGTGCCACATTATGGTGCAGCATTGGATTGCCTGGCTGACTTTTTACCATATTTAGCACTATTTACTACTGTATTTATAAAAATAACTATATACCTATCATATTGATAAAAATGACATTTTGGTCGTCCGATGGCCGGGAGGCAACGCCCGCGGGCTGACGCGTAGCCGCTGCCGTCCTGTGGCCAGATGAAAGGCGACCTGCTGTCCCATGGCCAGACACCACCAGACGGCAGGGGCCTACCGTCCCGTGGCAAAGCGGCGGGTGATTACTAATTACCTATCCTAATTTTATTTTTGCTTACTGTTTGTTTAAATTTTTAAATATAGTAAATGAGCTCACAAAATTACAAAATTTTACGTGCAGCCTCTGACACAACGTACTTAGCAGTGTAATTTTGTTTGATAATTTTATCTACTGTGAATGTTGCTCAAAAAATTATACGATTTTAATATTTGTAGGAGTTGTTACATATAGCAAATGTATTCCAAAAATTGCAAAATTTTGTGGAAAGTCTTCTGACCTAGTCATAATAATTGTGTAATTTTTTAGAAATTTTATGTGCTCCAAATTTACCACGTTAATTTAATCATAAAATTAACGATGCTCGGGCATCTTTTGTAGTTCATACAATATAAATATTTGTAGAAGTACATGTAATAGTACAAAAAAATGTATTGCATCAGATGCGATATGGCTCGCCCATTAGAGCCACTGCTATCTCCTTGCTACGTCTGCTTTCCTGTGTGTTGCCTTGTCTTTCGTTGAGCATGAGCATGTCCCGTAGCGTAAGCAGCCAATCCAGAGGTTGCGTCTTGGTTCGGAGGAGGTATGGAGACCGTTCCATGTGCTCAGTGGTCGACGGTGGTCCAGTAGGCTCAGGTACAAAAACCTAGGTCCGATAAGGGTCGATGTCCTCTAGTTGAGATATGCCGAATTGCAAGCCACCAACAATAACGTCATGAACGAAGGACTCTAAAATCTCTCTCGTGGTGCGAAGGAACTCCCGCCTTAACCGTACTATGTGGCAGCGAAGCCGGAGGAACTTTGCCCACCGAAGTCTCCAAACTCTACGTATGGTGTGAACGCTGAGCTCTGTACTGTATACACTACAAACTCTAGCGTTGTGTACCGCTCTCTGAAAGCATCTGGGAGGCTCGTATCACCATTGATGGACTCGACATAACCCCCACGTTGAATTGGAGGTTACAAGATAAAACAATGTTAGTCACAATAAATATCTCGGATGTACAATGCGAATCTCATACCTCCTGGATGTGCAGTGAAGATGAGTGATAGGGAGTGGTAGTCTGTGTTGGTGGTACGGATATCAAAGGTGATGCATCTCGATGACAGACCTGCGGTGAGAGAACGCCATGATGTTAGTGGAACGTAAGGCCTAATAGGAAAATAAAATGTAGTTTTATACGTAAGTTACCTCCTCGTCGATACAGCTCGCGGATGATCGACCGCTAGTACTACGATGCTGGGCAGACTTGGTAGATTGCGATGGCCGGCCAGAATCGCTAAGTCACGATGACCTAGCGAATGAGCATGATACCCCCTCTGGGTGCCCGATGTGGACGGCGTAATCCGTCAAACGTCCACGGCTCAAGATGTATACGGCGATACACGCTCCACGAAGTCTATAGTCCATTGACCCCAAATGATGTCGCTGTCGTGCAATGACTCGAACTTGTTGTGCCACAGTAAGTAGCACCTCGATGGTTTGCTCCCAACTCTACAGCTGCAGGAGCATGTAGCACATGCACAGGTTGGGGTTATCAGCAATGTTGCGCTAGCAAGCGTCATATAACCCCCAATATGTGGCGCATAGGACAGTTGATCCCAAGCTGTACTGAGACATTGCCCTAAACTCCGCGTCAATCAAAGACTCGGCGAGGCGGATAAACTTGGCGTTACAAATATTGTCGTGTGTGCGTGAAAACATACTCCAACCAAAGAGAAGAAGAACGTGTGTGACGAGGCACATCCTAACAACCTCGAGTGGTGCATCCTACGACCACTAACTCATTAGTTAACCCTAACTAATTGCCACTATAGTAATTATGACTACTTAATTACATACTGCCATACAATAACAAATTATGGGTATTGTACGTACACAAAAATAGTAAAACTACATCTAAAATACTACGACCTACTTACTTTGAAATGCAAACTACATTAATTACGACTAACTAAATAATACAAACTACATTTTTGTGTACTGTATGTACACAAAAATAGTAAAAATATATATCTAAAATACTACGACCTACTTACTTTGAAATGCAAACTACATTAATTAGGACTAACTAAATAATACTAATTAACTACGACTACGGGAATAATATCAAAAGCATACGATAAAAAATACCTATCTTTCGGAAGAAGCAATTAGGAAGTCGCGTTCTCTTTGTCACGTCCTTAATGAGCTATGTATTGGCTTCTCAAAATAGTGAGCTACGCACTTTTAATTTTGAGCGACGATCACAAGAATGAGCTTCTAGATGAGCGACTGAGATGAGCAATGACAACTGCAAAAGGTTTGTATTTATGGCCGAGCGAAAGGGGAACCCAGTGTGCTCACCCCACAAATTAAAGACTCCTTGTCGATGAACAGCACATCGGGCAAGCGGGGATGGCATGGTAACACTGATAAATATGCAAACGAGGAAGTAGGTGAGGGGCAGCACGAATATAATGACATTAGTGCGGATGATGGAGCATGCGAGGGGGGACGGCATGGATATAGTGACAATTGTACGAAGGACACAGTAGGAAAGAAAAGATAGTAGTAACAGGCCGACAATGTGCGAAGGATAGAGGTCAGACACTGCAAAAGATGCATGGGCATCGTTAATTTCACAACTAAATTAATATGAATTAATGTGGCAAATTTGGAGCACAAAAAATTCTAAAAAATTACAAAATTACTATGACTATGTTAAAAGGCTTCCCACAAAATTGTATAATTTTTAAAGCTCATTTACTATGTGTAACAACTCTTATAATTATCAAAATTTTATGAATATTTGAGCAATACTCATAGTGAATAAAATTACCAAAAAATTACATAGCTAAGTAAGTTGTGTCAGGAGGCTGCACGTAAAATTTTGTAATTTGTTGAGCTCATTTACTTTATTTAAAAATTAAAACAAATAGTAAATAAAAAATAAATTAGGTCAAGTGATTAAGCTAGATAATCAGCCGGCTTAATCACCTATCGCTCTGCCACGGGACGGCAGTCCCTGCCATCTGGTGGTGGGATGCAGACTGCTTGCCGTCCAGCCATGGGATGGCAGCAGCTACGTATCAGCCCACGGGTATTACCGCTTGGCAACCGGATAGCAAAAACGTTATTTTTATCAATATATTATATGTACAATTATTTTTATAAATATAGTGATAAATCAAACATATTAAAAGAATCTTGCCTGCCGGAGCGGCGTAAAGGCACCTCAAGTGGTGTGTACTATTTTTCTGCTATAACCTAGTACTAGTACGGAGTACGTATTTCATGCTCGCATTTAGTGCCGTGTCCTCGCCTTGCATGACCACACACGTACACTGACACGCAGAGAGAGACGCTCTTATGCAGCATACGCACCCGAGACAAATGAAGGCAACATGTCATGATAACCTTTGCATGATCCGTAAGGTTCCGTTTGGTTGGATTGAAAAAAATAACTTATAGTTAAAGTTATACTATAATTAATTGAAATTACATTATAGTTGAAAGTGATTTATTTGATGTAATTAAATTTAAAAAATTGTTAACTCATCACGGACTACGCAAACAAATACGGAAAAAAACTGGCAAAAAGCTCAAAAAACAGTCAAAAGTTCAAAAAAAGACGAAATTTATAAATAGTAAAAAATAAGCAAAAAACCCCAAAAGCTAAAACCTAAATGAGCGGGACGTAAGTGCCGCCATTGCTGTATGTGGTGGTGCATATCAATGCCAGTGATATTTTAATATGCAGAGTGAAGTTCTACGAAACATTGCACTAAATCATGATCAATTTTAATTTGCACTAGTGTACCTATCAAATTAAAATAAGGTTTTAGCGCAATTTTAGGCTACCCTCGCTATAGCTCATGTTTCAGTGCGGTTTTACTTTTATATATATATATATATAAAATGGTTCAGCACTGGCTTTGTCATGCTTATGCTCATGATTTTTAAGAAATTTTAGCTTTGTTGTATGCTTTAAGGTTCTAAACCAAAGTTAATTGTTCTCAAATGCAAAAACTCCGTACTATAAGCTCATGATTTTGAGACAATTTTTCTTAAATTTAATATCATGATTTAATGGTCGGATTTGCTTTGGTGTAGCTAATTGTTAGCACATTTAAAAAAATCTCAAATGCAAATATGTTAAACTATAGCTCATGATTTCATGCAATTTCTTCTCTCTCTCTCTCTCTCTCTCTCTGAAACTTCACTCAATAGTTTCAAGGTAAATTCTGTCTTGCTATAAGCCTATGTATCACAATTTTAAGGCAAAGTTTGCTCTCTTTTTTCTAAATTTTTATGATTCGGAAGTATATTGACATAAATTAGAATCTTATATCAAAAAAATAAAAATGATAAGTTAAATTTATATGTGTGGGGTTAGACCGGAGGTGGTAGTGACGTGGGTGACGGCGTAGGTGGGAGAACGAGCGATGAGGCGCCGCCGTGGCCGAGAGATCAGAACAGCCCAGAAGAAGATTCAGAGGAAACAGGAAGGGATGGGTTTGCTTGCTTTCATTAACCGGCCAACCTCTTATAACCATGAGGTTGCCTGCGTAACAATCCGTAGCATGTCTTAACAAGGAAACGATCAATCCAAAAGGAAACTAACAATCCATGTAAGAGCAACTTCAGCAGTTGCCCTCAAAACAGGGCCTCTACTTTTTATTTGAGGGCTCTTCCTATTTTTGAAGGCTCTATTTTTTGAGCTACACTCCAGCAGGAGCCCTCAAAACAGGACACTCAAATTCATCCTTAGAGAGGATGACACATAGGACCCACCCTCATCCTCATCCTACTTTTGAGGGCCGAGGGGTAAAAAACTCACTCCAACAGGGTCCCTACTTGAGCCCTCAAAAGTAGGGGCTCCCTCCAGACCCCCCAGGAATGAGGGCTCGAGGGGGAGATTTGAGGACCCCCTACTTTTGAGGGCTCAAGTAGGAGGCCCTGCTGGAGTGAGTTTTTTGCCTCTCAACCTTCAAAAGTAGGATGAGGGTTCAAGTAGGGGCTCTTCTGGAGTTGCTCTAAATAGAAACTGCACTACTCCCCGTCCGGCACGACTTCTCCAGCCTGTGCCGTGACTGACCCATCAGCCGTGCGTGTCGTTGGTATACATTACCAAAGCGCGTGGTAATCGTGTCCACAGCATGACTGAACGCTAGTACAACAGCAAGCCTGTAGCAAAGGTATTCGTTGACAGTGTGATTTCATTTTGGAGGAAAAAACATATCGCACCCTGTACATGCCATAATGCTAATTGCTAGTACCGTACCAATACATGCAACAACTATCTTACTCCACTGACAGCATTACGCACACTGCCTGAATCACGTACACAATATTCAGCAAAGCAGCACGCCATGGCACGATATCCTATGCTACCAAAGGCAGCATCACAGGATACCAAAAAATAGCTTCCATTGAATCGAGATCAGATTTTGATTTACATACAGTGCAATCAATGAAAACAACTATGGACGACTACTTCAAGTTTGGATCAGCAAAACTGCAGCTTGCTAAGAAGGTATTTCCGAGCTGCACAAGAGCTCTATGCGCTTATAACGACAGGCACAAGGTTAACTCATCCAACTCTATAGTATGTACAGGGTAACATGGGATACCTATACACAGGATGGGGCTACTAGGTCTAAATGTTAGCTGCCACCGCTATCTACAAGCATGAACTAGACTAGAAAACAGCCACAATTCTTCTCATCCAGCACATGCACGGTGGTCAAAGAGTCATGAATCTGAGGCACTAACACCATGCAGCCTGCTGCCTGGAAACATTGCCGTCTCTCCCTTTCTTTTAAGCAAAAGAAGCATTACCTTGTCTATCAGCTCTACGAAGCAATCAAGCTTACGTACTTGCATGTAGCGAGGCCTGACGAATTCCAACATATTCCGGTTGAAGAGCAGAGCTACTGCATCATAACTCCCAGCTACAGGTGTATTGCTATAGCAAATATCCTGAAATGGTTATAAGGTCAGCTCAATTCCTTCATTTTGCATCCGAATTAATGCATGAGCATCTAGCTGCACATGGCATAGGCTGTTTGCAGTTTGAAGCACACTGTAGCATCAGACCCTGCCGTATAAAGCAAACGGTAAGATCCTTTCGGACCAGGCAAACAGGAAACAGAGAACTGAGAACTTCCTAGATGATGAACAAGAATCAGATACTTACATTTTTCTGTTCCTCTCGAACCCACACGCATCACTAGGACCCCAAGGAGCCTGGGCCAGCAGCCGTGAGGCACAGCTACCAACAGCAAACACATGGAGCCTCAATCTTGCATTAAACAGCTTCTAGTTTGATTGGTGCTTTTGTAAAAACTGACAAAACAAAAGGTGCTTCCTCCCCGGGATGGATGGTTGTTGGCACAATTGTGTATCCTTTTGGATAAGGCTCCAAGACCAATTCACATGATATTTCTCTTGAGTTAACGTAATCTGTTCCGCCCACTGATTCATGCATGTAGATATTGTAAGCAGCACGACAGCCCCGTGTCTTGAGTATCCTCATTCCAATGTAAAACATGGAAGAATCATGACTAGATTGGTAGTTCCTGAAACCATTTGTCTTTCTAGAGAAACCAACACCCTGACAAGCAGAAGTTCGTTCAGATCAACATCACAATGCTTTCTACGAGTCTTACATTAACACACAGGTTGGCACATACCTGTGTAAGGGTAATAAACACATGAACAGGATATAGCGCATCAGGTCCTGTTACTCTAAGCCGATACTGAGGATTTTGATGCCATGAGTCATAATCTTGGCAACCACCAGCACTGTAGCCACGCCATTGCCCATGGACAGAGTAGCGCATCTCGGGTGGATAAACACGACAAACATATATTGACCGAAAGTGGATCTGAAAATCTTGCCAAGACATCCAGAACACCCCGTTCTTTGACTGCAACGAAAGTAAGAGATCATGAGATAAGGGGGGAAGGGTCAGACCTGTAAATGAGAATGAAATTCGAGCTATATTCTGTTTCCTATTGGTGCAATGCATTAACTTGTAACCCAAAATTGTAGGGGTGGCCATTGACACTACGCTATTTAAAATTGTCGGGGTGGCCATTGACACTACGCTATTTTCACATACTATTTTAAATTAAAGTGCAATGTACTCACTTGAAAGCTTAGGCACAGAGAGGAGCTAGTAAAAATTGTGTGAAACAATTTTTATTACTAAAAAATATATTGTTCGTGCCATCAAGATAAAAACATCAATGATAATCTTGTGCATGGTGGAATCTAATCGCTTATTTAGTTTGATACAGGCAAGGGCAGACGATAGTGATTTCTTAAGAAGTATATTTAGATCTATGTATTGTTGGTCACTTGGTCCTACAGATTGCCACCCCTGGCCCTCAATTTCAGCTCAAGCTGTCACTGGATACAAGCATGTTTTTTCTGACTGCAGCTAGTGCAATACCATATACCCAAGTAAACTGATAGCACGAGACAAGTACCTGCGGAACATGCTTGAGCTTATGCTTTATTCGTTCAGTCCACTCTTGTGAAGAGTCAGACCATGGTCCATTCCATTCAACTTCATTTGCCCATGGATTTCTAATTTGGACAAGCTTGTGGCCATCAACTTCTCTTACCTGAAAATACAGTATAAACGTGTCACATAAAAGGAACGTAGAACTGACTATTTGAGAGAAGATCACACACAAATGAGAGCAAACCTGCAAAATTGAGTAAGCATGTCCTTGAACAATGCCACTTGATGAAATATGAGCATCAGAGCCAGAAGGACTCCCAGCACCAAGAAGAAAACCTTCTTGCTTAAAATGCAACAACTGAGACCACAATCTTCCACTAGCAAGATCAATCTGCGCTTGGGGGCTCCGCATATCAATCTCTTCGCCAGCTCCTCCTGTGAGGTCCACAAGAGCATCTTGCACAAGCCCACCTTCCAACGCCTCATAAGAGCCATGAAGTTTTGCATAAGCCTTCTCAAGAATGGATACCCAGAGCTCATTTTGTTTTCTACTAGTAGCAAATGCTGGTTTACCAGGAGACTCACAGGGGATCCAATCATCAACAACCATGGCCACCCACTCACCCTAGTGAAAATATATAATGAAATATAAACTCAGAAATAGTCAACTTGGTTGAAAATAATGCATAAGCTCTGTTGTTCAAAAGAAGACAAACCTTCAATGTCGGTGGAAAATAATGCATAGACCCTAGAGAAAATATGTTGCATGCACTCTTCATGTGCACTATTTATCTTTCTTTCAGTTCTCTCAACAACCATTGAGTTTGATAGTGGAATTCTTTTCACATCTTTTAGATGTACTACATGTAATATAGGCAGCAGGCTATTTGTGATATGTTGCATGCACTGTTCATGTGCACTATTTATCTTTCTTTCAGTTCTCTCAACAACCATTGAGTTTGATAGTGGAATTCTTTTCACATCTTTTAGATGTACTACATGCAGCGCTACATGTAATATGGGCAGCAGTCTATTTGTGATATGATAATAAGGAGGCATTAAAGAAAATTGTTTTTTTGTTAATATCCCTATATTTAGGAGAAACACCAATAATCTACGATATGGGCCAATTGGTCTAATATATATATGTAAAAGTTATATGGAGACTGGGACCAAACCCAAACTGTTCCTAGTACACAGGTACGTTAACATACATGTACATGTACTACATAGATCAAATGGTCCATAATGGAGATCATCAGCATTTCTCCTAAATCTAACAAATATCCTGTGACTCCAGTCATTCCATTTAGGAAATAGTCCTAAATGCTGAGCAAAATAAGGGGTTATATTAATGTTTCTTCATGATGGTAAGCCCCCTTAAGATTTAACTAAGCTTCTGACAATAATGGCATCTCAGAAGAGGTGGCGTACATATTGAGAAACGTGAGCAGCCAATCTGAAGGAAAACCAGGCTAGTTCTGTGCATAAACGTATAATACAAGCTTTGTTAAGGTCAGTGCTAAGAGCGTCTAATTTGTCAGCTCTAACAACAGTAACAACTGTTAAAAGGTATTGCAAGTTTAAACTCATCTTAGTAACTATCTAAAATTAGTACTTTCAAAGGAGTAGCTGAATTTGACCCAACTCTAATTTGTAAGTCTAGGCTGCACTGAGCCTCTAACAGTAGGTAGCATATAATATGTCCATCACGCAATGGATATCTGACATGACCCCAGCACAGCTCCAGTACATGTTGCAGACTGCAGGACTATTTCTGATAAATTAATCTTCTAGTACAGCAAAATATGCTTTATCAATACACGCGGCAAACTATACAACAAAGAAACAATTTGTTTGTTGTTTTTAAATTTGCTTGTTTACTTCACCAATTGAACTCTGATGCTGAACTGGGTAGAAGAAAGAGTAAAATGTTAAATCTCACCAAGATGTTGTGTTCTACCAATATGTACTACAAAAAATAACCACCCAAGTGAATGGACATTTATTAAGCAGATGGTTCAGAATCTTCAGATCATTGAATACCTGAATGCAGAATCTGACAGTGTATATCCCTTCTTCATTGTACTCAGGAGTGATTATAACTTCAGATATACGGGACATCTCCGTTAAAACTGCAACTGCACTCAGGAACCAACAGTCTCCCAACCGACCCTGAAAAGAACAGTTGGGCAAATTGGGTATTACTTTTGCTAATACTATGAATCATGGTTTAAAATATCTTGCTAAAACTTCCCACTACAGAGAAAGATACCAGACCAGCACAAAGCAAATATTATATACCTGACACACATCCGAGGAATTCACAGAACCAGAAAACAAGCATGGCTGAGAACTGATAGATATCTCCTTTGCTATGTCAGAAGGCCTCTTCCACTCAGAAACAACCTCCTAAACTCATAAAAATGAGATCAATGGCAAAGATTTAACCAATACTTAGTGCACAAGTGCTAGAGATAATGTAGACTGTAGAGTACCTGCAATTTTAGAGGAGGGTTTATTGGATCCACAAATAGGGATCGATCATCTGGAGGAAACTCTTGATCAGTAAAACTCCTCTCTCCTTTTGCAATAAGAGCTTCCCTGACAGCCCTTTCGACAGACAGCATACGCTGGTTGACATCCTCTCGTGTCTCAAACCTTGGTTTCCTTGGTCTTCGAGCAAAGGAATCGATGTCAATAGCTACTGCATCACGCATCGGACGTTTCCTACCACTTGAGTACTGCCCATCCCATTCGACATCCCCTTGATCATAAAGCTCAAAATTTGCTTCTTCACTTTCCCAGTCATCTACCTGAATGAAAACAAAGTAAACTTAAGAAAATCACATTTGTAGTTTCACAAAAAAGATAGAAATAAGGAATTGTTTGGTAGAAGCATTCCCACCCTTGCAGAATAACTTCCATGCCAAGCATCTTCAGCTGCAAGGTCAAACAAGCCATATTCAGCGGGACACATGGATGTATGTAACACAGCAACCTCATCTTCCGTCAGACATCTTCCCCACAAGAAAGCATCCATGATCTGCATCTTTGAGTCTGAACCTTCGCTGTCTGACCTACCAAAGGCATCCAAGTCTGTGGGTGGCCTAGCACCAACCCAAATATCTGTCCCAGGTTCCCAAATGCCGTTATTTCTAGGCAATGGCAACCCATTCTGATATCCATCATAAACTCCGTCTATGAAAGAACTTGCTTCACCTAGGTTGGCATCTATAGTCACAGTTACAAGATGCCACCTGCAAATTCACATTGGCAACTATCAGATATTACTAGTAAAAGAAAATAGACTGATCAATTGCGCCCCCCCCCCCCCCCTAAAAAAAATGTAGCAGAGTGAACAGGTCTGAATCTGTAAAAAAATGTCATTATTGACGAATGTTCATCGAAAACATCCTTTCTATTCAAAATACAAGCAAAAACAAATAAATAAGAAACACAGTAACAGACAGCAAATGTTCATCAAACACTGCAGCGCAGGGAAAAGCTGAACAGGTTAGCTACTTTGATTTGCCTTTTTTCCTTACAAAATACAGCAGTTGTGAACAGCTGGTTACCTGCCATCTGCAATACTCGATGCACCAATATTCCACTCTTTAGCAACAGTAGTCATCCTTTCGCCCTTAGTCACCAATCGAAGACCAACTTGTCCAGCTTCCATTCCCTGTTCTGACCCTGCCACCAAGATTTCCCAGCAAACCTTCTTTTGGAATTCAGTTCCAAAAAGACAGACTGGACCAGATACCGGTTGAACCATTACTGCAATGGAGAAGCTAACTTTTTGACTTTGACAAAGACACAACTCAAGCTCTCCACAATGACGGCCAGTACTCCTTGGTTCATCATCAAGTACACATACAGCGCCTGGAATGCCAGTCTGTTTGACAGTTCATAACAATGTCAGAGATCTAAATAGTATCAGCATAAGCAGTAACTATAGGAAATGTGCGTATAACATGTGCTACTAGAGTTAGAAACAAAAGGAAAATTTCCAGGTTTTGATTATGTAACTTAAATTGCTCCATGAAATTGATGTGTTGCAAGGTGAACCACAAAATGGGCAATAAACTCAGAAAGGGTGACTATGCCGAATTCATGCACTCAAAAATTATATCATGGGAGGTGTGCTTTAGAAGTTGAGAAAATATAAGTACTATGGGAACAGAACCTGCTCTGCTCGCCGAGCTAATTGTGCCTTTCGTATGTGACGAGCTATTGACGAGACCCTATCCCTTGCAAAAGAGTCTTCCAAAGCGGAGTCACCACCCACAGCTCTGACAGCTGCCGCCATAGCCGCAGCATCCCTGCTTCCAGCATTGGGAATAGACGACAGCAGTGACATTTCAAGCTCCTTCCATTTACGTTCCTCTCTCTCCAACAATGCCTTCCTTCTTTCCCTTCCCTTCCCTTCTTCCTCTCGCCTTTGCATCAAGACCTCCTCTTCCATTTCTTTTTCCCTTATGTAGCTACAGACACAAATAGGAGCAAAATTTAGATAATGAGCCCATAGCTCCCAGAGAGCTCTACATACAACCGTCGTATAATTAAAAATCATTACAAATTACCTTTCTTGAATGAGTTCGAATTGCCTCCGATCTTCAGGCATCCATTTCTTAATTTCTTTGGCACTCAAGTCAGAAAGACCTATGCTGTCCAGAAAAAGTCTAAGACGAACTTCATCCTGAAACCAAATAGAAATAAACAGCATTAGCAATGCTAACGAACCAGTGAGGAAGACAAGAATGATAAAAGAACAGAGTTTATACTTGTATTTGTTCAGCTTTGGCAGTCAAGCCAAGCAACAGAAGCAAATAACCGCCAAATTTGTCCCACATATACACCCATTCAGTATCAATTGCTTCTTCTAAAGCCAAAATGCGTGCATGGGCACACATATTCCTCCGATAATCGACATCTGCCGGGGACCCAGGGCAAATCATTAAACAATTTTTTACTCCACAAAAGAAAGATCCTGCAGTGATTTCTTCATTTCTCAAACGATCTCTCAGCTTCATAACATCAGCTCTAGGAAGCACAAAGTTCCCAGCCCTATCCAATGTAATAGCAGGATCTCCAACCAAAAGAGCAGCAGAACTTGCAGACCTCTGAGGCGCTGAGTACGTCCCAGATATAGCATTTCGTGTCTGTGTTGCACATGAAACAAACTATCAACAATATAGAAACAACAAATATCATACTGTTATAGTAATCTCGTTATGTACAGATACTGGAAATTGGTGGATTAACTAAAAAGATTCTGATCTCAACAGGTAATCCTGATTCCTGCCTATAAATGAAGAGCTGCTGAAATAAATTTAAAATGTGATGCCATCTTGGAAACATTTATGTACTTTCCAAGGCTCACAAGTAGGGACAGTACACGACAGAACTTAGGTGCACTAGACTAAGCACAAAAATGCTGATAGCTCTCAGTATTAGATGCTAATGAAAAACATAAGTAGAAAGGCTGGTTGAAACTAGCTTAACAGAAGTATGCACACAAAAAACTACATTAACCAATTCTAAAAGCAGGGGTTTGTTGAATATCTTAATAATACAAATAAACAGTAGACTTACTTTGTTAGCAGACCGTGACATTGCTTGCACAACTGTATCCTTGCTAAGAAAATGAACAGCATCCTCCATCATCTGATTCAAATTTCAAAAGTATTATTACTTCAAATCTACAGATGAAAAAGGGAGCAAGAACAAAGAATGTTCAGTTGAATAAAGTTGGCTGATTTTGGCTGCATAAAGTACCAACCTTAAGAGTCAGGCATGGTCGAGAAACAGCAAAACTGAAGGCAATTACAAGAGTAATAGCAGAAATAGCAGCCCCAACAAATGGAGGATTCATTATTAGACTAGCAATAACACCCCAAACTTCAGTTGCCAATGCAATCCCATACAAGATAAGGAAGGCATAGCTGTAAAGACAATGATGTTAGGGTATTTTCTCAGCTGACAACAGCACTTTCAGGATAGGTAGAACAGAAACAAAAGAAGAAATTATGACCAATCTTGAACACAAGAAAGGTACGTGAATAGATATATTGGAAAGGCCATTTCCATACCTAACATTTTTAGCAGAGTCTGCATGAGCATCATAAACATATACAGGTAATACCCTTGGTGAATACACGACAATTGGTGGCGATAGAAGGACCTGAGAAGGGTACATTCATTCAGCGTTATAAGATAATCAGCAAACATAAAATACTAGCATATGATGGCTAACAGTTATCTCAACATATATCAAACTTACAGTCAAAGCCCTTCCCGTGAGAAGAAACAGAAACGAAAAATAACCTATAGATGCCCCAACAAAAGGCTTCCCTGCAAAAATCATAAGCTAATTCAAGTTATGTGTATTTAATATGAGTATAGGACAATAGTACCTCTACCGATAAAAATAGTGAAAACAGGTTGAAAGACATCTAAGGAAGAACATGCAGTCACCCTGAAATAAACCCATCAGGAAGGCAGCCAATGCAAGGAGAAAAGCAAGAGAACAAACGAGTAGCATCTGTGTCCTTGTTAAATAGAAGTTGTTAGATGTCCAGTAGTGAATGACCCCAATAGCAAATACAAGGAACAGGATGACTAGGAGGCATGCAACTCCAACCTGTATAAAGATGACAGGTCAATTATACTCTGTTATAACATAGATGAATTGATATTAATATGAAGCTATTTGGAAGATCTGGGTCACAAAAACTTCACTTACAGTCCAAGGTCTAATCATGACAATAACTGCTGATATTGCACCGAGCAATAGCAACATTCCCATGCCAACAAAAAGGTAAACTCCACGGGAGATCTTCCAATCATCATCCTTCCTGAAATTATTTGCAATTTCATCTCAGCAGGATAGAAATACCAGTGGAACTGTGGAAATGCAAATGCTAAAGATGGTCTTTATACCATTTGTACAGCCCGGTGAACAGCGAGAACATTGCAGGAATGCAAAGTAAGGGAAGTAAGGCTGCCAGGAAATCAGCCTTCAGAGGAACCCCGTCCTCTCGTGAATTTACCACTCCCCAATAGGAGGCACCGCAAAAGGACACAAGAACAGCTGCAGAAAGTCACAACTCAGGAGTCAATTATCTGAAATTGTAAGGTGTTCAATTCAATATCCAATGAAAACTATGAGAAAAGATCAGGTAGGACGTACTTGCAAAAATGCCAACACATATAGCTGATGAAGGCGAAAATCGGTATGTGGCAAACCAAGCAACAATAGGTATCGCCCCAGTGGCAAGCACAGCAATTGTTGAAGATAATGCCCATCCAAGATACATCGATGTTGCATAGGGAGAATAGAAATTCTTTTTATCAGCATCCCATCCCTTGTAGCCTAAAGCATCTAAAGGCTTCGCTGATACTATTGCACCAAGGCCAATAACTGATGCAGTGAATACAGTTATGCTGATCGCAAAGAGAGCCCGCTGACAACAAAAGATCAATAATGAGCAACATGAACATAATTTTAATGGCCAGTGCTGAAAGGTTGAAATGCATTCCAAACTATATAGAATAATATTAGAAAAGTAAAATAAACATAATTATGTGCTACAAATTTGGGGCAAAAAAATTGTTCATATTTGGATATGCTACAAAACATGGTGCAGCCGTGCTGATGGGACAAGCACAAAATGGGGGAAAAACTGATCCCAAGTAAACACATTCAGGTATCCATCCAGATCTTGCTGATGGTATTGTTGACATAAGACACATAATAAGAGACTGGGTCACAGTTTGGCATACCTTATAAGTTATAGATAAATACTGCATATTGCTTATTTAAATATATAAATGTAAACAAAGTGCCCATTGCTAAATTTACAAAGAACTGAATAACAAACCTCTTTCTTCCCTGGAGCCTGATGAATATTTTCACGACTATCAAGCTCCCCTCCCGGAATCCAGAAACGGTAGCCGTTACGCATCCATATAGGAATAGCAAATGAGAGGCAAGCCACCATAAGTGGGACCGTGAGAGACAAACCCAATATAACTGATGACTTGCTGCAGAATTGCATAGGTAACTTTCAGGCCAAAAACAGGATACATTTCACCAATGAAATACATTAAATTGATTGTAGACATCCAGTTGCTACAGAAATCATATATATAAAAAACATGTATAGACAGAAGATGATTTGAATATGTCAAAGTCAAACCGCACCCATTATCCGGCTAGAAATAGCAATCAACCTAAAGCTTTAAATCTTGCGCATACTTCTTATGTTTCGACCATTCTGAGCCATTTACGAACATTACGTAAAATATACCAAAATTAAATTAGTTGATCAATCACAAAGTGGAACTCAATCATAAATCAGTCTGCGAGACTAAGACCAGCCAAAATCTACAGCAACGACACCATCATTAGACTTTGTTATGGGTACATGTTTGCTAGTCTAGTGTTTAGTCCCATATTATCTTTCCCTCAAGGCATGTGTTCTTGTACCTCTACATATTAGCCCATTGGGCACTTGGAATACAACAGTTGACTCCATATTTAACTATACTTTACGACAAAGCACCTTAAAGTATAATTTTGTGAACATTGCATCCTGAAAAACGCAAAGTAAAGAGCCAGTTTTGAACAAGTCTAATGCCACCCAAAATGAACTGTGCATGTAACATGTAACTAGCTGTGTGATCTGTACCCAGTGCTGAAAATTAACTTTAAGAATCTAAATAGATAGGTCCCTTCGGTTGCCAACTGAAAAAAGACACAATTACATTTTTCACTAGTAAACACACCAATCCATTCCACAAACATAACAAGTCATAAGTTTCAAAAAAATTGATTTAAGTCCCATATATAGTTATATACATGATTCTCCTGTACAGAAGCCAGTTGGCGTTGCAATAAAAAGCTATGCAAAGCATATATGAAATAATAAATACAATAATGTATTATAACTTAAAAGCATACACAAAACAAATGGCTATGACTAGCATGCTGTGCAAATTTCATTTGATGGCCTTGTTGAATAAGCAAGGCACCAAAACAGGCATGATCTAATGAGTAGTATCCCCATATGGTTAAAATAATAGTAGTAACTGATGTTTCAAATATTAAGCAGCATACCTCAAGAAAGAGAGAAGTAAACCAACACATGTACTCAGCAGCCACGCAATGAAGCCATACTAAAGATGGGGAAAAGAAAGGCAAATTATTATAGCTGAGTGCTGAGAATCCAGTAATATTTGAAGTAAAGTTAAGTAGCATAATAGCATATTCAATGCAGGATAAAGCACACGACACATCAAAAACAGATTTTAGAGACGAGAGTTAGATGCACTGAAGCATGTCTAGAAAAGATACCCACGGTTATCTTGGAGGCACACACTGGTAAAGTTATTACTAAAATCCTGTGCAATAAGAATTTTCCATTTGCCAGTAGCATCATATTCATTTTGCATTACATAGCATTTGGCTCACAATGAATGTTCAAACAGAAACAATACAAAGCAATTGTTCTAATATGGTAAAAAAAATCTTGTATTAATATGACAATCATATCCTGACATGGCACAATCATTGGAAAACAACGAAAAATACTCTTTTGTTGTATATCACCTTCCGGGGTTTGGATGTCATCATCATCTCTTCCGCGCGCAAGGACCAAATGAATGCCATGATGGAGCAGACAACCGGTGATAGAAGAAGTATCGAGAAACCAAACTCAAACTGTCAATTTAAAGAAAAACAATCACACTCTTAATCAAAATTAAAATGGGCCTTTCAAAGCTATTATAGTGCATCTGCAACAAAAATTACCTGTTCATGTGTTGCATTTATCACCTTGATGGGCTCCGGTTGATGGACAGCGACAGTAACTGTCTCTATGATGAATATTAGGGTAAAAACAACAAAGGCTCGTATTGGAGTACCAGCAACTTGATGGAATATCAGCCTTGAAAGGTTCAGCCAATTTTCT
This sequence comes from Dendrocalamus latiflorus, assembly GCA_017311315.1. Lineage (NCBI taxonomy): Eukaryota > Viridiplantae > Streptophyta > Magnoliopsida > Poales > Poaceae > Dendrocalamus > Dendrocalamus latiflorus. The sequence continues at coordinate 8,510,040 of CM029639.1, forward strand.
AGCCCACTTCCCCTAAGTTCTTCTGACAGAGAGATCTGGTTTGCAATAGTTGTATCCAATCTATCTGAATCAGTAGCAGTAACATCTACATCATCTTGATGCTCTCTGTCTGCATCTAAGCTGCTTCTCTGTAACAAAGCTAAAATCCGTGGATCCATAACCTTATCTTTCAACATGTAGGAAAAATTTGGATCCAGGCCTTTATCCTGAAGAAGATTAGCCAGTTCTACATCTCCAAGTCCGCCATTCCTTTTTAGCATAGATGTGATCCTTGGGTCATTCAGTCTGTCCTGAAAAATTGCAGCCAAGTTCAAATCCAATAGTTGCTGATTACCCGAGGCAGTAGCTGATCCACTAGACTCGCAGCCTTGACTTTCGAAACCACTATTAGAACAAACAACAAGGGAAGCAATGGGATCCCCATGCCTATCTGCTGAAACTATGGCAGTTTCAGAGTCTTGGACAGCAGAAAGGCAAGAATTACTGCGATGGGCTAAACTTGCACGTCCACTATCTATGTTCTTGTCAGAGCTCCGGCCTTCTTGACAACTATTGGATCTATCAAAAGGAGCATTGTTCCAATTGACACCATCGCTTTGTGAATTGCTTCTGTACATAGAATCAGTAGCATTACCATGTTGACCTGCTTCAACACTACCACTGCTGCGCTTCACACTAGATCCACAACCTTCCGATGAATTTGAAGAACTATTTTGTCCCTTTCTTCGAAATCCTTCTCGCAGCTTCATCACCGTACTTCTTAACGCATCTATCCTTGCAACTGAGGGGTTTGAAATAGAAAGACAGCCAGAGACAGCAGCAGCTAAAAGCACAGATGCTACAAAAGCATAACTGATGCAATGTCCAAGGTACCTAAGGTAACACCTTAGTTAGCAAATAGGAAAAAGTACTAGATCATAAATATGTTCCAATTATAAAAGCACAGATGAATACAAACCAGTAATGCACCCCAAAGCATATAAGAAAAACCCTTGATGTTCCAGCTACAAATAACGCTATTGTCCGACTTTTAAGAAGCTCAAACCTAAATGAACACAAGCCCAAATTCCAGTCTGTACAAAAGAAAATAAGACGTCAAAGAAACAGATACAAAGTACAACAACCAATGGTACAATGCAAAAACATTACCAAGAATCACTACTGCAACTGAAGTTACAGCACCCAACCAATGTGCTTCTTTTGAGGTCAGACCATACAATATGGAATAGACAACAAGCACAACCAGTGAGCAAAGGTAGAGAAGCCCAAGATGCAAGACCCTGCATTTTTTAAGGAATTGACATCTTATCAAAATTGCAAGAAAAGATAGATTATCCAAAGCAACAACATAGAACCTATTTAAGTTGGCAGCACAGTCAAGTTAGTAATGGATATTTGAGGAGGAGGGGGGAGTGGACTCACCTGCTGGATTTTGTCATGTATAACTCACTAGGGTCTGGAGGATCAGGCGAGCATGACACAGGGGCCATTTCAACACAATCAGAATATGCATACTTGTACGACCTCCGCACGTATTCATCGACATCGAAGCCAGTTCCTTTAGATCAAATGTATGAAGAATTGAGGTTTCAACAAAATTTCCGTAGTAATGAGTGGTAAGAGATTCTCAACTAAAAGTGAAGAAGAATAGCTTTACCATTAAACAATATTTTACATATAAAGAGCATATTGATGGCTAATGATATTGCAGATACCCCAAAGAAGAACCCAGGTGGGGAATTGAGCTCAGAAGCACTAGCACCAGCTGTAACATAAACAGCACAAAATTCATAGGCACACAGTAAACCTACTGCCAGGAGGAGAAGATACGCAACAGCCTCTGCACCAAACAATCCATTTGTTAATATCGTTACGAGATCAACAAAGAATCAGCATATCATCTCAACAAAGAACAAAGAGATAACAGAGTGACCCAATTTAAAAGAAACAGCACATACAAAACAAAGTGAAGAAAGAGCTGCAGCAACCACTGAAAACCCTACAAAAACGCATTCTGCTGATTACTCCTTTTTGGAGGGAGCTGATGATAACATTTTGAACCCCCACAGGACTTTAAAAGATTTCCATTTATGCATGTCTCAATGTTTTATCCATACATTTGGTTATGACAATCTAACAAATCAATTTGACCATCTTTTATGTCACTGAACATGTTTTGCAACAATTTCCTTGGTATTTCATGCCTCAACAAATTTTGATATGGCTAACATGATGAACATCTTCATGCAAATTTCATACAGAACATCGTGTCAAATTCATGGGGTCAAGTAACATTAAATGTTTATAGCCAGAAGTCAATATGGTCTATTCTGTGTTCTAGAAAGAGAAAGGCCATGCCTCCCAGAAGTCTAACGAATTTCAAGAGCAGCCATGCGCACACAAGATGAGACAGACAACATCTTCCTGCAGTTTCATTTTTTACTCGAAATAAATCAGGAGTTTGTAATACATTTCACTAGCAAGATACACATTAAGGACAAAATATATAAACTATAATCTACCAAAGAAAAGCGATGAATACAACTGCCTGAAAAGCATCACCCTGAGAGAATGACAAGATGATCACAATGAGTAGAAGATAATACAAAAGGTCAAAGTAGACTTCCAAGAAAATAGCAGAAAAATCATAGACAAAAAACACTTATCAGAATATCAAATTCAATGAATCCATGACCCATGGGCATGTATGGACAATTGGACATAAGATTCTAGTGGAATAATGCAAAGTTATAAAATCAAGACAAAGAATAGAAACATACTTGAGCTTTGCCATTGTGTTCTCCACCAAAGCATTATAGAGTAGAATGACAGCAGCAAAGCAACACCAGCCATTATAACAGCTAAACCAATTATGTTCCGTTCCAGAAGAGCAATGAGAATGGTCCCCCATACTAGCAGAACTGCTAGAGGGGAAATGACAACAAGCCATGCAAGAAGAGTCAAAAAGCTGCACAGTGTGCTTAGTTGAGGTCCCTGCACATATGCTGGCCATTTCCTTGCATATATCCAACTGAATAACAAAATATATGGAAAAGGTTAACAGGTAGTGAGACAGATGCAAATGAGAGAACTTAGCAGTCAATGCAATGTTAACACAATGAGCATAAATAAAGATGCATATTTGCCAGGCCACTACTCCTGATAAACACGTAATCAGACAGAATTACAAAATCGCATTCCACATATGAACAGCAGACTTAAAGTAACCAGAAAGTACAATGCTAGATTGGTGATATAGTAAAGTAATTTCATGTGTTAGTGTATTACTGGTACCAACCCTACATACTTTGCCGTCTGAATATGCAGTATGAGCAAAATGTGTTTTATTAGTTGAATGGAACAACCAATCAACTATTAGCATACTGATACAAAGATGGATCTCGTGCACAAAAATATTAGAAAGCACAATAGGAGGGAAAAAAAGGTTTTCTGCTTTACCTATGATGAATTTGATGAGGCTGATAAATTGAACTTCGAATAAATCATGATATTCAATTGTACAAAGACAAAACACGTAAAATTTCAATAGGAAACAATAGAGTCCACAACAAGCAATAAACACAGCAGGATATCAGTTAAGCCCAATGAAGAAAGATACAAATGCTAGATGCTATTAAAAGTACACTCAATCTCCAGCTTTTACCTATATAACCTCCATGGCCTCCAATTCACAGCCCATAGGACCCAAAAGCTGAGAGGACCAAGGACAGCGAAGAGGAACCCGCAGATGCTGCATACCAAAACAACCCCACGGTGTTCCTCCTCCATCCTCCCCCTCTGCGATCACCTTCTGAAAGCTGAAATCATGGATACAGGCTCAACGAAACCTGCTAAAAAAACAGAATATAATAAGCCCAACAATTACTTGTGGACCTCCAATTGGGTAAACCCATGAGAACAAAACCAAAAATTCCAAGAAAAAAATATAATGTTGGCACCAGTAACAACTTCATCACCAAACAAGGAACTATTTTGTGACTTCTCCACTGCAGGTGCTATGGGCCTGATAATACCGAGCAAAGAACTTCCCAGAAATTTCAGTCTTTATTTGAACAAACCTACGGGTTAACTTATGGACATGGACGACCCAATTCCACCAAAGGTTACGAATACAGGGTTACAGAACTAACAAGCTGACCAGTAAGCACCAGCCCACGCACTGGAGTTAAACCATTAACACGGACTACTAAATTTAAACCATTAACACGGACTACTAAATTTAAACCATTAACACGGACTACTAAATTTAGCCGAATCTCCCTAATAACCCCAATCAAGACTCAATCCCTAAAATTTATTGAAGCACCTCCAGTTCAATAGTCGAACCAAAATTTTTCCATGACCACAGAAAAAATACCAAAATAAGATCTTTAGACTAAATTGGCAAGAAGTAAACTACAAGGAACATTAATATCACTCGATGCATCATTTATCCTTGACAATAATGGAGTCCCAGGACACAAAAGGATAAGGAACTATACATCTTTAAGCTACGAAAATCTGGGATGTGGCATACGAAACGCACCAAATACTAACCATTGCCCCCAGAAAAGCAATGAAATAAATAGACCACCCTATCCACAGCCGTATCAGAAACAGCAGGCTCTGTAGGTTGGAGATCAAACCATCCGCAATGAATTGTCAGGAGTCAGGACAAATCGAATCCTTCCCCGCCAACCCTGCCCAATCTCTACACCCAATGTATCATAAAATGTAGAAACAGACTAAATTTCACCAAGCCGTTTGCTACAAAACCCTCCAAAACGGCCACCATATCACACCACGGCAACGCAGCCTCAGCAAGCGGCATCATTCCCAGGCTCCCTCAAGGGAGAGGTCGAACGGCCATCGCGACCTAAAAGCCCTCTAAAACCTCAACCATGCCTCCATACACTCCCAGGCACGCCAGGAAAATCTCTTCAGAAATTGGCACCTCGTAGCACCACGCGGACGCGGACGCGTACGCACAGGAAGCGCCCCCCCCCCCCCAATCCCACCAACCCCGCCAATGCGGCGCCCCCGGAGCCCGCAATTCCCGCGAGGAGCGCCCCCAATCGCCCCCCAGTCCCTTCAGATCCGGAACCCCCCCTGGGGGCAATTTCGGCCCCAAAACCCTAGAGCTGTACTGTAAGAGCAGCAACGCGGAGGAGGGCGTTTACCTCAGAGGAGACGCCGCCCCCGGCGACTCCGGCGGTGAGCTCCCCGCCGGCGAGCGAAACCCTAGTTACGGTCTTTTTTTTTTCCTCTCGGGCTTCGATTCGATTCTTCTCCGTGCGCTTGTGCGACCTGTGTCGTGAGCGAAGGGGGGGAGAACGTTTGTCAGCTTGGGTGGGCTGCGTGCTGACTAGTGTTTGGTTGTTGCGCGTGTGCGTCACTGCGTCTCCTGGGCGACTGCTTCAGCGTGAGCGTGAGCGGCTGGTAGCATCCGAGTAAGTGTGTGCACGTGACCGAGCGGGGGCGGGGACTGAGCCGGCGAACGAACCAAAAACGTCCAAATTTGTGATATGTGGCTTACTCTTAGATCAGATTTAGAGTACTGATTATGTTTAGTAGGAATTACTGGTATAAAAATAGAGAAAAATAACGCATCCTATACCGTACGGAGCTAAATAAAGGAATAGCAAGTTATAATTCCTTAGAACTACAAGATGGACCCGATGCTCCCATCTCTTTCCACATCAGACCCTTCTCTCTTCCTTGTACTCCTTTCTCTCAACTAAAATTCTCAAATCAATGGCATCAATGGCCATCCACATCGCCGGTGGTGAGTGTCCGAGCAACTGCGGTCTCTCTCCCTGTTCCCTCTTGTTCTCCCTCCTTTCTCACCGCTGTCATCCTCTCATTCTCCTCCGACGTCGGATCCGACGGCTTGGAGGGGTGCCGCCCCGTATCTGGCATTGAAAGAGAGAAATCCGGCTCTCCAGCTACGAGTTCATCCTTCCCCTGGGCATAGAAAAAGGTCGGGGGAGGAGATGGCCCGACGGCAGGGGCGATGGGCGGGGTAGGAGGGCGGTGGCAGCGACGGTTGTGACAATTAGGTTAGGTGGGACGTCACGGCGGGAGAGGGGTTGGGGGCTGCGCGGCGAGGCAGCGAAGTGCCGCCGGCCTCAGGTGGTGGTGGAGGGGGCAGGGCGGCGAGGCGACGGCGGCCAGCAATGAGGTGCTCTTTCTCTTTCTCCAATTATCATATACCGTTGAAAGTGGTTTTAACGGTATATCGTTGGCTAGTTGCTTCCACAAAAATATAAGATTTACATCCCATGTACGTGAGGCATGTTGATACGTGCAACTCAAGAGATCCAATGATGTAATAGGTTTTTTATAGAAAGAAAATTTAAACGCCCTCATGTTTTTCCCTAGAGGAACTAATGGTGTGTTCTCACTGTAGTTTATTTCACATGTCGCTACAACTAGTATATATGTTATCAAATGGCCTGCTTTGGACGATTTAAAAAGTTGTAGGAAGATATTTGACAGTGAATTACGTAGAGTAATACAATAAACATGCATGTTTCTAGAGCAAATTTTTATTATTTAACCCTTTTAAATTCTATTTTTATTAATAACCTTTTACCTTCCAAATTTGACCTTTTGGTCACATCAACACCCATGACGTGGCAAACCACACTGTGACGCCATGGGATAAGTCCAACTTTAAGCCAAAAACTGACCCCTTATGCCACGCCGCTGATTGTGGTGTAGCAAAACAACACTACCACGCCACTCAGCATAGAATGGCAGGATTTGGTCATACCATGATGACTGGCGTGGCAATGTTATTTGATCACGCCAAGACTAGTAACGTGGCCGAAAAGATTAGATTTAAAAATAATTTGAACAGGCTCATCAATAGAAATAAATTAAAAACTAGTTAAATAAAAAATCTCGCTTTTATGAAAAGCTTTGATAAATAACCTAACATTTGTACTGAATTTCAAGTAGCCAATAGTGCTTAGTACATCAGCGTAGTAAGTGGGCTTCGGTCCTACTCTAATCCAGCGACCTAGGCACCATTCCAACCTGAATGCATGGGCTTTTGCAGCGGCTTCTTAGAAGCTGTTTTTCACTGGCACTATATGGCTTCCGACCGAAGGGATAAGGCCAACGGACCAACAGGCTTCGTTTGCATGCTCGCTCTCTCGCCATTGTCACTCTCTTCCCTACTCCCATCCGCTCTTGATCCGGCCACACCTGCCGGCATTCGTAACCTCATCGCCCTCCACCTGTCGTCCATTGCCCCCTCTTTTTCTGGATCAGTGAGGGATTGCATCCCCTACCTCTTTGGATTCATCGCTGTCACCATCATTATTGTCCTCCCTAGCTCAAGCTAACACGCCTCCCACGGATCTGGCCGACCCTCTCACTTTCAGTGTTGTTTTCCTACTTGGTGGCCTCCAGCCACATCGGATCGAGCGACACCGTCCTCATCGCCGTCTTCGTTGGGTCGGCAAACTCCTTCCGCTCCAATTCTGGGTAGACCTGTGAGGTACGTACAATGTTTGCCAACTATTATTACTTTCATGTTCATCTCCTTTCAGATTGCAGATGTTGTTCGGTTCTTATTTTCGATTTCTTGAAGTACGAATGTGCAATAGCTTTGTTTCTTCATTTTCACATGTTGCGCCCGACATGTCTAGGGGTATGGTGTGTTCATTTCATGTTCGTATTTGCTTGTTCCGCATTAGCGCTAGGTGCAAATGGACAAGGCCACACCAGTTGGGGCTCGTAGTTTACCCCTATGTTCTTGGGAATTTTCGTTGAGGAGGCTACCACCCACAACCGGCTGTTGGGTTGTCTCAACAAGAAGTGTTACAACAACCTTTGCCGAAAAATTGCCAAACACACTGGTCAGACATACTTCCGAAAGTAAATAAAGAACAAGTGTGATAGTCTCAAACGGGAATATGGAGTATGGAAGGCCTTAAAGTAGTGTGCTTCCATACTTGGCGTTGATCCAAAGATCGCCTCCATTGTCGTTGCCGACCAATGGTGGGCACATGCGTTGGTGTGTTGTTACATGCATTTCCTCCACGCGCTGACCATCGCTCATTTTTCATTTGTCTTGTTTTAGATATTTGCAGGGGAAGACAGGCGTGCTCAAGTTCAAGACTGCTCCCTTCAAAATAAGGACATGATGGACATTGAGTTCAGCACTATAACCTACACGAACGAGCACTCCTTCATGCCGGGTCGACACACTATAGTCCGACAACGAGGAGGGCATCCCTCTGCCATGCACAGTGGTGATGCTTGCCCATCCAAGGCGTCGAGAGGCAAGTGCCCGTGACTGTCGATGCCTCCTTCTGCCAACAGCATGGACATCAAGACCATTATTAGAGACACTGAACTGAAGTGCCTCGTTGACCTCCACAGAGAGACGCACACCACCGTCACCCATACGCACACCAGATAGGGAAGAAATGGTACGCCTGGTGAACCTGGTCGAGGAGGTTGAAGTTGGCAAGGATACCGACGAGCACTACTACGCCAGCCAATTCTTCATGAAGAAAGAATGCCACATCAACTTACTCACCATGAAGATGGACGAGGGATGGCTTAGCTAGATCAAGAGGATTTGAGATCGAATGAAGAACCAGCCTTAAGCAATGCCATTTTTGTTTCAACTGATATGTCATGGTGCACATTTTAGTTTCATACATTAATTTGAGTTGTTTCTTCACACTGCATAAACTACATTAGGGTCTTGTGTCACACACTTTGTAATGTCATGCACTACGTTTATGTAACAACGTTCATTTTATTTGTGAAAATGGATGATGTAGTTCATTCAAAATTTATACATTTTGCTGAGTCATACAATTCAAGAACTAAACATCAATTAGTTACTGGTTTTGTGTAGTGATTATGAGCTGGAGAGGCGATGGCATTGGTGATGACAATGGCGGCAAGGTTTCCAGTAGCTCCATCGTGTTGCTCGCATATGCCAGATTCGCATGCCTTGATGACGAATTGACGATGAGTCATCCTCATCCAGGCCGCCACCTAGAATTCCTGTCATGGCGGGAATTCAATAGGTCAAATAACAACTCGCCAATGATCAACAATGCTATGATATATTCAAAATGTGAAGGTCAGGATTCCGTAGGTATGCATGCATGTATAATGGCTCCACACTCTTTTTTAGAGAGAGGCTCTACGCTCTTTGTTGTTGTGCCCCTGTTTGGCATGGAGAAAAGCCGGCAACCTCACCCAATAAGCCCCCATGCATGGCACTACAAGCCTGGGCACTAGGGATGGCATGGAGAGATTCAAATAGGATGGCAACGGTTTGTCTGCGAATTTCTCAGAAGTCATGAAAATTTGGGGTTTAACACTGGCTATACTGTTGCATTCTATCCTTATGGTCTGATGGTTTGAATTATTATTGGTAGCATAATTACACACTGCACTTTTTTGAATGATGAATTGTTTTGTTCTTCCTTTTGTAGCACCGGACAAGAATAGTTTCAACAACAGCATCTCAGATCATCAAGTAGGTGTGACTATCCTCTTGTGCACATCTTGTGTTTTCTTTTCCCCTGGGTGGATTCCGATTTGTTATGTGCTGATGTTTGTCTGTTTATTGATAGTTGGCCAAAGGGACTGCGCCGGCGCCGGCGCCGCAGGCGGTCACGGCGGCCCCTGCCAGTGTGAGTTATGTCACCTTGGGGTCGTTCAGCTGAGATCAGGATAATGAGAAGACCAGGGTACGTTGCTGCGAGAAATGAAGCATTTCGTTCTTGTACTTAGTTGGCAATACTACTGTGCTGATTAATTCATCTTATCTCCTTATGCTTTAGACTTTAGTCCCATCTGAACTCAGTATCCCAGAGGTTATTAAAACAATTGCTTTGTTAGAAATCACAATGTTTGACTAGGGGCAGTTTTTTTTAAGAAACTAGAACCAATAGTTGGAAAATTGCATTGGCCATCCAGGTTTTGAACCATTGATACTTCTACACCTTTTCTGCACCTTTTAGATCTTGATCCAAGGCATGAAAAAGTGACATGAAGGAAAAAATCAGTCACCTTATCATGAATAGATAGCCCCTTTGTGAAATGAATTGGTATTTTGACCAATGAATTTTTCCAGATGTTTGTGTGTCACCATGACAGTAGTAATGGTCACAAAAGGGTATTTGTTCAGTCTTTTGTGTGATACATTGGTGATGTTTGATTGTGAATCTGTGATATACTCAGGGTGTGTTTGGTTGAGCTGTGGCTTCTGAAAAAGCTGCTGTGAGCTGTAGAAAAGCTGCTGTAGGTTGTGGGCTGTGAAAAAGCTGTAAGCTGTTTGGTTCAAACAAGTATAAAACTTACCTCCTATTTCTATTTTCCTTGAAACAACTGTGAAACAGCTCTCTATTTTCACCATTTCAAAAATCAGAAAGTCAAAAGCCAAAAGCAGGGTTCAAGGTGCTTTCAAAACTGTACTACCCAAAAGTAGCTGCTTCTGAAAAAGCAGCTTCTGGTTTCCACCCCTTTGGTTGACTTTTGACTTTTTGGAAGCAAAAGCAGTTCCTAAAAGCTCAACCAAAGGCACCCTCAGTTCGTGAGTAAACGGGTATGCCCGCAAGCGACAGGTACCCGCGAGCGACGGGTATAGGCGAGATTTTTTACCCGTGGTCCTTCGCGGGTATACCCGTGGGCGTAAAACGGGGTCGCAGGTACGAGTATGAACGAGCACTACTCATACCCGCCGCGCCCGATTGCCATCCCTACTGCCACCATGCCGTCGCTAGCCACCGGTTGCAGCATCTTGATGTCCTTCTTTGGCCCCCCGGTCAGTAGTCCATGAAGGCCACGATGCAAGCTAGGGACGCCCACGAACTTGGCGACGTACGCACGCCGCTCAGGGCATTCGCCTTGGCCGGTGTGGACCAGGCCGTACGTGTTTACATCTTCTGTTTAAGATGTCCTAGCAGTTATACAGTCTTCCCTTTTGCGTCATCCAGGCCTGTCTTGTGGCAACTTCGGCCTTTTGACGTGGGCTCAGAATTGGATCTGCAACGAAAATCGCAAGCTTCGGTCTCATCTCCTGGTGATGGTTATACTGCATGAGTTCCTGGTTAGCTAGGTTTAAACAGGTTCATATCGACACCTCATTGGCACAAATCCCATCAGATTCAACTCATTGCAGACTCGACTGATCTTTGCCGAGATTGTCTTGTGCTTTTCAAATGGGATCATTGTGTTACAGCCATAAAATCTTTGAGATCGACCGTAAAAAAAGGTGTAAAGATCAAACACGTGTGGATCAAGGCGTGCAGGACGATTTCACCGAAATCAATAATGAAATGCAACACGACAAAGAACAATGAGAAACAAATCGATGAACAAGGGTAACTCGAGATTAAACAATATATCGATACCAAGCAATATTGATCAATCATAAATTACATAGAAATGATTGGATATATTGGATCTATAGCAAGAGACTACTTCTAAGAGCAACTCCAGCAGGGCCCCTACTTGAGCCCTCAAATCTCATATTTGAGAGCCAGAGTAAAAATCTGAACTCCAACAGGGTCCCTACTTGGCTCTCAAAAATAGGAGGCCTCTCAAATGAGACCTCCAAGCCCTCATTCCTAGGGGCCCCCTACTCTGGCTCTCATTTTTCAGCTTTCTCGTTTTTTGTGGAACATTTGTGCTTTCAATTTAAATTCGAAACAAATTTGAATATTCGTATTTGAATTCGTATTTGAATTCATATTTGAATTCGGAACCAATTTGAATTTAAATTTGAATGTTATGTGATGAACTTTGTGCTTTCAATTTAAATTCAGAACAAATTTGAATTTAAATTTGAATATTCGTATTTGAATTCGGAACAAATTTGAATTTAAATTTGAATGTTATGTGATGAACTTTGTGCTTTCAATTTAAATTCGGAACAAATTTGAATTTAAATTTGAATATTCGTATTTCAATTCGTATTTGAATTCAGAACAAATTTGAATGTTATGTGATGAACTTTGTGCTTTCAATTTAAATTCAGAACAAATTTGAATTTAAATTTGAATATTCGTATTTGAATTCATATTTGTGCTTTCAATTTAAATTCGGAATAAATTTGAATTTAAATTTGAATATTCGTATTTGAATTCGTATTTGAATTCGGAACAAATTTGAATGTTATGTGATGAACTTTGTGCTTTCAATTTAAATTCGGAACAAATTTGAATTTAAATTTGAATATTCGTATTTGAATTCATATATTTAAATATTGTCCCTCATTGTGAAATCATAAATATTTTATTGTGTATTGTGCTTTTGTCCCATACATATGCATATAGTGTGTGAGGAAATAGAGGGAATTGAGAAGTAGGGGCCCTGTTTTGAGGGCTCCTGCTGGAGTGCAGCCCAGAAAACAGGGCTCTCAAAAATAGGGGGAGCCCTCAAATGAAAAGTAGGGGCCCTGTTTTGAGGGCTACTGCTGGAGTTGCTCTAAGCTATATAAAAAGTAAAGACAAAAGATATATATTGAGTGGTCATGGACGATTTCTGTGGAAGGTCCTCGGCTCCTGTTTATATTGGTGCAGGCCCGCTCCTTGCACGGAACGCGACATCATACGACCTGGAGAGTAAGATGTGTTGGCAATAGAAGTGAAAACGGATAGGATAGTTTTTGATCTATTCGGACTATTTTCGAATACATATATTGTCGGCTCGAATATTTGCCAAGTATCGGATTAAAAAGAATATGAATTTTTTCGGATAAGAATATGTATTCAGATTATCCGGATATCCATAACGTATATCTTTTATTTTTGCCCAACCCATTTACATAATACTTTAGTAGCCCATTATATATTAATACATAGAGTTAGGGAAGGGAACTTAGCTTATATGAAGACTTCATGAATGTTTGGATCAAATAAACTATTCATATCTTTCTGTTCATTTTGTGCGTACAGTTTGGGGTTTTTATATTCTGAGAAATATTTATGACCGTATTTGATTAGATTCGTATTCGCTCTGTATTTGTATTCGACATTATTTGTATCTGCATCCGAAAAAAATATAAAAACGAAAATGACAGAACTATTATGTATCCTTATTCAATCCGTCTTTACCGCTAGTTGGCAATGCGCAGCTTCCTAATTACCTTGGCCTCGTTTTCCTTCTGTTGATTTCTATTTGTTGAGCTTGAACCGATATTGCATCTTGCCTTCCATATGCATCCGGCTTGGAATCCAAATATATATATGGATGCATCGAAGCGTGAAGCCGACTAGTACGTGACCGTCATCAAGCTTGCAACCGCAGTTGTACAAGTCTTATCATCTATATATATTCCTGGCCGTTTATCTTCTCCATGCGAATTCGGAGTTGGACGAATTTGGGATCTTCTATATGGCAGCATTCAACACCGATGCATTTGCTAACCATCCTGCTTGCTGCTGGCCTTGTCCCATGGTCCACTTGTCACCCTAAAATTGCTAAATTTGGGCGGCTTCCACACCGCTTCAGTTGTCATCGGGTCATTTCAATTGTCCTCTGCTTAACCTGGGAATTTTCTATTTATTATTCGGTAGTTCCACGTTCCATTTCTGAGGTTTTCGTACGTGTAGTGTAGAAGCAACCGTGAAAGAACGCAACTCGGGGAGATGATTGCAAAAGATGCTTCGCAGCATGCATGGAAGGTTGGCCAGATATGGCAGTAGTTGGTTGGTCGTAGTGGTAGTACATGAACAATTCTGTCATCCATGTGGGTGGGCAGGGTAGGAGTACGTTCTTTATTGTGATCACCAAACCATGCGCACCTAATAAACATTCCGGCGCAGTTGGTCTGCTGTGTGATCCGTTAATCGCTAATGCTGTAAATGAGGGTCACTAAATCTTCACACCAATTTGTAGCTCCAGGCTGATAAAGCTAGGAGAATAGCAAGATCGAAAAAAGGGCTTAATACGCAGGTCAGGTTTGATTTCGGCGGCTGCGGCGCAAAAGAACCACCGGTGATGGATGCAACAGTTGCTACTTGCAAATACACAAAAGTACCATATCATTGTGATTAATCTGAGTACAAAGGAATGAGGACTGAAATCTACAATATATCCTCAGTAACACGAAGAACAGAAGGATTCGAAGAACGTATACTAGTACTATCTACTACACTGACGAGACGACTGACATGCGAATAAGCATTTTTATTGTTTCTTTCTCCTATCAGACTGCTAACTGGAACTTGGAAGGAAACCGAGAAGGGCCAAGAACCTGACCGGCAGCATGATCCTTCATGGCTCCGGTGGCGGCAATGCAGCAGGCACCTCCCCCACGGGCGGCGAAGGCTTCGCCTCCCGCCTGACGATCCGGCGAGGCGCCCCCCACCAGCACCACCGGCGCGCCAGCCTCACGCAGTCGTACCGCTCGTCGGGCCCCTCGGCCTGCTCCGCGCACACCCGGCCGAAGATGCAGGACAGCAGGGTGAGCACCAGGACCGCCGCGAGCACGGCGAAGAACGTGCCGATGGACCCCGAGCTGTGCTGAGGCACCGCGCCCGCGCCTGTGGCCGCGGGACCCTGGTAGTCCGGCTGCAGGGGCGTGACCGTCGTCGGAGACGGCATGGACGTCGTGCTGGCCGCCATTCTTGCATTCAGAGGAGTAGATAGAACTGCGGTGAGCAGTCGGCAGCTGAGCGAGCTTGCGGAGAGGTCCGAGAGGAGTCTGTGCAGTGTGCACGTAGGATGAACATGGGACGGGAGAGGAAGGCTATAAGAGGTTTCTGCGAAAGCGTCAGTGGCTTTGCGAGTTGCGGCTCAGTGATGTGCCAAAGGATTAGAGGATAGGTGTAGTAAAGTTCAGGAAAAAAGAGAGGGGAAAGTCTGCAAGATTGGCTTTTGTATGGATCTAGTGGAGAACAACATGGAAAGGGTGCGAAGTGTGATGGTTGGTAGTCATCTCCATGCTATTGTGTCCATATCCATGGAAAAAGAGGGAAGATACACGCACTGACGCACAGCTGAATATACCGTTCGGATGCAGAAGAAGAGGGGGGAAAGAATGTGAGAAAATCTAAAGAAAAGAAGACTGTAAATACCTTGTCATGTTCTGTATGTACCATCTGTTTGTTTATCTACTTCTCTTGCAACGAGCCAACGAGGAAACATAAGTCTTCAGCCTCCAAAAAAGGTTATATCCACCAAAATTTATTTCATAGGACATACTTCGAAAGAACTTCCCATCTTCAGGTCTGCACAATAAAAAGGCCATGGGGATCCGATATGCGATGTTGTTTGCTGAACATGCAAGGTTACCTACGAAATATTTCCCACTTTCTTCCATCTTCTCCCATCGCTGCTTTACGCTGTGCTTAATTCTGGCAGTTGAGCAGTGCTACTTTTCTCTTTGAAAGGGCGAAGTGCTCGGCATGCTATTGACAGGTAGCTCATGCAATTTTGGGGACGACACTTTTTTTTCACATCATTTTTTTGGAGGAATTTTTGACATGATTTTGGGACAACTCATGGAGCCAAGAAACAAGGGCCGCTTTGATGAGGGCCACAAGAACTTGCCTGAAAGGCCAACATCATAAATCTATTAAAGCCGAAGGAATTCGTGAGCGCTCAGGCCATCCACGTCATTCCTCGCTTCTCAGGCGTCCACGTCCCCGTTTTGCTCAGCCCGTCCGATCACGCGAATGGCTAGATCCCCACCATCCACCTATGCGACATTAGCTTCGCCCGCCTAGCTTCCTCGCTGATAACTCACCCCGCGTGGCTCATTCGTCCCACCTGCCTGTTCTGTGTCACCTACTCCCTTTTATCTCTATCGCTTGCTCTACCTTGTCTCACTGCTCTTTGATCAAGGCCTCGACTTCGAGCATGGCCCTTTGACCACGCCTTCGACCATGGCTTGGACCCTTCAACCATGGCCCCAATTAGGGCTGTAAAAAAAGCTCGAAGCTCGCGAGCTACTCGAGTTCGGCTCGTTCTAGGCTCGATTCGAGCTCGGTTCGAGCTTTAAACGAGCCGAACTCGAGCTTGATTTCGAGCTCGCGAGCTTTACCGAGCCGAGCTCGAATAGTTCGCGAGCCTCGATTCGAGCTTAAATAGTAATATGTATTAATTCTTACCGAGCTTTCTCGAGCCGAACTCGAGCTCGAGCTTTTCTTATTATTAAAAATTAGTGTGTATTTGAATTATTTTGACTATTATCGAGCTTATTAGAGCCGAGCTCGAACCTAAAATTTTGTTATTATTGAAAAATAATGCATAATAAATTATTTTAATTGTTATCGAGCTTCAACGAGCCGAACTCGAGCCTACTCGAGCTTAGGCCGAGCCGAGCTCGAGCCCAGGTTCGGGCTCGGACCCCAACTCGAGCTCGGCTCGAGCTCGGCTCGAGCTTCTACCGAGCTCGAGCCTGGAAGGCCGAGCTCGCTCGAGCTCGGCTCGTTTACAGCCCTAGCCCCAATAATGGTGTCTTGACCATGGCTTTGATGTCGACCACGACGCCTCTACGCCTTCGACATCGACTATGCCTTTGACTTTGACCGTGGTGGCATTGACTTTGACCATGCCTTCTACTTCGACTGCGGCGTCGACTTCGATCACAGCACTTCGACCACAGTGTGTCGATCACAACTTGGACTTCGACTGCGGCGTCGACTTCGATCACAGCACTTCGACCATAGTGTGTCGATCACAACTTGGACTTCAACCACAGCCTTTCGACGACACCTTCGACCATGACTTCGACTTCGACCACGGCTCTTGGACCACGCCCATTCGACCACGGTGCTGACCACGATGCGTCGATGTCGACCACGGCTTCAACTTTAAACATGGCTTTCACCACGCCTTCTACTTTGAGTGTGGCTTCGACTTCAACTGCGACTTTGCCGTCGACCACAACCTCGACCACGGTGCCGACCATGCCTTTGACTTCGACCACAACCCTTCGACCACGGCCCTGACAACGGCACCTTGACCACGGCTTCGACTTCGACCACGACGCCTCGACGCCTTCGACTTTGACATCAACCACGGTCCTTCAATCACCACCTCAACCACAGTCCTTCGACTTCGACCACGACCCTTCGATCATGGCGCCGAGACCACGCCTTTAACCACGGCTTTGACTTCGACCACGCCCATTTGACCATGGCGCTGACCCACGACACCGACCCAGTGCCTCGATGCTGCCTTCGACTTCGACCACGGCATCTCGACCACGCCTTCGACTACGATCCTTATTCATGGCGCTGATCACGGCGCCTCGACCACGACGCTTCAACCATGCCTTTGACCACGCCTTCAACTTCGACCACGCTTTCGTTTTCAACTGTGACCACGCCCTTCGACCACGGCGTTGTGACCATAACATTTCGACCACTACGTTGCAACTAGATTATTATGTAGCCTATATGCAGCTGCAACATAAAAGTCTTGATATCTATCTATACATTTGGATATCTCTTCATGGAGATATATGTGTGTTGATAAAAAATTACACCTATTTTCTGCATATGCATGCAATAATTCTGCCTTCTATGGATCTCCTAAACAGCTATTGTGCTGTGAATTATAGATACTAATATTCCTCATCTGATAGAAAGTGTTATACTATGTATTTTTATTCGGCCTGTCTAGTAGGCCTAAAACTGGTCCGAATGGCCCAAAACGGCCTAAAAGACTCCCAATGTTGGGCCTCTCGCATCGCCTCCATTTTCCTCGCGTTCTACGAGTGTGAGACCAACCAGCCTCCTCGCCTCCGCCTCTTCCTCACCCGATCTCCTCCTACAGAGCCAAGGACCCGTAATGGCGGCGCGGCACCTCAGATCCGGCCTCCCCCTCCTCCGCGCCCACCTCGCGGCCTCCGAATCCGCGGCCGTCGCCCAGGTCCCGTTTCCCTTCCCCGCTCCCGCCCTCTCTCTGTTTGTGAAAAGAGATTTCTTTTTTCTTCTTCTAGATTTCGATGCTTCTGCTGAATCCTTTAGCCGATCTGGGTCTGTTCTATGTTCCTGATATTTTCGGTATTTCCCCCTGGGATTTTAATCTATCGTCGTCTGTCCGAATCATTTTCCGTGTGATTTTTTGTTGGATTAATCGTGTGGGATTAAATTGTTTGTACTTACTGTTAGTACTTATGGTGCAGGTCTCAAGGGGATTCTCGTCGCAGGTGGGTAAGCCCGCCGGGAAGCAGATCAAGGTAACACTGAAATGAAGCATTTCGTTGGATTATTGCATTTCTCGTGGTGTGCGGATGTAGTTTAAGGTTGTCAAGAGACATTTTTATATGTATGTTCTTCGTGACTACTCTGATCAACCAATATTTGGGAACATGAGAATCATGCAGAGTTGTTTCTGTTATCCTGCCTGAGGAGGCATATCAATGCCTTTTTTTCCCAGTGCGAGGCTATGGCCTGAATGCTCTATTGTTGGGAAATATAATGATGTACTAGTGTTGGATACTGTTTGATTTTCTATTGAATGTAATTATGCTTACGTCCATAACAGATTGTGGTCAACTCATATACAAAGCGTGTATCAGTGGATCACTGTATCCAACTCATTTATCTGCTGCTTCAAGCAAAGGAAACATTGTTCATGTCTCATTTACCTGTATTTGCTTGATATAGCAATTCACTAATTGCATGACAAAAGAGTCCCATGTCATTGTTTGCTATATCTAAATAATTTGTACGTATCATGGTTTAGTACTTCTCCACTCCACTTTTTTGGTTAGTTGGCAGCTTGAGCTGTGCTTGTTTTGTTCTTAGATGCTCCTTGTAATCTGATAAGTGGTGTTCTTTATGCCACAATAGGTTCCAGAAGCTTTGTATGGTGGCACAGGAAACTATGCTAGTGCACTGTTCCTTTCAGCAGCCAAAGCAAATGTGTTGGACAAAGTTGAATCTGAGATTCGCGATGTTGTGGAGGCATCCAAGAAGAGCCCGGTGTTTTCTCAATTTATAAGGGACTTGTCAGTGCCAAAAGAAACCAGGGTGAAGGCTATAACTGAAATATTCGCTGAAGCTGGTTTTTCAGATGTCACAAAGAATTTCTTGGGTATGCTTCCCATCCATTCATTATGTCTAATGAAGTTCACTATTGGTACTTATAATCACTTTGTAAGACTCAAAGAGAAACCAAGTTTGTTAGACAGGTAGCTTTTTTTTGCAGCATATGCATTACTGAGGACCAACTCAAATGCATTGGATCATTTTTCCAGTGCCTTTTGTTCCAATGGCATTTTCCATATCAATAGGTTGCTACCTTCTGTTGTGATGCTTTCGATGCAAAACAACAGCGCTTGCAGTCTCAATCTGATATGGTAATTTGCCATGTGTAATTGTATGTTCAAAATGGTAGTTACCAGCTAATCGAATTATTCCTCCTAGAAAGTTGTTCGGAAAGCAGGTCATCAGTATCGCTGATAATATGCATAGAATTTAGTTCATAATTATCATGTGTTTTGTTAGCTCCTAATTTTGTGTCTCTATGAAGCTGTGCTGGCGGACAATGGCAGACTGAGGCATATTGAACGCATTGCAGAGAGATTTGTTGATTTGACCATGGCACATAAGGGGGAGGTGAAGGTTGTTGTCAGGACAGTTATTGTAAGTAGATTCCACGCCATCTTTTCTTTTGCTACCAAGAATACAGTGTGTTTGATCCACAAGTAGGATGCTGGTAGAATATCTCAGTTTCCTTTCACATGTTGAAATAGATGTTTGATGCATGCACATATAGTTTTGTTTGGTTTGATTGGATGACAATATGAAATGACCAGTTGGTTAACTTTTTTGTATATTAATTTCTGAAGCCTTTGTTGTCTATTGGTGTTTTCGTTGCTATATTCTATGTGTTTAGCCACAATCTATTTCTTTTAAGCTGAAAACTGAATTGCATTAGCCATAGAGGTGAAAAGAAGCCTTTTGTCTGTGAAAATGAGTATCTGCAGATAATATTTGAAACATTACCATACATCAACTGAAATTCATTTCCTTGAAGGTTTAAACTGGAATTTAATTGATCTGAAGGTAATCATTCTTGGCAGTAGGAAGCCTTCTAGTGCAAATAGCGTTTTTTAAGACTTGGTGCAGAAAGTTGAAAGGCATGTTATACAACGTATCACCACTTGTTGTGCATATTGCCTTTTAATTGACAAGCTCAGTGAGTCAACCAACTCGACAGGCTTATCTTGAAATTCAGATATAACATCTGGTAGCCAGCAAACATTGCATTGATATTCACCCAAACTGTTGTTCATTTATTCTGCCTTGGCTTCTACAAAATGTGGAAGAATTGGCTATTATATTTCTTTGAAGCTTCTTTACCTCAGTTTGTCAATAGTTGGATTATATCCCTTGAGCATGTATTGAGATCAATTGATTTCACTTGCTGACTTCTCTGTTTTCTGCTGTTAGCCACTCCCTGAAAAGGAGGAGAAAGAACTTAAGGAGACCTTGCAAGATATCCTTGGGAAAAACAAAACTATCTTGGTTGAGCAGAAGGTAGTTATTTGATCCACGAGTTGTGTTCATAGCCTGTTCAAAGGATTTTGCCTCAATTGTGCTTTCTTTGCAGATTGACTACAGCATCATGGGAGGACTAGTGATTGAATTCGGGCAGAAGGTGTTTGATATGTCGATCAAGACTAGGGCGAAGCAAATGGAGACTTTCTTGAGGCAACCCCTTGATATCTAACTGCTTTTTGAAGATCAAAAGCAACACCAGATGTAGTGATTGGGCTGCTCGAAGTTTTCCTCATGTCCACTACTTTGATCTGACCTTGAAATAAAAAGCTTTCCTTTACAAGAGAAGGGCACTCTGTTTTATTTTATCTTGTGGGCTAGAAGCCCGCAGAACAAATTTATGTTCATTTCTTTGCTACTAAAAAGACATGGAGGGAGTTCATGGAAAGTTCTTAATTTTCAAGTGATTGGAATACGTGTATTGTTCTGTGGAAGTGCTCTATAAGTTGTGAAAAATGATTTGATGACGATAGATCTCTAAGCATTTTTCCATGGGACCAGGAGCTTTTGATGGGACTAGTGATGTTCAGTCGTAGATATGGATCATATCTAGCGGCTCAATCTAGCTCGAGAAACACACATGAAAATGTTCATATTTCGTCATGCCATATCACTCATTTTGCATGACGTAGCAGTCGCAATGCGCGCATGATTTGAAAATGGAAAATTTTGTTAAATTTAGACTCCTAGCCGACTGAAACATCACGTTCAAGAGAATCTCATCCACGCAACCCAGCCCATGACACTCACATTTCTCGTCTTCTGTGTTGGTGGATATCGAGTCAACTTAATATCTTATTGAGCTTTTTCTAAAATTGACATAGTTTAATTTAATATCATTTTACGTATAATTTAAAACTATTTTTAGAAACGAGCTAACGAGACGAGCCGAGCTAAAGTAAAATTCAAATTCATTTGAAATCAACTCATTTGAATGTTTAACCAATTAACAAGTATAATTGAAGTAATTTTGAACCGAATCAACGAGCCCCACTAACGAACTTTTTTTCCACCCTACTGTTGGCGATTCTTTCCGATCGGCAGCTACTCTACTAGTTTAAGAGGAGCTTTGAAACAGCATCCTGCTTTGTTTCACGCTGTATATGTACTTGGGTCTCATACATGGAAATCGGTTAACTAATTTACCAGCGCAAACGCTCATAACAACATGTGACGCATTCACAGAATATGTGTGGTTGCCCTGACGCGCGCGTTGCTTTCGTGCATGTCTTGACGCGTAGACCAAACTTCAGCACAAGGAACACCTGGCTTGTCGACTATTAAGGGGATGAGTTGGCTTGAAAGAATCAACGAAATCGTTGCCTCAAGCCACTTGAGCAGCTCAAGCAACCTAAACCTCTCTCCCACTCTTCCAAGCAAGCCATGCAGTTAGGCTAGCTCTAGGCAGCTAAGCTCTCCTCCTCCTCCTCATCCTCCTCCATGCCCTCACCATCTCCTCCTCCCTCCTCTCCGATCTGTTGCCTCTGCCTCCCGCATTCTCGGTCATCCAGCGATGTCGTCATGCGCGGCGGAGACCGGCCTGGTGGCCATGGACTGCCTGGTGGTGTGCTGCTGCTGCCCGTGCCTGGTGCTGCAGATCACCGTGTTCCTCTTCGTCAGGCTGCCCAAGAAGGTGGTCGTCAAGTCCAAGAGGATCATCCTGAGGAGGTGGCACAAAAGAAGGGCGGCGAAGAGAGGCTGCACGGTCTCAGGCATGAATAAGCTGGAGGAGCTACTGGAGAACGATTTTGAAGGTGCATTCGGGATCGGAGGCGAGTCTAGCGACGGCGGCGATGACTGGGAGAGATGCTTCGCCGTCGACGACGATGGCATGTGGGAGGCGTTAGTCGAGCAAGAAGGACTCTTCTGGTTCGGCAGCTTCTGGGGCCGGCCGGCCGAGCAGGAGGATCCGGTTTCTGGAGATGATCAAATGTATGCAGGCTTGAGGCTACCTGTAGTTTTAGAGAGAGTGTGTGACTAGCCAAGACGTTTTAATTCAAGCGCTGTGCACGGCAGTGTCTAAATGAGGATTCTAGCCAACGATTTTTATTCAGAGGAGTTACATCATTTGGTTAGTGCACTAATTCTCGATGTACGTATCATGGTGTCGACTATCAAAGGAATGAATAAACCTGAAGAAGAGTGGTTAATTCACTGCAGAAACGGTCTTAATTCCTTGAAGGAACTTGTTCTATAATCACCTTATGCTGCCAAATCTGAATTTCTTTGGATGCATTAATTCCGAGATGAATGCAAATGATATATCGGCCTAAACGCCACCGTAAAATGTACATTATGTACCAATGTTATTACCTGGTACGTTTCGTCCGGCACTGCACGCCGTTGCTGCGGCCGGCATCGGTCAATCCGTCGAGAGGATCCTGACAAGTGGCAGCTGACACAACCCTGCAGATAGCTGACGGTAGGATCATGTCACGCGCTGGGCTAATCCTTGGGTTCTCGCTTGTCAGCTCCACAGGACGAAAAGTATATACGACTCCAAATCATCGAAAACAAACACGCCTGACGCTAAACCAGCCGCGATCTCAGGCCAAATCAAGCAAAACAGACACGCGTGACGCTAAACCAGCCGCGATCTCAGGCCTCGGCCGCACGCCTAGCTAGCTCTTCATAACAACACACAACAAAGCGCGCGAATGGCGACCTGGACACGAAAGTTGGCAGAAAGAAGCGATCGCGATTGCATGCATGGGTAGCTTGAGTACACGTCCCATGGCTAGAAGTAGACGTATGAGCAACGAACGACCGGCCGGCAGCTAGCTTAGTGAAGAGGTGAACTGGTAAGTGCGCGCATGGCAAATCGGCAACCACAAAAACCTCCTTTAACCATCACTGTCACGCAGACGGTCGTTCCATGTGTTGGTAGGCATTGGCAGGATGTAAACGTCTACGTACACGCCCGGCCACCCTGAAACACCCCAAAAATTTGAAATTTTTGAAATTTTTATGAATTTTGATTTAATTCGGATTTCTTTCCCTTTTTGGCAAATCCTAGTGAAAATACGCTTTCTATTTTCAGCAATTTCGCCTCCTCCCCTCCACTGGCGCCGCTCGCGTGCAGATGCCTCCCCGCCGCCTCCGCGCTCACCTCTCGCCGCACGCTCTGCTGCCTCCACGCAGGATATTTTGCCGCGGTCTACCTTCGCATGCCTTCGGTCAAGCGGTCCCACCTGCCAGCCTCACTACCCTGCTCCTTCCTTGCCCCGTGCGCCACCCTTCGCGTTCATCCCCCCTTGCCGTTCACCTCCCCTTGCTGCAGCTCCCTCGCCCTCTCGAACTTTCTTCTCTTGAGCTCCAAGTTAAAGTACCAGTACTTTTAGCAGAGTAGCAGTGCCAGCTTTTCCCCTATCTATTGCACCGTAGTAGAGGCCGCCCCATTCCCCTCTCCTTGCCCTAGAAGTTCACTTACGAACCACCTCTCCGTTGCCACCGCTTTCCCTTGCACTGTGAGCTCCTTGGCCATTGCAGAGCGCCTCACAACACTCACCAACACCCTCTGGAGCCACTAATTTCAGCTCAAACTCACCGCTTCGCCGCCGATCAACTCCCCTGTGCCCGGTAAACCACTCACCCAATTCGTTGTTTTCGACCATCATATTTCAATTACTCTCTACCATAACGTCTCCGGGACATCACAAACGTAAAGCCAAACTCAATTTCACCTTAGCATTCCTGTAGAGCTTTGCCGACGAGATCCACCGCCGTCCCAAACCGCTTCTCCGTGGACAGCCCTATAGGGAGCATCTCCACTCAAATTAATGTCACCCGCGTGCTACTAGAGAGCCCTAGATGGTTAAACCGCTGTCAATCCCACTAATTAGTCATTGGGGAACCTTAATTTGGCATGGAAGCTCGCTGCTCTCTCTCTTGCTTACAGGTGACACCACCTACCCGCAAGCTCTCTAAAGCCCTAAAATGGGTTCCTAAACCTAACCCACCCCTCTCGGTGCCGCCTTTTCCTCTGGAGAAGCTCCGCTGACATTGCTTCATCCGAGCTGCCGCTCCTCTGTTTCCGCCGGGGAGAGAGACGGTTGGAGGTAGAAGACAATCCCGGGTGGGCGACGTGGTTGCATCTCGGGCGCTGATGCCAGTTGCCGCATGTCCATCCGGGCATCTGCTTCGCACGCATTTGGGCCGCCCGTGCTAGCGGCATGTCGCCCATCTGGCGAGCGAGCACATGCGCACCCATGGGCCACGGCCTGCCAGGCCCAAGCGGCCGCGCGAGCGCGGGAAAAGGCCGTCGGCCTGACTGCGTGGTTGGGCTGAGCCTGTCACTGTGCACCCGACAGGGTCGCACTGTGCAGTCGACCGGCCCACTACTGTTCATCCATTTTTGAAATTCAGAAAAATCAATAAAAATACCAGAAAATCTAGAAAATTTTCAAAAATTCCAAAAATACATCATTTTGACCAGTTTAATGCCCTGAATTTAAATTTTACCTCCATTCTTTCAAATTCAAATCTTATTAATTTAAAATTTACCGTTCCACCAAAGTCAATTTCAAATAACTTCAAATTTTCCATTTTGTCAATTTAAATCTTAATAAAATCCAAATCCACCCAATTTAAGAATCGACCATCCAATTCTAAATGTTTATCTTTTATTCTCGAAATCTGTCCAACACATATACGTCTTTTAGTAGCCCGGAGCCTATCTAATCCAAGTTTAGCCGTGTCAACCTAACAAGCACCGTTGAACCTCGACCTCACCACCCAACCCATTCTTTTTTAAAACTCTTTCTTATTTGTAATTGCATTTTGTTCCCAGCTTGCATCTTGCAAAACAGGAACCTATTTGGTTTCATTGTCTACGCTAGTGAATCGACCAATCGAACTGGTCAACGGAAGGACGGCAAAGGTAGAGGAAGTAAATTTGAAGTTGGTCGAGAAGATCAAGAGCAACATGAAGAAGGCAAGTCACATGTTTTTGATCATATTGAATCCTATAAAATTTACATTATTTGCTTAATGCATTTTCATTATTGATATTTGTGAAATGATAGTTGGTTAAAATAAATATTTAGAATGACATGTTAATTAGATAAATCCTACCACTGATAAAAGCCCTGTTTACTTTGATGGCCATATTCACCTTGACAACCTTAGTAAGAATTAAAATATTGTATATATATAAGACGAAATTTTTGTACGGATAATCCCTTTTTTATTCGAAAATACATAAATATACCCGCGAGAATTTTTTTTACAAAAATAGTCTCCAGTTGCCGCCCCATTGGGCGACTTCTGCCTTTCGCCCAACCGTGAAGCGACAGTTAGAAAATGTGTGAACCGTTAAGCGACTTATACAGTCGCTCTACGGTTGAGCGACTGTAATTTCAGTCGCTGTATGGTTGAGCGACTGAAATTGCAGTCGCTCAACCGTAGGGCGACAGGAGTGGATACCACTTATTCCACCGCCTGCCGCCCACTAGCAACCACTTTTCCCTCATTTCCCCCATTCTGCGCAGAGAGCCAGAGAGAAGAAGAGAGGAGGAAGAGGAAGGGGAGAAAAGAGGGAGGAGGGGAAGAAAAGGAGGAGAGGGGAGAAGAGAAGGAGAGGAGGACAGGGTTGAAGGAGGAGGTGAGGGCGGAAGAAGGAGTCCAAGCTATTCCATCGATTTGGATCCAGGTATTTTTGTTAATTAGGTTGTATTTGCACTATTGTTTAGATGAAATATTGGTGTTAGTAAAAATTGTAGATGTAGTATACATTTTGTAATATAGAAATTTGACTACCCTTTTTAGTATGGAAAGTTTAGTTTAGTGTTGAACGATGTTATTTGACATGTCGTAAATTTCAATCGTACATGTAGGTGTACATCATTAATGGCCAGTACTACATTGAGAGTGTATTATGGTGCTGGAATGATTCGCGAAGGTCCGAATGGTGTGGATTTAAGCGATTTTCCGCAAGTCACTCTCGTACTTCCCGATGACGAGAATGCTGGAATGACAGATGTGCAGCATTGGCTGACCGAGAGTTTTTCATTGGACCCCGAGGTGTGCAGCGTCGTTGTGCAAGGGCTTTGGAGCCGGTCTCCCACTGACATCAGATGGGAGTTGAAGACATTGGTGCGCTCAGCTTCGTGGAAGGGATTTGTGCAAGGGTGCCGGCGCCGTGGATACGAGTGTGTCCTGCTTGTGCAACCGTGCTCACTACAAGCAGCTGCGCAAGCTCGTGCGTCCGCCTATGCTTCGGGAGGTGCTAGCAGCTCGGGCGGGCCGCACGTTGGTGGAGCTGATGAAGTTGCTCGTGATGAAGGCAATGCGGTACATGGAGGAGAGTTACAGCTGTCAAGCTATAGAGACGGAACTGGGCAAGCAGATGAAGGAGAGCATAATGAGTATATCGTGCAGCAGATGGAATCTGATGACCAGAGGGCATGTGATGAAGAGCAAGCTGTAGAGGGCGACGAGGAGGATAGTTCGGATGATGAAGAAGTTCCTATCCCCCAGGAATGGAACCGGTTTAATGCGGAGGGTGTTTCCGCCCATGATGAACATGAATCACCATAGGAGTATCATGAGACAGAGGTTCGGGTGCATGCTACGTTTGCTGACAAGGAAGCGCTGCAGGATGCCATCAAGCTTTGGGCCCTCTCAATGCAACGGACATTTCGCGTCGTCAAATCAAGCCAGGAGCAGTACACTGTGAAGTGCGAGCAGGCTGGTTGTCCTTGGAGGGTGCACGCACGTAGACCGAAGTATGACACTCACTGGATTGTGTCCAAGGTGGAGCCGCACTCCTGCATTCTGAACACTGTCTTGGCGAGGCATCGTAACCTGACGTCCGGATTTATAGCCAATTTGATGTATGGGGAGATAGTGGAGAAGAGAGATATTGCGGCAACGCATATTGTGGTAGCTATCGAGAATAAATTCAAGTATAAGATTAGCTACGCGAAGGCGTGGCGTGCCAAGCAAAAGGCGTTGGAAAAACGTTTTGGCACTTTCGAGGCGGCGTACGACAACCTTCCTCGTATGCTTAAGGTGTTGCAACAAAGGAACCCGGGCACGTACATCGCCGTGCACGAGAAGCCGTCCATAAGTCCACCGGGTTTTGCAGTGTTGCAGAGAGCATTGTTTGCATTTGGTGCTAGCATTGAAGCATTCAAGCACATGCTGCCAGTGATCTCTATAGATGGGACCTTCTTGACAGGCAAATACAAAGGGCAGCTCCTGACGGCCATATGCGTTGACGGTAACAATCAAATATTGCCGCTGGCTATTGCATTTGTGGAGAGCGAGAATTATGAGAGCTGGCTGTGGTTTCTCAGACATGTGAAGGCTGGAGTTGTAGGCAGCCGTCCTGGTGTGTGCGTAATCCATGATCGCCACGCCGGGATTATAAAGGCGATACGAAAACTTCAAGAAGACCCTGAGGAGAGCGTTCCTTGGCCGGACATGAGGAACCGGTGGTGCAGTCATCACTTAGGGGCAAACTTTTTCAAGCAATTCCCGAAACAATCTTTGATGAAGCTATTCAAGAGGCTGGCTAGGCAGAACCAGCAAAGAAAATTTGATGCTTTATGGGGGTTGTTGGATGAGCACACCAGGAAGAACGTCGACGAGAGGAGCAAGGGGCCGGTCATTCCTGGGGCGGCACAACCGCAATGCTTGGCAGCAATCGATGAGTCTAACCCAAGTGGTCCAAGAAGGAGGAGCGCGCGAAACATCAAGTGCTTCTCGCAGTGGATCGAGGGGGAACCATTGGAGAAGTGGTCGTTGTTGCACGACACGGATGGCGCAAGGTACGGAATAATGACAAGTAACCTTGCCGAGGTGTACAATTGGAACATCTGGTGCACGTTGTGGGCGATGCGGTCAGGAGGGGCACACAGCTAGACGATGCAATGCATGTCCGGATCAGTAGTTGGTGTTGTATTGCATGCTAAATTTCATGTACCATTTGTAAACCTTGTATGTTACATCCCTTTTCTGTAATGCACTTATGTACAATGTCATTTAAGTATGTACCATTTAAGTATTGCAATTTATTTTGCCTTGTGATAACAACTCCACGTACATAACAACCAATTCATCACATGCTTAACAACGTTGCACATTACATCGTTATGGAAAAAGGGCACAGAATATGAAGGTCACAGAAAATGAAGGCGTCATGCACTTACAACACGAAACAACACATACATTGCACATACAGACAGAATTTATGGAAAGTTCTACACCCAAAACATCAACACAATAGTCCTACTGGCACATCATCAACACATTCGGTACCCTCGTGGCCTACATGCCAAACGAGCCTCGTGGCACCCACATGGAGAACTGCTGAGGGGCCGCCTCGGACGGGGCTGACCATCGTGGTAGTGGCACGCACATATGCAGCTCGGGTTCGCGCAGCAACATGTGGGATCATAAGAGCTTCCTATGTTGACAACCTCCTCGTTTCCCCTCTCGCGTTGCATCTGTTGCCGGAGCTCATTGTTCTCCTCATTGAGAGTCTCCATTCGGTACTCCAAGTCCATTATTCGGTCCCATAAAGTACCCACATAACGGTCAATATACCGTTCATGAGGAGGGTCGATCCAGCGGGAGAAGTCGCATTTCGCCATCTGCGAAAAATGACAGTAAACATGGAGGGTCCATAAGCAATAAAAAATGTACTATTAGTAATTTGTACCCCGGAGCGTGGGCATCGGAAGAAACGGCGCCCGCCATCGTTCGGCCCTTCCAGGACCTGCACGACCACATACTCATTGTGTCTGCATTTCGGCCACGCTGGTTGCGCACGCCGGCTTGGTACCAAGCGGTACTGTGGTCCGAACATCTCCCTCCTTTCCAAGGGAAGGTCTTCCTTCGGTGACCCATATCCGACTGGCCCCTCATCTTCCGCCATGGTATGTTCTTTGTTCGATTTACAGGGTTTTCTGGCTACAACTTCATGGGACCTCTACCGTGCTATTTATATCGAATGCGAGACAAAAGATAGCTGCTTTGCCCAGAGACATGACAAAAGCGCTCAGCTTTATTCGGTGAGATGACAACACATGCCAGCTTTACGCAGTGATATGACAAATCGGGCCAGCTTTGCTCAGTCACATGACAACACATGGCAGCTAAACTGCCTACATAAAGACTACGATTTGAAAAGCCTTCATACGAACATTTATTGCTACTCTGAAAAGCCTACATAGGAACATTTATTGCTACTCTGAAAAGCCTACATAGAAACATTTATTGCTACTCTGAAAAGCCTACATAGGAACATTTATTGCTACCCAGTAGACAAAATGTTACGAGCAGTTGGGTGGGTTAGTCGCATATCATGCTATATGTTATGCATGTAATAAAATTGTACGCGGCATGTTATGAAGTTTATTTCTATTCACATAAGGTTATTATCTCGTGTGTTCGCATTCAATGATTCAGATAGCAAGTCATTTAACAATATTAACATACTCTTGGTACACTAATTCTTAGTAACATAAAAATATCACTTACCAATGTATATATCAAACGTTCTACAGTCAATTGTTCTTAAAAAAATTTCGCAAAATTTTTAATGCACCTACAATATACAATAAACATAACCTTTTATTACAACTATACCATATTTTTTTCCAGTTTAAAACTACAAAATTGACAAAACTCTAAAATTTCACGGGGATTGACTAAAGTCGCCCATCCATTGGGCGACTGCGCTTATAAGTCGCCCATCCATTGGGCGACTACTATGAAGTCGCTTAACAGGAAAGCGACTACTTGCAGTCGCTCAATCATCGAGCGACAGATATTTTGTCGCTTCCCGGTTGGGCGAAAGGCAGAAGTCGCCCAATGGGGCGGCGACTTGAGACTATTTTTGTAAAAAAATTTCTCGCGGGTATATTTATGTATTTTCGAATAAAAAAGGGATTATCCGTACAAAAAATTCTATATAAGACCATCTCATTCAGCATTTTACACTACTAAGTGACTTTGGTCGTTGGCCGGTAGATTTGGAAAACCCGGAGAGGGTAGGGTGGTATGGGACATCGTACCCTAGGCCGGTGATATCGGTGTGCACAAGTTAGGGTAAGGGTGTTGTGGGGATCCGTGCGGCGGAGTTCGCCCACCGCTTTACCCTGGAGTGAGTGTAAGATCGAGGAGGCCGACTAGAGGGGGGGTGAATAGGCGGCTTAAAATTTTTCTTCTAATTTAGGCTAACAATTACAATTTAACAAATTGTCTAAAGCAAGTTAGCAAGGCTACAACTAATCAAGATATATGGCTCAAGAGATCACTATCACAAGGAGAATTATTCTAAGAGCAAATATACTTCTAGCTAGAACAAGGTATGCTACTCTAATTACACGAGCAATCAAATGATTCTATTGAAGTAAATTGCTTGAAGAGAATAATGCACAAGAGAGCAAACCACAATGAATACGATTACTTTTTACCGTGGTGATCGGAGACTTGCCGGTCTCCCCTAGTCCACGTTGAGGTAAGCCCGAATGAATCGGACCGGCTCCACGAATTGAGCCTAAGCACCTCGATCACTATCGGCAGCCCTTTCCCGCTCCGGGTAGGCGAGCTCCAAGCCTTCACAACCGTCTCGGGTCTTCTCACAATCTTCTTGAGAAGATCATCGAATTTCCCGCCAAGCCGTCTAGGAGTCGGCAAACTCCAAGAGAATGGATCGTCGCAGGGCTTGATCACGCTCAAGTGCCAAATGGATCAATCTACGGATGCAATGCACTTGAATTCACTCAACTACCTCAATTGAATGCAAATATGTGAAAGTGAGGTGTGAGAGGTTGCTCTATGCTCAAGAATGATCAATGAGGGTTCAACAACATGTCCTTGTGCTGGAGGGGTCGAATTTATACCCCCACCAACCTCAATTAGCCGTTGCAATAAACAATCCTGAAAAATCAGGGAAATCGGAACTACCGCAGTGCAATGTGCGGTACTTCCGGACTTCTGCAGGTGGGTCAGAACGGCTATGTTAGTGGATCAGAAGTATCTGTTGGACATTAAATGCGGTACTTCCGCCGTTGTAAGTGCGGTACTTCCGGATTCCCGGAAGTTCCGACTTGTCCCCGGTACTTCCGATCTCAAAGAGGCGAAGTGTGAAACGAGGTTGCTCTCTGGAAATAAAGTTCCGCTCGGTAGGCCGGAACTTCCGCCCATGCGGTAGTTCCGCAGTTCAACCCGCGGTACTTCCGATTTCCAGGAGACTAAGTCCAACTCCGAGCGTTCTCTGGAAATAAAGTTCCGCTCGGTAAACCGGAACTTCTGCCCATGCGGTAGTTCCGCAGTTCAACCTGCGGTACTTCCGATTTTCCAGCGGCTAAGTCGAGTTCCGGGCGCTCTCTGGAAAAAAGGTTCCGCGCGGGGCCCGGAACTTCCGACCTTGCGGTAGTTCCGCGAATTACATGCCGGTACTACCGAAATTTCTGGGAGTGCACAAATTTTAATTCAATTTTAATTCCAAGTGTATGCATGATCCTAAATTGATCCATGGGGCATATTTGCATATGATCAAGCACTTAGCTATGATCCCTCTTAATAGTACGGCATCTACCCAATAATCCGGTCTTCCGCCTTTCTCCTAAGACCGGTAAAAAATAAAAAGCCCTAAACTATTTACCTCGCCGTCTTGGATCTCTTTGAATCATGTGAATTCTTTTTATGTGCCTCTTCTCTCTGTCTTTGAGACTAATCTTTACAAACACTCAACACATATTAGTCCCATAATCAAATAACGTCATTAATTACCAAAACAAATAATTTTAGGGGCCTAGATGCTTTCAGTGAGGCTGGTTGGTTTGGTGGTGTTGAGTGCTGTTGAGCACAGTGGAAGTTTGTGGCTGAGTGCCTCAGGTGAAAAATATAAAGACAAGAACCTTGTGCCAAGTAACAGACATAGTGACCGCTCAAACCACAGGAGTTGAATTGTCAACACTGGTTTAGTAACTGCTCAATTCGATTGAAACTCTACAGGATGAGATGATAGATGCTGGGGAGTTAGGTATGCCGCAGGGTACCTAACAACGGTAGTAGACACTTAAAATGGTAGGGAGAAGTTTTTGTTTATATTTAGCCGTGACTGAGTGATGCTACCGGGTAGAGTCTATATAAAGAATTGAGCAGTGAAACGACCTGGCTTTCTTAACTCAGTCATGAGGGTTAAGGAATCGTGTGGGTAAAGTTGAGCAACTCTGCAGAGTAAACTAATGGTATTCGAATACGCCGTGCTTTCGGTTAATGAAGCTGTGTTAATTGGGTGATTCCAACAACGAGGCATAAGTAGAGTTTCTGATGTCGTTA
This sequence comes from Dendrocalamus latiflorus, assembly GCA_017311315.1. NCBI lineage: Eukaryota > Viridiplantae > Streptophyta > Magnoliopsida > Poales > Poaceae > Dendrocalamus > Dendrocalamus latiflorus. The sequence continues at coordinate 8,542,841 of CM029639.1, forward strand.
ATCTGAGTAATGATGAAACTTTGTCTGATAATAAAACCCCCTGATCTTAAGGAGCAAATATTTTAATTTTATTTGTTTGCAAATAAAATTGCATCCACCCACTGTAATAAAACCAATATATTCCCACCCTTGATTGTTCCTTGCAAGTAGATATGTAGTGTTTTCCCATGTGACTTGCTGAGTACAGTGGTTGGTACTCAGACTTGCAAACTTTTCCCCCCACAACAGATACCAGAAGAAAAGAAGATGCTGCAAGTGTTCGTGTTAGGGTTACGACTGCACTCAAGTGTTCCTGTGGAGTTTTCTTCGGCTCTTTTGTATGTAAGTTAAGCTTTGGGCTTGGATGCCCGTATTGTTATTAAAAATTGGCCTTTAGGTCTTATTTCACTTAAATTAACTTCTTTTAATTGTTCGTGAGCAGGCATGATACACTGTTCATACGCAACTGTAGTCCTGGGCTGTTGCGGGTGGTACGACATCCCTGTTCCCGAAAATGGGGGCGTTACACACCCTTCTCGAGTTCTCGTGCTGCTTCACGGCCACGGCTTCCCGTCGACCGGCCGTGCCGTCCGCCAAAAGCTGCATTCGCGGAGACCGCCTTGGCCGAGGAGATGGATCCGTCGCTAACCGCTTGTCCCTACGCAGCTACGCGCGCTGACGGCTGACGCCTCGGTGTCGCCGACACCGGGAACGCCACGCCAACCGCAAGTCCGAAACGCCCATACGATCAGGCGACCAAGCCGCACGACACGAGCAAACCGAGGCATTTTTCCAGGAAAAAGTCCACATGACACCATAAAATTTGAGTAAAAATCCGTCTAGCACTTTAAACTACAAAATTAGATATTTGACTCTTAAACTTTACAACCCGATTTAAATAGCACCATGATCCGATTTCTCATAGTATTATTGTCTGTATGGCGCAATAAGTAGATTATTTTGTCACGTAGAATAACGCATTGATTAAGTTTAGAAGAATAACAGGTAGGACTCACAGTAGAGATGGCAATTGTACCCGTTTACCCACGTACCCTTGGGTAAATACCCTAATGGAGCTAGGTATGGGATTTTTTTGCCTACGGGTATGAAAATGGGGGAAACTTTCTGCCCATCAGGTAGACGGGCACGAGTATGAATAAGTTCTACCTGTACCCGTTTCGCCGTTTACCCGTGACCTATGTAATGATAAGTGGACCAACACATTCAACACTACCAAAGTTAGAAACCCTAGTCTCAATCAGCCAATCTAGTCCCATCCCCACTCCGCACTGCCGATTCCCAGCCGCCACCTCCAAAAATCTCCCCAGTCCCAGCCGTCTGCCCTCCCAGAGTCCCAATCCAAGTCGTCTTCCTTTTGCATCTTCCTCCTGGGCTCCCGGCCGACTGCTGCCTACCCACCCCGTCCCCCTACCCAACTGCCCCTCCCACCGCACACCCCCGCCCCCACCCGGCTGCCCCTCCCTCTACCCTGCCGCCGCTCCTCCTCACCGGCAGATCCAGATCCCGGCCATCAACTGTCGCCCCCATCCTCCTCTCGACCGCCGCCCCTCCTCACGGTCGCCTGCAGATCCAGATCCTCGCCACCGACCGTCGCCCCCATCCTCCTCCCGACCGCCGCCCCTCCTCACGGTCGCCTGCAGATCCAGATCCTCGCCACCGACCGTCGCCCCCATCCTCCTCCCGGCCGCCGTCGCTCCTCACGAGCGCCTGCAAATCCATATCCCATACGCCGACTGTCGCCTCCATCCTCCTCTTGGCCACATGCAGATCTAGATCCCAGTCATGGACTGTTGCCCCCATCCTTCTCCTAGCCACCGCCCCTCCTCACGGCAGAATGTTATATGGATTTTTTCCCCTAACAACTGGCTCGCGTCTCGTGATAAGCGGCGGCACGAATCGCAAAGCGCAGGGAAAACAAAAGTTTGCGTGTGTGGCCCCAACCACGGGTCTCTTCGCGTGGCCCGGTGGCCGAAACGCCCCTCTCCAATGAGTTTTTTGCTATTTTAGTACCCTCGAAAGTGGGCTTCTCTAAAATAGTACCGATACCGTGTGCTTCTCTAAAACGGTACTGTTAATGATCTATCTACTCTATAATAGTACACCACTTTATTTTCTTTTTCTTTTCTGATTTTTACTCCCTAAACTACCTAAAGTACTCCTCCTAATTTGATGATTTCGATCTAATCAAATCGTTTCAGCGTTTATACATATCCTAACAAGGAAGCTATACAAGGAAGGAGAAGATACGTATCCTAACATTTATGATCTACAAGCTAAAGGCATTTGTACTGCTGTCTTCATGATCAGGGTCATCAACTTGCTGACTGATCTCCATGGCAAGCAAGCTTTGCCTTTCCTCCGGATTGCCATCAGCTTGAGCCCATGGGTGCTCCTGGTATCTCCTCAGCATCTCCAGTCTCTCCGCAACCTCCTTCATCCTCGGCCGTTCCTCGCCGCTCATGCTCAGGCACCGCATCACGAGGTGCGCGATCTCTTCGAGCTCCTCGGCTCTCATCCTATTCCTCACCTGGCTGTCCAGAAGCTCTTCGAGCCGGCCATCCTTCACTGCAGTCGTGAAGCATGATACGAGGCTCCTGTCTTCCTCCGGCCCGTCGAAGTACAACGCCTTCTTCCTGGTCAGAAGCTCCAGCAGGACGCCGCCGAAGCTATAAACATCGCTCTTATCGGAATCAAATTAGGAGGGGTACTTTAGGTAGTTTAGGGAGTAAAAATCAGAAAAGAAAAAGAAAATAAAGTGGAGTACTATTATGGAGTAGATAGATCATTAACAGTACCGTTTTAGAGAAGTCCACGGTATCGGTACTATTTTAGAGAAGCCCTCGAAATCGAGGGTACTAAAATAGCAAAAAACTCCTCTCCAATAGTTCTGCTTGGCTAAACTTGGCCGGCCCTCCGCCGCACGAACCGCCCGGAAAGCTCCCAACTGGCGTCGTCAGTTCGTTGATGGATGGTTGCATCCGAGCCCGCATCCGAAACCCGTCCCCGGCCGTCTCGCACTTCCCGGGCGAGGGGCGGCGCCGCCAGGCGGCGAGGGTGTCCTTCCGGACCATGGCGTCCGCGGCTCCGGTGGAGGAGCCTGCGGCGGCGGCGTCTGAGACGAAGCGGCGGCCGAGCGGCGACTCCTTCATCCGGCACCACCTCAGGAGCCTCGCCCCGTACCAGCCCATCTTGCCCTTCGAGGTACTACCCTTCCCACTCTTGGACTTCCTGTGCGTTGTAAAAAGGCTGCACTTTTCGCTGTGCTCGCGAGGTGCTTGTGGAAATGCTCCGTGGCGAGGTGCTTGTGTTTTGAGAACGAAATGTAGCATAGTGAAAATTACCGAGCTTCTCAAGCATCTTAGGTTGTCAAGCTTAGTTTTGACTTTTTTGGTATTGTGAATTGTGATGCTTTGATACCTTACAGTGGTTTCACCAAAATGCGAACTCTTGCTAGGTGCTATCCACTCGGCTTGGGCGTAAACCAGAGGACATAATCAAGTTAGATGCAAACGAGAATCCATATGGTCCACCCCCGGAGGTGATTACCTGTACTTTTTGCATATGAAGGTTAATCTGGTGATCAGTACCTTCAATACATGAATGAAACAAGGCATTCTTAACAAATACTCCCTCTGTTCATTTTTAAGTGACACCTTAGAACACATGCCATCAAAACATTATAAAGTTTGACCATTAATATGTTTAAAACTATTTATATTGCCTACAGAAAAACTATATCATTAGATTTGTCGTTAAAAATACCTTCATAATACTATAATTTTAATAGTATATAATAAGATAAAGTTATAAAAAGTAACGATTAAAGTCACATCTCGTAGATTGTGAAAAGTAAAAAAGTCACTTAAAAAAGAACAAAGGGAGTATTGATTAGACTAGAGCTATGCTAACTTTATTAGGAATGAATCCTTCAAATTCAAAACAGTACTATATTAGTATTATTATAGATATCTTTGTGCAGGTAATAGAAAATAGCATGTCTGTAGATGAGCTTGAGAAGGTCCTGAATACTAATTCTCATTGTACACGATTCGTGCTTTCTCTTTGCTCGACGTAATGCCAAACTGTATCTGTACAGGTAGCTACAGCACTAGGAAATTTGAAATTCCCATATGTGTACCCTGATCCTGAAAGCCGCCACTTGCGTGCTGCTCTCGCTGAAGATTCTGGCCTTGAATCTGAGTATATACTTGCTGGATGTGGCGCAGATGAGCTGATTGATTTAATTATGAGGTTAGAGTAGCTCATTTGAACCCCTTTTTGGGTTAAGATCTTTATGTCAAAGTCAAGTGATCATCTATTTCAAAAATGGTGCAAATGCAGATGTGTACTTGAACCAGGTGACAAAATTGTAGACTGCCCTCCAACTTTCACAATGTATGAGTTTGATGCTTCAGTCAATGGTGCACTTGTGACCAAGGGTAGCTACTTCTTTCTCGATTTGTACTTTTATTCGTTGAACCATCTATGGTTTGTTGATTTGGTCCACACCTCATCTGATCCTGATTCGGTATGCAATTTGCCATTCTTTAATGTAGTTCCAAGACTTCCCGATTTTTCCCTAGACATTGCACAGATTGTCAAAGTGGTTGAACAGGAAAAGCCAAAATGCATATTTCTGACATCTCCGAATAACCCAGATGGCAGGTATATCTTTCTCATTGAAGAGTGGGGTTATTCTGTGTGTCTGTTTTCCAGATGACCATATTTTACTGAATTACTATAATTCTATTTACCAGTGTAATCAATGATGAGGATCTTTTGAAGATCCTTGATCTTCCGATACTTGTAGTGCTGGATGAAGCATATATTGAATTTTCAAGCCTTCAATCAAGGATGGCATGGATTAAGAAGCATGACAATTTGATTGTTCTCCGAACATTTAGCAAACGAGCAGGTCTGTTACTTGTGTTCTTTTTTTAGCTGACATACAAAGGCCGTGTGTTCTGAAGATTTCAAAAGCTTACTACTATGAGATTCTGAACTCAACTTGTTATTCTTCTCATGACATTGCATGGTAATCACCAACTAGTTTTCGGATTCCATTTTGTCCGTGGATAAGTTTGTTTTTTTGTTGCACATTATTGTGTGATGTCCAGACATTGCTAAGAAGAAAAAAAAACTGTTAAGACAAATAGACAATTATCAATTATACTTCTGTTATTAACTCATTTAAGCCGCACTTTGCTAAACTGCCAATTTTTAATCGAAATGACTATGTTTGAGCAAACTAATTGAAGACACCTCCTTGAACCGGTCCATCTTCCTCTCATCCGTGGATACATCATCTGGGGCGTATCATGATAGTTCATTCAATAGGTGCAGGTATTCAGTGGTCATCCTGCTCCCTTGGGTCAAGGCTCTAAACTCTTGCTTCTTGATCTCCTTTCTCCCCTGGGGTTCGTGGGAGGCACTAAAACTCTTAGTGAAATCTTCCCATGTTATTAGACGATTGGCGGCTCGGTTTCGTTTGAAGTTCAACCACCAGGTGGCAGCGGGTCCCGTCAACTGGTGAGAAGCATAGCGCACCTTCTCCTCATCTGAATAACCTACAGTATTTAATTTCTTTTCCACCTCCTGCAGCCAATCATCTGCTTCTAACAAGTCTACTGCTCGGGAAAAAGTGGGTGGATGGGTCTGTAGAGAATCTCCTAGACTAACTCCTGTATTCGGTTGATGCTGCCCTGGGTTTGCTATTTTTTGCCAATAAAGCCTCTAGAAAACGGTTCTGATTCTCCTGGGACTCCTTGCGGGAATTCTCCATAAACTTGAAAATATCCCCCAAGTTGCTGAAGTTATCGGTGTTCTCCACATTACCAGTGTCTCGACCTCAGGCTGACCGCTTCTAACCTTTGGCAGACCGTCTCCTACCTCTGGCTGACTCACAGGCTGACCCTTCCCAGGTAACACACTCTGATTGTCTGATTGTGGGTTGCCATTGACTTGAGCGTTGCCGGCCGATCCTAGTCTAATGATCAGATCAGGTATATTCTGGTTAGGGTTCTCCATCCTGTAAAGACACCAATTTAATTTAGTTAACTCACGTTAATGGATTTAACTTTTGATTAAAGTTTTAATGTTAGGGCTATTATTGCTCTCTTTTATAATAGTTGGTGAGTTAAAATTTTCTGGCAGGTGATTCGGTGCCTTCTCAATAGGGTAGCTCTCTATTATATTTCAGCAGGATTCTAGGTGACTGTTTATCCATTTTTAGTAGCTGGAAGAATTGTTTTAGGTCTTTCCTCTTGTTCTCCACATTGCAGCATACATAGACAAATAAAACCCAAGAAATAAAAAGAGGCACAAAGATCCAGCTCCTACACTACTCTGGGTCTATGTGCCCAGCCACTTTTAAGAACCCGCTCTCGAGACTGCCCAAAGTACGTGTTTGGGGAACGCTCAGAGCTTGCCTCTGGGTGTGAGCCTACACTACCTTGGATTTACGTGCCTAGGCACGCTCAAGAACCCGCTCTCGAGACTGCCAAAACTGTGTGTTTGGGAAAACACTTAGGGCTCATTCCTGAGTATGCCTAGGACTTCGTACGCCTGAAACTTATGTGTTCGGGAGCGCCACGGACCACTCGTCCAAGAAATCCTTTATGCAAAAGTAGGGTAAGTAAATTTTTAAATGTTATGTCGTCTGCCATTGCCTGTTATCTCTCTATACTTCCTCTACTTGGTTTCTAGTGACGGCGGATGAGTTTATTTAGTTGCAAGAGTGAAAAGACGAGAGGTCACTGAGCTTGGCTTCTCTCTGAACCAGTTTAATTACTAATAATTACTCTATGTTGCTCTAGGTTGCTACTAATGAAATGCTGACAGCACATGCACACTAGCTTATAGTGCAATTATTTGAATATAAAGAGATTTCTAAATATCATGGAAATGAAATTTCAACAATTAAGCTACCTAGGTTGCTTGCAATTATCAACATAATGCAGCATGTAAAACGAATATTACTGAGTAGAAGGTAGTAAATGATTACATGCCTACAAATTTATGAAATTCACAACGTACCCCCTGTTACATGATTAAGGTTGCTTTGCTCACTAGTTGCGATCATAGCTTTGCAGAAATTAATACTTCTAAAGCTGAAAAGAACTACTTTAATCTAAATCGTCGTGACTACCATTATCTTCAACTTCATTCCCGTTACCATACCTGTTTCCACCTCCTCCTTTGCTGCCCCAACACGTCCAACTACTGCTAGGATCGGTTATGGTTGTGCTTCCCCTTCTCCTATCATTCCACAATATCTGAAAAGCTGAACGGGCGGCTGCTGCCTCGCGGGCCGGTCTTGGATGCACACTCATGCGAGCATTGTGAAATGCCGGGCATCTACTAGGAGGAAGGTTATGTGGATATCTCTGGATACTGAGTAATAGGTATTGAAGTGCCTGCTAAATCTGGGTATGGCGAAGGGTAAGGTGAAGGAAATGGATCGGTAGTAGTGGGTGGAGATGTATGTGGTGGTATGCTGGTGGGAGGTGGGTTTCCTGAGGCCCCTCCTGGTTCTGGGCCTGGTGGTGGTGGGTTGTTATCAGGCTTGGGGTAGTGGGGTTCTTGTGCTACATAGTGAAAGATGGCCTCCTGGAGCTCATTACAGCCGTAGTCACTCACATAATACCTATGCCTCCAAACATCTGAGACCTCCTCTGCTCTCTCAAGTGCATCTCTAATGTTGTGGTAAAGCATGTTGTCAGAAATCATCATCATATTGGAGATAATGATACGGGCCTCTAGTGTCAAGGAATCTGATCCCAAACTAAGGTTAGAGTTGTTAGGTCCTGATATGTGCTGCTGCCCATAACTCTCTGGGGCAAAAGCAGGCACATCGCGATACCCAGTGCGGCACAACTGAGCTCCAATGTGTGGCCTAATTGTATGCAAAGCTTCTTTTGCCACTTGCTGCATAGGTAGATAGTCATCGTTAGAGTGTCAGGGCACTGCATGCTCCCAATAATAACCCATATTTAATGGGATTCCCGTGACTATCACTCTAATACTCGGCGGTGAACCATCCTCCGGTATCTCCTGGTAGTACTTAGGGGAAGTTGCTCCTAATTCTTGTAGCATCTGCCACAAAAGAAGTACGTGCTGCCCCCAGATCTGATATGGCGGTACTATAATACAAGCCATCCTACAAAATAAAGGGTTGTAATTAGATTTTGGCGGTCCACTTAAGTCCTTATAAGAATAAAGTAATAGTGCTGAATCTTTAGAACTAATTTAACAATAAAATGGCATAATGACAAGTATTTAAGAATACTTAAGGCAATATAGCAGAAAAGTCCTACTTAAGGCTAGAACTGTCTCTAGTTATATGTATGGCCCTTAAATCATTGCTCTGATACCATCTGTGACGACCCGTATTTTATCTTGGGGTAAAATACTAATCAACAGATTATTATTTGCTTTAGCAAATAGAACATCGCTCTAACGAATAATAAGCCTATCAAAATATGCAATAGAACAATAATTAGAGACAGTGCATATATTACATCCAAGTAAACACGCAAGGCTAAAGTTCCATGCAACTATTCTAGCTAGTTTATTAAAATATTAGAAGTGAAGACTAGTCCAGAATCTAATTATACAAGAAGAGCTAAATATAAACACAATACTCTAATATCACAAATATCCTAGGGGTCGAGACCATGTCGCTCCTAGAGTCCCAGTTGTCTCAAGTCTCGTATAAGGCGCCACCCTCATACGACTCGATTTCAGTACCATCTCTGTCCTATTCGAGGTAGGGCTCGTCCACGTAGGCCTCATCCGCCCCAAGTGTGGATCCCAGTTGGCTATCCTCCTGGAGCTCATTAAGGAAGTTTGTTTTTTGTTGCACATTATTGTGTGATGTTCAGACATTGCTAAGGAGCAAAAAAACTGTTAAGACAGTTCTCAATTATACTTCTGTTATTAACTCATTTAAGCTGCATTGTGCTAAACTGCCAATTTTTAATCGAAATGACTATGTTTGAGCAAACCAATTGAAGACACTTTTGTTACACAATTATGAACCAAAGGGGAAAGGAACATCTTCACAAGTTATTTATGATGCAGGTTTAGCTGGGCTTCGTGTAGGTTATGGAGCATTTCCTCTAAGCATTATTGAGTATTTATGGCGGGCCAAACAACCTTATAATGTTTCTGTGGCAGCAGAAGTTTCAGCATGTGCTGCCTTGCAGAACCCGGCCTATTTAGAGGTATCTCTTTTACAAAGATAGCATAAATATAACATCCTTTTGGCAATTGGACTTTGGCTAACTTTGTGCATCTGTTGGACTTGCATTCTTGAAGAGTGTAAAAAATCTGCTGGTACAAGAGAGGGAGAGGCTGTATAATCTTCTCAAAGGAATACCTTTCCTGAAACCATTTCCCAGTCATTCTAACTTCATTCTCTGTGAGGTGACGTCAGGAAAGGATGCAAAGAAGATAAAGGTTTGTTTTGCTTATTATTGTATCTTCCAAGTTTACGCCTTATTTCATTGAGATATTACAACCACTTTTCATTGTGATCTTGAGGTGACAAATTGTCAGAACTTGGAACTTGAAGATTGGTTGTCTGTGTTTAAGATAATTGCAATTCACATTTTTGAAAAAAGTTCACAAACTAATTAAAAAATCAGAGTATCTGCAACATATTCACATAAATTTGTTAAAAATATTTTCAGGAAGACCTTGCGAAGATGGGAGTGATGATCCGCCACTATGACAAGAAGGAACTGAAGGGGTATATTCGTATCTCAGTTGGAAAGCCCGAGCACACTGATGCACTCATGAAAGGCCTCGAAGCACTTGAACTGTGAGCACTTGCACACCATTACTTTGATGGAAACACTGAAGAACTTGAAGAATATGTATGTACCCGTGGGGTACACTAGATGCAGTCTATCGAGTAGAGATTGCGTCACTCATCAGTGAAGTGCATTATTCAGAGTTCAATACATTGACTTACTTTTTTAACCATCATTTTGGATTAAGAGACTGTAGAATTTGAAATCCTGGTTGGTATTGCCTTGCTATGCCTGTACGTGCTATGTTTGGCTGTTTGAGAAAATTGAAAATTCTGTTGGTAAACAATGACCCCATTACCATAAACTTATCGTACTTTTAGCAAGGTTAGTGTGCCACTGAAACATCACAAAGAACATAAACTCTGCAAAGTTCGAATTACCAAATACAGGGATGGAAGCTCACGTACGGTAAATCAAGTTTTTATGCACGGCTGCCTGCCATTGACACGACAACGACGACCCTCGACTAGCCAGCATGCATCTCAATTTTATTTCTGGTAACCGGTACATAAACTGAGAGGATGCCGACGCAGCAACAGGCTTTCCCACCATGCAGCTGCGAGCCCTGCGACTTCATAAGTTCACAGGTGCTCACTGGCACCGGCTGGTGAGCTTGCCTTCGTTGCCGATGTAGTTATGCGCCGGGAAGTCCTGGCCCTTAAGGGTGTGTTTGGTTGCTTTTGGGTAGTGGGATTGTATATCCTGGATGAGGAGGGCCGTATTTTGAAAAAGAAGAGTGTTTGGTTCGATGTATCTGTGGATACAGGCTGAATGAGTATGTGATTAGTAGGCTGTATGAAGGTCTTGCTCAACTCCCTCGGTCCTGGACGGGCAGATTCGGTCGAAATGGCCTTCACTCCCGGTCCCGGATGAGACCGTATGTGGGGACGAGTGGATCCATGCTTCCACAGTAAATTCGTCCAACCAAACACCCGAATTTTTCACAATATACGGTGGAGCTGGGATCTGCCCGTCCATATTCAGCAAACCAAACACACCCTAAGTACTTCCCCAGCATGTCCTTCACCCCGGCCGCGTACCTCAGCTGCACGGGACAATTGTTTGCCACGAACGTATTTGCGGCCAGTACATTTAGCCATGAAACATAGAAGCAGAGCATGCTGTGCATAATGACTGTAGGACCGATGCCAGTAATCAGAGGGGGTAAATGATTTTCGAAAATTTTCTTCTAAGGTATTTAAAATATTTACTCGAATGACTATGATAGTCATCAAGTTCAAATCACATCAACACGACTATGCAAACCAAACTTAGGAACAAGAATCACTAAAATCAGTTTCTTTTATACGTCCAGTCATACCGTCGTTGATGGGTCGGGCTGACCGCTGGCCTGTGACCGATCAGACCAGTCGGCCGGTCGGACTGTAAGTCTGAGGCCAGTCTAATCGGTTCCCCATTCCCAGACCTGAAACCTCTCGGGACAAAAGTTTAAATATCAAGAACTTGTTCAAATCTCATTCAAACACTTCTAAATTTTGCATAAGACTTATTCAAGTTAACAAGAACCTAAACCAATCAACGATCACAAAGCAAGAAAATGGGCTAAAATTCCCACAAACCCGAAATCACAAATCTAGCTCAAAAACAAGAGAAACCAAACAAGAACATGAGCAAGAATATGATTAAGATAAAGCTTTAATCTATTTTAAAGAAAGATGAAGTTTACAAGCTTATGGATGATTACAAGGTACAGGCAAAGTACCACCTTTTCCTCTCTCAAGATCTCTCTCACACAACCATAGAATGAGATAAGGTAGCAGAGCAAAATCTAACCCTAAAATCTTTGGATCTCACTATCTCCTCTCATCCCCTTTAAACAACTAGCACACTCCTTAATGGGACCAATCCAATAAGCTTAGTAGGAAAAATCTGTCAATCCCACTAATGCGAGTTTTACACACGTATATTTTTCAAAGCGTTTACAAGTCTCAACCTGCTAACTTTTTAGTGATTGATCCACTTATCGAATCCAACTCTTCTTAACCTAAACCACTTCTACTTTGCACTTCTCTGCACCGTGGTTTTGATCAAAGCACCAACCCGGCATTTGGCCAACTATCAAAATACTCTTGATGAAGCTTCTAGGTAGGGGTGCAAACGGAGCGGATACGGACGGATATTGCTTATCCTGTATCCTTTTCCATATTTTTTGTCGGAGTTGGACACAGATAGTGCCGGATACGAATACGAATGCAGATATTCTCGGTCACGAATATGGAGCGAATACATGCCGCTCCGAATACGGTTATTTTCAGTCACGAATATTTAATCGGATAATGCGCGAAAGTAAATTTCACATGGTGACAGACAAATTAAGCAAACTGAGATCTAATACAAGTGTACCGACATTGCAACAGCCACCGAAATAAACAATCTTATATAAATAAATGATGCTACATTTCAAGAAGAGTCGGAGATCCCACCTGGCCGACGGAGAGGCTAGGTATCCGATTCCGTTTCCGTATCCGGTAACTATCCGGGTAACTATCTGATAACTATCCAGAAAAATATCTGGATAGTTCTGTATCCGTCGGATAATGCTTTTTTGAATCCGTTTCCGTATTCGACAAAACCTTCGGATATCCGAAAATTTTCTCTGAATTGCATCCGAATTAAAACGGATGGACGGACGGTCAGGAAATATCCGCTCCATTTGCACCCCTACTTCTGGGCATCTTCCATTGACCCCGTCTCCATTTTCACCTCAAAGCATCTCCACATGCTTTGACACGTAAGCTGTTGTACCCAATGACTAGCCGTCACATCTTAACGCATTCAGACTCCCCCGAACCATCTCTACGCCATCGACCTCATCACTTAGTGCACCACATACACCAACTCATCTATCCATGATTCTTGTCTTCTTTGTGCTTCTTGCTTAAACCATGTAGTTTCACCAGGACTGACATGACCGTTCGGACCTTAGCTTCTCGCCTAGTCCCTGTCCATTACCACTGACCATTGCATTCTTCAAGCCACCTGTATGTCCATAAATTAAGCAACCATATCGAGCATAAGTTTCATATACTTAACTCACGCTAGTTAAAACCATATATCATGCAATGCAACACAACCTCTCATAGCTCCCAACCCATGAATTGACCTCAAACCAGCTCAGCTCAACTCACCTAGAAATTTGGCTGCAGCCATCGGTCTAAATGCTATCTTCACGCCGGTCGGACCGTCAACCATTGGCCAGTCTGACCGGGCACCCGATGTGACCGTATTTTCAATGCCGGTCATATCGGCCAATTCCCCGGTCTGATCACCAACCATGGCCGGTTCGACCACACTGGTCCAAACTCCAAAACATGTTCTCTGTAATAAAGTAACCGCTAACTAGAAATCGATCATACAACCCTACGGTCTGACCGCCCCAAACTCCGGTCATATCGGACTGTTAGACCATATGGATAGTCATAAATTAAGATATGATGAATAATTGACATTTGGCTTGCTTTGAATTTTGCGTTTGTGGACTTGGTCGTTTACTGTTGATGTCTTTGCATTTGAGTGGTCTTGCACAGTTATGAGTGATCTCAGTCTTTAGACCACAGACTTCGACCGTAGCATGCTACGACCATGTTCAGCTTACGACGGCGGCATGTTACGTCCACGTTCAACTTACGACCATGGCATGCTACGACCATGACATGCTACAATAGTCGAAGGTTTTACTGGTCGATAGTCTTAGGCTTCGCTGTCGATGGTCGCAGGTTTTGCAGACTATGTTCATGGTTGTAGGTTTTGCAGACTGCTTCTATGGTCGTAGATTTTGCAGACTGCTTCCATGGTTGTAGGTCCTGTAGACTGCTTCTATGGTCGTAGATTTTGCAGACTGCCTTCATGGTCGTAGATTTGGCAGTCTTGTCGTTACTCGTAGACTTCAAAGTCTGCTGTTCTGCCTTCGGTTGTTGGAGGCTTAGCGATCGGTTGCTGTAGACTTTATGGTCAGTACTCATAGACTTTCATGGTCGATTCGAGTGCTTCACTCTTGTGATCTTCGAGTACATCAAGTACTTATGTTGGGCCAGTGGTTGTCTGGTTGGTGGTCATTAATGAATGGTCATTGCTTGAGGTACTCATAGTTGAAGGACTCGGTACTCGATAGAAGTAGTTTCATGATCGATGTAAGCGGTCAGTGCTCAGAATGTCGTCTATACTCATAGGTTTCGAGTACGTGTTGCGGCTGTGACTCGGTAGTTGGTACTTGATAGTCGGTATGGTTTGAGTACGTGCGGATTACGAGTTAGCGGTCGTATTGGTTGGACTGAAGATCTGTTCCAGGTAGCGTTAGTCTGTGCGGTCGTAAACGATCTGGGAAATGGTCGTAGGTGGTTTGGATCTTGTCTGGGGATAGACAAGGATGTGTTTTGCTAATATGTGTTGCCAAGAGATGGTTTCTTTGGTCTTTGCATGTGCAGGTGGCATGGAGGCGGCCATGGTCGGTGACGAGGAGGACCGGGATTAGGAGGGGGTAATCTGATGTCCAGGCGGTCGGGATGTCACATGAGGTGGTTGAGCTCATGCTGGAGCACATGGAGGTCAAAGGTGGATGCTGCGTGGAGGTGTGGATATGATCACGGCGGTGACGAGGAGGACCAGGACTACGAAGGGGTAATTTGAGGCCCAGGCGGTCAGGTGGTCACGCGAGGTGATTGGGCTTACGCGAGAGCATGCGGTGATGGTGCACGATGGGATACAGGTGGGATGTCCTGGAGGCCGTATCATGTGTGTGTCGTATAGGTTGCGGATGGAGTCTATGACTTGTACGAGTTGGTTAAAACCCATGTTAGGAAGGGTTTCGGGTCCCTTGATTTGAGGAAGAGATAGAGTTCGTGTCCAGGTGGATATGGGACACAGTTTTGGGGTGTTTGGTTTGAACACACTTTGTGCGCTGGCTATAAAAGGAAGGAAGGCTGTAGGCTAGCAGACGAGGTTTTAGGATTTTCGTAGAGAAGGCTTTTAGGGGTGCCGTGAGGCACTTTGTAGCCAAGAACTTCTTATGAAATAATAGATTAGATTCTTTCATCTCCGGTGACTTCCAAAGCATCGTCGTTTTTCCTCTGTTTATCGCGCTCTGTGTTGTCTTCGGCATGCACTCGTTCGGGCGGTGGTCAAACGACTGGAGACGTCAGGCGGAAGGAGGATACGACCACGTGTGGCGTTATCGTGCCGAGCGATTGGAACAAGCAGGTGATTGATCTGTTATTGTACCGAGCCATCGGAACAAGTAGTCGGTCGTTTTGAGATCTGGCCGAGTGATCGGAATGAGCATGCGATTGATCCGAGTACTCGTAAGCGAGCGGTCGTAAGAGAGCAGTCGTAAATGAGCAATCGTAAGCGAGCGATCATAAGCAAGCAGTCGGAGCCGGTGTTCAGGACACGCGGTCATATCGAGTGGTCGTACCGAGCTGTCAGGCGACAGAGGCCAACACGTGGTAGTAACAAGCTACTGGCAAGAGAGGCTTACGACCACGTATGAGCAGCAGCTGTGATCGAGTGTCTCTGTTCTGTAATTCAAATTGCTTCTCGTGTGTTTCTCTATGTTTTGTTTTCAGGTGGTAAAAGCGGAGACAATCATTCACCCCCTTTGATTGTGCCTTACAATCCTACACAGACCACTGGTCAAGACTGCCATTCTAGGCCAGTCCGACTGCTTAAGGATTAGCTGAAGTAAGAGCAACACATCCTGCTATACTAGAACACTAAGCTTTTGGAACAATCATCTATCAGTTCATGAAGCTAAAAACCTCATTCTTGCAACTACTTGACTCTCAGCTGACAAACCAAACACAATTGCATTCTGCAACTGAAGACACCCTATCAAGAATCATGCCCAGCAAAACACCTAAACCGTTCAAACCTCACTACTCTTATCGCATTTGCTACCTAAGCATGCAGATCTTTGCAACAATATGAAGCCAAATTGAAGAGGAGGGGAGGCAATTGAAGCATACAGGTCGGGGTTCTCTGTGGTCTTCTCCGTGAAGGTGCCACGGAAGGAGAAGATCAACTCCCAAATCCTCTCCACGATGTTGGAGGTGTCGACATCGAAGTAGGGCTGGTACGTCACCATAGAGAACATCTAGAACCAACCACCCTGCGTGGCATCATCTGACCCCACGGCGCCGCCACCCTTGCCTCCGCCTCTCTCGGCCTTGGATGAGAAGGTATCTACAACACAGCCACCAAAACCAAGTCAATCCAGACGAAGATCCAATGGGAAGATAAGAGAGGAGGAGATCTGATCTGACTGTCGGTGTCGTTGGGCGGGTGGTAGGCACTAGAGATCTTGCCCTTGGTCTCGAAGGACGGGAAGGTTTGGAGGTTGGAGTTAGTGAACTTGGTCTGCAGATCTGGCCCCGTCGCAACCTACACACCATGAGGAGGGGAATGAGGTGGCGGTGTGCGACAGCGCGAGGAGAGAGATGGAGGCGGTCGCGAGCGAGAGAGGCAGAGGCGGTCGCGAGCGAGAGAGGCAGAGGCGGTCGCGAGCGAGAGAGGCAGAGGCTCTCGCGAGGCGGCGATAGGGGGCGTGGTCACAAGAGAAGGTGACATGACGAGAAAAGTTCTCCCGACGTGGGGAGTCGAGGGTTTTCCCCATGGAAACGGCGCCGATTGGGCCAGGTAATCCCCATCACATGGGCTTCCAAATGGGCCTTCTGGCTAGCCCAGGGAAACATTCCTTGTGGGGCTATAGGCCAGGGAATCGATGGGGATCCTGGTTAGGATTGCCGTTCCCAAATATGCCCTAAGAGGAAAAGAGGTACCACTATTGGAATTGAGGTGTTTGGCTTAATTCAGGGAGTTGATCCTATTCATTTGGACTTACCTCAACGTGGACTAAGAGAGACAGGTAAGTCTCTAAATACCGCAGTAAAAAGAGACCATGTCCATTATAGTTTGCTTTCTTGTGTTCATTTACATTCATGCAATCTATATTCTTAGACTTGTCAACCTAGGATTGCAAACCTTAATATTGACGTAGGTTGTTGGTGCATTTAGCGAACTAGATGATTTACGGCTTAATTGAGTAAAACTAATTTGATTTACATTTTCATATTTAAACTCAATTTTAGCTAAAAAATTTCAAAAGCATCTATTCATTGTGAATCAGCCTCCCGACCTTACACGCAGTCAGAGTACTACCAACTTTATGTCACCTCATTGTTTTGGAAATGTTTATGTTAGTCTAGACTCCTAGTCCTCTCCATACCTACTCCACCTAGTTGAATGAAGGCTTAGGTCTCACTGATGGGATAATAGGCCATAAAAATTTGTGGTAGGTTTCAAATCTTACTCCTATGTTGCATAAACTATCCAGTTGATATTGAACTTTTGGGGTCCTTCAAGTTTCCTTTGACGGCCCACCCATGATATTCGTTCGAGAATAGAGATTTGATCGCCCCCACCATTCTGGTAGGTTCCAGCGTAGATCACAGCCTAACTTATCACAAACTAGATCGATTTATTGATAGATTTTTAAGTTTTGATTGATCATGTAAAATTAGATTTAAAGATAATTATGATAACCAACTACACATCTTCTAAAACAATAAAAGGATATTCTTATATTGGGACCAAGCTAGTCACTTAGCTGTTGCCATTTCTATTCATAACATAGCATGCTTAAAACGAAAGGATATTATATGGGAAAGCACCCAAATCTTCCACACTAAAGGTCCCTTCTCAGGTTGTAACACCTAACACTAGTCTTAAAATAGCACTAAATAGTTCCTTCTCTTTCTCCACCATCTATCTCCTTGCACCTCCTCCCTCGCTAACCTTGATACTACCATCGCTATGGCCACAAACTCATTTTTTTTACTTGTTCTATCCTTCCGAAATTGTTGATTTGAGGCTGCAATTGAAATTTTCTTTCAGATTTTCTTGGTGTTATTCCAAATAAAAGTGTTAAGTGAGTCAGAAAGAAATAACTAGTGTTCTTCCGAGTTCATGAATCATTATGATTTTTCAGTTAATGGAGACAATCATGAATGAACAAAACAAAATTAAGAATGAATAAGAAAGGTACATATTTCCATTCTCCATATTGAATCTCATGGCCGTACAAGCAAATCATCAACCCATCAAATTAATCCCAACATGACAGGCAATGGCGGATCCAAGATCTCCGATATGGATGTTTGGAGTTAATAAAATATTGCTTAAAAAGGGAAAGGTTGATACGGGGTCGCCCGATCTTCTCGACGTAGAATTGGATACTCACGTGCAGTCTCTCGAATCGTAGCGATCCTCCGTTGCCAATGCAAGAACGAACGCTCTTTAATTCGCAAGATCACACGTGCCGGACTTCACGACCACCAAGCGAAAGCCCTATCGCGCTCCCAATTCCCAGCGGAAAGGTTGAACGATCTCAATTCGCAAGAACTCGTAACTTTTCTATTGGATTTGATTGGCTATCCAAAAGAACAAATTCATGTACAAAACTCCATTTCAATTATCTAGTCATGGCACTCTTTCTAACTTCTCGTCACGCATGGATGTCTCCATTGTTTTCTAGTCATCCCCGTCTGTGCGTGATGGAGATAGTATATATACGGCGGCTGCCCGATTGCTCCACGCGCATACGTGTACATGGGCCTTGGGCCAATCGTGAGCTTCCCTACTCATGCAGTTGAGCCTTCTTCTCTTGCTTTAGGCTGTATGCATGCATCTCACACATGCACGTATTGTTTTTCTTTGGTCCATAGCAAATCCCTCTTTCCTCATGTGGTGCCAATTTAATTCTTATTCTGAGTGGTATCCTGAAAATACATAAAATATTCTTGTGAGGTAGTGAACATGTCTCATAGACATTAAAATTAAATTCACCTCGGAACGAGTTCACCTGATAATATTTAATACGGCTCAATAATTCTTTTCAGTTAAATAATAAATTTAACTGAAAAGCATAAGATGCGAGCGTATCCGCATCATCCTCCCCTTCTTCAAGAAAAGCCGTCCTCGGCTTTTGATAGTCTGAAATTGTACTAAACAAATAATACAACGTGTATGCATGGTATATATATTTATCGTCAACATTTCTCCTGTTTAGCACATCATGAACATCTGAAGGCGTAGTAAACAAAAAGAATAACACATATGCATGGTATATGTCATTCTTATTGTTTGTATAAACCAATTAGTATAACAGCAGCCATAAGATGTATATATTGCAATATTGTCATTCACATCATTCTCCCTTCCATGAGAAAAAGTCGTCCTCGACTTTGCTATGTACATGGACAAGTCATTAATGGGCCAAACCAAATTAAGTTGTTCAAATACAGGGGAGAAAATTTTAGTGCTTTCCATGCTTCAACTGCGATATTCTGATTATTTGTACATGATTGTATATTAAAAGATGAACAAGTAGGCTTAAGAAATCTTTTAAAACATGAAGCACTATTGTAGAAACTCATCTCATTGTGATCATGATATAGCACAAAATATTGTTTATCCAAAATATGCAATTTCAATTTAGTAAGCTTATCACATGTAATGCATATTCGATAAATATAAAACTTGTCATCTACACCATAATCTCCGATCAAATTAAACTTATAGGTGTAGGCACAAACACTAACTAGTGATTTTAAACATAAAATTTCAGCAAGATTCTCAAGCACACTAGATAGCTCTCTAGAATCATCAAACATGATATAGTACAAAGAATCACTAGGAGATATTCGAGTAAGAACCTCTTTATGAGTAATCAATTCCACATTATGTAAATTGAGTAAAGAAATTTCAGAACATGGAATTTTCATTCGCACATATAAGTTCTCACAAGTACTCACCGTTTCACAATTACTTTCAGCACCAATATGATTACCTTTATCGTCCTCTTCAATTGATGTAGGTGCTATGGGTATTAAATCATCATGATGTATCAACAGGACAGCAAGTACTTCATCTTCAACCATGGTTATCTCCTCATTGGTTTTCTCCAGTAGTGCCAGTTGTGGAACATTCGACTCCTCTTTTTGTCTAATATCTACCTCTCCCTTTTCTTTTGGTGTCTCTCTCACACACTCAATTTGAATACTCTCAAACTCACATATGGTGGGATCACACAGCTCGCTCTTTTTAATACTCTCACTCAATTTGGCTATGTGGCTCTTATTCTCACATGGGTTTTGACGCATCTCAAATGTTGTATGTGTTATTGGGGCAGCACAAGATGTCTCATTGACCGAAGGGAAAGTCCCATGCTTGGTCATCTTCTCCTCCTCAATAGCACAATTCACAAGATCATGTACGCAACTAAAATATTTATGTTGAAGTGCAGCGGCGATCGCAGAATTTAAGCCACCCCTGAAGTATGCCTTCTCCCTTGATGGACTAGTGACACCAGCACGACGCATCGCATCTTGTAGTTCAAAATAGTAATCTTGGACAGTATTACTTCCTTGTGTGATATTCTCCAGATGGTGAAGCAATTCTTGTGCATAATAGAATGGAACAAACTCGCTTCTCATGAAAGCCTTCAAATCTGACCAAGATTTAATGAATTATTTTCCAATTAATTGTTGCCACCAACTATAAGCGTAGTCGTCAAACTCTCTCGTGGCACGCATCACCTCTTGGTCTTTGGAAAGTTTCTGAAATTTAAACACTTTCTCCATTCGCCATTCCCACTCAAGATACTCCTCTGGATCATCACTGTCACAGAAAGGAACAAAGCTATCTTCTTGTTGTTGTGGACGAAGTGCTTGCACAATATCATTCACGATGTTTTGTGTAACACCTTCATTTGTTGATTGAGCTCGATACGAAAATCCTGCATATCCGCCTTAAGTTGTACATGCTTAGCAGTAGTGCCTGATTGGAGCTCTTGTTGCAATGTACTCCTTAATGCCTGATGTTGAAAGCGAGTCACCGGGGTATTAAGATTAACTTCATGCTCTTCACCATAGTAATCTTCTCCACCTGACATTGTTAGAATGTGCAAAAAAAAATACAAAGCAATAGCAAGATATATAGATGATTAGTATAAATCACTCGAGCTCACTCTTTTCTCTCACAAGTAAAGTTCTCACCTTTCCGAAGTGAATTAAGACCAATAAAAACTTACACTTGGTAGACGCTACAATAGCAACGTGATGATCAAGCGAATTTAAAAGTGTTCACAATTGCACAACAACTGATATTTAGTGGAGCTTGGTATGGAAGTGTATATGTCCTATGCAATCTGAAATTCTTGATATTGTAAAGTTAAGTAATAATCCAAGCTAGAATACTTTGCCTAAGTGCTGATCCAAAAGATTTAAGTGAAGTATATGAACACACACGCAAAGATCAATGTGACTTAATGCAAACAAAGGAATGAGCTAAATAAAGATAATCTGAAATTGAGGATTAATTAGCTCGTTTTGCACCAAGTACTGGGAGAGACGCTAGACAATTGCAAAAATATGAATGTAAGGGCACAAGATTGCTCAAGAAAATAAATTACACGATCTGAATTTATAGACTAAGAACTCACCCAAATTCGGCCGATGTTTTTTTTCTTTTCTTTCTTTCTTTCTTTTTTTCTCAAGCCGTGGCTTTTTTTTGTCAACTCCCTCTTTTTTTTTCAATGGCCGAACCAAGTTTAATTGTTCCTTTGATTTTGCACAGGTTACAAATATTCAGAAAGGTGTAAAATACTCAAGAGCAGCCCTAAATGCAATTATCAAAGACTAGTCTCAAGATAAATGGAATATAAGTGAAGCTCACAGTACTAATCAATGTCTTCGGGTTTTTTTTAGGATGCAAGTGTACTGAACTTCTGGCTAGGAACTGAAAGTGGCTCGGCTCAGATTTAATTGATGGACACGATCACCAAACTTCTCAAATGTGGACTCGGATGGAAACTCTCAAGAGTGACTACAGGTGTCTATCCGAAGTCTAAAAGTAACAGATCAAGTTCAGTATAGCGAAAGATACGCTCACGTCTTATGCTTTTCAGTTAAATTTATTATTTAACTGGAAATAATTATTGAGCCGTATTAAATATTATCAGGTGAACTCATTCTGAGGTGAATTTAATTTTAATTTATATGAGACATGTTCACTACCTCATAAGAATATTTTATGTATTTTCAGGATACCACTCAGGATAAGAATTAAATTGGCACCACATGAGGAAAGAGGGATTTGCTATGGACCAAAGAAAAACAATACGTGCATGTGTGAGATGCATGCATACAGCCTAAAGCAAGAGAAGAAGGCTCAACTGCATGAGTAGGGAAGCTCACGATTGGCCCAAGGCCCATGTACACGTATGCGCGTGGAGCAATCGGGCAGCCGCCGTATATATACTATCTCCATCACGCACGGACGAGGATGACTAGAAAACAATGGAGACATCCATGCGTGACGAGAAGTTAGAAACAGAGTGCCATGACTAGATAATTGAAATGGAGTTTTGTACATGAATTTGTTCTTTTGGATAGCTAATCAAATCCAATAGAAAAGTTATGAGTTCTTGCAAATTGAGGTCGTTCAACCTTTCCGCTGGGAATTGGGAGCGCGATAGGGCTTTCGCTTGGTGGTCGTGAAGTCCGGCACGTGTGATCTTGCGAATTAAAGAGCGTTCGTTCTTGCATTGGCAACGGAGGATCGCTACGATTCGAGAGACTGCACGTGAGTATCCAATTCTACGTCGAGAAGATCGGGCGACCCCGTATCAGTGGGAGACCAAACACAACTCATTTGGGAATGAAACCTCGCAGCAACGTCGTGCATTTCATACCTCCCTGCTCGGCACGTTGCTACCCAACTCACCGCATCACTTTCCAGCTCATCCACATCACCTCGCGCCCTCACTTCACTCCCAGAGCATACCTATGACTCTAATTTAGGAATTGGTTTTCCAGCACGCCAACTCGCTGTCGCTGGCCACCACTGCACACCGTGCGCTCCCTCTCCCTTTCCTTGGCCACCACCGCATGCACCATTGTAGGCTTGCAGCACTACCTCGTGCCTCTCGTCTGGTCGGCTCCCTCACCCTCCACATGCACGCCACTACCATGTTGAGAAAGAGAGATAAACTAGTTAGGGTTAGGACTTGGGTGGCCGGTTGGGGCCATAGAGAATTTGGACTGTGGTGGGTCTAGTGGGCGTAGAGAGAACTTTAGTGGGCTGACAGAGGGAGGTGTGGGTTGGATTAGGCTTGTTTATATTTTTTGGGATACAAATATGTAGCATTTTAGCTCAATTAAAAGTGTATACATTCAATATAGCTAGTATATACTGTATTTTTTATTTAAAAAATATTAGGTGTTCAGCTGAACACCCATTAACTCAAGAGGGTCCACCCCTGATGAGAGGCCAAAGAACTCAAATCACATGATCGTATTGTCCAATATCCCCGATTCAAGCCAAGAAGAAGACATGTCATGCTTGTGCATGTCCTTCATCAATAGTGGCCAAGTGTAGATCCCCACGCGTCGATCCAGTTCTTGTGCTTGCCAAGGAGTCACTGCAGCGATGTCAAGATTACAGCCGCTGCCCCAGTGTAAACATGGCTATGTTGAGATTCAAACGTTTCACTCGCGTGGAGTAGCCTAGTGGTGTAGCCAGGATCCGTACCCTGTGGGGTCAAGCTTTACACACAGTAATGATTCAAGTCACATGCATATAATTAAACATTCAAATTTCAAAATGTACATCACATCATAGTTTTATTCTATTTCTTCTCTATGGTTTTTCATGTCTTGATAGCGATACATAATAGCGTCAGTAGTAATCATCTCAAATACATCACTTTCAACATAGGTAACCATACAATCATATAAAAAATCAGCGCCTATTCTATTGTTCAAATCAGACTTGACATATTTCATTGTAGAAAAAGCTCTCTTGACTGTTGCTGAGGCGACATGTAAAACTAATATTAGCTTTATTAATAGAAACACCAAAGGGAAACTAGTATGCTTCTATTTTTTCAATTAGTTTCTGGGAGAGATCATCAATCCCTTGCAAGTTGAAGAATCTTGAATCACTATGAATGTTCTAAATGAAATTGTCAAGTTGGCAACTAAGTTCTTCAATCTTGTTTTCACTGTCAAAATCATTAGGATACAAATGAGCCATTTCTAATATTTTGTCCTTATCAAGGTTAGAGAATGAATCAGCATGATCCAAACAAGCCATTCCAAGAAGCAAGGTAGTGCCACTCTCACTAAAACGGTCATCAAGCTCCATGCATAATAAATCAATAACATCATACATGACACTCTGATAGTAATCCTCATTTGATATGCCATCAATTTAAACTTTACATTTCGATTTTGATCCCTGAGGAACATGGTTGGCATCCGTATCAGGAAGTTCAATATTATGTTTGATGCAAAAGTCAATAACTGTTGTAAACATACCTTCCGAACCTTCATTTCTCAACTCTTGTAGCCTTCTCTTAGTTGTACCAAAATATGAAACATCATTCACAATGTCCTAATCCTTCTTTTGTAAAGAAATATTCAATTTATTAGTAATCCCAAGTATAACCTTCATTAAGTGCAACATAGAAGCAAAATCAAATATTTGTAAGGCATCCAAGACTCCTTTTGTTTTAATCCTATCAAGAGCTTTAGAGCCATTATTTGCAATGTCATCAATAACTTCAATTATTGAAGGAAACATAGCAATCATATTCAAGAGAAACTTAAAATGAGAACCCCATCGAGTATCACCGGCTCTTTTAAGCCCAAGTTCTTGATTCAAACCACGCCCAATTTCAAGTTCACCCAACTGCAATGTCTCCTCAACTTTCTTTGCTTATTTTCTAGAAGCATATCCCTACTCTTGAAAGAACCTCCTATTATGGTTAGGACAACATTCATCCCCTAAAAAAGCCATACAACATCTTCATGTTTTTGGCAACTACAACTAGTGTCAACTGAAGTTGATGAGCAAAACAATGAATGCTATAAGTAGATCTATAATCTTCCATGATTAAAATTTTTAAACCATTTAAATGTCCTTGCATGTTACTAGCTCCATTATAACCTTGGCCACGGATTTGAGTGGGACTAAGTGAATGCAATGCAAGCAAAGAATAAATAGTTTGTTTTAGTGCAAGAGCAGTGGTTTGAGTAATATGAGCAAGCTCAATAAGTCGCTCCATTATAAATCCTCTTCTATCAACATATCTAACAACAAGAGCCATTTGTTCCTTGTGAGATACATCGCGAGACTCATTCAACCAATATGGCAAAACACTCATCTCCAATATCTTATATGATAGCTTTAAGTGTTTCTTTAGCACAAGCATTCACAATCTCTTTTTGGATAGTAGGAGAGACCAATTGTAAATTTCTTGAAGCATTTTTTAGAACAACAATATCCACTTCTTTACAGCGTGCTGCATACCATTCATAAAAAGTAAGAAAAATTTTCTTCCTTTTAGAAGTTTCACTTTGATCATGACTGCAAAATGGCAAGCCTAAAATAAAAAGCAATCTTGCAACATCAATTGATGTAATTAAATGAGTCTTGTTCTCCCTCTTATCTTTCTTTGTTTTCTTATCTATAACAGATTGAATGGATTGATTTTGGTTCATGAGATCATCACATTTCTTCATGTTTTAATTATGAACACTGGAAGGGCCACCAACATGAACATCAAACCTATTACATTTTTCCACTATCTAAACCCCTTGGTTGAAAATGCATCTCCTCCACCATGCCCTAAAGTTTCATTTTTAAATAAGTAGCAACAAAGACAACATACTGCATCTTCCTCTATGCTATACTCTAACCAATTACTATATATATTAAACCGTGTTGGATTAAAATGACGCATAACTCCACTTATATCTATTTGGGGGAAATTGTGATTTAGTGGTTGAAATGGACCTTTTTGGAGGTAAGTTCTTCTCACTTCATCACGAATGGCATGGTTATATTGCAAAATCGGTTTTCTCAGTGCGGGATATGTTGGAAGAATAGATAAATCAACTACATCTTCTTCTGTAGATGGCATTGCAATTCTATTCACCAAAGCAGCTTCATTGTGAGTTCCTTCCTCTCCATTTATAGGTGAATCTTGTGAAGAATTTGGGTTGTTTGATTTGGATGCCCATAACTTGAGATATCTATCCATTTCCAAAAAGTCCTAAAAAAATAGCAGATGCAATTTGCATTGAGATTTGAGAAGACCATTTGAGGAATATCATAATAATAGTGAGAAACTACATATTTGAAGAATGCCACATGCCCATCTTCCATAACAAAGAAGTGGCTAAACCCTCAACTACCATAGAATAATGTGTGATCCTAAACAAGGACAGATCATGCAAAACAGACTTGATGCTAATTCATCTATATAGTGCAAAATCTGAAGGAAAAGAAACAAAGCATGCAAAGATTTCTTTCTTTTTAGACTTGTATACATTCTTGTTTCTGCAAGCTATGAATACATTTATATCTTGTAGTTCACAAGAAACTATGTATAGTTGTATGCTCACTAAGAAAACAAAGCATTGCAGCATTTCTCCCTCACAATTGCTAGCCTGTTTCACAAAATCCTTTCATGAGGTAAAAACAACCAATTACATACCCTAAAACTCATATAAACAAAGAAACTAGTCTCAGAACTAGCAAAGAACATCAGCCTCCACATTATTAAACAGCGCACAAAAATACCACTTTTGTGGCATCTTACATAGAACAAACTATGCAAATGAGTGATAACCTGGATACCTTCCTCATCCACTAGGACCCAGCAAACATACCACAATTATCTATTGTAGGGTCCGCAAACAGTGTGTGTGGCCTAGACCATGCTTAGTGAAAATATAGATGAATCAGACAACAATGTTTTTGAAGATCGGTTGAAGATTCCAGATTTCTAGTATCATTCAAACAAGTTGTTTACTCTCCAACAACAACAGAAACTGAACACAATTCGTATCATTTTGGACTAGTAATATAGTATGTAGTAGCAATAGATGGCATTGGCATAATACCAAGAACTTGGAGCGGACTTAGCGGTGAAGATCGTCGACTCGCCAAAGAGCCCCACAGACAATGCTCCAGGGTCCACGTAGGCATGCAGCCAGATCTAGTTGACGACAGTGAGTCCGAGGTGAGGCCGTGACAGTTTAGGAGTGTGGCGGTCGGAGTAGGCTCTGGTGGCCAGTGGGTCTTTGCCTCTTTGAGGAAGGGGAGCCCGAGAGGGAGAGATTGGGGATTTGGGGAGAGAAGGGAGACTAGGAGAGGTTGAGGTAGCCAGGCAGGTTTGGTGAGTTGAAGACTAGAAGGATATTTGCTGTCGTTGATTTGGGGCAAAGCCGTAGAATGCTTGCCAACTTGTTGCGTGGTGCTGGTGCCTGGTGCTACTTGCTATTGTGTGGCACGGGCTGCTTGCTTGGTGGGGGCATGGGGCCTATGGGGTCAGACAGTGGGACATGTGGGGTCAGATCTTTATGCATGCCTGGTGCACTGCTTGTTTGACAAAAAACTGTCGGGTCAAACGACCCCCCAGCTCATACGTGCATCCACCACTGGAGTAGCTGATGGTAGCAAGGTTGGGGAGAGAGGACCAGAGGTGGGAGAAGAAGACATGGGGAAGAGAATATATAGGGCCTGTTCTTTTTGGCTGAAATGTATGACTTTGGCTACGGCTTGTGGCTTTTAGGCTATTCGTGCGAGAGATTACAGAGTAACAGAAACTTACGTGCAGTTTTTGTCGATATAAATGAAATCGGTACAATATGTACTACACCTAACTAGTATACCCTATCTTAAAAAGATACTCTGTTTAAAAATTAGTTACTATAGAAAAGCCGAAAAACAGCTTTTAGAAGCTAAAGAGAACAGCCCATATTGTCTCGAGATTAGTACCGATGCTAGTTGTCACAATCTTAAATGGGGACTCTAATATTGAGGTTTTGGGTATCGTGGAATTTTCTTCCGTCTAAAACAGGGAAACAAAGCATCACCACATCTGATCCTTTTCGTGTCCTCGTGAAGCTAAACGCTGCCAGGGCGAAGTTTCTTTCCATGCGAGCAGGAGAAGCAAGTTCCGTACGGCACAACATGCCCTTCCAAAACAAGCAAAGCAAAGAACCTCCAGAGAAATCCATCTTCTTCATGCTCCCAAAAAGGGTTATGCGTAGAGCAAAGACGACAGTCGTGTTATGCGTAGAGCAGTGGGAAATGCCTCCATGCTCCCAAAAAGGGTGCAGGGTACAAATTTCAGAGCAATTTGCGTATTTGATTTGCATGTACCATAGCTCTACTGCTCACTGTGTTGCTTGAACAATGGTGCAATTTAATTTTTGAGAGAGCATCCGAGTACGAAAGCACCACGTAACACACATTCTGTACTCACTTAAACCAAAGATTAGCATCTAATTAGGTTATTCTCAACGATCAAAATTTGTTTTGTGTTAGCTTCTGATGGTGCATGCTTGTTTTATACTTTGTAATGATGTACAAATCACCCGTACGCTTATATTCCATTCTTCCTCGTCATGCAGCTTCATCTAGAAGATAAAACTTTATTGTCCCGAAGCCTCTTCCAAATGTTCCCAAAGACTTGGCGTTGCGCCGTTACGGAAATAGTAATCGTAAAACCGGTGCATGATTCTACCCGCTACAATCCCTCGCAAAATCCATTCTTGCAAAAAGGCCCCTCACCTCCCCCTCCGGAATGCACATACCACGGCTGCCCCTCGTCCTCAAGATCGCCGGCGCGACGGCCGCCGGCGTGTTGGCGCTCATTGCGGCGACACGCCTCCGCCGGGATGACTCCGTCGCCTCCCTCCGCCGGGAGATCCGCGAAGCCGTCGCCGCCCTTGTCCCCAGCAACGAGGACGCCAACGTCGAGGGCGATCAAGGAGAGGACGAAGCCCCGCCGCCGTCCGTGCTGATCACGGGGTTCCGGGCCCACGGAAAGAGCTCGCTGGTGAACACGGCGTGCCGCGCGCTCGCCGCCGAGGAGGGCCCGCTGCTGCTGCGAGTGGAGGCGTCGCCGCCGGGCGGGGGGTCCGACGGCAAGGGGAAGCTGATGAGGGTGAAAGCGGTGGTTTCCGGGACCGACGGGGAAATGGCGACGGAGGAAGCGGTGGTGGAGCTGCTGGACGCGCCGCCGCTCCCCGAGGCGGCGAGGCTCACGAGAGAGGACATCGAGGCGGCGATCAACGGCGGGGACCCGGAGTGCGTGGTGCTGGTGCTGCGCTGCGACGCGCCCACCAAGGAGCGGAACGCGGCCGTGAGGCGCCTGCCGGAGATCTCTGCCGCCGTGAGGGCGAAAGGTCAGTACGCTACTAGAACGTCATAGAACTTCTCACGTGGCTTGCTTGTCTCACTGTTTATATAGCCATAGGGCCGTGAGCCCGTCACACCACCAACGACGAACTCGCGGTTGCGGGACTTCGTTCAGCTTGTTATTCTGTTTGGTTCTCTCTTGTGTCTATAACAATTCGGAATATGTCAATCTAATATATTTGTAGTTTCTGTTGGTCAGTTTTATATTGCACTCTTGCAATGAAACTTAAGTTGATATGAGGTAATTTAAGTCACAGTTATTCGTGTCAATTTTTTTATCAACATTATGGTGGTACATATAACACACCATGATCAAAAGTATTGCAGGGCGAGAATATCAGTTGATGCAACCATCTCTTGGAAGTTAGTAGTGCTTTCATAGTTTCATGCCACGCCATCAAAGACCTATCTCTTTTTTTAGAGAAAAAGTGAAAAAACCTATTACCTATCTGCTGATGTTAGACCTAATAAAAATGATTTGGGATTAACTTACAAATCCCTGCACTAGAAGCTCATCTTATGTATTAATAGGAGGATTTTAAGACGTTCCCAATCCCATGCTAAGCCTTCTGTGAGGATGGTCAAATTTTGGGGCTTTTGTCGACACAACTGGATGTGTCACTGGAACTAATATTGGGACACATCAGCATTGTACTTTCTTAAAGCACAGAAATATTGTCGGGCCCCCGGATTCTCAAACCCGGACCCTCTGTGTATTACTGCACTAGTCCCAGATCAAAGCTAGTGCACACAGTTAAACAGAATGGAAAACATCACCATCGACGATTTATTACAATAATTAGAGTACTGACCACATGGTCTCATTATTACAAATGAGGTTTCAAGACCTCGCACAATCCAAACACAGCGGAAGCAAAAATAAACTCGAGGACGACCCATCAATTCGCCACAGGCAATTGACTGGGGAAGCGCGACCTAGTCCTCCGGGAAGAATCCATCACAGCCACAAGCGAAGCAGTAGTCGTAGTCACCTTCTTGAGCTTCAACTTCCTCTGAGGTGTTATTTTTAAGTGTAGCATGTGAGTACATAAAGTACTCCGCAAGTCTTGGGAAAAATGCATAGATGCAAGGCTTACCAAAGAAGGCCATATGGTTCTTTTGCACAAAGCAACATTTTAAAATTCAATTACTACTAATTATTTTCGAAGGCATTATTTTAATGAAGTAAATGTTTTAACAGAATTAACTTTCTAGCGAAGGTTCCAACCACCAACACTAGCTAACCAATTACCATTGGTCAAATTTTAAACTGCGGGTTCCATCCACCCTCTCTGGCTCCATCCGCCAGGATTCCCTTCCGAGAGTTCCCTCCACCCTCGGAATACAAAACTTTTGATTTTAAAACCAAAACCAGAAATCTACCATGTGAATGCATTCCTTGCCCGCCCTTGACCGTGGGCACGGCTATTCGAATAGTTTTACACTCTGCAGAGGTTGTACAACTTTACCCACAAGAGATAAATTATCCTAAAAGTCAACACGCTTCCTTTGGCATGAGACCCAGATAAAATATCACAAAGCCTTTCACCTACTCCAGTATAGCCAGATACCACCCGCTGAGGTTTCACCGCAGAAGGGTTAAATCCGCCCAATCTGAAGCCCCCTCTTGCGCCATATGAGTACAGTAACCCTGTCCCTCACTATGAGTAACCAGTACGCCCTGGCACTCAATACACCACTGGTGATATCTAAACTACACCTTTATAGGTTAGTTAGCTAGGTCGTACCCATATAGACTTGTGGTTGTACGGTTAATGCTCAGTTTGGACAAACACAAGCGTCGGTCCTTAATTGACTAGGGTGGAACATACACTTATCAAGTTCTCGTGCTTACTGCACCAACCCAAACAGCCATCCACCCTAATCTAAACCAACTTTCACATTTTTATTTTATTTTAAAATCACAGTGACAACTCCAATTGCCACTTCACTTTCAAACACAAGGATTTAATAATAAATCATAATTTCCCATTTTCAAGATTTTCCAAAGTTATTAGATAGCATGACTAAGCATTATCCTACCATACTAACATCAACAAGTAATTATAATATTCTCATTAATGAGACAAAGGAAATTCTATGGTGACAAGGGTACATGACAATCAATTCCAATGGAGGGCATAACAAGGTTGGATTAACTACTACCTTAAGATTTGAATTATCATTTTATGTAAATAGCAATGCATAACATTTAAAATACTTTAAAACATTTCGAAAGCATAGGCTCAAGATGATCAAAGGAGACTTGCCTTCTTGCAGGGTTTCTGGGTCTTCTTGCTGCTGTGAAGAGGGATCGTCGACAACGTTGGAATCTACGCGAGGAAAGACGAAGCAACAAAACAAATAAATACCCACGAAATTCAAATAAAATCCAAAAATTCAACAGAGGCCATAATTGGGTAGATTATGATTTTAGATGAATTTAGAAATTTGAATGGCTGGAATTGGAGTTAAAATGAGAAAGTTATGCTCATTTGAAAATCTCAGATTTGAATAAATCGAGAAATTCGGAAATTTCTGACAGGTGGGGCCCACTGGAATTTTTAATTTTTAAATCTTTATTTTAATCTGAGAGATTGACAGGTGGGGCCCACTGAACAGTAACCACTGGCGGTCACTGACATGTGGGACCCCTCTGTCAGTGACCCTATCTGCTTGGTCACTGACAGGTGGGACCCACTGGGGTCTGGACCCACTTGTCAGAGGCTGACGCAGACGGGTGGGGCCCAGGCGGCAGTGGCAGCGCAGACCGGCGGCCGCTGACGGGTGGGGCCCGCTTGTCAGTCGCGAAAATTAAACGAAAAACTCAACCCAGCGCGCGGAGCCGAGGGCTCGAACGCGCACCGGGGAGTTGAGAGAGAGCGCGGCTAACCAGAGGGGAGGGGGAGGCTTTGCCTACCCATATACGGCAATAAACTCTTTTGAGTTACCTGCCGGAGGGAGGTCGGGGAAGATGGTCGGAGGCGACGGCGCCGGCGGCGAGGATGGGCCGGAGAGGTTCAGGCGGTGCGTAGATTGTAGTCGGCGTGCGAAGGGGGTTCGGTTGGAGGAGTTGGTGAGGTCCGGGGATGAACGGAGACGGCCGGCGACGAGGAGGTGGCGGAGCTGGCTCGGGTCCTCCGGCGCGACGGCGCTCCGGCGGCGGGGAGAGGCAGCCGAGGTGACGGGGAGGTTCGCCTGGGCGTGAGGAAGCTCGGGGTGGCGGCGGCGGGCTCTGGTGATGACCGAGGCGGCGAGGAAAGCTCGCCGGAGTTGGGCGGAGCTCGAGGGGAGGAGTGGCACGGTGCTGGGGCGCTACGGGGCTCGGAAGCGAGAGCGGAGGGCCGAGGGAGGTGGTGCTGGAGGAGGCGAAGCCGAAGGGGGGTTTTTATAGGGCGGAGGAGGGGACACGGGCGCGGGATTGCTCGCCGGAGATCTTGGTGGCCGACGGGGAAAGTTTGGGGGAAAAAGGAAATAGGGGACCGGGAAGGGAAGGGAGGCGCGGGCGTTAGGGATCCGGTCGTGCGGGGAGCTCGGGGATTCCAAAATCGGGGAGAGGCAGGGAAGGAAGGGCCGGATCCGGCTCGGATGTGGTCGCCGGCGCAAAGAAGGAAAGCGGGGAGAGAAGAAAAGAAAGGGGGCGATTCCGCGGGGGAGACGGATCCGACAGGCGGGGCCGGGGTGGCAGCGAGAGCGGGACGCGTGCGGCTGACAGGCGGGGTCCGCGGGTCAGCGAGGCGAGAGAAAGGTGGGAGTGGGCGGCTGGATGGGCGAGTGCGGTGGCGTGGCGCGCATCCGGGCCGGCCACGCGTCGGGCGAAGAGATGGGGAAGGCGGGGCTGGCTGGGCCGGGCCCGCTGGCAGCGAGGGAGAGGGAGGTGCGGCCTGGATCAGGCCGAGCGGCGACGTGGGCGGTCCTGGGCCGTCCACGCGTCGGCTGGAGGGAGAGGGGAGATTTTTATTTTTCAGAATTTGATTTCTAATTTCAGAAAAGGCTAGAAAATTATTTAGGCCTCAGAAAAATATGAAAATACCTCCAAAAATTCCAGAAAAATTCACAGAAGCTCCTGGACATATTTTGGACTAAATAAAATTATTTCCAACTACTGTTGATATTTAATTTTCATATTTTGAATTACTTTTTAAGCTCTAAAAATAGTTTTTAAATTCCAGAAAATCCAGAAAGGCAAAATAAAAGCCAAGTAAAATCCAATTACCTTGAAATAATTAATTTGAATTTAGATTTTTCAAAAAGCCAAATTTTGGGATGTGACAAACCTACCCCCCTTAGAAAGAATCTCGACCCCGAGATTCGGATGGACTGGGAAAAAGGTCGGGGAACTCTTCTTTTAGATCCTCTTCACGCTCCCAAGTTGCTTCCGATTCTGAATGGTTGCTCCACTGCACTTTACAGAACTTGATAACCTTGCTGCGCGTACGGCGCTCTGCTTCCTCCAATACCTTGATTGGATACTCTGGATAGGTGAGGTCCTCCTTCACGTTTATTTCATCTAGAGGCATCTGCTCTTCTGGAACTCGGAGACACTTTCTTAGCTGAGACACATGGAAGACGTCATGCACCTTTGACAGTTGAGGGGGAAGCTCCAACTGGTAAGCCACTTCTCCTCGTTTTGCTACAACAGGGAAGGGTCCGATGAATCTAGGAGCAAGTTTTCCACTGACTCCAAAACGTCTCATCCCTTTGAGAGGTGACACCTTCAAATAAACATGATCCCCAGGTACGAATTCTAAGCTTCTACGACGATTGTCCGCATAGCTCTTCTGTCTGGTTTGTGCTGTTTTTAATCTGTCTTGGATTAGACGAACCTGTTCTTCTGCTTGCTTCAGCACATCTGGTCCAAACACTTGTCCTTCTCCTGTTTCCTTCCAATACAATGGAGTCCTACACTTTCTGCCGTATAGGGCTTCGAAGGGAGACATTTGCAAACTGGATTGATAACTATTGTTGTAGGAGAACTCTGCATAGGGCAAACTCTGATCCCAATTACTCTTGTTTGCCAGTACACAAGCTCTCAACATGTCTTCCAGGATTTGATTTACTCTTTCTGTTTGACCATCTGTCTGTGGATGATAAGCTGTACTGAAGTTTAAGTTTGTGCCCAACAGTTCATGTAGCTTTTGCCAAAACCTTGAGGTGAATTGGGTTCCTCGATCTGACACAATCTTCTTTGGGACTCCATGTAAACTCACAATCCTTGACATATACAATTCTGCGAGTTTATCCCCCGAGTATGTGGTCTTTACTGGGATGAAATGGGCGACTTTTGTCAGACGATCCACGATAACCCAGATTGAATCATGTCCAGATTTGGTTCTCGGTAACCCAGTTATAAAATCCATACCAATTTCTTCCCACTTCCACTCAGGGATCTGCAATGGTTGCAAAAGTCCAGCAGGTCTCTGGTGTTCAGCTTTAATCCGTTGGCATACATCACATAAAGCTACATACTCAGCAATCTCTCTTTTCATGCCTGCCCACCAATATCTTTCTCTAAGATCTTGGTACATCTTGGTACTTCCAGGATGAATTGAGTACCTGGTTTCATGAGCTTCCTTCATGATCAACTCTTTTATCTCCTTCTTTTCAGGCACCACAATTCTTTTTCCATACCAAATGGTACCTTGTTCATCCTCGGAAAATTCTAATGCTTTCCCTTTCTTCATATTATCCTTGATCTCTTGGGCATACTTGTCCTCCTTTTAAGCTGCTCTGATTTGATCCTCTAAGGTTGGTTGAATCTCCAGAGTAGCGAGAAATCCTTTTCCCACTACTTCTAGATTAAGCTGCCGAAATTCTTCTTGAAGTGCAGGCATACTGTCCTTAATCCACAACTTGGTGCAATAACTCTTTCGGCTCAAGGCATCAGCTACCACATTAGCCTTTCCGGGATGATAATGTATTCCAATATCATAATCCTTTATTAACTCAAGCCATCTCCTTTGCCTCATATTGAGATCGGGTTGAGTAAATATGTACTTCAAACTTTTGTGATCCGTGTAGATCTCACAGCGGTTGCCGATCAGATAATGCCTCCATATTTTTAGAGCATGCACTACTGCCGCAAGCTCTAAATCATGGGTTGGGTAGTTCTCTTCATGGGGCCGCAATTGCCTTGAGGCATAAGCTACTACCTTTCTTTCTTGCATCAGAACACAGCCTAATCCTTGCCTGGACGCATCACAGAAGACTTCAAAATCTTTCCTGATATCCGGAAGCGTCAACACTGGTGCGGAAGTTAACCTTTTCTTTAGCTCTTGAAAACTATCCTCACATGATTTACTCCATTCAAACTTCTTTTCCTTCTTCAGCAACTGAGTGAGAGGTCTTGCGAGCTTGGAGAAGCCTTCAATAAAGCGACGATAGTAGCCAGCCAATCCCAGAAAACTTCTGATCTCTGTTACTGACTTGGGTTGCG
The DNA here is from genome assembly GCA_017311315.1 of Dendrocalamus latiflorus. NCBI lineage: Eukaryota > Viridiplantae > Streptophyta > Magnoliopsida > Poales > Poaceae > Dendrocalamus > Dendrocalamus latiflorus. Next base: position 8,578,382 of record CM029639.1, read on the forward strand.
CCCAGTTAAGCACATCATTTACCTTTTCAGGATCTACAGACACTCCTCCTGCGGAAATCACATGACCCAGGAAGGCTACTTTCTTCAACCAAAATTCACACTTGCTAAATTTGGCATACAACCGGTGCTCTCTGAGTTTTTCCAAAACTATCCTTAGATGTTCTGCATGCTCCTCCTCATTCTTGGAATATATCAAAATGTCATCAATGAATACCACCACAAATTTATCCAAATATTCCATGAACACCTTATTCATCAGGTTCATGAAATATGCGGGGGCATTGGTTAAGCCAAAAGACATCACTGTATACTCATACAATCCATACCGAGTGGCAAAGGCTGTCTTCGGTATATCTTCTGGTCTTATCTTCAGTTGGTGATAACCCGACCGAAGGTCAATCTTGGAGAAGACACATGAACCTTTCAATTGATCAAACAGGTCATCTATCCGGGGTAGAGGATATTTGTTTTTGATCGTCACATCGTTCAGAGATCGATAGTCCACACACATGCGAAGACTACCATCTTTCTTCTTTACTAGCAGTACTGGTGCTCCCCAAGGCGACGAGCTTGGCCTTACAAATCTTTTATCCTGCAGCTCTTCAATTTGTTTCTTAACTTCCGCCAAATCATTTGCAGACATCCGATAAGGTCTCTTGGAAATTGGAGCGGTTCCAGGTACTAGGTTGATGACAAACTCTATTTCCCTGTCTGGCGGCATTCCGGGCAAATCTTCAGGGAATACATCTGGGTACTCACTCACTATAGGTACTTTTTCCAGAGTCACTCCCTTTACACTGTTCAAACTACACCTGCTCTGGGTAGGGAAGTTCGACTTATACCTTACTTGAATCCCATCAGAGTTAGTGATTGTAACAGCTCGATCAGCACAATCTATCTGCCCTTTATACTTGGTTAACCAATCCATTCCAAGTATTACATCTAAACCCTTGGAGTCTATTATAATAAGATTTGCTAAGAACTTAACTCCATTTATATCCACAGTTGCGTCAAGGCAAACTGTGTTAGTCCTCATTTCCTTTCCAGGGGACTGGACTAGCATGGGGTTCTGTAGTTTACTCACATCCCAATTATACCTTTCAACCACATCTTTTGACACAAAAGAATGCGAAGCTCCAGAATCAAATAATGCTGATGCAATTACTGAGTTGACAAGAAACTTACCCAGAACTACGTCGGGTGCATCCTGGGCTGCTTCCGCGGTCACATGGTTGAGATGCCCTCTGCTCACCACTTGTGAAGTCCTTGGGGTTTGTGGTGCTCCACGGCCTTGACCTGCAGTCGGAGCTCTGGCTGGCGTAGTCCCCAGATTGAAACGAACTGGAGTCATTGCTGGGCGTTTCTGGGGGCAGTTGCTGGCATAGTGCCCCATGTTCTTGCAGTTAAAGCACTGCACTCCTGCTGCTGAAGTCTTGTTCTGCGGGGGTTGGCCACCATTGTTTGCCCGGGGAGTTTGTGGATTTGGGCGGGGTCCTGAAAAGGGAGTCCTCGGCACGCTTGACTCTGAGAGCTTGTGATAGTGAGGTGCGTTGGGGCGGAATCGAGAGCTGCTTGCTCCTTGCTGGGCTTGAAACTTCCTCTTCCGATTTTCGTACAGCTGGCGCTGAGCATCTTCTTGGACAAAGGCCTTGTTCACTAGGTGCTGGAAGGTTGGGAAGTCATTGGACACCAGTTGCACCTTGAGATTGGGGTCAAGTCCCTGCGTGAACCTCCAAATCTTGGTCGCCTCTGAGGTGACCTCTTCAGATGCATACCTGGACAGTTGGGTGAACTTGTTCAGGTATTCGGAAACACTGAGGTTTCCCTGCTGCAGTTGGTAGAATTCTCTCTTCTTCATTTCCATTATCCCAGTAGGGATATGGGCAGTGCGGAAAGCTTCGACAAACTCCTCCCAAGTGATGGCTTGTGCATTTTGATGGGCGGCGCGGTAGTTTTCCCACCAGTTGGCAGCCATTCCCTTGAGCTGGTGAGCAGCATACAGCACCTTTTCATTATCGTTGCACTGAGCTAGGACCAATTTTCTTTCCACATCCTTGATCCAATCATCCGCCTCCAAGGGATCCACGGATCCAGCAAAAGTGGGAGGCCTTGTCCTCATGAATTCCCCCAATCTAGACTGGGGTGCCTGGTTGGGTGCCTGCTGGGCTGGCTGCACTTGGTTCTGGGCAAGAGCTTGAAGTAACTGCAGCTGCATAGCCATCATTTGCTCCAAGTTGGGGGCCTGAGCGGGAGGTGGTGGAATGTTGTCCTCCGGCTGGTTGTTGGCGTCACGGCTGCTGCCAGGGTTGCTCCTCGTGTTCACCATCTGAAGCGGTTAGGTTAGCAGAAGGTAAGAGGGAAATAGCAAAGATAAGAGATTAGGGGGAACTAAACCACATCCCAAGCCAACACACAAGAAAGAACTAGCAACCACTTAGGGGAAACTTTTTATTAGAATCAAGATAACTCCAAGGATGGCTGTACCACAAGTGCACATAGGCCTGGTACAGTCCATCTAGCACACCAAAACATATTAAACGTTCTAAGGACGCGGACATTTTATTTGGGTACTACAGACTCATAAGACTACTAATCCTCTCCAAAGACGCGCTCCTCAGGGTCTTCTTCCGGGTCCTCTTCTGGATCCTCCTCCGGGTCTTCCTGGCGCTCTCTCACGTGGTGACGTGAACAGTCACACTCGGCCGAGACACGGTTACGACTGGAGGCAGTCGACCGAGAACGGGAAGGAGAAGGCTTGCGCTTCTTGAGAGTAATGACAGGTGGCGGACTGGGGCGTCGTACCTTCTTGCGTGCTGTCATCCTGACGCGGAGTCCCGAGAGTCGAGCTGGCGCTTGGTTGTTGGGGGCGGCAACTGGTACTGGGGAAGACGGCGTGTAGTCCGCGACGGGTGAAGACGGCGTGTAGTCGGCTGCGGCCCTGAGACGTCCCAGCTCAAACTCAGCTGCCTGGCTCTGGAGAAGCTGTGCGCGAAGTGTGTCCGAATGCTGGTAGCTGGAGGTGAGAAGCATCCGCAGTTGTCCAATCTCCTCCTGAGCTCTAGCATAAGTGACTGCCATCGCCTGGGTGAGCTGCACCTGATGTGACAGTCGAGGATCGTCAGCTGGAATATCAAAGGGATCTGGATACCTCTGTCCTGGGCGAGGGTTGATGAAGAAGCAAAAGGGGGACTGATGTACAGCATCTTTGTGCACGTGGCACAACTCGTCAATGGCGAGGCGTGCTGCGTCCTGGACAGCGTCGAAACAGCGGGACCGAGGGTACTTGATGGGGTAGGTGTGGGACTTGAATTCCTCTTCCCGTGCATACAGGAATACCTCCATCGTCCAAGAGTCTCGATCCAGGATCCGCGTCTTCCGACCCCTGAAGATGGGCGGCTGACGGTACTCCAGACACTGCATTAGCTGCCGGAGAAGGCTAGCGAATGCTCCAGCATCCTCTCCATGTGAGTAGTAGTCCCACGGGGCAGCGGAGGATGAACCAGCCATCTACAAAGTTGAGTAAAAGAAAAGATTAGCAAAAGTTTTAACAAATGGAGTTGGAGACAAGAACGAGATTCTAAGTAGGAAGAGAATAGAAGCAAAGAGGCTTATACATTTTTAATATACTCTTTTTATAAATATAAGTCCTTATGGTTTGCCATTCCTAACCTAGGTCACGTCCTACAGTCAAATTGGCTCTGATACCATCTCTGTCGGGCCCCCGGATTCTCAAACCCGGACCCTCTGTGTATTACTGCACTAGTCCCAGATCAAAGCTAGTGCACACAGTTAAACAGAATGGAAAACATCACCATCGACGATTTATTACAATAATTAGAGTACTGACCACATGGTCTCATTATTACAAATGAGGTTTCAAGACCTCGCACAATCCAAACACAGCGGAAGCAAAAATAAACTCGAGGACGACCCATCAATTCGCCACAGGCAATTGACTGGGGAAGCGCGACCTAGTCCTCCGGGAAGAATCCATCACAGCCACAAGCGAAGCAGTAGTCGTAGTCACCTTCTTGAGCTTCAACTTCCTCTGAGGTGTTATTTTTAAGTGTAGCATGTGAGTACATAAAGTACTCCGCAAGTCTTGGGAAAAATGCATAGATGCAAGGCTTACCAAAGAAGGCCATATGGTTCTTTTGCACAAAGCAACATTTTAAAATTCAATTACTACTAATTATTTTCGAAGGCATTATTTTAATGAAGTAAATGTTTTAACAGAATTAACTTTCTAGCGAAGGTTCCAACCACCAACACTAGCTAACCAATTACCATTGGTCAAATTTTAAACTGCGGGTTCCATCCACCCTCTCTGGCTCCATCCGCCAGGATTCCCTTCCGAGAGTTCCCTCCACCCTCGGAATACAAAACTTTTGATTTTAAAACCAAAACCAGAAATCTACCATGTGAATGCATTCCTTGCCCGCCCTTGACCGTGGGCACGGCTATTCGAATAGTTTTACACTCTGCAGAGGTTGTACAACTTTACCCACAAGAGATAAATTATCCTAAAAGTCAACACGCTTCCTTTGGCATGAGACCCAGATAAAATATCACAAAGCCTTTCACCTACTCCAGTATAGCCAGATACCACCCGCTGAGGTTTCACCGCAGAAGGGTTAAATCCGCCCAATCTGAAGCCCCCTCTTGCGCCATATGAGTACAGTAACCCTGTCCCTCACTATGAGTAACCAGTACGCCCTGGCACTCAATACACCACTGGTGATATCTAAACTACACCTTTATAGGTTAGTTAGCTAGGTCGTACCCATATAGACTTGTGGTTGTACGGTTAATGCTCAGTTTGGACAAACACAAGCGTCGGTCCTTAATTGACTAGGGTGGAACATACACTTATCAAGTTCTCGTGCTTACTGCACCAACCCAAACAGCCATCCACCCTAATCTAAACCAACTTTCACATTTTTATTTTATTTTAAAATCACAGTGACAACTCCAATTGCCACTTCACTTTCAAACACAAGGATTTAATAATAAATCATAATTTCCCATTTTCAAGATTTTCCAAAGTTATTAGATAGCATGACTAAGCATTATCCTACCATACTAACATCAACAAGTAATTATAATATTCTCATTAATGAGACAAAGGAAATTCTATGGTGACAAGGGTACATGACAATCAATTCCAATGGAGGGCATAACAAGGTTGGATTAACTACTACCTTAAGATTTGAATTATCATTTTATGTAAATAGCAATGCATAACATTTAAAATACTTTAAAACATTTCGAAAGCATAGGCTCAAGATGATCAAAGGAGACTTGCCTTCTTGCAGGGTTTCTGGGTCTTCTTGCTGCTGTGAAGAGGGATCGTCGACAACGTTGGAATCTACGCGAGGAAAGACGAAGCAACAAAACAAATAAATACCCACGAAATTCAAATAAAATCCAAAAATTCAACAGAGGCCATAATTGGGTAGATTATGATTTTAGATGAATTTAGAAATTTGAATGGCTGGAATTGGAGTTAAAATGAGAAAGTTATGCTCATTTGAAAATCTCAGATTTGAATAAATCGAGAAATTCGGAAATTTCTGACAGGTGGGGCCCACTGGAATTTTTAATTTTTAAATCTTTATTTTAATCTGAGAGATTGACAGGTGGGGCCCACTGAACAGTAACCACTGGCGGTCACTGACATGTGGGACCCCTCTGTCAGTGACCCTATCTGCTTGGTCACTGACAGGTGGGACCCACTGGGGTCTGGACCCACTTGTCAGAGGCTGACGCAGACGGGTGGGGCCCAGGCGGCAGTGGCAGCGCAGACCGGCGGCCGCTGACGGGTGGGGCCCGCTTGTCAGTCGCGAAAATTAAACGAAAAACTCAACCCAGCGCGCGGAGCCGAGGGCTCGAACGCGCACCGGGGAGTTGAGAGAGAGCGCGGCTAACCAGAGGGGAGGGGGAGGCTTTGCCTACCCATATACGGCAATAAACTCTTTTGAGTTACCTGCCGGAGGGAGGTCGGGGAAGATGGTCGGAGGCGACGGCGCCGGCGGCGAGGATGGGCCGGAGAGGTTCAGGCGGTGCGTAGATTGTAGTCGGCGTGCGAAGGGGGTTCGGTTGGAGGAGTTGGTGAGGTCCGGGGATGAACGGAGACGGCCGGCGACGAGGAGGTGGCGGAGCTGGCTCGGGTCCTCCGGCGCGACGGCGCTCCGGCGGCGGGGAGAGGCAGCCGAGGTGACGGGGAGGTTCGCCTGGGCGTGAGGAAGCTCGGGGTGGCGGCGGCGGGCTCTGGTGATGACCGAGGCGGCGAGGAAAGCTCGCCGGAGTTGGGCGGAGCTCGAGGGGAGGAGTGGCACGGTGCTGGGGCGCTACGGGGCTCGGAAGCGAGAGCGGAGGGCCGAGGGAGGTGGTGCTGGAGGAGGCGAAGCCGAAGGGGGGTTTTTATAGGGCGGAGGAGGGGACACGGGCGCGGGATTGCTCGCCGGAGATCTTGGTGGCCGACGGGGAAAGTTTGGGGGAAAAAGGAAATAGGGGACCGGGAAGGGAAGGGAGGCGCGGGCGTTAGGGATCCGGTCGTGCGGGGAGCTCGGGGATTCCAAAATCGGGGAGAGGCAGGGAAGGAAGGGCCGGATCCGGCTCGGATGTGGTCGCCGGCGCAAAGAAGGAAAGCGGGGAGAGAAGAAAAGAAAGGGGGCGATTCCGCGGGGGAGACGGATCCGACAGGCGGGGCCGGGGTGGCAGCGAGAGCGGGACGCGTGCGGCTGACAGGCGGGGTCCGCGGGTCAGCGAGGCGAGAGAAAGGTGGGAGTGGGCGGCTGGATGGGCGAGTGCGGTGGCGTGGCGCGCATCCGGGCCGGCCACGCGTCGGGCGAAGAGATGGGGAAGGCGGGGCTGGCTGGGCCGGGCCCGCTGGCAGCGAGGGAGAGGGAGGTGCGGCCTGGATCAGGCCGAGCGGCGACGTGGGCGGTCCTGGGCCGTCCACGCGTCGGCTGGAGGGAGAGGGGAGATTTTTATTTTTCAGAATTTGATTTCTAATTTCAGAAAAGGCTAGAAAATTATTTAGGCCTCAGAAAAATATGAAAATACCTCCAAAAATTCCAGAAAAATTCACAGAAGCTCCTGGACATATTTTGGACTAAATAAAATTATTTCCAACTACTGTTGATATTTAATTTTCATATTTTGAATTACTTTTTAAGCTCTAAAAATAGTTTTTAAATTCCAGAAAATCCAGAAAGGCAAAATAAAAGCCAAGTAAAATCCAATTACCTTGAAATAATTAATTTGAATTTAGATTTTTCAAAAAGCCAAATTTTGGGATGTGACAAATATGCACATTCACCATGTAGGAAAAAGGCGATCATTGGTAATGTTACCAGTTGAACTTCACTGTTTAGAGTAGTGCGAAAGAGTTTATTGTGATTTTTTAAAGTTTGGTTGGTGGAGGGAATGCCATAAAATTGTCTGTCTTGGGTTTTTTCTTCGGTCGAAGATCTGCAATACATTTTTTTTGTTGCCTTTGCATCTATGTATCATGATTAGTTTGGACTGCTATGCAGTGTCATGACGATTTTTAAATGTGACCTTCAGTGGTTATTCTAATCGATTAACATGGATGCTCAGTTAAATGCTATGGCCTATGCGCATACTTGTCTAGACTTCGGACCAGTCAGATATGTGGAGTTAAGTGTGTTGAAAGATGATCCTTTTTAATCCAGATTCATGTTAAGTTGGATGTTACTAAGATAGAGAGCTTTTATTGCTTTTATAGCGAAAGGGCCTCTATCTTAACGGTAGAGCGCTTGAGTAGCACCCCTCAGGTCCTGGGTTCGACTCCCAGTGGGAGCGAATTTCAGGCTGAGGGAAAAAAACCCCCTCGCCTGCCCCACAAGCCAAAGCACAGGTTAAAGGCCCGGCCCGGGTCGTGGTCGTTCTCACACGGGCAACGGTGCCCCTGTGTCAGGGTGTGGGCAGGGGTTCGGGGATTTTCTCGATCTGCGTGAGAAGATCGTTCTTCTTTACGAGATGCCCGGGGGTTAGGCCTGGGCATTCGGGTTACCCGAATTTTTCGGGTCGGGTAGTTCGGATAATTCGAAATTCGGGTAATGAAAACTGCTACCCGATATTAGCCCCAAAAAAACACTACCCGCAATTTCGGGTACCCGATAATTCTGGTTCGGGTTCGGGTATACCCGATATACCCGAATTTACAGAAAACCAGCTAATTTCCCGACAATTCGGGTAATTTACAGACAATTCGGGTAATTTACAGACAATTTTCCGACAATTCGGGTAATTTACAGACAATTCGGGTAATTCGGGTAGTTCGGGTACCGGGGGATATTACCCGAACTACCCAAACTAATTTCGGGTAATCAGAATCGCTATCCGAATTTGGGATCGGGTACCTCGGGTTCGGGTATTTCGGGTTCGGGTCCGGGTAATTCGGGTACGGGTAACGGGTAGCGGGCATTTTGCCCAGGCCTACCGGGGGTTTCTTCCCCCCGCAGGTCGAGTTTTTTTTATTGCTTTTATTTCTGTCACATATATCTGTTAACAAGGCTGAATCTGATTGTTGCTTAACATCTGTTAATAGGGCTTAATTTGATTATAGTATTGACTTTTAAGAAGGCCATGAGATCAGTAAGGCAAGCTGAAGATCTTCTACGAGAGGTTTCGTTCAGGGCCAGAACAGATTGCGTCTACTTCATCGAGAACTACACCTGGAACAACAATGTGCCCAACCTTCGCCATCCTCCTGTCATCAAGAACAACTTCGAGACACATTTCACCGTGCTAACAATCATTCGACAGTGTCTTGAATTTATCAAGTCAAGGTAAATAGGATTCAATCCAAGGAGAAGACAAACGTCAAGCAGGTAAAACCGGGAGAGTCGAGTCAATCCAAGGAGAAGACAGACGTTAAGCAGGTAGACCCGGGAGAGTCCAAACTTAAGATCCCACCGGCTGAAGCCAAAACAGGGCAATGACTCAAATGTTAGATTTTTCAACAGTTTGTGCGTACACTCAATCATCACTGATTTACACAGGTATGGTCCTCTGCAGTATGATCGTGTATGTATAGTACTGAGATAGTCTGACACGCTGAAAAAACGTACATCACTCGTTCATTATATATGAAGCTCTAGGTCTGTTTATTTGCCTGTGTTGCATATAGTTGATGTGCTGGTTTTGTCAGTTTTTAGATACATAAAGCAAAGTGGAAAGCCTCTTGCAATATATCCTTGCTGGTAAATATCACTCCATACAGCTCTAAATCACCATATTATATGATAGCATTACATAGGACATCCTTCATACATTATACTCAATCCCACCATACACAAGTCCAAACATACTTATACATATGTAAATATTATTAGTATGGACGGAATATGACTAAACCAACATCAGTTGGCCCTGGCTTATTCTCTTTAGCTCATCAGTTTTATGAGTCCAGGCACCAGCAGTAGTAGTCTGATCCTGAAAGTGCCAGGAGTTCTTCTGGGCTCATCCCCTCCAGCTCCCTCTGCCTCCAGGCCGGGTAGTTGTTCTGCGCCTCACCTGAACCGGAGGCATAGTCTCTCGGGTGAGCTTGTGATCCCATCCTGATGTATAACCTCATTGCTGCAACGCAGTCGTCGTAGGGATCCTGAATGCCAGTATGCATATCATACCTACAATGGGATAGGGCATTCTCTTCAGCATTGTGCAAAGACTAAGGATGTAGAGAGATTGTATAGCTAGCTAATTAATTAGCAAGTGGCATACCCAAGATATGCTTGTGCAAGGTACTTTAGGGAGTTGCTCAGCTTGCTAGTTTTCGTCAGTGGTGGGTATTTTGCAGTATCCCTGTACAGGCGGAGATAAATCTTGTCAAGATGATAAAAACAACTGTGACAACTGTGACTCCTGAACCATATAGCTCAGTAATCGAAGGGGAGAAAGAAGAAAGACTGTTCTAATAAATTATTTTTCCGGCCTGTCCTGGTCACCTGATCATGAATGCCGGGTACTCAAACCCTAGGCGCTCAAGGTCATTGTCCAGGCCATGGCCAACAAGGACCCTTGCCATTCCGGAACTCCTTGGCCGTATCTTCCACAGTGGCTCCCCATTGCACATGATGTCCTGGATCCTCCTCTGCACAAGCTTCAGTGGCATTGCGTCCCTCAAGTACTCTGGCCTTATTCCAGTTACCTCGTACCTGAACAGATAAATCATAACCCGTCAACCCATTGTTTTCATTTCAGAAAACGTTTTATTTATATATTTTCTTGCCCAGTTTCAAGCAATATATTTACTGCTTGGTTTGTTATCTTACTGGTTTTGATTATCTGAAAATTCCTCTTCTACCATGAGCTAGAAATGCTAGTCACCTACCTGTAGTTTGTGACAGGTGCTGTAGGTTTCACATATGTCTGGAAGATGATGTTTTCATCTTCTCCAATAAGGCATACCCTTGCACAAATGTCCAGTGAGCCGTCACTTCCTCCCCAAACCATTTTGCAGGCCATGGCAACCGCACGCCCACGTGAGTCACCCCTAGGCATCTGAGATACAACGAGGCCACGTCAAAGAATACAAAAAAAAAGGCATTAAAATCTGATTTATTTCGTTCATGCTAAGTGCAAGTGATAAATTAGTTTGCCTCAGGAAGGATTATAGTGTGTATGTAATAACAACAGAAGGATTATAGGCTATATTCGTATTGGTTTCTACTTCTAACTTTACTTTAAAAAGTCAAAAGCCAATACGAAGTAGGTTCTCAACTCATCTCATTACCATCTCGCTCTAGGTATAAGACAATGGATCATAGCTGCATCATCCACACCACTCATCTCGCTCCGTCACGCGCACATATCTCTCCCTTACATTTTGTATCGCTCGCTCTCTATTTATAAAAGCCGCTTCTTTCGTTCACAACTATTTATTTTTCAGCCAAACGTTATTAGTGAAAATCAATACGAGTGCTCCCATAATTATAGCGTGTACGTAACATCATAACAAGAGAACGAAGGATTATGTGTCTCAAACAAACTGAACAAGAACGAGTAGAGTGGAAAAAAACGTTACCGGAGCAGCACCAGAGTATTGGCAGGCAGCACGGTGGTATCTGACAGCGGCCGGGCTGTCGAAGATGTTAAGGCAGAGGCTACAGCCGCGAGCGCTGAAGACGCGTGCGCATTCGACCTTGGGCAATGGCCCTTGTCGAGATCAAGGCAAAGAAACACGTATATTATTCTGTCAGATCACATTCGAAACGATGGAAGAAAGAAAGAATAAACCGTGTGCATGAACGCAGCTTGTTCTTAATATAATGATACGCAGCTCTCCTGCGTGTTCGAGAAAAAAAAAACGCAGCTTGTTCAGCTGTTCTTGCTGCCGTCTTTTCATGCCAGTTTGTTCGTCTTACCGATGAGGTGCTCCCTGAGCGACTCGAGCGAGCGGCAGTGCTTCCCGCAGATGCCGCACTTGGGCTCATGGACCGAGTGGTACGACACCTTCATGTGCTCCACAAGGTGCTCCATCTTGTTGTACTGCTTGAAGCAGGCTGCACATTTGTTCCTGACAGTCGGGGACACATGCATCGATGTACACACATATGCTTTAGTTTCATAGCAGTTAATCTCCAGCCTCCCAATTACAAGACAGCACATGAATTTCTTTCTTCTTGTAGTCCTTCTAGCTGGGACCAAATGCTGTAGAAAATGGTACCATTTCTTAATTGTATCATCTTACCGCAAGGTCTCCGAGGACTCTCTCCTGCTGTCCATCGATCTCTCCTGAGATTCCTACTGCAGATCGATCAAGGTCTCTGAAACCTCGAGGTTGAAGAGGATGGGCGGTATGGGGAGGCTATTTATAGGCCGTGTCGAAAGATAGAACCTTCACGAGGAGAGACCCCTGCACTCTAGGGGCGGAGCTAGTAGAGGCGGAGCACAGTGGGCGGCCTAGTATGATGCCGGCGTGGCACAGAGAGGAGGAGCAGCGTAGTGTGGGGCAAGGCATGTAGCACAAGAGCAGGTGGGGGCGACACCGGCGGTGCGGAGGGGAGCAAAGCCAGAGGCGGCGTGGCGCATGGGCGTAGAGAGGAGTCCGCGCGGGAGTAGTTGGTGGCGTAGCGGGCACACACTGGCACACAATCACATACCATAATAAATTCTTGATTTTGATTTGCCGATTTAGGGATTTGGAATTTGTATCATACTTTTGGCAAATTTCAAACTTATATACTAGAGTTACGATGTTACCAAATCATTGTATCATACTATGGAATTATGCGTATAAAGTGTATAGAATTATGCATGTGAAGTGTACACCCTTACAAATTTTCTAGCTCTACCACTGCCTAGATTGCACCCACTGGCCGCCTATCAGTGCTCCATTTTGAAGAATAAACCTGAACTTTGTGGTAAGCCAAGTTATCCTAGGCTGTCGAACCAGCTTTTTTGCTGGCTTATGCTCATACTATTTATAGTAACTAGTTTTTTAAATGATGCGTTTTTTAAGATGAGGTTAATAGAAAGATTGCAAAAAAATGTACTGAGTACAACTGTACTAGCAAAAATCACATACGACTATTTTTCTGTGCATATTACCTCTCACAAATAGCCAGAATTCAAATATTTAAGCCCTAAGTCATTAACCTAAAAGAACTCACCCCTAGTATCTAAGCTATCTATTTTTCTGTCTTTAATTTTTAAGACGATGATTTGAGAATAAATTCATGGGTTTAGCGCCTAGGAATCAGCAGGCTTGCATTTGCACTCATCTACAAGTGCTAAGCATGGCGAATAAGACAGAAGATAACTATAGAATTTTTATTTCCCCACCAGTTGAACGTGGAAAATGATGGCTGTCGCTACTACTCACCCCTTGCCCAGCTGCCCTACAGTGCCAACCTGACGGCAGGGTTTTGAAAACCGGTTTTAAAATTTTATCGAGAGGACTGATATGACCAATAATTAGAAAATTCTGAAAGATTTCAGACTAAAGGTTTCAAATCAAAATTTAAATTTTTAAAAAAAATTGGCTAAAATATTTTAAAACAATTTTTCGTAAAATTCCTTCTATATTTGATAAAAAATTATGTAAAACAAAATTTTGAAAGCCAGTTTGAAAATTTACCAGATGGTCTGATAGATTGATAAAAACCGATAATCGGCCGAAAATAACCATGCCTGACAGCCTCTCAACGGATGTCAGTTTGAACCTCAGAAAATGCCCCAACCACGTACAGCAGTAACCGTTTAACATCACGGTCGCGTTCTTCACGTCATTTTGATCAAGAATAATATACATAGGCTGTGCACCTTGCGAGATCCAAAATACGAGAGAGTTTTTCAGCCTCTGCTGCACTCAAGTTGGTGACAGTGGTATACACCAGACTGTAAGTCTACTTATAAGCAACGCTGCCTGGCCAGATCCTGTGTCCCTGGAGCCTGGAGCCCCAAGCACCTCCGACGAGCTAGCTAGGCCGATCTGTCGTCTCAGTCTTTGCACCTATTTTGGCTTGTAGCATCGATGGTTCATCTATATCCCGGAGACAAGCAGCTAGTTAGGCGGAAAGAAGAAGAGAGGAGCCGTACGTGCATGGAGATGGAGCAAAGCACCAGATGACCAGAGGAGCATTGACTGACTTGGACAGGTATGGCTTTTGCCCTAGCGCTAGTGTTCTTTGGGTGATGGGGATTGGGGAGAGCAAGCAAGGAAAGAAAAAGATATTCCCGGTCAAAAAGATGGCCGTGGAAAGGCGGAGGTGACCGGAATGAGATGAACGATCGACGGCGACGGATCTTCGGGAAAGATATGGCGCCCCCGGCCGTCCTGTTCTTTTGGGAGGTGGAGTGCCATACCAGAAAGAATTCCGTCAGCAACCGCTGTGGCCTAGTCAAAGGAAGTTCCGTGACGCCGACGGCGCCGGTTCCTGTCCGGCGTCCGCTGGTTGATCAAGCTCGATCGGCCGGCCGGCTGCTCGTGCATGCCCGCCGCGGTATCAAAATCTCCGATTATTTGCTCCTGATATGATAGGAAGGTAGGCCCCTTCCCTGCTTTCTCCTTTTACATAATATTATTGTACCGCCTTTCTTTTCTCCCAGATGTCGATTCTTCTTGGTATACTTGTATAGTTGCATGCTCCATTTTCATCTAAGTACGAAACTTTTCGATCTTAATCAGCAGTACATCTTTTGTTTGTCTCCACTGCACTCCTGTACGTACTTGTTAAGCTGTCGATATACAGGAGTAGTCATTTGCAGTTAAGATCAGCTGCAACTTGATGGCACATCTATCTAGCTATCTATTAAGCATCTAGTTTGAGGTTACCCTCTAGGTAAAAAACCTAAGGACGCCCTTCTAAAACACCGTGTCATCTTCTCCATCCACCTCCCCTTCTGCCGCCACACCCTTCCTTCCTCTCTTTCAAATTGGGAAGATTCAACTAAAAACAAAAACAAAACAAATAGGAAAAATTCGAATCGGGAAGATTCAGCTTAATTGGGGGAGGGGGGGGGGGGTGATTTTGCTGCCACATGTCATGACAAGAGAGCGTCCTCACAAAAGAATTGGTGAGGGTACCCTCAAATTAGCAAAAACAATTATTAGAAACCATAGAAAAATGTCATCACGTTCGTCCTTAAGGATTAGACATTTCATATTAATAAAAAAAGAGAAAAATTTATTCCACTTATTTTCATAGATTTAAATTATAACGGTGCAGTTTAACTATAAAACTATTAGAATTGTTGTAGTTGCATGTATAAGAAATATAATCATAAATTTAATCATAAGTATTAGAGTTGTAACAAATGCAAATCTGTTTTCAATAAAAACATATGTATTATAGTAGTGAGAAATTCGGCTAGTTTTGATTTATTCCCATGGTGTCAATTGCATGCGGAACAAAGAAGTGGAAGGGCAGGGAACAATTATTATTGAACACATGGAATCGTGATGCATACCGTCAGTTGCAGTTCTAGCTCCAGCAGTTTTGGACTTTTGGCCCTTTTCGCATCTTGGCAGTGGGCATGGTGGCTCACAAGATAGCTTGCAATATAGTGGTTCCTCACAAAAACGTCTAAAGTGCCTCCGAATCTATTTATTTCCTAGAAAGAAGTGGTGCATGCAGTGTGTGTATATATATACACACGTGTATGTACGTTGTACATATATGTGTATACACACAATATATATATACATAATATATGTATATATGTATACATACATACACACACATATATATAGGAATATGATTCTATACTTCTGGAAATACGTACTTCTACTTATTATATATCACTTAAATGATGTTGTTATACCTCTTTATCCTTTTGAGTATACTCTAATAATGATTATTATAAGATACTCTAAAGTGAGTTCTATAAAAAATTTATCAAAAACCACCTTTTATAGCATAAAATATGTACACTCATTTTATATATAGAAAGTGTATATAACAAAAATAAAGGACTCCGATGAAAATTTTTCAACCAAATCGCATTGGAGTATTTCAGAATTAGTATTTAAGTATAACGAAAGTGATAGATAAGTATAACATATTAATTCGTTTGAGCGGTATATTGAAAGTGGGAGTATGTACTTCTAGAAGTACGGAAAAGGCTTCATATCTTGTTTTTCCCTAAAAGGTTATCTGGCTACTATGCAAATTTGACACGGGTAAAAGGCTCTCTGATCAAAGAATCGTCGTTGGATTTGGCAAATCTGATGGTAAGATCGAGCTGTGGTACGTGATATATGATAATCCCTGCCGGCAGGCCGGAGCTGTAGGAGGTTGCTTGGTGCTATCTTGACTTCGTTTTAGTGCTTTTGGTTTGCAAGTTGCAGCCGCATGGGGGGCACATGTATTCTGTTGCTACGAGCGGGAAAGGTGGTCAATGAGCATCTCCGGGCCGCTTTCTTCTTCAATTCCGCCCCCACCGCCCACACACATGAATATCCGGTAATATCCTAGCTAGGCTCCGATTTCGCCGGTACTGTGCTGTTAAGTCTTTGAGAGAGAGTTGAAATACTTCGTTAACTAGTACGGACGGTGTTATCCATTCCTATCCTGCATCCTATGTTTGTGAAGAAAAGCAAGCAGGTAAAAGATCTTTTGTTAACTGGAACGGTGAAAAGTTTTAATTCTGCAATCCTAGCCAGTCAGAGCCTGCGTCCAACGGAAGCAAACTAGCAGCAAAATCGAAGAGGATTCAGGCCGTGCATGCATTGTAATTCTTGGCCGGACACGCACGTCCATGCGTGGCACACCCGAAGTGAAAACACAACGTCCCGCAGCGCCGCGCCCGGCCGTCGCGGGCTCGCCGCACGGCGCGCAATCGCGCGGTGGCTCCGCGCGGCACACGGCGACCTGCGTGCGCAATCCAAGTTTCGTAGGCGCCCAAACAAATAAGCGCCCCGGCGTTTACGCGGACCACCACCAGGGGCAGAGCTACAGGGTGGTCCCTGTGGGCCGCGGACCACCCTGCCGCTCGCTCGGTCCAACAAAGCCCAGGCGGGCAGCCGGCAGGCCCCAGAGCCCAGAGGCGCAGCCGCGCAGGCCTGATTCCGTGAGACCGTGAGTCGTCCGACGTCCGCGCGCACTCCGCAGTCCGCACGCCGTTCGCAAGACGGGAGACGGGAGTTTACTTGTAGATCGAATCGAGAGTCTCTGGAGTTCGCGAGACGGGAGACGGGAGACTTCGCGTTCACGTCGTCCGAATCGAGAGTTCGCGACTTCGCGTTCGCGTGACCGTGACGGCCGACGGCGTGAGTAGATCGAATCGAGAGTTCGCTGTTCGCGTGAGTTCGTGACGGCGTGAGGTGAGATCGACTGATCGAGAGTTCGCGTAATCGCGTGTGGCCGCCGGGCGCCGGCCGCGTATTCGCGTGAGCGTGATGATCGCGTGATTGAGTGATTCGCGTCAGCCGTCGCCCGTCAGACGCCCGTTCGGACTTCGGCGTTCGGCCGTTCGTATTCCGTTCTCAGACGACGGCTCGTATTCCTTCCGTATTCGAGAATCGAGAGCACAGCAGGGGCGACGCAGCAATAGCGAGCGCGGGCTTCATATACTTGTGTACCGACAACATCCAGCCATCGACTTCTATTTTATGAAGTTCGTATGTCCTTTTTACCTTAATTGCATTTCGTAATTCATATACTTGTGTACCGACATGTTAAATTTATAGCGGTTAAATAAATTTTAGATAATGGACCACCATAGCTACAAATCCTGGCTACGCCACTGACCACCACCCGCGCGCGGCATATCTCAGTTGACGCGCGACCGTGTAGGATTTTTATTGATACGAGGGAGAGAGAGTTACTGACTCTCGGTGAAAAGACGACTCAACCCCATGAACACAAGGATGTATAAATAGCACAAAACATTATTGTATAAGTTGTTATCTCTAACCAACACTTTTTGATGCAAAAATTAAAATAATGTGACCTTCTATAAAGACAAATTAAAAAGCAACACATTATAAAAGTTGCCTTTATTTTTTTTTCTGTAGATTACATGAAGTGATATATAGACAGATGTCATCTCTAAATGATATGGACACCTCCCCAATTCATATGGGCGCGACACAAAAGTGACCCAGCTCTAGCCTCTCCTAAAAGGTTGCTGGGTTCGTTTTGGCTTAGACCTCAGCTTTGTACTTTTTGCTATAATAACTAGTTTTCAAACGGTGTATTTTTTAAGTGGTGTCTCCTAGTCGATTGTAGTACACACTATACTGACTTCAGTTATATCGGCCAACATCACATGTGACTGTCTTGCTCTTCGTAATCTCTCTCACGAATAGGCAGAATTTAAAAATCATAAACTGAAAGTCATAAGCTATAATCTAAAAGAAGTTGTGGGAGCTACCTCGAGTTAGTATCTTGGATTATGCCAATGTGTTGAACCCGATTCTTTCTCGGGCCAAAAAAAACTTGGCCAGCAACACCATAAAGATTACCTTTATTTGAAAATAGTATAAAGATTACATGAATCGAAAAATAACATCGATGTATCATGACATGTTGTCTCTGCTGCAATTCTCACATAAATGCCATTTTTTTAATTACACATGTTTGTAAGTTGCTGAGCAGATTTTCCCCCTAGGGAAAACTCAGCCCGTACGTTTTCGTGGCTTTTGTCCGCTTTCGCTTTACAGCCTTTCCAAGTATTAGCAAGAGTGGTAACAGAAAGAAGTGGTGCATACCGATGTCGGCAAATGTACAGTCACTTTCAAAAATATCAAATTTGCCACCCCACTAGAAAAAAAGCACATTTTCCTACCATCCCAAATTACAAATCGATATTCTAACTTGTTTTTCGACTTTCAAGATAGCAGACGAGTAGCATGTGAACTTGTTACATTGGTCTCATGGTTAGCAATTTCTAGGACCAATGCCAGCAATAAGAGAGGGGTGAATGATTCTCAATACTTTTTTCCCTTTTCAGTATTCAAATTTTACTCAATGACTATGACAGGCAGATTTCATCACTTAGACTTAGCACGACAAAGCAAGAAACTCGAGACAACAAAAATCAACAACTTTCAGCCTGGCCAATCAAACCGCATGTCAACGATTGGTCTGACGCAGTTGGCTAGTCTGACCGCCGGTATGAGGTCAGTCTGACCGCTGGAGCAGAGCCGGTCTAACCGGTCTTCTGTTCCATGTTTGAAAATATCTCGAGACAAAAACTCAAACCTCAAAAACTTTATCAAATCTTATCCAAACATTTTTAAATTGTGTATGACTTATTCAAATCATCAAAAACCTAAACCAAACAAGAATCACCAGGTTCTTTAACTCAAGTCAACTGAATCAAAGAGAATCAAATCCAGGTTACAAGAACACCACAAAATCCTTAATCACAAATTACTTCTTGCATGTGAGGATCTAAGGCATGAGGACTTCCATATCTATTCTCACATGTTCTAGCAAGGTAAATTATGTAAGTCATCAAGCTAGAACAACCATGAATAAGAAATCACAAATTAAGCTCAAGAACAACCAAAGCCAAGCAAGAACACAAATAAGAACATGATTAAGATTGATTGATTCACTTGATGAACCAGATGCACCAACTCACCTCACCATAATCCTTATCTTCTCTGTGTTCCCGCTTGAACCATATAGCCTCACCTAGAATTACATGACCACTCTGGACCTCAGTTTGCTCGTCTAGTCCCAGTCCACTGCCGTCAACTGTTACGTCGTTCAAGCCATCTGCACATCCAAAGACTAAGCAACCATATCGAGCTTAAGTTCCATACACTTAGATCACGTTAATCAAACTAATGTATCATGCAATTCAATACAACTATGACCATAGAACCAAGATTAAATCTTCTAAAATCACCCAAAACCCATAACACTTAACTCCCTGCCGGTCTAATCGCCACCACCATGCCGATCTGGTCGTACCGGTCTAACCGCCATAGTGTGGCCGATCAGACCATCCCATTCAAGCAACTAAGTCCTCAGAAAGATCCTCTTTGGACTTTTTGGTAAAACTCTATCTAGTTTTGCCTCACAGCTCCATTTTTAGTAAAATCTAGTGCAAACTCATCATCGAACTATTTCTTACATTAGTTTGGTCTAGAAACCCTAGAATTGCACAAAAATTATCTGGCCGGTCTGACCGAACATCCTATGCCGGTCAGACCCACCAGCCCATTTTTAGCCAGCTCCACCTTGGCCGATCTGACCGACCCTACAAGGCAGGGGGAGGGGGTCTAATAGGCCTGCAAATCGGTCAGACGGCCCCAACTCCCAAACAATGAAAATTGGTAATGATGATTGAGAAGTTTTTTGCAGAACCAAATTTCAACTAAATAAATGTACCAATTATTCATCACATATTTGACTAGTGACATTTCACATGGTATGTCAATCTTCCCTTTAATGAACACATTGGCAAAACTTTGAAAAAAAATGCAAAGTTGAGTGGATTTTGAAAAATAGAAGAGCGTTTAGCACAAAAGAACTCAACTTGGCTCAAGATAGGAATAGAAGCTGAAAATGGCCAAGTGAGCTAGAAATAGGGTGAAGAAACTACAAGGAGTAGGTTTTCTATACAAGCACTCCAAAAACCACTTGAACTTAGGAAGATATCACTCTAAGTCCATATGTAAGAACAATTGTTCATTTTGACCTTGATCATAGTGAGATGAGGCTTGAAATCAATAATATTTTCAATAAAATTTAGAAACCCCATTTTCTCCTCCTTAGCCTAACCTTAGCCTAAATCATGCATTTTTGCCACTATTTCTCCCTCTCTGACAATAAATTCATCAAGAAAGGCATGGAAGAAATCAGGAAGGACTAAGAGGCAGAAATGACTATTTTTGGCAATTTTTAATTTTTAGTTGGATTAGGAGCTTTAAAAATTATCCAAGTCAATGAAAGAAGAATTTCGCCAAACCATGCTTAAAAAACTACTTTGTAGTATCATGTAAGCGCATATAGAGCAAAACATGCCACAACTAGCTAGAGGTGATTACATTTCACTACCATAGACATGCACAAATTCTAAAGCATCAACCAAGAGTAAGTAGCATCAATCCACCCTTAAAGGTGCTTTAATATTTGTGCAATGCACTATTTAGGAGAGCATAGAATCACCTCCCTAAAATCACAAGTATGACTAAAGATATCCTAATCTGAGTCATGACTGGATAAGTGCAAAATAAGCTAAGATTCTAAGTCAGATAAGAAATATGCTAAGCAGCTCCAAAATGACTCACTTAAGCTAAAAGCCTATTAACCATTGCAATTGACTAGAACAATAAATTATCTTGGTAGAGCAAGTTCTAGACTATGAGTCATTTATAACTGCCCTCCAAGCTTCAATCTAGATTGTAATTCACATTTGAGTGGTCTATCTCAGTAAAGCAAGTTCTAGAGTAGGAACTATCTACAACTATCTCCTGAGCTTCAACCAAATTATAATTCACATTTGTATGGTTTATCTCAATAAAGCAATTTCTAGACTAGGAGCCATCTACAACTGCCTTCTGAGGTTCAACCAATTTGAATTAAATTCATTTGGTCAATTTGATTGATCTCAAACCATTTTCAACCACATCAAGCCAAAAGTCGATCATATTGCGGTACTTCTTCTGATCAACAGACTCGACGACCTCATCTAGATTGGCTTACTACTCCCTATGTCAAAGCTTCGAAGCAGATTCTTGGTGTACTTTGCTTGATTTGGAATCTAAGTATGCCAATTCATCCATCATACTTATCTCAAGTTCACTACTCATAGTATCTAAAAACATAGAAACTAAAGTATGAGATAAGCCATCAAAAAAATGTCATCCACATAGATTTGCAATAAGAGGAGATCACTACAATGCCTGAGGGTAAACAATGTCTTCCCTACCTTGCCCATCTAAAAACCATTTTTTTGCAGAAATATCTTAAGCTTATCATACCAAACTTTATGGGCTTACTTAAGACCATACAAGGCTTTAGACATTTTGTAGACACGGTTAAAAAACTTTGAGGTCTTAGACCCAAGAGGTTGCTTAGCATAGATTTCTTTTTCTATGAAATTATTAAGAAAGACACTCTTAACATCTATGTGATACAGTCTAAAACCCTTAGATGTTGTAAATGCTAAGAGAATCATAATGGTTTCTAATCTAGCCATAGGTACAAAAGTCTCCTCAAAATCTAAGCGCTAAACCTGAGTGAAGCTCTAAGCTACAAGTCTGAATTTATTCCTAAGAGCTACCCCATCCTCATTCTATTTGTTCCTGAAAATCCACTTGGTTCCTATAATATTATGACCATGGGAATGCTTAACTAAGGTTCAGACATTGTTCCTCTCAAAATTCTTTAAGTTCCCATGCATGACGTTGATGCAAGACTCATCAGTAAATACATTGGTGACATTACAAGGCTACAAAGGAAGCAATAAAAGCATAATGAGCATGTAACTCAGAAGAGATGAACCTGGAGCGAATAACTCGCTCATAAAGATCTCCAATCATTTGATCTAGTAGATATATCTGTTGAAGATGTTAAGGCGGTTCTAGTGTCGAAGTGGCATCTACCTCATGGGCTATAGAGATATAAGCAGAGCCACACTGTGCTGAAGAAGATATTGGAGTAGGCTGAAGGAGAAGTAGATGAAGCAAGCACTTCAGTTAGCTAGAGAGGAAGTAGAGTAACACCCTTATTTCCTTATTGCACTCTTCAAGGAAGATACATTCTGAATCTTCCTAAACATATGCACTTGAAATGTCTGGCGTAGTCCCTAAACTAACCTCATCAAAAGTAACATCACAGATTTCTCCAATTTTGTTAGTCTCCAGATACATGATAGCCTCAAGAATAAGCAGGATATCGTAGAAAAATCCTATTTGAATATCTAGACTCAAATTTATCAATGTTGCAGTGTTTAAGAATTAAGCACTTACAACCAAACACCATAAAATGAGATACACTAGACTTGTGACCAAATCTTCACTCATAGGAAGTCTTGTGCAGTGAGGCTCTCAAGAATACCTTGTTAGACACATAACAGAGAGTGAAAATCGCATCAGCCCAATATCTCATAAGAGTGGCTTGCTCATCTAACATAGTCCTAACAATCTCGACTAAGGTCCGGTTCTTCCTCTCAACTACATTATTCTGTTGAGGAACTCTAGGATGGGAGAACTGGTGCTCTAGTCCATGCTCAACACAGAAAGAAGAGATGGATGAATTCTTAAACTCGGTCCAATTATCACTCTTAATGACACTAAGGGCTCTTGAAAAATCAACTGACAATCTAAGGGCTAATTCTCTAAAATGATCAAATGCCTCATCCTTACATGCCAAGAAGTAAACCCATAAGTATTTAGAGTAATCATCAATAATTACTAGCACATATCACTTACCTCCTTCTGACTGGACTCTAGCAGGTCCTATAGTATCCATATGCAAGAGCTGATCTGGACCATCTGTCATGATCATAGAAGATATGGATGTAAAGCAGTAACCATTTTACTATATCTAAACGGAGAGCAAGCCAAATTCTTCTCACCTTTGAGCTTAGGTAATCCTTTAATCATATCCATATTATTAACCCGTGTTAAATGATTAAATACAATGTATCCCAACATATGGTGTCAGAAGACGAAATCTCTAGACTCTGAAGTAATAAGACACTCAAGACCAGAAGTGAAAGACTCAGCAAAATCAGTACTAAAAACTCTCTCAAGATGAGAAATCCTAAAGAATTGTTCCCCCAAACCGATCTAGAACTATCCTCAAGATCATCGTCAATTAATTGTGAGACTAAAAACAAGTTGCACTTAAGTTTACTTACCAAGACTACAACTTTAAATATAAGTTATCATTGACATGAATTTTGTCCTTGACCATCACGATTCCGAATGCTAACATTAGTTTGGCCTAGAAACCTTAGAATTCCACATAAATCATCTATGGCCTGTTCTTTTTAGCTGATGCTTTTGGCTACGGCTTATGACTCGTGCGAGAGATTACAGAGTAACAAAAACTCACGTGCGGTTTTTGCCGATATAGGGAACTCACGTCGGCCGATGGATCACACAACCCATACACAGCAGCCTGACCAGCCTACAAATCGGTCGGACCACCCCGCTTCCAGACAGTGAAAATTGGCAGTGAAGGTTGAGGAGCTTTTAGCATATCTAAAATTCAACTTCACAAACATACAATTGTGCATCCCATCTGACATGTCTCGCACAATTCCATACTAAAGCCGCAATCGCCTAGTAGGTGGTGCTGTTGCCTGTTACTGCGAGGACTCTGTTTAGTTCTTCCTCTCTTCTTTCTTCTGTCTGCCATGTAATAACTATACTTTCCGTTTTGTAGTGAAATGGAAGAAAGGGATTGCCCTGGTTCAAAAATAAATACTAACACTGCATGCACAGTTTCCTACAGTACTGCCAAAACAGGCACTGCTACACAAGTAGAACTACAAGATCACCAGTCGAGTACAAGTGCCAACTCTTTGGTTCAACTTCGATGATGAAGCTTATGTGCAATAAAAATTGAATGAACGTATTTTACAATGACAGACTTCTTGCCTACGAACAATGCAGCCTGAATTGCTTTCATCTCAAGCTGCTTCTAACAAATCATCAGTTAAGCATGCTGGTGCCATGACTAATCAATGCTATGGTGTGCCTAACCACTGTTGAGAGTCCTATATCACAATCACTATTGGTTGCATGAAGAATAGATCCTACCCCTGCATTCAAGCTCTAGGAGAAACAATGTTATCCGCTGCTAAGTGATCACCATTGTAGGTACTTCTGAAGATACGCCACTAAGCAATGGAGCATTACTTTTCATTTTCTCCCCCTGCATTCAATAAACACGGCCTCGGCAATTCTGAGCTCCACAATGGCAGGGACAGCCATCGCTAGATTGCAGCTTTTGTCGATAGTCATAGGCCAATTCTTCTCCTATAGCAATCTGGAGAACAGCGTAACAACAATTAGCAAAACCAATATAAGTTTATATTGCTGTTAAACGTTGATGTTGGAAGAGTACAGACAATTCTTACATCCTGATTAGCAAACAAGCCAATGTGAGCAAGCTGGCAATCTTTGCTCTCCACCAAAACCAAACGGGTATTGAGGTTTGGGGAACAACTGTCATGAAGGGAACAAACACATCAGTGTTGGTTTCAGAATAAATTTCCTCCAGTGTTAGATGCTCCTAAAATAAATAAAATAGTCCAATTACCTATGATTAATAAAGCGGGACACATTCCCATATCTTGTGGCATCAATCATGTATTCGATAGTCCCTAAAGTCTGAACTCTTTCCCTGTCAATCTGAGAACTGATGTCAAACAAGTAGCTGTACCCGCTTTTTGCCTCCCTGAAATTCAAAAATTTTACTGTCAGTTTCTGAGCACAAACTGGTCCTCAAGAATATAAATCCTTAACTATTCCCAAAGTATAACAAATGAGCATGACATGGTTCTGCACTAGAGGCCAGATTATTGTGGGGTAACAATCCAGTCACAACCAATAGCTCAAATTCACCCAACAATTAAGTGCCATATCTTCAGAAATGTTAGACGAACTACCAACTGGATGCAAGATTGGACATTTGAGTAGGCATGTATCTTGCGTTCACTGGATGCAAGATTTTCATGCCCAACAGATAATGGGCATCAAAACAACCATGAAAACATTCAATAATGCTCATGTTCTGTACACCTGAGAACTTCAGTAGGCTCTAGTTTAAATAAAAAGGCATGAGAAAGAATCAGCAGACCTGTTTGCATTTTTCATGGCCTCATCATCCTTCAAAACCTCCCCAATATACTCACATACAAAAGTGCCCTCTGGAATGGGTTCCGCAGCTCTAACAGCCCAACCCTGCAACATTTGTCAACATTAAAATATGCCTTGTATGCGGGCCTTATCTTAATAGCAAAAGGTTGCGAGCAGGGTTCAGGGAGCCCAAACCCTGGTTACGAGTATTTCACCTTATTCTCAGTTCTGAAGAGTTCCAACTTAACCAGCAGCCCTCTCTGCAGTACTTTATTCTGACAGGATGTACCACAGGTGCATGATGAATTGCACTCATATATTGGATATCCTTCCTGCAAATTTGAGAAAACAAGCACACGCATCAAACTATATACAATAATGGAGATGAAAATAATATCTAGCAGATGGATATGAAACGTTTAAAAATGAAAAGGAGTAACTCAATCGGACAAGATCTACTAGCAGACATGCAGAGAAACACCACATCATTCAGGCCCCAAGCCTTGGCCCAGATAAATCCATTTTAACATTGGCAGACAGTTTGCTTTCTATTACAATTTTTCTAAGATTGAAATTGGTAACTAAAAAGGACATGAGATTATATGCTCAAGAACAGTCAGTGTGGATGTAAAGCAACGGGAAATTGTGGTCCAAGGACCTGCCTCTGCCTGCTATTGCTGCTGCTGCTCTCACGAAGGGCGAAAGTAGGATTTTAACACAATTATGGGACACAGAGGTTGCTTTCACAACTAGAACTAGTTGCACAGCCACCATTGTGGATAAGATGGTGTGCAATAAAAAGAGCAGGATATGAGCACTGGCAAATAAACCAGCTCAATGACAACAGAAAAGAAATGATCAAACCAGGCACGAGCTTCCTTGAGGCCATAGAGAGATCGGCGAAAACGACAAATCATACCCTCAGGAACAGAATACCCAGGGGCGGCTGCATGTAAACCTTCTCATACAGCTTGCCATTGAGAAATGCATTCTTGACGTCCGACTAAGAGATAGATCACTACTGTTGAACAGAGGCCACAAAAAGGAGAGTGTGAACTATGGTCATGTGAGCGACAAAAGCAAAGGTCTCATCGTAGTCACGACCATGCTCCTGCTAAAAACCACATGCTACAAGGCAAGCCTTGTAGCGCTTAAGAGAACCATCGAGCGGGTCTTAACCTTATAGACCCACTTGCACGTGATAGAAGTAACATGCGTAGGAAGAGGCACAAGATCCCGCATGCCAATACACTCAAGGACAGCGATCTCCTCTGCCATTCGCATGCTGCCACTCCTGATAAACAGCAACTTCACGATAAGAAGTCGGTTCGACAAGAGCAACGACAGCTAAACCAAAACGCTCAGGATGTCGAATGGACTAGCAATCACGAAGAGCATATCGAGGAGAGGCCGGAGATGATGAACCATCAAAAGGAGATGGCACATCAGAAGAATCCTCAACTCGTGGACGATGAGTATAGTAGAGAGTAGGGGTGGGCACTTTAAACCCGAGAACCGAACACCGAACCGAACCCGGATAGACCGAATTGTCGGTCTATTCGGGTTTCGGGGTTCGGGTTCGGTCAATATTTTGATTTAGTTCGGTCTTCGGGTTCGGGTTCGGTCTTTGGCTTACAAAACCCGAATAGACCAAATAATCCGAATTATTTGATATGTCTCTTGTCTCTTGAATTCATGAACTTAATATGTGATGTATGTACTTATTTGATGTCTATCATCTATTTACTGGCTGGCTACTCATTGCTTTATGCATGAATATTATTTGTTTTGTTTAGCTCATTACAATTTACAAAGATTTTGAGGGGTGACAAGGATCCCCATCTTATTTCGGTCAATTCGGTGGACCGAATAGACCGAACAAAAAATTCGGTCTATTTGGGTTCGGTCCTTGTTTTTTTTCTAAGAAATTTGGTCCTCATTTTTTAGAACCCGAATTTTTCAAAGACCGAATAGACCGAACCGAATAGACCGAAAAAACCGAATGCCCAGCCCTAGTAGAGAGGATAAGAAGGAACAAGGTCAAGAGTAACCGCTGGAGAGGGTGTCGATGGTGAAGGTGCCGACTGGGAAGGAGGCACCGGAAAGACCAAAGGTTGTGGAGTGGTGACTATGGGGGTGGAAGAAAAAGTCAGGAAAGGAAGTTGTTCGACAAGAGATATTGAAGCGGAGGAAGAAGGACGAAGATAGAAAGGACGAGACTCATGAGGAGTAACATCCCGAGAAATCCGCATCTGTCGGCCAACAGAATCCCAATAACGATATCCCTTGTGCTCATCGCTATAGCCCAGAAAAACGCACTCCACGGACTGAGCGGTCAACTTAGTATGTTCACAGGGTGCAAGAACATAGCACACACCCAAAGAGGCGAAGACTGGAATAATCATGAGTCTTGCCACATAGACGCTCAACTGGGATCCCACCCTGAAGAGCAGAAGAGGGCTGAATATTGATCAGAAAAATGGTAGAAGAAAAACCCTCAGCCCAGAAATGTAGTGGAATAGCAGAAGCAAATATGAGTGTACGAGCTGTCTCAAGAAGATAACGATGCTTTCATTCAACCACACCATTCTGGGCATGAGCACCAGGATAAGAAAACTAAGAGAGAGTGCCCTACTCAGCAAGAAAACCACAAAGAACTCCCGACAAGTACTCCCCAGTGGAATCAGCGTAAAAGACACGAATAGGAAAATAAAACTAAGTACGAATCATGGTGGTAAAAGTCTTGTAGATGGATAAAACCTCACTACGAGATGGCATAAAGTATATCCATGTATCCCGAAAAAATATCATCAATAAAAATTATATAGTATCGATGACCCCTTTCAAAACGAAAGAAGCTGACTCCATACATCAGAATGAACAAGATCAAAAGGATACTGAGACACTAACTGGAAGGATAGAGGAGTTGAAACTGTTTGCCAAGCTTACAACCCTGATAATTTAGAGAAGCATCACCAGACACAGACCCTAAAAGACCACGACGAAGGAAGACATACGGGACCCCACAAAGAAGTCCTAAACGATAATGCCACTAAGCAAAAGATGCGGTGGAGGATGCAACAGATGCAAAGGCGACAAGACTGACGGGGGAAATGGAAGATGAAGCCAGTCAAGCTCCTAGAGCCATCGTAAGTCATGGCGGCGTGGGCCAGTACCAACCAAAGTCCCCATGTGACGATCCCGAACACAACAAGAATCAAAATCTAGAATAACATGACAACCATGATCACTGAGCTGACCGGCTGATATGAGCTGCATAGTTAATTTTGGAACATGAGAACTAACGTGGGAGGAAACAGTTAAAAGAGACTTGAGAGATTGGAATGTATCTAAAGAATTAGCTTTGGATAGGAGCGCATGGAAGTTAGCGATCCACGTACCGGAACCATAAGAAAGTTAGGACCAGTATTTTAGGCTCTTGGCTCAGATAATAGCTTGTACGGCTTAGGTTTTTTAGCATTGTAGGTTTTATTTCAAGGCTCTCATCTTTTTGATCTTGAAAAGGTTTCATTCCTAGCCTACCACAACTTGTTTGGAACAAAAGGCTTTATTGTTATTGTTAGAAATAGCAGGAATATGAAAGAATGATTTTGAAAGAGTGCCTCGTCCTGCGACAGAAAGAGAGGTACCATTTGTTGTTTAAACAGTGATAGGAGCAGCTAAAGGACTAATGGAAGTAAGGCTGATAGAATCAGATGTCATATGAAAGAAAGCACCAGAATCAAGAATCCAAAGTGATGTACCTGAGAAAGGAATAGAAGGTGGTCTCTCACCGGAAGACAAAGCAGTAGAACCGGATGGTGTAGAAGCAACCATGTGGCGTAGCAGTGTGAGAAACTCCTGAGTGTCAGAGGCACCGGGACTTCGCTGAGAGGAGCCTCCAGTGCCCCTCGGAGGACGGCCACCACAACGAAAATCCTTCTTCCTGTAGCAGAACTACTCCACATGTCCATCCTTGTTGCAATAGGTGCAATGAAGTCATCTACCAATAGCAGCTGTCACTGGTGGAGGCACAACTGGTGGAGTAACCGGAGGCGCAGCAGGTGTAGAAGCTGGAGGAGCTACCAAAACTGAAGGAAACGACGGTGACGACAGCAGACCCACACCACGAAGGCGAATCTCCTCGGTACAAACAGCTGCAAGAGCCTCCAACAGAGCCACACAAGGGTGACGAGCCAGCAACTGAGCATGAGTCTGCTCAAAACTCAGCCCAGAGATGTGTCAAAAAGTCATAAATGCGGTGAAGCTTCAGGTGAGACTACTAACGATGACAGCACTAACAAATATGGCAAACATTTGGCCCCAAAGAGTCAATCTGAGCATAGAACTCGTCCACAGTGGCATCTCCCTGCTGCAGCAGCTGCTCCTGATGCACAACAGCAAGATACAAGGAGTCTCAGATGGCTCGTAGCGGTTGCGTAGATGTGCCCACATCACCTGTGCGGAAGCCAAGCCAACCACATCATCAGTGAGATGCACCTCAATGCTAGCAACCAGAATAGCATAAGCACGAGCAACTTCATCGATCCATGTCTTGTAAGCAACATATTGGGTCTGAAAAGTCTCCATGGCATCCTCAAAAGACTCAGATGTCTTTGTGCGAGTGTCTTCGGAAGCATCTTTTGGGAGCACAGGCTCAGCAGGGGGAGTAGGGCGAGGTGGACAAGACAACTCGCTAGTAAGAAACTCCTAAAGGCGCTAACCACACATGTGGAGGCGCATGTGCTGGAACCAGTCCCGATAATTTAGACCATCGAAGATCACGAGGCAGCGAGGAACGGAAACGGTGCCTGAAAAAGATGACATAATAAGATTTTTCTTTTCCTTTTTTTTCTTTTCTTTTTTCCTTTTTTTACTTCTTCTCGTCGGTCAACAAAAGGATTATCGAGTCTCTCGGTCGGTCACAAACCAGTCCACACACCAAGTGAAAGGCGGCAACCGGAAGACCCGAAGACCGGAGACGGCGAACCACGCTGGCGATTTCAACGGTGGCCAGCCAGATGAAGCACCGATGGTGACACAGTGGCCGACCTTGAGACGATCCTGTCGGCTCGAATCGGGCAAGATCCCGCCACCAACGTCAGGCGGCGGTCTAGCCCAAGCGACTGGCGGGGGAGGAAAGCCCAGATCTAATCAATCCGGACAAGAGGAAGTCGGCGAAGGTCTCAGGCTGAGTGGCGACGGTGGAAGAAGCCCGGATCGGATCTGGTCGATCCAGACGGGTAGACGTCAGCCTCTCGAGCTGATAAGCAACTGGAGAAGAGGCGTTGAGCCTCCTGCAGTGGTGGCGGCGAGCGGAGAGCCCGTGCAATGATCTGCGGTAGATGGCGACGAGGCGGCGCAGCAAAGTCAAGCGGCGTTGCAGCGAAAAGACCACACAGCAAAGACAGCTTGACAAAACCCTAGGTTTTGCTCTGATACCATGTTATGAATAGCGCTTGTATTCATCATAAGGCCAATGAGCCAGTATATATACACGTACAGGTATGGTATATATACAGAAAACTCTTCACACAACAGGGTAAATACACAGCTATATAATACATATCTTAACATTTATAAGGCATATTTTGGCTAGACATGGGGATTAAGGAGGTTGTAAAACCAAGAGAAAGAAAAATGCCTCGAAAATGTGAGAGAATAGTTTGAGAGAGTTACTTATAAATACAGGGGAGAGATGTGATAAATAAGGCAGACAAAGAAAAACACCAATAAACTCGCGCACACGCCTTATATTTTGAAACAAATTGGCAAATCTATATGCCTTAAATTTTGAAATGGTGGGTGTACTTGCACCATAGTTATATTACCTGCTAGTCACACATCGTGATATCGACCACCTTATCAATGGCATACTAAGTGCAGAACAAGAATATTGACTTATTAAAGCACTGAATTATTAAGGACAGTTGTTTACTTGTTTAGTGCACATTTTTCAGTTCTCCAAATACCACATATGCCGGCAGACATAATAAAAACATCTATAAGTGAAACGCGTGTCAATGCCAACAATTATTACCTGCAAAATCAATTTGCTATTTTCATCATATGCAAATCTGCCATGCATGGGTATACCATGGATATCCACCAGATTCTCGTAGACACTGTTGAAGAGGTTCACCTTATCACATTTCCCAGGAGAGCAATGAGCATGAGAACATGCACACCCGACCATCGAATGCTGCAGATATGTATCCAATTAGAAAACTATTTTGCTGAAGCTAAAACTAAATTACATGAGAAGTGAACCAAATCCAAGGAAGACTAAAACCAAATTACATGAGAAGTGAACCAAATCCAAGGAAGACCTAGCCCCCTTTGTTAGACCAATATGTTTGTATTTATACATTAGAAATTCCAAAAGAGTACCTCCGAATCAACAAGAGATGAATCCACCAAACGCTCTGTAATGTACTGAAAACCTTGCCAGGGCACAGAATTGTCCTGCTGCAAAAATTCTTCAGGTTTCATGTGGAGAGATTCTTTTGCATCAACATCAATGGCACAGACTATTGGGACTTTCTCCCTGCCAAAGCTTACATCTTCACAAAGAACAACCCTCTCATTCTTAAGCTTCCACTTGAAGTGGTTTGAATCAATAACATAATGGTATTCTTCCATGCCCCACATTTCATCATCATTTAGAGGATTCACCACAGAAGGAGCTTTGGGAAAACCAACCCGATTAGGCTGTAAATGGGGCAAGGCATGTGAATTCGATCTAGACTTGCAACCCTTAGGGCAAAGGAATTCCTCTTGATGCCAATCAATTTGGATGCCAATGTCACTACAAAGCTTTGCAGCTTTGACAAATATGTTCTCAGGCAAGGCTCCATATTTAACTTCCAATGCAGCAAGAAGACTTGTCTTACAGCATACAGAACGGGCAACCGATAAAATATCAAGGTTGCTTGGATGGGGTCTTGTCTTTTGAATCTTCGAAAATAAAGTTAGCGCCACATCTGAGCATTGGAAATCCAGTAACTTACCAAGGCTGGCTGTTTCAGATTCCACAATTTGTGATGTTACCATAGGTAGATCAGAGCTTGGAACCTTAAAATGCTTCTCAATTCCAGAACTACTACTCTTCTTTAATGTACTTGATGGTCGTAAGCTTTTCTTGAAGGCAGAATAGTAGTGTCGACCACGGTTAAGCTGATACTTCCCACGTCCAGGTGGAATGTGACTAACAGTACTTGGGTTCATATGAGCAACTTGATGGTGGCGGCCAAGATCTGGCAGAAGATCAAATCTCAACCCACACAATCTACAGGTGAGCTTCTGTGAGCCATCATCCTTCTCAAGGTTATGGTTATCATAAAGGGCCTTACCACTTGTCCCTTCTGTTCTTCGAACAGATTGGCCCTTAGGTCGTTGAGGGACATCCAGAAGCCTGAACTCTTGGGCATGATCTGAAACAATGTGCTGCCATAAAAGATCCATGTTCAAAAAGTTGCTGTTACACGACATACATCGGAAGAGAATTGAATATTGGAGATATTGAGCACCATGTCTTTCCTGTACATGTCTTTCAAGAACTTTTCTGTTGGTAAAGGAGTCCATGCATACAGCACAAGAATACCCTCTGAAAAGCCATCGAGCTTCCTTTTTGTGGACCTCTGTCCAATGTATTCCAAGACCTTGATCATCAAAGAACTCCTGAGCACATACTTTGCACTTCAGACCAGGTGAAGGATTAGTTCCCTCTTCATATAACACCGTCGTAGATCCCTCCCGGTTTTCAGAAAATATTTTCTTAGATTTATTTGTACCAAAGCCCCAAAGATTTGTGAGTTTCTCTCTCTCACTAGAGATCAACTTTAACAAAAATTCTCCAGCATCAGGATTTTTAGACACTTCAGCTAATATCTCAGGCATATAGTCACTACCAAGGCCTGAACGTTGGCGCGAAAGGTTGCTTCTCAAGAACCAATAAAGAAACTCACATGCTCGATGTAAACATATTTTTTCTTTCCTTGATGTGCAACCCTTCAATAGATTGATAAAGACATCTTTAGAGATGAGTCGACTCTTTCCGTTCCTGGCACGTTTAAGGAACTTTGGAAGGTGCTTCTCACAGTAAAGAGTGTGTCGCTTGGCATAATCCTGGCATTCAACGATATTGTCATGAGAGAGAATTCCAATGCAAAGAGTGGTATCTAAACTGGTGTTTTCCATGGAAGTTGACATGGGGTAGCACAGATCAGTGTTCTCCAATACACGGGCTTTATCACCAGTTATCTCCGCAGCCATGGCCGGAGTCATTTTCACTTGCACGGCAACCT
The DNA here is from genome assembly GCA_017311315.1 of Dendrocalamus latiflorus. Taxonomy (NCBI): domain Eukaryota; kingdom Viridiplantae; phylum Streptophyta; class Magnoliopsida; order Poales; family Poaceae; genus Dendrocalamus; species Dendrocalamus latiflorus. Next base: position 8,611,934 of record CM029639.1, read on the forward strand.
GGGAATTCCTGGCCCTTTCTGAGCCTACGCTACATATTGCACCTGAGTTAGGAATTTTTTCCACTCCTTTATTTGGAGATTCTTCCCTCTTATGTAGACCCTCAGAAGAACTTAATAAATTATCAGAGCTCATTGTATCAAGGTTTGACTGGAAACGGTGCTTTTTACAAAAAATAGACCCATGCTGGGCTCGATGCTTGCATTTTCTACCCAGATTAGTCATACCACTGCACAATGGAGTTTCAACAGTAAGTGACTTGTCCTCCCTAGAAGAATGGTCAACAAAATGCATACTCTGATGTACACAACAGTAAATATCACCATCATTTGCCCATCTACCACACAGTCTTCCCTTTGCTTCTATGTATGCAGAGCACTGCCTAGAACTCTTGAAACGATCTAACTCATGTCTGACATTCAGTAAAGCTGGGTTGGCACTGCCTGATTCTGAGATCTCCTGGCCCCCAGAATTACTGGGGAAGGCGACAGTGTAACTCGGATTCCTTGATTCTAATGTTTCTACAGTTTCAAGGATGATAGGGTCACTGGCAAGGTTATTTTGGTTTGGGTTCACGCTTAGAGTGCTGCAGTTAGCATCCTCCGTGTGTGAAAATTGTGTTTCTCCTCTGCGGACTTCGAGTTTGGGACGCTTTCTACGAGCATGTTGATCCATACCTGAATCATCATAACAATTGCTGTGTTCAAAGTTGCCAGTATTACCTACTGGATGTGATGAAAAGAATTGTTTCATCACTTCTTGCTTCCATGTTTTCCACTCTGGGACTAATTCAGGCTGCATTGGTGCATTCCACAACTCATCAACCTTGTTCCAAAGAACAGATTGCCTAAGTTCCTGTGTAAAAGGGAACAATTAACAAGGTATGCCAAGCTTTAACCAGCTTAAGAAATAGTAGCATATCGAATATAACAAGGGAACAATCGATATAAGAGTATAAGACAAAGGAAGTAGTGTAGAAAAATGCTGCATTTCCATATGCAAATTCATCAGTAAAGCAACAATGGAGGCGTATAGTTCACTTCAATAACGTCAAATAGCATAACACCAATGACATCATTGACAAACTTGATGGCGCAAGAAGCTCAAGTTACTACATGGAATTTAACAGCTTGGTGTTCTCCTCTTATCATCCAGTTTAACCATAAGTGGGGAAAGAGAGAATGGACATAGCAACCTAGCAACTTAGATTTTGTAAGAATGCAACTTAGTCACAAACTCAAAAACTATGTAAAAAGAAGAACAACACATTGTCCAACAGCCTATTACTATTAGTATTAAAAATCAAAGCATAACTAACTAGCAGCAGCAATTTGTACACAAAGTAAGTCACAGGCTCTAAAATAAAAAGGTGCAACCTGAAGGAGAACAGAAATACATATTACCTCGGTAAGAATTTCCAGAGTCTCAGCGTCATGAGCGTTCTTACAGTTTTGGCTCCACAAGTCAAAAGAATTTTGCAGCCAATGACAGCTTGTGTAGTCCGGAAGAATCATCTGAAATTAAACAACTAAGGTGAAACTGCCAAGAAACACCAGGAAGATAGATACTGTTGCCCTATTAGCTGTCAAAGAATTAAACATTTCCTTATTTTGTGGCATCACCGGAGAAAGTAAATTTACTGAAGCAGAAGTGGCCCTAATGAACACTTGCTACCCGACTGTACTTTTAGAATTTTTGACCTCACACTGAACAATAGAAGATATATTTGTTATGAAGAAAAAAAAGTGGAGGCTAGGTATGGAACCTAGACTTTGATACCATATTGTAAATATTGCGTATGTATTCAAGAGGCCCAATGGGCAATATATATAGGGTACAAAGGGACACAAGATTAAACTCTAATACAATAGGAAATACCACTAATACCCTTAATACTATTAACCTAAACAGTGAAAAACTATTTTATATGTTTTTTTGTATGATATCATAGCTGGCCTAAAGTCCTAAACAAAATAAATATGTATCAGGATAATTATCCACCAGCATATCATTGAACCTTAAGCAATCTCCCAATCAACTGGAGATAACAGTGATTTAACTCTCCATATAAAGATTGCAAAGTAATTTCTTACCAGTGTTGAGTAAAAAGGTTGTTTTTCAAAACTTGACATATTTATGGTCATTGAACTAGCATCATGCTAGCAACATTTCATGATACATCCTAGATTAAAAAAATCATAAAATAAACCAAATAAGATACACAACAAACTTTGATTCATGCAGAACCAACAAAAACAATACGGTACAAAAATACGTAGAGAAATAAACTGCCTGACTTACTGTCGATGCTGTAAACACATAAAAAACACTTAGGGCCTGTTTGAATACGAAGTATTTTTGGAGTTTTGAGGGTATACCGTGGTTTATGAAAAACTCATAGTATCAAAAACTTTGAGGTGTTTGGGTACAACAAACTTTGTAGTTTTATAAACCCTAGTATGTCCAATACCATAGTATTTTTGGAGTTTTTAAAAATCTACTCAAGACCTTTTTTTATAAACCGAGCGCACACTTCCTGAGTCTCATATCCAGATCGTGATATGTTTCCTCTTCCACTCTCTTTTATCTATAATACTGCTGATCACTACGTATATCTATCCACAATATTCGTGCATGTCCGTAGGCTTCAACTCGTGTTCATCTCTCATGCATAAAGTTCGTAGGATAAAAAGACACAGCATCATCGACTGATGCTCATGTAGTGGGCTTCTAAGATTTAACTAGTAAAATCTAGCAACAACAATAATAGAAATGTATGAGCATGCATCTAGCCATGACTGATATTGTTAATAACATCTAGTTAGCATATCGAGTACTCTTTAAACAAAATACTATATGAAAATGACATACAGCGGTTCCCAAACACACCATGGTTTTTCTCAAACTGGTAAAAACTGTAGTATTTGTAGACTGTATTATCTTATGGGTAGTACGCTAAAAACTGTAGTTTTTCCTAAACCGGATTTATAAATGCTGTAACATCCAAACAGGCCTTTAAGGTGATAAAGGGATATATCGCAGTCACAAAGGAGAAGTTTCCATAATGGAATGAGTAAAAGTGTGGAAAAAATGTTAAACTATTTGCATGAAAGAAACTAAACAATGCAAAATTAAACATCAAACTTGCTAGGAGAAAATTGACAGGTTCCATGAAATATACATATGAAATAAGGTCCTTGGGTTTACGTTTTGGAGTTTGACAAGCATCTTCCCTAAATCAATATAATCTCTACAGCACGATGCTTCCTGAGCAAATTCTTTCCAAGCTGTGGCCTTCCGAGCATTCTCAATTATGGCCTATTAAACACATAAATAGTGTCAAGAACAACAATAATGCTACAGGAATACCAAAATGTATAAAAGAAAGAGCAGACCTCTGTGTGGAGCTCATCACTAAAATTAAGCATTGAGATAGCAAGTTTCTGCATAATGAATCGTCGAGGAACAGTCAAATCCCTCACCAGCTTTCGCCATTTGCGATGAGTTCCATTCACAAGTGGCACAGGATAATCCTCAATTGGACGAACAAGTAGCATGTCTACCCAAGAATAAGTTCTTGTTCGCGGGAAGAAAACAACAATATAGCTCTTCCTCTCATGTGTTGGTTTGGCCTTTAGAGTAGATAAAGGACAATCCACTCTACAGCATCGAATTCCTGTTTGCCATTTTCCTCTCCACTGATTTCAAGTGAAAAGGGTAAAATGACAGTTCAGCGAGGAGCCATTAGAGATAATGAGAGCAATTAGCATGCAAAAAAAGAAACAAAAATTATGAGCAGAGTGCTAGGCAAATCATTAAGCTTAGAGTCTGTTGTTGATGTTCTGAGTAGCTCGCTCAATGAACAAAAACGCATTTTGTTTTGCAAGTAAATGGATAGTTTTCCTCATGCATTACAGGAGACCATATTATTGCAATATATAAGTCCATATGCAGACCACAGATAGTCATTTCAATTTCATGAAACCCCATTGTTAACTAGAATGATACAATGATTTAACTGAATGAAATGAAGCATACAATAAACAGAGCATAATAATTGTACTATCTTTACTACTTAAAAAAAAGTTGATGGTGGTGATAGCGATGGCATGGTACATCGTGTGCTAACCTCTCCTTTCCACCTCCCTAAAAACAAAACAAAAGAAAGAAAGAAACATCTACCGACAAACAAATTCCGTCTCCCTAAAAAATCTCCACCTCCGTAGCAAAGGACAGGCATCAGCTAGTTTTGAGGGAAAAAATCTAATGTAGAATTTTGTTGGTTGTCACGGCGCTCTGACAAGTCGAGGCGAGCCCGGAGCGCCTAGACGCCTAGTCGACTAGGCGCCCGCCATGGCGATAGTTAGACGATAATAGTTAGACGGTAGTAATAAATACAAGTAATACCTCAATTGACATAAAATTAAACACTTAATAAAAAGGTCCATAACAGCAAATAGCATTAATATAATAAGGTCCATATTCCACTGTGCACCACTTCCTGGGGACATATATCCTGGCCGCTTTGCACTACTAAATGACTCCACAGCACAGTTCACACTGCACAAGTGCACAGTGCATATAACCTGGCCCACCCGATTCGATGAATCAATGCATTCGGCCATCGGCATTCCAGATTCCACTGTGCACAGCGGCGGCGGAGAGACGAGCGGAGAAATCGAGAAGCCGGCGGCGGCGGCGGAGAGACGAGCAGAGAAATCGAGAAGCCAGCGGCGGCGGCGGAGAGACGAGCGGAAAAATCGAGAAGTCACGCAACCCGGCGGTGAAGCCGACCGCGGGCCCGCGGCGCGCTCACCCGAGAGACGGCAAGTGTTGCGTCACGCCGTCTCCGGAGAAGAAAGCAAGAAGAAAGCAGAGGAGAGGGAGACCGAGCAGAGGAGCTAGCTGCAGAAGAAATCAAGAAGCTGGCGGCGGAGGAGTCAGGAGCGGAGGAGTCACCTGAGGTCCTGAGCTGCGAGCCTGCGAGTCTGCGACCGCTGGAGAGGGAACCGGCGGCGGATTGGCGTCGGCGACCCGGCGGCAAGAGGAGGTGAAACCCTAGAGGCGGCTGCTGTCGAACTGGACTGGCTTGATGCGGCCCCACGGTCGGGTAAGTTCGTGTCTTAAGTGAGCCCCCCCTCCCCCCGCGCTCCCAGGCGGCCGCCACAGCGTGCTAGGCGTCGCCTGGACGCCTGGGCGTCGACTGGCTTCGTCTAACTGGGCTGTAATTGGGCGATGGACCATGGCGTCCACCGTCGACCGCCGGGACGACTTGGCGACGCCGTGACAACCTTGATTACACAAAACCTAGTGTCCTAGTCAAAGTAATAAAATAGATACATTTTGTTGTATGATATCACGCTAACAAAATTATAGTTGGAAAAGACATGCCTTGACATGGCAAGGTATCTAGTGGGAACTACCCGTAAAATAAGAGAATGAAGGATCAGATTACAATCATTGGATCAGATTCAGATGGTGCAAAGAAGCTCCATGGCTCCATCTATCATTTTGCTTTAAGCCCTGTAGTAACATTCTTATCGTAGTGTCCAGTGTAGGTTCCCTAAATGTTAAAGAAAATTGCTAGTGTGTTCAAAAAGTAAATGTTTGTGCAAAATTCAAGAACTTTACATAGGCCCCTACAGTGTAGCATTTAGTCATTGAGCATTGGTCACAACTAAAGCTATGATTAGAGATTCCTAAATAAACAAGGAACTTTATCGCCTCCACACATGAAGTTCTTACTATTTGCACAAGTAAATCTCTAAAAACTTAATGTAACATATACATATACATATATATATATATACATATATATACATACATACATACATACATACATACATATATATATATATATATATATATAGAGAGAGAGAGAGAGAGAGAGGCTGTACATCCTTATATCACCTCAAAAGTCAAACTCAAAAAGAAAGCAAAAAAATTTGTGTAAAGGTCTCGACAACATTATATGCTAAATAGAATGCACAGCCACAACCGTGAGTTAAAAAAAAAGCATACCTTTACCCAAAGGGCCACGGCATGATCTTCTTCTCCAACATTTCCTGTATATGTATACAATTCTCCGCCTTCATAATTGGTACTTCCATTACAACTGTCATGGACAAGCTGATCCATGTTGTTTTTAGGTGAGACAGATGTCTCATTCTCTTCCTGTGGAGAAGATCTTTTAGGTACCAAATCAATGCTGCAGGCTATTTCTGATAGATCTTGAAGCGTGCACTTCAACTCTTTCTGCACTGCATGAGATCCTACCATATCAGTCCCGACTTCCATATTTACCATATCAGTCCTGGCTTCCTTACTTTCTGCATCAACATTGTCATCCCCTTTGGCTTGATCTTCCATCATTTTCTTGTCTTGAGAAGGAGGCAGAACATCTCCATTCGACTGGCATGACCTAAGTGCTGTCACTGTACTGGGAGGTGGATACACCTCTTCCTGAGAACGGTGCACATCGTCCTTACTAACACACTGTTTATTAAAGTTGACATTGACGCTTGGGGAGCCGTTATTTTCAGTGCTTACATTCAACTGAAATCTTACATCATTGAAATAAGCATCCTCACCATTCTTTTCTTTTTGTGGTTCAGAAAGTGTCTCCTGAGGTAAATCATTCAAGCTAACAGGAGACTTTTCAGAAGAACCATCTAATTTCTCATCTATGCCCGTTAGAGAAGAATTGTTAACTTCAACAGGGTTACAGCTTATCGCATCACTTGTTGGATGAACATCAGAGCCTTGCCACCCATAATCATCATGTGATAAAGTAAGTTTCCTATCATAGGCAATAGATGATGTTTTCTCCACATCATTCTGCAATTGGCATTCAACTTGCATAACAGGAGGATCCATCAGCATTTCTTTGGTAAGTTTTGATCTGCCAATCCGCTAAGAAATAAAGCAGGACTGCTAAAGGCAGTGCAGCAAAAATCCTCTACTGGCTTAAAGTCCATAAACACTAGTGGCTTATTCAACACCTAGAAACAAAAGCTGCTGTTTAGGAGTGCGTACAACATTTCAGAAGAAAACAGTCAAAACACACATATGGCAGAACAAACAAAAAGAAATAAACTTGAACAGATCAACAGAGTTGCAGTTCAAACAGAAAAATGGTGGAAAATTGAATATAATGTTTCTGGTAATTATTGTGAAGGGACCACTGTACTAAATATGCATAAAGACTTGTATTTTCTTTTGATTCACCAAACGTTAAGAATTTGCACTGAACAAAAACTTACTTTACAACTCAGCCATTTAGAGCAACTCCAATCGGTTCTTTATCCTGCTCTTCATTGTATATTTACCTAATATGACTCAAGAAATGGACTCCAACCGGTTCTTTATCCTCCTCTTCATTTTTATCGAGTCGCTATTTTCTCCCGGCCGCTAGCTAGATTTGGCGAGCGCCTCCTCACTCGCTTCTCAAATAGCTAGGCCATTGGAATGCTAACTCAAATAGAGAGCTGAAAATAATAGCTAGCCTCTTCATCCTAGGAAATAGAGAGGGAGAAATGACTAATGGGATGGAGTTGCTCTTAGATGCTAAAAAATAAGAAACAGAATAAAGAGTTGCACTGAAACAGTTGGCAGTACATATAATAAATAACTTCTTGACGGTAAAGGAATTCAAGACTACATACAAGACACTAACACTGAGACTGATACCATGATACAGCAGGTTCCTTCGAATAACTAGAACAAATAACCATCAGGACACAATCTGAACTCGGCCGAAGAAATCAACGTCACATGAATTATAAATCCTAGTCCTATGATTTCCACGAAACAGCTACAGCAAAAACACATCAGGAATGTGTGGGATTGGTTAAACGTGCAAAACTGGCACAAAAACACGGACATTGTTGTACGGGCGTCAGCTCCATTAACTATCAGCCCCCCATCAAAACCCTAACGGCCTGTTTCAATGTCCAGGAAAAGCTATAATGGTAGAACGAAAATCCCCTAGGAATTTATGCACCCATAGGACCCTCCCTAATAGGACTAGTATCCTTGAGGCGTTTGGTTGATGGAACTAAGATCCGTAGATGTATTTGGGCGCCCAACGATTCAAATCCCAAAATAAGCGGAATGAAACCGATCCCTGAGGTGGGAGACGAACGAGAATTACCCTCCTCGACGAGGCACCGCAGTAGCGGCGGTGGTGGGAGCAGCAGGCCGCGACAGCGTCGGCTGGGGCAGGAGGATGCTGCGGATGCGACGAGAAGACGTACGTCGAGGTGTCCGCAGCGGGAAGGAGACCACGGCGGGGTCTCCCGGTGGAGGGAAGCGGTGGCGGTGCGGTGGCCGCGGGAGGAGGCGGTGGCGGCGACGAAGGGTTTGCGACGTGAAAGAGAGAGATGGGGGAGGTGCGCGGCGTGGGCGATTCACGCAGGGAAAAGAGGAAAAAAATTAATAACTCCCCGCCCAATTTTACTTCCGGCAGAATCGGATATACGTCGCTCCAAAAAGAATGACACTTTGAAAGTACCATTTCAAAACATGAAACTAAAAATTTGCCACTTTAAAACCCTGCATCTTTGATTTTTTTTTTTACCATTTTGGACAGTTTTGCCTTCCTTATTCCTCTTGGGCCTTCCGCTGCCGCTTCTCCGATGAGCACCAACTGCGCGTCGTCTCCTCTGTCGCGCCACCGAGGCACTGCAGCGGACCACTCCTCCATTGTGCCCCTACTTCTCCCTCCCAACCTCGCAGCGAGGCGAGCCTAAGACCAGTGCGCGACGAACCGGATCCGCAATGGCGACCTCCGATCCGACGCACGGCGGGGCATTGGGGAAGAAGACCGCAGGGCTTGCGCCTCGTGGCAGCAACGCCAGGGCAGTCGGTGATGGAGTGGCTCGCGTGTAGGAGATGGTGCGGTTCATGGCAACGATGAGGAGGCAATGCAAATAGAGCTCACTAGAGAAGCTTAGATGCGGTCGGGCGAAAGGAAGAAGGAAGGAGGGCAAAAATGTCCAAGAATGGCAAAAATCCAAAGAGGCAAGTTTTGAAGTGGCAAATTTCTAATTTTATATTTTGGAGTGGCATTTTTCAAAGTGTCGTCTTTTTGAGTGACATGTATCTAATTTTACTTTTTACTTCCCTAATTAACCGTATTTTGGACTTATTTAAATAAAATGGTTAAGTATTAATATTGAAAAAATTATTTTATCTATTTGCCCAAAAATATTTCATGGATCTTGAGAGTACATGTGTTTCATTCTCATTTGTTTAATTCGGTATTCTTGGAGTAAAACAACTAATGATGTGCAAGCTTAGTTTTTTAAAAGTCTTTTTGTCAAAAATCAAATATCTTGTTTAAAAGACTAAAATTTATGGGGGAAATATATATGAAAGTATTTAAATATGTATTCTAAGTGTTTACAAAGCCTTTTCACTAAAATTTTCTATTTTAGAAACCAAAAGGATAATTTGGCCTCAAAAGGATCTCATGTGATATTCTTTTAAATAAAAAGACATATATCTCCATAAATCAAAATCTATTGAGCATTTGAAAAGTGGTCAATACAAAACTCAAAGACTTGGTTATTTCAAACATTTCTCTAGTTCAAGATTTTCGCAAAAGACCAACCGTTGACAAGCTATACTTATTTAAATCTCATCCAAAAACTAGTATTGACTTAAAATGACATATTCTTGCATATAGTGAGTTTACCTATTTGAGCTAGATTTCTTTGTATATCTTGGCTTGAAATATTATTTCTAACACATACAAAGCCATGAAAGTGAAAAACTCCATGAAATTTAAATTAAATTGCATTTTGAAGTTTAGATGAAAAATGAATCTATCCTCATGCAAAGAAAGTGAATCTTGCCATAGCTTTTGAAAGGAAATTCATTTTTTAAGAATTCTTTTTGGAAAACGCTTTAATTAGTCCAAAGTAAAAATCTGGAAAATCTCAAGAGAGTTGGACCTTATTTGAAATATTTTTGCATTTCTCCTCTCTTTATGCAAAAAGACTGCAAAGAAAGCATATTTTAGCGTATCTTTTGAATTCAGAAAAGTTTCTTAGGAGTTCAAAGTTTGTTTTTGTAAAATTTAAAGCATTTCAATTTCATTTGAAAAAGTTATATTGTTTTCTCACTTTGCTCAAATGCTGAAAATTCAGAGTTTTGCATGGTTTTGAGCAGATTTGTAGTTTTTGTATCTTTAAGTGAGCTCATAATCTAAGAAAGGTATAATAATAATTTTTGATCCTCTATTGTTGATCCATATTGATAATTTTTTGTATCTTTAAGTGGGCTCGTAATTTGAGGAAGCGCGCCTATGCCATGGCTGTGCCCACCAACGACACCGTCGTGTGCACGCCTTCACCGCCTTGGCAATCCCATGACTCTCTTCGGCTAGCGCGAGATGGAACACCGTGACCGCCTCTGCTCCCTTATGGTCCACCTCGAGGTCAAGGGCTAGTTCAAGCACCTCCTCCGCATGCAGGAGGATGAGTAGGTGCCACGGGCTCTAAGGAGGAGGCAAAGCAGATCCAGGCGCATGTTGATGTCGCATGATACTCACTGCCAATGCTAAGGAGAATCCGTTCACATGTATTTGTTCATGAAGCAATTTGATTGATTTAAATTTTGTTCACAAACATTTGTTCGTGCTGCTAATTAGTTCTATTATGGTATAAGTTTAAGCTCCATTAAGTTGGTTTTGGTGATAATGATAAATATAATTATGAGACTAACTTATTTAATAACCATGATCTTGCCTAGTCTCATTTGAATGTGATTAATGATAAATGCAATTGTGAGACTAACTTATTTATTGCTTAGTCTCATTTGGATGAAAAGGTAAAAATCATAAAGTATCACATTGTCTATTCTCATTTGGATGTAAAGGTAAAAATCATGGAGGTATGCATTCGATGTTATATTTCTTATATATCTCATTGCATTCATCGGATCCAAAATATAGGTTAGACCCCACCAAAAGACTAACTTGAATATGTGCATATATTTTCATTACATACTCTTTTATGCACTCATTTAGGGGGTTCACTCTATGTTTTGTTGTTTTATTAAGTATTGATCCATATTTTTCTTTCAACACATATTAAGATCTATACTTTGAAACGTATCCTTTAAGTATATAAAACTTGTGTAGTTCATATATACTCATGATTGATTTAAATTAAATCAATTGTAATCTGGTTATCATCTATCATCAAAGGAAAGGATTGAAGAATATAGCTCTTCCATTATGTATTAATGGTTGGATGATTAACAACCGGATAAGTAAACTTCGCTAGCAATTAATGTCAAAGATAAACATTCATATTCAAAATGAGTTAATTGCTTAAGAAACTTATCCTAGAGTATACAATTATTGTATACATGTTGTATACTCGTAAATTATTTTCTATCTCATTATTTGTTGAGATTGTCATGAATCACCAAAGAGCGAATATTGTAGAATCTAGTTCATCTATTATGAGTTAATAGTGAAGTTTTGGTAATTAATGGAAATTGATTTATGGACTAATATTTTTCATGAGTGGATGAATAGGTTGAAGGACTACGGGCAGGCTACACTAGCGCAAATTAAAAAATTCTACCCGTAAACCAAGATCACTGCAGTTATAGATCACGGTCTTACCACTAGACGCGCAGGTGCGGAATGATGCAGCACGTCGGGGCAGAGTAGTCGTACTAAGTTGATGCAGCACGTCGGAGCAGAGTAGTCGTACTACTTCCTCGTCCACGTCGCGGCGTCCCACGTACAACTCCTCTCTTGCGGTTCGTCCAAACGCTACAGATGCAGCGCCGCCAAAAGTATCCACACGTACGGGAGGAAACGACGCACGCCGGATTACTAGATCCGCGCGAGCGACCAGGGCGTGGGAGGGGTGGCGGCCAGGGTTTGAGGAGGTTACGGAATTCTCTTCTCAACCCTGTGCGCCCTTGCCCTCCTTTTATAGACGTCCTTACAATGGGCTTCTACGAATGGAGGCCCATTAGGACTCAATACCCAGTCTAACCCAGATCCAATCCGAATTAGGCTTCAGCCCTTAAGTGTGTGACCCTATAGGTTCACGTATGTTTAGACATGACGCGAGTACACATACTTGGTCAATAGTTGGTAGCGGCCTCTAGCAAGACATGCCAACTCCTAAACATACACAAAGATCATATCGGACGAACCATCACAACTTTATGTACATGCCAATCCCTTTGCCTCACGATATTTGGTCGAGCTCCAAGCTGACCACTCTTTCTCGATCCTGTGATCCGGAATCCCTTACTAGGTTAACTCTTAACCTTAAGTAGCATGGCCATGCATTTCTGGATCCGATCACTTGAGGGGCCCAGAGATATCTCTCTCAGGTAGAGAGGGGCAAATCCCATCTCGACTGACCATGCCTCGCAGCATGCTTCATGACAAAACCCGAAAGCTACCTTTATAACTACCCAGTTACGGAGTAGCGTTTGATAGCCCCTAAGTAGGTCGATTCACATCTCAAGTACATGCGACAATCTCAGGTCTAAGGACAAGGCGTACACATTGTGTAGAGAGAGAACCATAAGTATAATAGCTATGTCTCATGTTGGGTCGGTCCAACCCCATGTTCTAAACATGTGTCCACATTATTGGTTTGACATCTCCATGTCTATGACCTGTGAAACATGGTCATCAACCGATACATGTGCTAATCCATCATTCACGTGTGTCCTCACATGAACTCCGACTAGGGACAACTTTAGAATAACCATATAAGTAAAGAGTTTCACAAACAAGTCACATACTTGTTAATCAACACAAAGGCAATATTCAAGGAACATTTATTAAATCATGGATACAACGAAATATCATCATCTCTATGATTGCCTCTAGGGCATATTTCCAACATAGGTTAGATTCCATAAATGAGAAGGACTTGAAATGACTTTATGTGTTGAAGACCATCAAGTCAAAATACAGGATGGAAGATGGCTCCATGAGTTGAAAGCCATCAAGAAGAGGATGCACCATAAGTTGATTTATATCCAAAAAGAGATGATCATGAGTTGATCATCAAGTCAAGTGAAGACCAATTATATATTGATGGAGTTCAAGTGAAAAATGCATCACGAGTTGATGCATATCAAGATAATGACCCGAACTTAAAGTAAAGATGTATGTCATCAAGCTTCAAGAGGATGTTCAAAGCAAATGTATGACTAGCTAGGGCTAAGGATGTATTCCTAATCTTTTATCAGTCTTGGTGTTTACTTGAAAAATTGAATTGCTCGTATAGGTTGTCATACTATTAAGAGGGGTAATGTCTAATACCTTGAGTCTTATTATGTGTTTATAGCTCAAATCTCACTTGCTCTCCATGGCTTGATGCTTATATTTGCGAATGGGTTTTGCAAATAATTGAGGCTCATATGTTAAATCCTTGTAACACAAGACTATACATTGCAGATATGTTTTGCCAGTGTTTGAAGTCCATGTTTCATACTCCTTGTAGTATAAAGCTTATATTTACAAATAAGTTTTGCAAATGGTTGAAGCTCATATATAATCCTTGTAGCATGTGACTTAGGTTTGCGAATATGTTTTGCAAATATGTTGAGTGCATGTACATATTCCTTGTGTCATAATTCTGAAAGTGTGCAAATGTGTTTTGTAACTTGGTGGGAATCATGGTTTGATCATTGTGTGCATGACACTATAATTTACAAATATGTTTTGCACAATTTATTGAAGTATATGCACTTTTCAGAAAAATCGAAACTACCGCTGTGTGACTAGCGGTTCTACTATTAGGCGGCACTACCGACATTGGAATCACGGTACTACCGTGTTCGTTGGTTGTCAAAGATCTGTGTGGTCAAAGACCAATGTGATAGAAAACCAACGTGGTCGAAGATCTACGTGGTGGTCGGAGACCTGCGTGGTCGAAAACCAACGTGGTCGAAAACCTTTGTGGTCAAAATAACGTGATCGAACCAAAGTAATCGAAATAACGTGGTCGAACCAATGCAGTCAAAAATATGGTTGGAGACTAGCGTGGTTGGAGACCAATGTGATCAGAGACTAGCGTGGTCGAAGACCGGTAATACCAACTCTATGCAAGCGGTCAGACAGGCCTGCGAAACTACCGACCTATGTGGTGCGGTATGACTGATTTATCTGTGGTACGTTTTTCTAGAGAGACATCTTTTTGAGAGTCTTCTCCTACCCGGAAACACGATAGTTTCACATGGGTCGAGCGGTACTACCATGTTGTGGTAGTACCAGAAAATGATCGGTGGTACTACTGATCCCAGTCTGTAACGACTAGTTTTCTGACCGTTATGAGGGGAGCGGTAGTATCGACCGTATAACGGCGGTACTACCGAATTTGCTATTTTTTTGTCGCCAACAGCTAGTTTCGTTGTGTGAGATATAAATGCTCCCTTGTGGCCAGTTGGGGTATGACACTTGGCACTTCATTTCGCTCTCTTGAGTTAGTATGAGATTCTCCTCTCAATTATGTATGTGTTACACTTTATGAGCAAGGAGAAAGTCTTTAGATTGCATGTATTGCATCTAGATGTGGATTTAATATCCACTTGTGCTTATGCATTTGTTGCACGTGGTGAGAGTCAAGCAAGGAGCTTAACTTAATACTCTTTGAGATTGCCGACTCCTAGACGGCGTTGGAGGCATCGTACATGGTGATCTTCTCAAAGAAAGTTATAAGGTGACCTGGCGTGTTATGAAAATTAGAGCTCACCTACCCGGAGTGGAAAATAGCTACCACTAATGGAATTGAGGTATCTGAATTAATTCATGAAGCCGGTCCAATTCGTTTAGGCTTATCTCAACGTGGAATAGGGGAGACTAGCAAATCTTCGAACACCATGGTAAAAAGGATCCGTGTCATTGTGGTTTGTTCTCTTATGTTTAATCTACATTCAAGCAATTTATATTCATAGAATTGAATTAATTGATTGTCATCCTAGGATTGTAAATCTTTAACATAGATTTATGTTGTTGGTGCACTTAGGTGAACCTAGTTGATTTAGGTCTTATTTGTGCTAAACCAAATTAATTTACACTTCCACATTATAAGCTTGGTTGTAGCCAATAGATTTTTAAAACCCCCTATTCAGCCTCCCTCTAATCGACCTCCTCGATCCTACACATGGACCGACGCTCTCGCCACCATGGTTGTCTACTCCACGCCAAAGCTTCTCTTAATCATTGGGTACGTCACCTTCTCTCATGCTCACCAGTTGCTCGATAACATGTTTCAGTGTTTGAATTTTATTACTTTCACTTGCCCTCTAATTTTATTACAGTAATCCAAGGTGTGCATCTTTGATTTCTACTTACGAGTTGAATTGTTTATGATTTTTTTTCACCTTTCTTCCAGTAGGAGGATGACTTGCTTAGTACTCAAACCACACTCCATGGATTATTGTAAAACTTGTATGGATATTCAAGAGGTTTGATGCATGTGTGCATTTCAGCTCTAGGAGGTTTGATGCCTGGATATTTCTACTCCAGGATATTCTAGAGAAGGACAATGTTGTTGTCTACTGGCAAAGGTAAATTCTCTACTCTTTGGCAACATAATCTCATTAGGATTTTTTTTACTTATTCAGACTGGAGATTAATGTTACAATTCTAACCAATGCTACCAGGGAAATGGCAGGCACCACTCTTCATAGTAATTACGTCATGTGATATCTGGTATTTTTGGCTCCAAAGGAATGCATTACTAATTACATACTCTGGTTCTTTTATCTAACAATTAATTATTATTCTAGTAGATTATTTCATTTTAGATATTTTTCTATTTTGTTAAGCTCCTAGGTTATTTGGGAAGTTCAAACCGATGCAGTGGCTCTACACACAAGGAGGGAGAGAGGCAGTGCCAACTCTCTGATCTTTGTGACCTTCTCTCTGGTATTTATTTGTACTATTCTGCTCCTAAAACTCTCACTGTATTATTCCACTCGATGAATATTTTGGGCTATTTACTGGGTGCATTCAGAATTTCAAATTCCTTAAGAAGGTTAGATCTGATCTTTAGTACACATATTCTTCTTTGTTATATTGTTATCCATATCATAGGACAAATGATACAAAGGTACAATTCAGGATTGCAATTGGACTGCAAGACACGATTTCTTTGGTGAAAGAGTTCACAACAGCAAGACAGACTGTTACTTTAGCATCAATGGAGATCTAAAAAATCCAAGGTAGATGTGCTATTGGATGGGATTTGTTGAAGCGCCTTGCAGTTCTAGTCTAATGGATTGCTTATTTTCATGTATCAAGTAAATACTGATTGGAAATGGACAAGATTCCTCATAGAGCAGTATCTTATGTCGTCGAAGCTGGACTCCCTTTTTGAGGAATGAAAGAATAGAATGAAGCAACGCACTACTTGCCTCTTAATAGAAGGATCAGGAACTTGATAAATCATTAGAGGCTAGATTTCCACTAGCTCGTTGCATTCAAAAATTCAGATGCAAATATTTTGAAATAGTTGGTTTATGTATGAGCCTACAACACTTACAACCTAAGTGAAAAACTTACATCATACATGCCCAAGTTTTCGACAAATTATTGTAGTATTATACTCTATTTATACATGTACTGCGTGTCATAGATTTTGCAACTTGTGCACATGCAAACTCTTGATCACTGTCTGTCATATGATTGACAAGAGTGTATGTGTTCTCATATCTATGACAATGATGTTTTTTAACTTTGCAAATATTGTTCATCTAAAAGATGGAATAGAGAAGGAAAGACAGATTAAAGGCATTGGTTCCAAGCATATGTCAATTCTTCAAGTATGATGTTCACTCCCTTACCATATGGCTATGTCCATATGTTATAATTCATTAGATGCGAGTTTGCAACTCGTTCTTCGCACTAATAAAAGGAACATGGCGTTTGCCTTACTTCTTTCTTGTGCTGACTTCTTGCCTTTGTGTTTGGTCTCCTGGGTGACCTATATCATCATCCTACATCAGTCTGGAGCCTGAACCATGGATACAAGCAATTTGGCACTAATGCTATCCAACCCATATTACACCTAACTCCTGTCGTCCTTCTAATGCCATAGTAGGTAAGCAGCAACAAGAGGTTATTACTTTGTACTCTCAATTGCTTTACTTTCATTCCTACCTTTTATTTATCCGTCCTAGAGTGGGTTTGCTTGTTTTGAAAGCCTTAAAGAGAGCAAATTGCAGAATGTAATACAATAGTTTGCCTTTCCACTTCGCTACCAATTAGATAAAAATGTGATGTCCATGACCAGAATGTGGATTTATTTTATCTGACTTTATGGACCACACCTACTTTCATCAGCAGTATGCTTTGGGACGCCATATATGGGTTCACCGGTGCTAGATCTGGCCTCAAGAGCACACCGTTGCCCTCCTCCCCTCGTGTAGTCCTACTCCTTCTGGCGTCTTTGCTGTGTTGGGCATCTACCGTGATGACCAAGTCATCGTCCTCTGCATTGACATGCATCGTCTCTCGTCCTCCACCGCTCTAACCTCATCCTACTTATTGCCCGTCACGGATGTTGAGGCAAAGGAGGCAAAGGGGTGAGAAAAGGGAAGGGATCGAAGAGGTAGAGGAGGTGGGGGAGAAAGGAGGGGGAGCCCCGGCGGCGGATGTGGAGGTGGAGGGGAGAGAAGAGGAAGAGGATTGGAGGAGGCAGAGAGAGAGGAAGAGACGAATGTGGAGATGGAGGAGGCGGGGGGAGAGAAGAGGAAAAATGCGAGAGATCCCACTATGTGAGGTAAACAACTGAAGATGAAAGTGGAGGGGATGTGCAGTTCTATCGAGAGAGAGGAGGGGAGGAGCGCGAGATGGATGACCTAGATCCTATCTCATGGTTAGATCAAACAACTACAAAGAGGGGAGGGGAGAACGTAGAGATTACCTATCATTTATACTCATACTATAACTAGTTAATTTTAGCAACTAATTGTGGCGACCCGTGTCATTACTACGGGGTAATAATACTAGTCAACGGATTGTTACTTGTCATTTCGGTAGAACACCGTATTTAACAAGTAACAAGCCAATCAGAGTAGTTGCAACAGAACAATAATTAGAGAATAAAAGTACAATATCTATTACAAACCATAGGTGACTTAAGATCAGGCCACCTAATTGTTCTGCACTATTACCATACTTTTTATTCTATACAAAACTAAGTGCTGCATAAGGAGGAGATACATATTTACTTATGATATAGTACCCGTCTATCCCAATATGACAATCTAGAGACTGTCTACTCCTCTCAGCCGTCAGATACAACCTCCACCTCGTCATCATCCGTGATGTCATATCCTGGGGTGTCCTCATTATCAAGCCCACCCTCTTCAAAACCCAAATAATCCCCTGCTGAGAATGGCTCTGAAGGGGGAGATTTAATAGTAAGAGTGAGTACAGTGTACTCAGCAAGTTTATAAATAATTATGCAATTTTACCAATACTTTTGTCCAAGTTATACCGGATCCTGCTTCCCAAAAGACACAATATAAGTATTTGAAAAGTTGGCAATGTTTTAACTTATGAAATTCCTATCAATCATTCTAGAATAAGAGAAAAACCAGTGTTTTCCTCGTAGACTCTTATCCAAGAGACTGGCAGGAATTCATGATTTTTAGTACTACACAGACTTGTGTCAGACCCAGATTTTACAATCTGGAATCTTCTGTGATTCCACCGCAATATTCCCTGGATCAGTAGATAGTGCTCACAGATTACAGTTCTGAATATCAAAGTACATATCATGCGGAAGCATAAATATAATAGTAAACTTACTCATGGGCCGATTAGGCCGAAATTAATAAATTGCAGCAACGGAAGAATGAAGCACACCGATGGGACCTTCAGGACATACCCACAGGCAGCCAACTGGAGGTTCGCGACCTAGCCCTTGACATCTCCATCTTCTCTGCCAGCTTGTCCAATCTTGTTGCTGAGGCGAGGTGATTTGATTCCTGATTCTGAATTTTCTCGCAAAAGCGAGTGTGAGCACTCCAACCCCGTGCTCCGCGAGCCAATACACAGAATGCAAATAAATAGTATGCATGGCTTAACAAAGGAGAGGCTCGGGTTATTTTATTTGCCAAAAATCGCTTTTAGTAGCATTATTACTATTATTTAATCAAAGTGTTATTATTGCTACCTAACTCCACACTACAATTGCCAAAATTGACTTAATCCACTGAAAATGCACTTTCTTTATTGACTGCTGTCTAAAGCTCCAAACAGCAAGTGACATCATTTATTTAATCCACCGATCATACTTTGTATTTTGAATTACTAATAATCCAATCCTGTCATTACTCTTCATCAGCTCCTCACCTCTGAATTCTAATGATTCTCTAACATAATTACTTTCAAATCCACTGATATCATTCGTATTCAATCCTTTTCGTCATTGATTCAAAACCATAATCCAATAATCAATCTCATTTTCCATTATCTATCACTAGCTAATCCACAAATATACCTCCACCGAAAATTCAATTTACCAAGATTATAATCCACTAATTGTTATGAATCCTCCAATCTTCTCAGAAATTCAATTCATCCCTCTAGTAATTGATCAACTCCTATAAATTCCCATTATCGCCAATATCTTCCAAGAATTTATAGTAATCATTAGTGTAGTAATCCAGCAATTTACCTTTGCACTCCCTAATTCTCCTAAATCGATTCATTATTATATATCCCCAAGAATATCACTAATCAAGAATTATACTCCAATACTTGTATTATTTCTCCAAATTCCTGAAAATTCAATTAGATCATCTATCTAGCCTATCTATTAAGCTGGACCCCACTAATTTATTTCTCCCAGAACCCACACTATCGTTTTCTTTTTATAATCGACACTGAATCCACCAATACCTTTATGTGCATACTAAAAACATCCATCTCCTTTACTCACAACCCTGTTTATTCCCCCCATATTTTAGTTTGTAAGATTAGTAATGCCACTATTTAAAATACAATACATAAAATTTCCTGAGACCTAGCAGCTTTGGAACAAATCATAATGTTCAAGGAATACTAACATGATTTTCCATACATATGGCTTCACACCATATGCCTAATATCACCATAATTTTTCCATACATATGGCATCACACCATATAACATCTTTCAGCGTTATAGCCGCTTAACTTACCACTGGGACGACACCTAGGACAACTCAAATCAGGGCCTTTCTCTGCCCTCCACTTTACCATTCCCATTCACAAAGTTTTTGAAATAGAACTATATCTGGTTAAGTTCCCATGTCCGCCCTTGACCGTGGGCACGGCTATTCGAATAGTTTTGACTCTGCAGAGTTTGTACACTTTCACCACAAGAGACAATCAACTCGTTGCCCCACATGATGCCATAGGCATGTGGTTGAGCAGACCATCACAGTGACTTTTCAAAGTATCTAGTCCCTTTTCTCATTCACCTTATGGGTAGCCGCCCACTTGCGGTGGGTCCCATCTATGTGCGGGATGTTTCCCACAGCCACTAACGCAGCTCGGGCTTCTACTTCCCGCAACGTTAGGACAGCTGGAAAACTTCACCCACCACTGGTGTCCCTTCAGGCCCCCTTGCCATAGCGTAGCCCCATCAATCCACTACCGGTGAGATGAGTCCGGGGATTTCGATAAATCTACTTAGCCAAGTTGTATTTTATAGACTTGTGGTTGTACTGTTTTACACAGGAGGTCATAACAAGATTCAGTCCTTAGTGATATCTGGGCGGTTCTACCACAAACCACACTCTCGTGCACCCCTGCACCATACCCCCGAACCATCCGCCCAGATAAATAAGCAATTTGAGGTTTTTGGGAATGTAAAATAACCATATCCAACATACACCAGTCATTACCACCATGACTGCCCAACCAATTTTTTTTTCTCAGGATTAAAAGTGAGGCTTGGGCGCTCTCGTGCCCATGAGTATCTAAAACTAAGCATGGCATATAATTACGGACTTACTTTTGAAAAATTACCATTATAATTTTGCTAAGGCGACAAGATTCACATATTCAAGTATTCCAAAGGAGGTGTAATATTAATCAAGCAAACAATGTGCATATAACTAAAATCTTAAATTAACATGTATTTGCATATAAAATAATAGCATGCAATTTGATAATTTAAACCAAAGTAATTTGCAAAAATGTAGGTTCAACATGATCAAAGTATTGACTCGCCTGGTTCACGGGGATCTTGGTCTTGGTCTTCTGAAGCTTCTAAGCTGCCTGCCTCAACCTCCTCTTCTTGAGCCTCATATGCTATTTAATCGTGCGAAATACCCAAATAAAAGAGAAGCAACCAATCACTCAAAATATCACCAGAAATTCAAATGAACACCAAAAATTATGGTTCTAGTTCCATTGGATAGATCTTGAATTTAAATGAATTTAGAAATTTGTCTCACTTGATTTGGAGTTAAAATGAATAAGTTATGCTCATTTAAAGTTCTCAGTCCAGTGAAATTCCAGAAAATAGAAAAATCCTGACATGTGGGGTCCACTGGTTATTTTTAATTCATTTACATTATTTTTATTTCTATGCACAGTGTCTATGACAAGTGGGGCCCACTGGCTGTTATTGTTTATGGATTTTCACCCTCGGTTGCCTCTGACATGCGGGCCCTGCTGTCAGTGGGCCACTTGGGCTGCAGCCGCTGACAGGTGGGGCCCACCTGTCAGCCCGGGGAAAAATAGAGAAAGCTCAACCCAGCGCTGCGGAGCCGAAGACTCGAACGCGCGCGGCCGGGGAGTATGGCGTTGCCTACCCTATAAGGATGAAAAATCCTTTTGGAGTATGTCGTGGAGGGGGCCGGCAGAAGAAACCGAAGGCGACGGTGGGGCTGAGGCGTCGGCGGCGAGTGGTGGTCGGGGAGGCTCGGACGAGTGCCAAAATGCGCTCCCGGGTGTGCGTCGATGCTGGTGGTGGTGTCAGGTGGGGCCGAGGAGATGCGGTGGTGGCCGGCAACGTGCGGTGGTGGCGGCTCGGGGAGGTGCTCGGTGACGGCAAACCACAGGCGACGGGGAGCTCAGGCGAGGCCGGGGATAGCTTCGCGACGCTCCGGAGGTGGTGTGGGTGAGAAGAATTGGGCTCTGGCGCAGTAGAACAGTGGGGAGCTGGGTCATCGGAGTTGGGAGAGAGTGGCTCGCCGGCGGTGGAGAGGGGTTTACAACACGATTACCTGGAGGGGGGAGAGATGAGAGCGCGGGGAGGACGATGGGAGCTTCGGGGGTTCTTATAGAGGGGTGGAGAGAGCTGGCAACGGCGCTCCCGCTCGAGCGATCGTGTCGGGGCAGGTGGCGATGGCAGACGGTGACGCATGCGGCTTAATGGCCAAGCAGAGCTGCGAAGCGCCTCCCCTCGTGCGGTCTCCTCAGCTTTTACCGCCTCCCACGCACGGATGGAGCGGCGACGACCAACGCCACGTGGCCGAGCCGAAGCGACCAGGCGGAGGGAAACTACGGGCGGTGGCGCCGTACCGGGGGCGGAGGCGGCGAAACCAGGGGCGGAGGCGGTCTCACAGGCTTTCCCACCGGGCGACGGGACGGCTCGGGCAGGGACGTCGCCGGCGCATGAGTTCCACGGGGAGGGCGAGCGCTGAGCGGGGCAGAAAGGGGAGTGAGACGGGGGAGGAAGAAGAGAGCGGGCGAGGGCGGGGCCACCGGCCAGAGGGAGAACACGGCGGGGCCCGCTTGCCAGTGACGCTTGCGCGCTGCGCTCGGGGCTAAGCTGCCGCGCGCGCGGGGAGTGGCTGGGCCAGGGTGACAGCCGGCCCGGCTCCTCTTAATTTAATTTTTTTTATTTTCTTTTGTTTTTGTTGCTTTATATTTCTTGCTAAATTTTGGTTTAACTTTGGTGCAATTTCAAGTATAAATTCCAGATTTTATTTAAATTCCTCCCTCCTAATTTCTAGATCATCTTTTCATATTCTATTCAACCAAATTTCAGAAGAATACCATAAACTCCCAATTCAAATAAATCACATTTGCAAAAGAAATTCAAAAACTTCATATTTTCAAATTTCAAAATTTTAGGATGTTACAACTTGTATCATTTTACCCATAATTATTCTGAATTATTATGGACACTGGTCATTCGCATTTCCTTTGATGCGACCCCAATTCAGAATACAGAATGCTTTCTTGACTCTTATTACTATATCTCCATCCGGCTATAAAGTCGTTGGTCAAGCGGTTCTGAATACTTGACACTCCACATACGCTAATATAAGCGACTTGGGACTATCGGTTGTTCCTACCAGTCCGAGCCCCTCTCCTAATTTATTACTTACCCAATATGGAGATAGTAGTAATAAAAGGGAGTAACATGTTCTGCCCGTTCAGCACGGGAGTATGGTTGATACTATTTTTACGGTTCATTTCAGAATAAAGATTGTTTCGTAGTCCTTATATAATAACCAAATGTAGAGGGTCTCACCTGCCTCTGAATTCACAACCAGAGCACCCTCTTTCCTCCTTTATTATTTTCTTTATAGTCCACTACTCCTTCAGTGGCTCTGTTCTCTTTCGATTCTTAACATGTTATCCATCCTTCTAATCAATTTCTTTTCTTTTAGAAATTACTTTTAAATGCAGTATCCAAAAATTTTGGAAATAACTGTGTCAAAACAAAACATTTCATGAACCATAGCAAGCCGGACAGCCTATTTTACTTGCCTGATTGAGATGTGGTGATATTAGTGGTCGTCTGAGCAGTCTCCTCCCCTGGAACCAAATTCCCTCCTACATTATTTTAATATAAAAACTCTATGTTTAATCTTGTTTTAAATTTCAATGAAGTCATACCCTTTAAGTCTTTTGATCTTCTTAATTTCTTTAAGAGTTGTACTGATGAGTATTACTTTTAGGGCATGTTGTTGTTAATAATTCTCTTGAACGCTATACATTCTAACTGGTATAAATACCTATACATATATATATATGCCTTTGATTTTACTATTTATTTACGGCTTATTTCTCTGCTGGACATTATTTAAAATGGATTCGTAATAGCCTAGCTTATTTGGCCTCCTTTCCCAATTCATGGCCCAATCGGCCCGGTCGGCCCGGTCGGCCCGCCACGGTCATATGACCCTTGCCGATGCCTTGACTCCTCGCCCCGTTTCCCTTCTTCTCTCTCTTGGCTGCTTCCCAAATCCTCTTGTCTCTCCTGTGGCGACTCCGCTGGCTCGGTCTTGCCGGTCATGGTGCTACCGACTGCAGGCCTCTCCGCGCCACCCCTAGCTGGGTCTTGCCTCCCCCTCGGCTTCCCTCTCCTCTCGGTGCCGCCGGTGTTTCGGCCTTGCCCTAGATGTTCACCCCCCTTTCGGTTTCCCCCACCAATCTAAAATCGGCCAACACTTCTGGTGGATTTGAGGTGTTGGTTTCATAGATCTGTTATGAAAAATGAGTTTTGGCTTACTAGATGTGATTTTTCTCTTTACTATGGTGTTCTTGTTGTGGATATGTGGAGCTTTTTGAGGGTCTCCAGCTAGCATCCGGCCGGCGCTTCCTACACATGGTTTGGTAGAGCTTCAGCTCCGCTGATGTGTAGAGGCTTAGCTGGTTCTTCGACTTTACGGAGTGTGTGCCCTGGTAGCGGAATGCTCCTGGCGCACAGCTCTAACACCGAGCCTCGGTCTTCATCGGATCGCCTTCCGGTTGCCCTTCGTCGGTCTCCTGCACCACGGTGGCCATGAACCACCGACGCATTACACTACTTCCTCGACTTTACCTGGTTTTTCTTCTCCCCTCCCTAATCCTACTCTTATGCATTCTTATTGGTTATTAGCGTAGATTATGTGTAGCGCGTGCCTTGATGATTACTCATAAGGGTGTTGGGGTTTGGTGAGCAACCTTGTGGGGGCTAAACATGGACATTGCGCCGAGGAGCAATTGTCGATGTTCAGGAGCTCATGGACGGCCACCGAGGCCTCTATTTGTGGTGGGTTTTTGTGGTGAGCAACCGTGGGTTGCTTGGGACATGGACATGCACTGGGTAATACTGCTCCATAGCCCCAAGGGCACACTGGATGGCCACCGTTAATTTGTTATTCTAGTGTGGTGAAAGCATTGGTTTTTTCTTATCTTGGTTCTACCGACTAGCTTTAGCAAGCAGAATGGATGTGGGTTTTGGAACTTTACCTCACTCTTGTTGTCGGTTCAAAATGGTGGGGAGGTCTGTGCTTGCTTGGCTACTCTATCGCCCTCGGCTCTGTGATGTGGCTGCCTTCTAGAATTACTTCTTGGCTAGGGTACTTGCCGTTCGTCCTCCTGTCTTGTGGCCTCTTTGCCTTCGTCTTCTATCTATGGCAATGTTATGTGAAATGCTAGGGTTTATATGGGATGGTTTGGTTTTTTGGTCATTGCAGTGGTTGTATGGGATTGAATGGAGATGTTGGTGGTTTTGTGCTACTTATTGATGATTTGCAGTGTCTCTATGTGGTTCTTTTCCTTTGGACAGTGAGCTCAAGAGCTCACTGGTGTTTGGGGGTGGTGAATGCAAGGTGTGTCTATCTTGGCTGGGGGTGTTGTGCCGTGTGGGGAGCTTGGGCAGTGAGCTCCTAACTCTTAAGCTTTTACTGCATGGCTTGTGCTAGCATCTTTGCATGGCATGGCCTTGCCTTGTGCCGACTGGTGGCAAAAGAGGTGGAATGTGGTTCTATATTTCTGTTATCTATCCTGAGAGTTGGACTCGTGGCTTGTTGGTTGGCCATGGGTGACAGGTGGCTCTGTGCATGCTCTTGGAGGAATGAATCCTCTGGTATGGCTTCAACAGGTAAGAAGGTAAGTTTGAAATGCCGGATGACCAACATATAAATACACGAGATGGTGCTGATTGGCCTTGGACAATCCTGGTATCTTTATGCGCGTTTTGCCCAAGTGCAAAAATTATAGCCCAGGTTTCTGACGGCAATTTTTACTATGCAATTTCATTTTAGTTTGTACTGTCTTTTTGGCTAACAATTTGATACAGGTATTTTTGCGACTGTGATGATATGGAGTTTTTGATGTAGTTTTGATGTAATTTATATTTGTTGACTTTGTTGTATAAGATGAATTCCCAAAATTTGTAATATTGGGTTGTAATTTTTACTCTTGTAAATTTGAAAATTGAAAGTATGTATGTGAATTCATTTGTGAGGATTATTATTGTAATCGAGTTTTTTTATAAATCAGATTGTTGATTTTAATATATTCTAATTTGATTTGTGCAAATGTAAATTTTATTCATTACTGTTTCCTTTTTTAAATGTGACTACTCTTATTAACATATTAATTGTCTTAATAGTGTACTTTTGGTTAATTTATTTTGAGGGTTCTCACACTAATACAACCATATTAATTAGCACGGACTATAGTCAATGCTCCAAGACTAGATCCTAATTGTATTGCTCATGATGTTGCGTTCAAATTTTTTGTTGTCCACTTTTCCTTAGATTATGGTTATTAGAGATGTATTATTTGGATGATATTTATTTTTCATTGTAACACATAAACACATGACTAATAACTCTTCTATGTTGGTGTAATAAATTTACTTATGGTTAATAGTAAAATTACTTATGTTAAAATCATTATACTCTTCTGAACGTGGACAGTGACTTAGTAGTAAAATTATTTATGATTGGCAATAAAAATAATTGTGACTCAACGACTAATAGTAAGATTACCTGTGACTGATAGTAAAATTAGTTGCGACTAGCAGTAAAATCAACAGACCATCGGTGGTCCGTTTGATTAAACGTGACCGGATTATGCTAGCATGGTTCGACCCTTCTTCGTGCCGTACTTAGATCGGATGATAGACAAGTGAGTCGACACGACATGATACGATAACTTATGTATCAGCTCTAATCAAATCATATCCTATCTATGCTATGTCACACGGTCCATTTGACCAGATTCCTGACGCTCCGCACAGCCCGCGACGCGGTTTCTCGCGGCGGGCTTCACGGGCAGCGTTGCTTGTACCACGAATCCACGATACGACTCCACCGCGTGGCGCACGGGCGGCCACGCGCCTTCGCCGCGCCAGCGAATGCGTATCCATGGCCCCGCGGGTTGAGAAGCTCGAGCATCGATGGAGGTATGAAGCTGTGGATCCCTCGCCGCGTTCATTTGGTTCTGAAAAAAATCGCTCCAGTACGTGATTTTTTTTGTTCTCTTTTTTTCAAGCACCCGTGGGCAGGCCAACCGAGCCTACAGTAGTATTTTTCTTCTTTTGCTCGGTACAGTGCTAAGAAATCAACTCAGCAACAGTGGTTTGTTCCGTTTGATTTTTCAGTTGGCTTTTAATTTTAATTTTTTAACAACTATTATTTATTAGACTAATAAATTATACTAAAAATATAAGAAGTAGCTAAAAAAAGCACCCCAGGATCATGTATGCGCATCATCTGCCTTCACGTTTTGAATCCTGGCCATCCAAATAAAATCCGACCGTGTACATCAAGGCCAAGAAACCCTATGGAGACATTCAGATCCGAAATCAAAACCCTTGAGCTCCCTCCATGCCTCCATCCAGCCATGGCAGCACAACGCCGCGCCCTCATCGGCCGGCGGCTACGCTTAGCCCCGTCGATCGCCCTCGTCGACCTGGATGGCGGCACACTGCCGCCGCGCGCCCTCGTCGCCCGGTGTAGCCGCGCAGCGCCGTCGCTCGCCCTCGTCGACCTGGCTTGCCGCGCAGCTCCGTCGCTCAGCCTCGTCGAGCTGGCTCTGTCTTCCCAGCGGCATGGGCAGCTACTTTCACCGGCCTCGATACATCTGAGTTCAGACACTATGTCATCTGATTGTTAAGTCAAGGGCAAATCTTGTGAACATTGTCCATCTTGTTTTTGAGGAAAACATTGTCCATCTTGTTTCCTGTGTATTAGAAGAGAGCATCAATTTTTTTGTTTTTCTTGGGAAGGCAACAGCAGTGTTTTCATCTCAGTTCTTGCTAGCAAAATATGATCTCTGCAAATATTATATATTCAATTTGCGTTGCTTGTTTGAAATCTCGGGTGTAGATGGAGTTTCTTCGAGCGACGAGTTCTTTGATTGCACTGGGCCTCCATTGTTCATGTCTTCCGGCACCATCAGCCCCAAAATCGATCCTAATTGGTGAGTTTGTTTGGATGGAATTTCAAATCAGGCATTCCCGCTCGAGACGAGGACACAGAGCGATGGTTGTTTCCGTTGGCAAACAGGGCTGGCCGTGCTTGCTTTCCCGCTTCTTGTGAGGACAGACAGTGAGGTTTCAGTTATCCACCGTTTGTTTGTGCATTGGATGGCTAGGATGGAGCGAATGGCACCTCTGCCTTCAAAACGTGAAAGCAGAGGATGCGCATCCTAGGCTCGTTCGTATTGATTTTTGCTGATAGCTTTTAATTTTATTTTATAAATAGTAATAATTTATAGAGAGTCGTACGAAGAGAGAGAAACTCGTCTATGATTTTGTTCGGTATAAATAAAGTCACTTTAGTGTATACTATAATCGACTAGTAGATACTGTCTTGAAAAAACACTCTACTTGAAAGCTAGTTACTGTAGAAAATCTTTTTATCGTAGAAAAACAGCTTTTAGGTTCCGCTCCAAACGGCTCCAGCTTCTAGTTTATGGTTTTTTTTATCTTTTTCTGGCTTTTGGGTTTTTTTGCCTTTTCTTTTTATGCTTTATTCTTTTGCATTGTCTGTGCTAATATAATTTTTTTACTTAATTGCACAGAATAAACCAACATAAACTACAATGTAAAATAAACTATAAGATCTGATTTATAAGCCATTTGAGCATTATTTAGAAGCCAATATGATCAGATCCCATAGGGACTAATCATACATACGGTTGTCATAATTCATGACTCACCACCGCACTGAGTTAACTTATTCCATTAATTAAAAATAAAATTTACAAATACTAATTGTACTGAGTTAATTTATTCCATCATTTTGATGAATTAACTTAATTGTAAGTTAGAGTGTTTTTTACCATGTTAAGTTAATCTGTCTGACCTATAGTGTTTGGTGGGTTAAACCTAACCCGAAACCAAACGGGATCTTACTGTCTAAGAAGACGGTGAGAGGTTTAGCCCACTTTAAAGTTTTAACCAGATCATTGACCAACCACCATGATTCCATGAAGCTAGCAATCGCAAGCTCCATTAGAATAACAATAAAAGTGTCCACGTCGACGTGGTGCAGATAAGACTATTGGGATGTGCTGGAGTAGTTCAGGGTACTAGAAAAGAAAGCACGCTTTGCGGCGCCCTACAACGCTGTTGAAGTGAGATCATAAAATAATAGTACAAAGTGCATGTAGAGAAACTCATATAGATAATAGGTAGAAAATACTAATTGCATGGTTCGTGCAGCCCGGAGGGTTCTGTCCAGCCATATAGATTACATGCCCCGACCAGAATTCATGACTACCAACTGTTTTGGTCGGTAGCTTAGAATACTGGTCGAAATTTTCATGTAAAGCACTAAACAAGTCATGATGCTAATAAGAAAGGAGGTAGCACACAGTTTGCAACCATGGTCATAATCACGAAGATAGTCAACTAAAGTAGCAGCAGGTTCTTCAAGTTGCATTTTTTCTTCAACGCCAAAAGGTTAATGCCAAGTAGTAGGTGATGACACGGTTGGCTGCAACTGCGAAGACAAAAGGTGTATTCCCTCTCCTGTGACTAAGCATTTTTGTTTGCACTGCAAAGGGAAGAACATTAGAGACATGCATGTTGAAGAGGCATAGTGGCTACAATGATATTGCACGGTTGAAAGTTAATATCTGTCTCGTGCATGGAGGAGGTAGATTTGATCTATATATAAAATTGACAGAACAAAGTAACATACAAAACCAAGTCAGCTGTAAGTGATGTAAACTGAAAGTAGATCTATCAGATGAACCACTGCATCACCAAGGCAACCACACATATAAAGTAGAATGAGGAAAAAATGGACAGCTATTACTCATAGTAATCCATTAGTATGGGTAACAAGTATGAAGGAGACTGGCATACCTAGGCTTAGCAGTGTCATCTGCACAGCCTTCATCAGTGGTATCTCCAGCTTCATCAACGAATAGCTTCTTTGCAGTTTTTTTAGTAGGTGATGCCCGCGTCCTAAAAGGTAGAACATCATGTTCTGTATAAATAAGGTTGATATGAAAGGGGAAAAAGGGGTGGAAATTCTGTTAGTGAAGACAACCTCTTCCTTGTACTGCTCTTTTGTGTTTTGGTTGTAGAGGAACCAGCAGGCATACTTGCATTAACTTTAAGATCCGTAGAAATCTACAGCAAGGCATCTGTTATTTCTCTCCACTTGGTATTGCATGTGAAAGTAACAAATAGGTCAGGAGGGCCAAAAACTCTACAGATAGCCATCGCATCTTGGTAATTCATGACATGATATCTCCTTCCACCAGTAAAACTGGCTGGCACTATTACCCTACCACCAACCGAATCGGCACTAACGAGACCCTTATCAATGGCATCAGCTATCCCCTGCACTGATTCACAACGTAGATCTTTTTGGTGGTCTGCTATGAACTTTAGTCTAGACCCTTCAACCGTTGAATATGCATCGACAACTATTTGGTCACTCAATCTGCCATAGCAAGTGAACGGGTTTGCCTCATTCAATCTGTAATGCATGTGACGTCTAACAAATTCAAGCATAGTGACATATTTACGACATGTACCATCGTTAATATCAGCATCCGAATATCTAATACCAAGGTGGAAACCATGTTCACCATAAGGAAATAACAACGGGTACTGCAAAGCCATGTAAGCTGGGTGCAAGCAAGAAACACGTTTTAGACCGTACTCCCTATCATGGACGAGGACATCATAGGTGTACTCATCAGCAGAGTAATCACCTACAATTATAGCAGCAATCTCACCACTTGTTGGTAAACTATACTGAACATCATGTCTTGTGTTGCAACCCAGTAATCGTAGTGTCACTTTTTGGTTACCATCTTGGTCTAGACGCTCTTTAGCATAGCGAAATGCTTTGACAAGTTCATTATGCTCATTTAACATACACAATAGAGACATGGCCACTTCTGGATCCGGTTGATCAGGGGATTTATCATCTGCTTCAAAAATATTTAATCGGTTTTGTTTTTCATGTTCAATGTCATATATATATAGCTGTGCAAATTTAGGTCGTGTTCCATTGCGCGGTAGTAGGGTCCCAATACGATGATGCACCACCCCATTAATTTTAAAGACATAAGGTGCAGTACCGTTGTTCATAGTTCTATCAATAGCAGCACCTAAGGAGGTAAATGCGAATAGGGAATTGTAGGATCGAATCTGCTTTAAAAATCGCTTTGAGCGTGCATCACCGTCAAATCGTAGTAAGTTAGCTAGAACAGCTGGTGGTTTCTTGTAAGGTTTCAGATTAATTTTTCCTCCTTTACAGCAAAGGTTATACACAATTTTTCGTCTTGTGATAACGGAAGCACTTTTCACACGTTCCTGAAACCAAAAAACAGCGCCGCAGTATGGACACTCATGTGTCGGGCCACCATAGTAGGAGCGGTCTGGGTAGGCATCTATAGAGACAAAATAGGGAAATAATGTAGTAGAGACCATAGCAAGTTCGGTTACTCTGCTACAACACAAAGAAAACAGATACACACCTTTCAAGGCCTCGACGTACGCCTTATCGAAAGGAAGTGCAACAGCTACTGGCTCATAGCGAATGCGTGAGTAATGGCTGTAGGATCTCTTACAACGTATCCTATCACGTCGATGCTGCGTATTTGAAGCGGCAATCTTTGTATCAAAGTCCATCAAGGACCTACCCCTTGTTTAACGTAAAGTTGGGTGCATTAATTGTTAGTTGGGTATATCTCTCTCTACAAAGTAGTAACTGCGCAGATTAGACTCACTTGTTCTACCGTAATCATCTGGCAATTGATCTGGCGGCCACGGCTGGCTAGACGTGCTAGGTTCACCAGCTATGCACATGGGCTCATCACCAGTGGCAAAACCTAATCCAGTTATCTCCATTACTAATAATAGAACATGATAGCTAAGCAAAGTCTGTCGCTTTATACTAACAAAATCAGATATGTCTATACAACCGACCTTGTGCAATTGCAAGATGTCTTTTTTGTCTTTTCTCACGACAACGTGTAACTCTCTCACACAGAGGAGTACCCATGAGAAATCAGACTGCACACCACCAAAGAGTCACACAACTAATACAAAAAAATAGACAAGCAGACGGTGCAAAGCTGTTTGCAAGTAGGGCATCACAATATGGAAGCATGTGGTGAAGATACTTAAACAAGAAAATCATGAATCCACAATCGATCACTCTTAAAGCATATAATCATTGTAGGAGTAAAAAAGCTGCAGCAAGCAGAGAAGACAAACTTACCCTCACAACACCCTGTAGACGTACACAGGAGAGGAAGCAAGGCTACGGTAATGGGCAGCAACAATTGATCACTCCAAGATAACTGAAAATAGAAAGCAAAAAATCTTCTCTCATCAACGGTTCCCTATAAAATAGGTCCAATGCAATTGCAATCCTGTAGTCTTCTTAAAAAATCTAGCAATAGTCTGAAGACTTACCTAGAAGCACCAGACACCTCTTCTGAAATCCTGGACAGCAAGCTCAGATTAGTGGATAGCCTGAACGGATCTTTCCTTGTATGTCCTTCACTAACGACCTAAGAAAGGAAGCCATTAAAATTCAAAGTTAATCGGTAGGTAGAGGTAAGCCAAAACATGAAGGCATGAAAAGACACCATCTACGAAAACCAGATAAGCAGGGAAGTGCCTAGAAAGAGGAAGGAAGTAAGAGGCTCTCTAGAGAGATCCTCTGTCTATAAGAACTACCAGAAAAGCGAAATAAACATATGTAGAGAAATGTCAGAGAATAGGCTACCACTATTCAATAACCAGATTAAGAAGAGAGGTGCCTAGGAAGAGGAAGGAAGTAAGAGGCTCTCTAGAGATATTCTCTGTCTATAAGAACTACCAGAACAAGTGAAAGAACCACATCTAGAGAAATGTTAGAGAACAGGCTACCATTATTTATGCTAACTACTTATGTCAGAGAAAGATAAGAAGAAGAAGAAGAGGTAAAGGGAAGGCACACCTAGAAAGGTAAGAAGAAGATAAGGTAAGAAGGGAGCTTGTGGACTGAGAAGCGAGGGCAAGAACTAAGAGATTTTCTCATCACAGAATAGATAAGGAAAGAAAGTACACTTAGAGAGAGGTAAGGAAAGCATATAATCATTGTAAGAGTAAAAAGATGCAATAAGCGTAGAAGGCACACACACCCTCACAGTATCCCGTTGATGCACAGAAGAGAAGGAAGCAAGGCTGTAGTAATGGACAAAAAAAACGTTTTAGGCTACTGGAAAAAAGATCTCACAAATGTATGCACAATCAATGTCACTATATCTCCCACTACATACCAGGTTCCTGGATGTGGTCTCAAAAATGTCGGTCTACCAACCCACCTCCATGATCACTCCACGATCACCAGAAGAAAACTCAGGCTCTGTCAGAGGACCTGCAGTTTTAGCACAAACAGCACATCAGGGCACGATGGTTGTAGGAAGACAGAAAACAGCTGAAAGCTATACAAAAGAGGGAAAAAAACCCAAGATTACAAACTGTATGAAGCCATAGAGGCACAAGGGCGAACAAAACAGAGGTTGCAGAACAAAATATTGAAACCACAGAAGAACACATGTGGCCTCTCAAAAGTAAATCAGCAAAGAAGAGAAAAGCATGATCTTTGCCACATGAACAAAACCTAGGAAAGAACAGAGGTTGCAGAACAAAATATTGAAACCATAGAAGAACACATGTGGCCTCTCAAAAGTAAATCAGCAAAGAAGAGAAAAGCATGATCTTTGCCACATGAACAAAACCTAGGAAAGAACACTAAGACACAAGTCCACCTAAAGACCGGAAGGCAAACATAAAGCTGTCAGGTGTAGCTTGATCTCAAATATGGTGTAAAGCCAGAGAGAAGTGAAAATATTACACCTATCAAGAACACACATGACCCAGCTCGGACTGAATGTTGCCCAAAACAACAGAAGAAATACCTTGAACTGAATGCCAACATTATATGATTGTAGTGATACAGTAAAGGTAGAACACAAGATCAATTGGAAATAATAAGCATTGTCTCACCATCCATCGTGCCTTAAAGAAATCTACGGTGTAAAGCCAGAGAGAAGTGAAAATATTACACCTATCAAGAACACACATGACCCAGCTCGTCCATCCATCGTGCCTTAAAGAAATCTATGCCTCTCGATTACCTAAGATTACCTCGCGATAGGAGACAGAGTAAGTGGCGGGCAACCGCAGAGAGGAGGCACGCGAGAGAGGACGCGGTGGCTAGATCTACCACAATCTCGGCCAGATGTGGTGCCCACAGCCAGATCCACCTTGACCCCGCCCGATCCGCAGCACCGGTGCCTGCGCGAGGAGGATTAGGGTGGGACGGGCGAAGGGAATGGCAGGCGAGACGAAGGGGAAGGAATGAAACCTTTGGATTCCAAGGTGGAGAGAGGATTCAATCTAGAGAGGTAGATAAAGAAGGGGGAGAAATTTACCTCGAGCTCCACACCAGGCCGATAAGACAGCACAGCCATCGGCAGGAAGGGCTGACCGGCCGGCCGCGCACGCTCGTACGGCGGGGGAGAGGGGCCGACTAACATTGTTCCGATGCGACGGAGCGGACGCATCTGGGCCTGAGCGGATGACGAATCGATTGGCTAGAAGACCTAGAAATTTTGCTGTTGGACGGTGAACTCCTTTTGCCTTCGCACATTCAGCCGCTGCGTGTAGGGGCAAGGCAAGTAGGGGCCAGAGGTCAGTCGTAACAAAGCGAAGCGACTGGGAGACAACACGGCGCATCGCGCATCCACGCGCCGCGGGGTGTCAGCCCGCGCAGCGCCTCAACTGCTCAGCACGCCTCATCTTGCTGCTCGCCGTGGCTGCAGAGGGCCCCCGCATAAACGATGTCCCACCAGTCATAATGCTCGCCGAGGTCGGGCGTGCGCACGAGACACCCTCGCCACGCGTCAACAAACGAAGGCACGAGAGGCTCCGCGAAACGCTCCCGTGCAAGGAAAGGGGAGTAAGTTTTAAGGAACCAGCAGTGATAAATTCACAAATACGAAATATCATTCAGACATTCACTGTCACCGACAAATAGACAAAATACAAAATACAAATGCCTTTCTATCTTCAGACTTCAGTAGTTCAGTTCTTCACGTCTTCAGTTCTTCAGAGTTCAGACTTCACTAATCACTACTTCAGCAGTTCAGCGTCAGCCCGCGCCTTGGCCCTTGCAGCATGCCCAGTGGCCCGACCGCCCGAGTGCCGGTCTGCCGCCTGCCCCTCATCCCCTACGCGCTGCGCCCCTTGCCGCCCCGCCCGCCCGCCGCCCTGCGAGGCGGCGGCCCGCCCCGTGGCCCCCGACCTCCACCCCGTCCACCCGGCCGCGGCCGCCCTGCTGGCTTGCTCAACAACATGCCCAGTGGCCCGACCGCCCGAGTGCCGGTCTGCCGCCTGCCCCTCATCCCCTACGCGCTGCGCCCTTTGCCGCCCCGCCCGCCCGCCGCCCTGCGAGGCGGCGGCCCGCCCCGTGGCCCCCGACCTCCACCCCGTCCACCCGGCCGCGGCCGCCCTGCTGGCTTGCTCAGGCGCTCAGGCTTAGCTGCTCTTGGTACCCACTGCCAGAGTGCCGGATTGGGGAATGGAATGAGGATTGCGGAATGAGAATACGAGATTAGGGTTAGGGGAGATGCCTCAACTGCTCAGCACGCCTCATCTTGCTGCTCGCCGTGGCTGCAGAGGGCCCCCGCATAAACGATGTCCCACCAGTCATAATGCTCGCCGAGGTCGGGCGCACGCACGAGACACCCTCGCCACGCGTCAACAAACGAAGGCACGAGAGGCTCCGCGAAACGCTCCCGTGCAAGGAAAGGGGAGTAAGTTTTAAGGAACCTGATTCCATCCAGCCAAAGTAAAGCTAGCTAAGCTCGCCTGCCCTGAAGCTTCCATTCTTCCTACTCCTGCAACTAATATATATTGTTTTTGCGTTTATTTGTTAAGTGCAGCATAACCCTTGTTTCTGCCCTTCCATCGCTTTCCTGCCAACCGATCGCCCACCCTGGCCTGCTGCCCTCTCTCTCTCCTAGACTCCTACTAACAACCAAGAAACAACAAAGATAAGAAGCACTTTCTCCTCTTTTAAGAGCAAAACAAAAGAAAGGGTCACCAAAACAGCTCTCCAAAAAGATCTTGCAATCATACACAGGGTTAAACTCATGGCATAGTATGTACCAAATGTGCTGCGAAACTGAGTGTGACGTTGCATGTAAACAGCATGGTATATTTTGTACTCAACCATGCACTTTGATGAGCAAACACGAATGTTCTGAACTCTTCACCGGAGGATTAGCTCACAGAAGGTACTTGAAACAAATTAATGGGCGTGACAATGAGTTGTAAACAACGGAAGGGTGCTGTTCTCTTTTCTGGCCACCATTGATCATATAACCAGAGGTGTGCGCTTGACTCCTCATCCTCCTCCAGCTAGCATATTCTTTCCTTGTCCTGTCATCTCCTTGTCTCTCCGGTCCCCGTCTTTCCTTTATTCACAACGAAAGCAGCCAGTGAGCTTACAATGTGATGGATATTTGATCAGTAGATGAGAAGTCCAATCTAAGGAGAAATGGTACGCACAACAGCGCAAGCGCAATGACTGGTTCAGCTCAC
Organism: Dendrocalamus latiflorus; assembly: GCA_017311315.1. NCBI lineage: Eukaryota > Viridiplantae > Streptophyta > Magnoliopsida > Poales > Poaceae > Dendrocalamus > Dendrocalamus latiflorus. The sequence continues at coordinate 8,648,731 of CM029639.1, forward strand.
CAACCATGCGCCGATGCACGTATGTAACCTGTATTTCCGGTAGAAATGCGCACGCACACTTGGCTAGTTTTAGGAGCAACAGTCCGGTTCCATGGTGAGCATCTAACAGGGCAACAAATATTTAGGAGTTGATTGATAGATCATACTCATGGTTGATGCCTCCTGAACCCTGATATCTTTGCTGAGACACAGGGAAACAGGATGTCTTATGCTTCACAGGACATGAATGATCCTCCGCGTGCGAGGTTGGCGGCTTGGCGCCCCACAGGTCACGCGTAGGTCATAACGCGTTGGCATGATTTTTTCTTTGTATTTTTTTGTAAAGATATATCGGTATTTTATTTTATTTTTTTCTTATTTTTATTTAATTGAACGCATCAGAAAAATCTAATAGCCATTGCAGTTAGGGATGAAAATGGATCAAATAATATGAATAATGGCCCTGCCATATTTATTTTCATATTTTTCCTAGATGCGGATACAAATGCGAATACCTCGGATACGAATATAAAATACGAATAATATCAAATACAAATATATAACGAATATGAATTGAATCGAACACAGATGTGAATATTTCTTGGAGAATAAAAACCGTCTAAATTGTACACACAAGATGAACATAAAAACGTGAATAGTATTTGATCCATACATTTGTAAAGAACATTCATGAATTCTTTGTATAAGCTAAGATTCCTTTCCTAACTTCATGTATCAATGTATATATTAATGTATAGTGGGTTACTAAAGTATTATGTAAATAGGTTAGACTAAAATAGAAGGTATATGTTGTATATATCTGGCCCGTGAATATTCGGATAATTTGAATCCGTATTTATATTTGATAGATAGTGAGTTACTGAATCCGTGTGTGTACCTGACAGAACAAAATCTGTATTTGTTTCCAATCAGATACTATCCGACAATATCCAAGCCAACAAAATCTGTATTCGAGAATGTCTGAATCGGTCAGAATCTATCCAATCCATTTTCACCCGTAGCTACAACACCATTTCAGCTAAAAACCATCAGAAAAAGCTGAATTAAACGGACCTAAGTCTTTTGAGTTCTGAGGCTGCAGCTGGAGAGGCATAGCTGGTTAGCCACCGCTGTCCATGAACCGTCCAATGTATGGACTTGGAGCGTAACTTCCTGAGGCCAGGTAATCTGGATCAATATTCAGATTTGACAAATAGTGAGTTACTAAATCCGCATTAGCATACGATAAAAAAATTTGTATTCGTTTCCGATACGATACTATCCAATAAATATCCGAGCCAAGAAAATACGTATTTGAGAATTGTCCGGATCAGACGAAATCTATGCACTATACTATGTTTTCATCCTTAGCTATAGAGCAGTTTCAATCAAAAACCAGAAATCTTTAGAAAAAACTGATTTGAATGGGCCTAAGACTTCGGGCATGTTCTTTTCGGCTGCGGTTTATGGCTTTTGGCAGAATTTTTTTAATTTTAGCTGTTTGCGACAGAGATTACGGAGAGAGATACTTGCTTGCGATTTTTGTTGATATAGATATTAGACTTTTAACATATACTAAAATTAACTTGTATATCTTGTCTTAAGAAAATACTCCATTTAAAAGTTAGATATTATAGCAAAATTTAAAAGTCACTAATTTCGAAGGAAAAGAACAAGCCCTTGTTAGTTCTGAGGCTGCAGCTGGAGAGGCACAGCTGCTTGGCCTCCGTTGTCCGTGAACCGTCCGACTTATGGACTTGGAGCGTGACTTCCTGAGTCCCCGCCATAAAACTCTAGAAAACCTCAAAATTTCCGTAAGATTAGTCAGATCTCCTCTTAAAACTAGGAATTTCTATAAAAACTTAAGTTCCTGTTTGGAACATGAATATTTTATGGGAATTATATAAAAGTTTTACTGTTTTCTATACAATTCCTTGTGTTCGCATGAAAATTTAACTTTAAGGTCATATATGAAATACACGAATTTCACATGAATCCTATGAAAATGCGCTATTTCCTATAAAATTCATGTAAATTTTGTGTAAAATTCCTTCGTTCCGGACAATCCCTGACTATTCCTTACATTTCAAACAGGCCTTAATTATCGCTTGATCAACTCCTTCGTGGAAGAGCTAATTTTAGCAACCTGGGACAGTTAGGATTGCAAGGTAGCCTTTTCACTGTCATCTTTCTCCGTAATTAGCAAATGCAATGCAAACAGAAGTGATTACAGGTCAGACAATTTTGAGACACGCAACCTGAAATCCGAAGTTGCCCTCGCCCGTATTAAAGGACAGGCAGGTACCCCTCCCCTCCCCACCCCTCATTTACACTAATCTAATCATAAGGAGCTAAGGGTTCGTATTTACCGTGATTCGTATCTTTTAAGCTATGTCCTATAATTTTTAACTAAAAATAAATAATAGTGATTCAAAAATAATTTTTAGAAAAAGAGAATGAACGGTGAAAAAAGAGAGAGATATGATGCACGAGATAAGAGAGATGGATGAGATGTGTAATACAGTTGTGATTTATCCTCGAAGCAGACAAGTAGAGAAAGCGCACTAGGCGTGGTGTTCAATACAAAATGGATCTATCCTATTCCAACAGCTTCAACTTTTGACTTTTTTAGGTTTTCAGCTTATTTAAAACAAAGCCACTTTGAGCGTGTCAACTTCTAATTTTGGTTTATTTTGCTTTTTTGTCTTTTGTCTTATTCTTTTGCATTGTCTGTGATAATATAATTATTTTTAATGTTTTCTTATATTTAATTAAATAATTTAAAAAAATTAATTGTTGTTATAGTATAATTTTAATAAAAAATTAACCATAAAAATTATAAAATAGAAACTTAAAGTTAAACTCTTTGAGCGGGTCGTAAGTACCACGGACACGAACGACGGCACGCAAATAAATACCGGGTTAATTAGCCCCTTCCTCCCCTTCGCCCTTCTCTCTCTTCTTCCAGCAAATCGCGAGGAGAGGAAGAGACATTCGAAAAGCTCGGGAGCTTTAACCCACACAAATGGCTGCCTTTTGATGTACTGTACGAGTTCTTACCTCTCATTCTCCCAGAGACTTCCGTTTCTCCCCCCTGTCAGGACCGTTTCTTGGTGCATTTCTTTGAGGCGTGCTGCCGTGTTCCTCCTTGTCTGGTTTTAGGTGCAGTTCATGCCTCCTTTTCTCTCCCTTCGAATTGCCTGGAGGTTCGGTTGAAACTTGCAGGAATCGTTTCTTTTCCAAATGATTGTTTGTTTTCTTGTTCGATTGTGCTGTTTCAGTGGGAGTTATCTGGGTGAATTGGGTTGGGGGTGAGATCTGGTCAGAATTAATGTGTACCCATTTGAGGAATTGGGCAAAGGGTGGCAAGAGAGGTGGCACCTTTTCATAAATCTGACGGTGTTTGCCTCCTGCTGTTGCCATTCTAGGTTGCAGTCTTGAATTGTTGCGATCTGTCCCGTTCCTGGTGCATCTCCCGCGGAAAAGTTCCAATTTTGTCGCTATTCATTTGGTCAATTCGTTCCATTAGTTGAAGAAATCTGATTTGATGTTTCTTTACTTGTCCACTGGCTGTTTCTTGAGTCGCAGTTAAATCAGTTTGTTAGTCCGACATTACTATCTTTCGAATTAGCCGATATTGGAGTTTTCATTCATTGATCCTTGTGGGTTTGATTTTGTAGCATCTACATCTTAGCTTAATTGATTTTGTTCGTTTTTGCTAGGTATTGTGGAGAGCTTTTTGATCTGTTTCTGTTCTTGGGAGCGAACGGTGAAAAAAAAAACCTTTGGCCTAATTGTGCCCCAAGATGCCTGGAATTATAGTGGATGGAGTTGTTACAGAGGAGGCGCCGAATGAGGTGAATTCCTCTCAAAACAAGGAGAATTTGTCCACCCCAAGGTCGCCTGTGGTCTCAACCATGATGGCAAGCGTGCAAAGTGAGGCACTTGGGATGCATGTTGATGGTTCCGGTGCTGGGGTGCCCTCGATCGAGCAGCTCTACAACAATGTGTGTGAGATGGAGAGCTCAAGTGAAGGTGGGTCCCCATCACGCGAGAGCTTCGGGTCGGACGGGGAGGAATCAAGGATTGACTCGGAGCTTCGTCACCTTGTTGCTGGGGAGATGGAGGCCATGAAGGTAATCGAGGAGGAGGGTGGTGGGAGTGTTGCCAATGCGGTGACTACTGTTGGGAATGGGACCCCTGTCAAGACACAGTCTTCTAATTCATCCAAGAAGTCGAAAAAGGCTGCAAGATCACAGCTTGAATCTGATGCCTCTGTTGGTCCTAATGGCAAGGCATCCCCTGACGAAGGCGAGAGCGAGGTCAGCAAACCCGGAAGCCGAGTTGGTCGTCGCCGGAAAGCTAGCGCCAACCCACAGAATGGAACAGAAGATGCCGGGCTTGATAACCCAGACCTTGGTCCGTTTCTTCTTAAGCATGCAAGAGACTTGATTTCCTCTGATAATCCACGGCGGGCGCTGAAATACGCTCTTCGTGCCACCAAGTCATTCGAGAGATGCGCAGGCGGAAAGCCAAGCTTGAACTTGGTGATGAGTTTGCATGTTGTGGCAGCAATCTACTGCAATTTGGGAAAGTACGAAGAGGCTGTACCTGTGCTACAACGATCCCTCGAGATCCCTGCAATTGAGGAAGGTCAGGAGCATGCTCTTGCAAAGTTTTCTGGCTGCATGCAATTGGGGGACACCTATGGGATGCTAGGTCAGACTGCACTCTCACTGCAATGGTATTCTGCGGGGCTCGAAATCCAGAAGCAAACATTGGGGGAGCAGGACCCAAGGGTTGGAGAGACTTGCCGGTACTTGGCCGAGGCTCATGTGCAGGCATTACAACTAGATGAAGCACAGAGACTGTGCCAGATGGCTCTTGACATCCACAGGGAGAACGGTGAGCCAGCATCACTGGAAGAAACAGCCGATAGGAGGCTGATGGGTCTCATTTGTGACACAAAGGGTGACCACGAAGCTGCTTTAGAGCATCTAGTGATGGCTAGCATGGCCATGGTGGCCAATGGCCAGGAGACTGAGGTGGCCTCAGTGGATTGCAGCATTGGTGACATTTATCTCTCCTTGGGTCGTTATGATGAGGCCGTGTTTGCTTACCAGAAAGCCCTTACGGTATTCAAGACTAGCAAAGGGGAGAATCATGCAACTGTGGCTTCTGTTTTTCTGCGGCTTGCAGATCTGTACAACAAGACAGGGAAGCTGAGGGAGTCGAAGTCATACTGTGAAAATGCCCTTAGGATTTATCAGAAACCTATTCCGGGTACTTCTCTTGAGGAAATTGCCACTGGATTAACTGATGTTTCAGCCATATATGAGACCATGAATGAGCATGAGCAAGCATTGAAGTTACTCCAGAAGGCCTTAAAGATGTACAACAATTCTGCCGGTCAACAGAGCACAATTGCTGGAATTGAAGCTCAGATTGGCGTTTTGCACTATATTTTGGGGAATTATGGAGAGGCGTATGACTCCTTCAAGAGTGCGATTACAAAGCTCCGCACATGTGGCGAGAAAAAGTCTGCCTTCTTTGGTATTGCACTGAACCAGATGGGCCTGGCATGTGTTCAAAGATATTCCATTAATGAAGCCGCAGAACTGTTCGAGGAAGCTAGAACTGTTCTGGAGCAAGAATATGGGCCATATCACCAAGATACGTTAGGCGTATACAGCAATCTTGCTGGAACTTATGATGCAATGGGAAGGTAAGCTCCCTACTGATTCCTGCATCAAGTTATTTCTTACTGGCTACTGCAGAATAGAATCTATACATCACCAGCTGCAAGTGTGCATCTTTTCCCTGTCTTGCAGCATATATTGTGCTTTGACAAACTAACTTTTCATCTGGCTAATAGCCAATAGGCTTGTTATTCTTCTCGTTATTGCCAGCCGTCTAGGCCCTAGATAGCCTTTTCTTTTTCTGAAAATTTATAAAAGTGAAGTGTTTCCTTGTACATCTCACCTTCCTTATTCTCCATGATTTATCGCTAAGTCAATATGACAATCAATATGGTTGATCTCAACTAGGTCATGGATAACTGGTCCACGTGACAATTTACACAATATATCAATTTCCGTTTGTTAGTGCTCTTGATGCTCTGGAGGTAGTAGGGGATATGTAGGGTAAAGGTACTCTTATAAATGGGAATCCTCGAGCCTTTGTTGTTGGTGTTTATCATCTTCCAGGTTGGCACATGATTAGTCTGTTTATGCAGCCTTTTGCAACTCAAATTGAATTGAGCAGATATTGATTGCTACAAAGTTGGATGAATTTAATTGAAGTAGGACCATCTTAAAACCATCTTTAGTTGCTTGTAGCTGGCTGTTCTGTAAAAGAAGGATTGCAAATACTTTATCCTCTTGCTTTATCTTTTCCATTTGCTTTTTTCTATTGTTCGTGTGGAAGCTTCATGCTACTTTGTAAGACATGTGGACTGTCAGCCTTATAATATTCTTTCTAATTATGATGCAAGTTTTGAACTAACAATACAGCTGGCTTTGTGATAAGAAATGGTAGCACTCCTGTCTAGCTGGCTAGAATGCTAGATCAGATTTCTAAAGCGACAATGCTATACTTTCCAAAAATAAAATCTAAAGAAAAATTATTTCCCATCAGCATGTTTGCCGATGTGAAAAGGTTTAGTTTTGCTTCTCTCAGAATGTATCAGCTGATGTATCTGCATTCTTTGTTAACCAGACTGGATGAGGCCATTGAGATCTTGGAATATGTTGTCGGAATGCGTGAAGAGAAGCTGGGTACAGCAAACCCAGATGTCGATGACGAGAAGCGGAGGCTTGCAGAGCTACTGAAGGAGGCTGGCCGGGTGAGAAGCAGGAAGGCGAAATCCCTGGAAAATCTGCTCGAGACCAACCCATATACCGTCACGAAGAGAAGAGTATGATGCTAAGGTGTATCGATTGGTTTATTCAGATGAAGTGCGACCGTGCGAGGGGTAAAAATGAGAATAGGAGTGTTTTAAGAATCTAGAGAGATGAAATGCTCTGATTGATTGCTGTAAAGTTACAGAGCCTATCATCGGTTACTATTTTGTTCATCGTTCAGAGCTCTTCACTGTGCAGCTGATGTGTGAGGGTTTTTCGGCTGATTGCCCTGTCACAGTATATATTATGCACAATTATATTCTGCCTTTTAGATGATATAAAATCATACTACAGCTCATTTGATCCTGTAAGATTATTAATTGCAAAAGCGAATCGCCAGCTGTTTGATCACTAAACAAACTAACGTGGTGAGTGGCAGAATTCATCGTTGCGCAGCAAGCGCAAGCCCAGCAATCATAAACGATTTGTTTTAGGAAGCTGAGACTGAAAATCTTGGTGTATTTCTTCAAAACTGATATTAGAAGTACCTATGAAGAGAATAGCATTGTTTCATTGGAAATTAAGTTTTCTCTTGGAGGAACACGAGAATAAAGGCATGACAGCATCTCTCCTTTCTTGTGTAAAACTTCTACCACTAGAAATATCGCATGCAGTGATGCGACAACCTCGAGATTCACACTTAATTTCCGCAGAATAGAGATCTCTCTCGACAGCCTTGAGAGAGAATCCAAGATTTGCTGAACAACGCCCTAGTGCCACAAAGATACATATGGTTTAGACCAAAATTAAGCCTGTGGTCGTTTTGGCTTTAACTTTTAGCTTTCGGTTTATTTTTCACTATTCATAAATTTCATCTTTTTCTGAACTTTTAGCTTTTTGTTGAGCTTTTTTGCCGGTTCTTTTTTCTCGTATTTGTTTGTATTATACGTAATGGGCTAACATATTTTTATATTTTTTTAATTTTTTTAAATTTAATTATGCTAAATAAGCCTCTGTCTACTACAGTGTTTTTTCAGCCAACTACAGTGCTTTTCAGCCATAAGCCACCAAAAAAGCCCAAATGATCAACATACCTCCTTTGCCTATTCTTAACCATCAGTTATCACTAGTACTATATTACTAAAGTACGAGAACCATGAATTAACTTCGCCGCAGAGCCATGACCGTCTTCTGGAACTGCGTTGCGTTCTTTTTCACTAGTTGCTTATGACTTTTAATTTACATTATAGTAACTATATTTTAAATAAGAATTTTTTTTAAATAATCTATTTTTTATTTTGAATTACAGTAATATACCTGTGTTTTTTATTTTACAGTAATATCCATCTGTCGCTCTACCATTAAGTGATTTGGCCTATGGAGCGTAATGATAACAACACGACAGTCGATCCGACAAGGGGGTTATATGACACGCTTGCTAACGAACCAAGGATGGTATATGCATGCTTTTAGGGAATTAGAAATACATAAGACATGAACAAAGAGGGTCGAACTACTGCGTGGAACGTGGTCATTTGCCCTTTCTCCCGAGATCGGCGTTGTAGTCTTCTTCAGTCGCCTAGTATTGGCTGCCAGTTCGTGATCCTTCTCGCGAGCCTCGTGCTCCCGGTACCTGCATACATCTAGATGAGTTTGTGTCTCTACCTGGATACGTTCGCTTCAATTTTCGCTGCACTGCTGCTCCTCCCTCCTCTTGCATGTCATCTCGGTGTCCCACTCCTCGCAGTCCAGAAGCCACTGGTTGTGTGAGTGGATCTTCCGGTCGATCCATTTGCAGTACGCGCATTATGTTTCTTCCATTAGGGATACGAAAAGATCGTTTTGCTCTCACAAAAATGCTTGCTTGCTAGCACCAAAGAAATAGCCATTTGGCGGCAAAGGAGTGGAGTGTTCAGGCTACAAAAGAGAGCCATTCCTCAAGCACTTCCTCTGCATTGTTAACGACGATGGATTGACACTATAATTGAAGTTAAAGTTTGCAAATGAAGTAACAACACGATAGCATTTTTAATTTTAATACCACTACACACACAACAAGAAGTGTTGAAGAGTTTGATCAGAAAGCAATGCGAATTGATTAGAGATTATGATTAGGGTCATCTTCGAGTCTGTAATGGATTCTACACCCACATGCAATAAACGTGGTGCTCTAAGGTGCATGCACCGACTAGAGCTTGACGTAACTACCCAAGGCATCTTCTGACTGCAACTCTACACCATTATGATTTGAGACTCCGAGCGGAGTGTTATTCCTGTCTCCAAGAAGGTTACGATTTCAGTTTTCGATAGATCTCTATTTCGTTGTCAACTAGAATTTTGTTCCTTTCTTTATTAGGGACTTTGATTTCTAGCCTACATAAATACCCCTGTAGCCACACAATTGACACACGCTAAAGCTTCCCGTGTTTGTAGCTTCTCCTCATATAGTGATTTCGCCAATTGCACGTCTGTGGTTTTTCACTCGAAAGGGGGTTTTTTTATGTTAAATATATGTCTCATGTTCTTTGTTGGTTTTGTACTGTCTTATCGATTTTGTAACAAATGGTATTTGATCGTAACATGAGAGGTTTCGACCATGGTGACGCTGCCCTTGTCCATCACGAGCGATGGAACCAGCCAACAAATGTCTGAACCCTAGGAGGGTAGAGCACAGGAAATGGGATTGTGAAGAGAGGAAGCGTCACCATGAGAGGGGAAACTGTTTACGTATTTGATGTTGTAGTCATATTTTTTAATTTTTACCTCCAAACCCTCTTTTTACAAAAACAGCCTTTTTTTTGAATCTAGAAGATACGATAGGTGATATATATTACCTGCCACGTCCTCTTATTTGACAGGAGCTAAACGACGTGGCAGGTAGACGTGCCTGGACAGCTTGGGGGGGGGGGGGGGGGGGCGATTTAATGCATGCATGTAAGTCCATGCAAATACGTTGAACCATCTCCAGTATTTCAACCGAGAAATGATCACTTAACCTTCTGCTTGTGTCAGAAATTTGATAGGCTGTACAAGAGCCGCATTGCACCATCTGCATCAACAATTCAACATGTACATGCTACAAAACATGTGCAGGTTACAAAAGTGCATGAGCACATCTAGGGTCTACATCAACATTTACTACTGGTGTATATCATGGATATGTTTTACGCTGTTACGCCGTGTGACCTTCGATTGAGCCGTGTGCCTGTGACTTTTGTGACTTGACTGCATGTGAAAGAACAAGAAGAAATTAAAATTCGTATGCCACTTCTTCTTTTTTTTACCAAAAAATGGATTTTTTAATGGTACATCCCTTTTAATCAAGACCATATTGATTTTCTTTGATCTAATCTGATGGCTAATAGTTAATGGGAATATGGGATGATCTCTTACCTTGGTAGGGGTAATAGGACACTAATGACCTTATCAAGGATAATATAGGCTTTGCACATGATAACTTCATGTTAATTGGAATTAATCAAACGGATAGAATCAATGTGTTATATGGAAATAAACTCATTACAATTAATGCTATCATTTTTTAATGAAAATAGCATTAATACGGTGAAACCGAATGTCCACACACGATGCGTGCACCGGTACACGCGGATGTTGATGGAAACATTGTAACACCACTATAGATTTTTAAATTTAATTGGAGAGGATATAGTTTTCAAATTTATCTAACATAGAAATGAAATTATGTTATGCTGCAAGTTTTAACTTACTTTTGAATTTGAAATTTCGTGGTTAATTTTGTATTTAAAACCCCCCGGTACTTTCTAAAAACACAAATATTTTAGTGTAATCTGTCACTTAAATTTAAATAATATAAATTTCATATGTTTCGTTTAAATTTCAAATTAGGATGGTATTTACTATACAATTCAAATTTAATAAAAAGAAAAATTTTCATATCTTTTCTTTTATACAATATTTGAGCAAAGTTTTATGTAGCGAAGTGACACATGGCCAAGATGTTGATGAAACTATAATAAGCAGCAAATATTTGGCTGGGATGATACGTTATATATTCAGATTAGTTTGTAAAAATATAGAATAGAAAGATGTGCACAGTTAATATTTCAGTATTTTAGGTGTAGTCTAGTAGGTGTTTCCTTACTAGTTATATTTGGGTTAAGCCCAAACTAAGCTCCATCAATCAATGGCTAAGACTTAAAACTCTCGCTTACCTCTAGAGTGGTAAGAGGGTGTACCGTAAAACACTCTCGTAAAATTAATAAAGTGGACACGTCTCTAGTAGGTGTTTCCTTACTAGTTATATTTCAAGATACATGCATTTCTGAACTTCTGGCTTATTTTTTACTATTCATAAGTTTCGTCTTTTTTTGAATTTTTGGCTTTTTGTTGAGTTTTTTTTCCGGTTCTTTTTTGCCGTATTTGTTTAAATTATACGTAATGGGATAACATTTTTTTATATTTTTAAATTTTTTAAAATTTAATTATGCTAAATAAGCATATGTCAGCTACAGTGTTTTTTTCAGCCATAAGCTATGAGCTTTTCAGCCGAACCGACCACCACCTTAGTGTCACATGCGCACACATATAAAATAATAGAATGGAATTGAAGCTTCTTTTTTGTCCACCGGTGATAACAACCCTTAATTAGACAAAAGTACATTTTGTTTTTCATCATAAAGCTCATACTGAGCCCACTGTGTTGCCCCACTTGTGTGCTTCCACGGCTGGCCTTAATTTTCCTCCTGCTGGGGCTGTGTAGAAATCCTTGTGGTACTCTTGCGTTGCGCTGTAGAGGACATATTTGATTTTGGTGCGCAAGCAAAAGGGGTGGGCATATGGTCAAATGTTGCTATGTGGAAACCCCTCTGAAAAGTCGGCAGCTCACGCCGTAGCGCCCCCACTTGCTCGGGTCTACTCGTTTGTAGTGCTGTTCGGCTCTTACTGTGCAAGAGGGACGCAGCAACTGAAATGCATCGTCTGTGGTATCCTTCGAGTTTAAAGAGAAAACCACTTTTGTATTAATAGGTGTTCAGAGATTAAAACTAAAAAACATAACTATAATATCAAATATGTGAGCAATTCCGCGACGGGCGTGTGGGGGTGGGGTGGGGGCTTGCGTCTGGCGAACGGAGGCACGAGGTTATTTGTGTGACGCACGGTGATGTGAGGAGTGATTCTCCTCAGTGGATCATTAATCGTCCGTCTCATCGATTTTAACTGTGAGAAGATGGTCAAGCAGTCCGACAAAAAAGGCATCTGTCTTCAGACTTGATACATAAATAGATGGAATAGCAGCAAATAGCATGTTTTATCCTTGTATCCGTTGAACTTTGTGCTGTTCTAAACAATGATGGTTTTCAGAAGCTAAAAGCCGTTTAGAATATGTTGCTTTTTTAATATGTCTTTTTTCATCTCTTTTTTCCTTTGCATTATTCATAAGATATAACGGTTTGTTTGTTTATTTATTCTATTTTTAATTGAATATAATATTATTTTAGCCGAACGCTAAAAACCACTGTACTTTAAAAGAGTCCTCGGTCCCATCGTATGTAACTCCATCTTTTTTAAGCTGTACTCTCGAAAAGAGATTGGAGACAGAGATAGGGCGTGAGCGTGCGTGGGCTGCCTGGATTTGCACCGTGGGCTCCACCGAAGCCCAAACCAGATGGAAACGTAAGAGTTGCGAGTTGTGCTCGAGTGCTTAAAGGCCGGGTTCCTACCGCGAGAGATTTTTCTTTTTGGCGATTCGTCGAGAGATCTTTTTGGGGGGAAGCAATGTGCGATGGATTAATGGTAACAACTCACAAGCAAGATTTTGTGACTCATTTCAGAAGAAGAAAAGAAAGAAAGAAAGAAAGAAACCACCTTGCCCTGGCAAGGAAAAGAGTGACGCAGTAGTGAACTAGCCTAATTTCCGCTTAGTACTACTGTTACAACCATGCGCGATATCGGGTCATTGTTCTGTTCTTTGTTCACTGGTGAGAGACAGACAAAAGCAATTTTCAGTAAGATTTGCCTATGATTTCTCGGAATTTGATGAAATTATGTCAGGATCACTAGCATCTCCAAAATTTATTGATACTGGGACTTTCCAGTATCCATTACAGACATCGTATGCCTCTAATATACCATTTTCGAGCTTTTCGGAGGAACACCGCTGAATATTAAGACTACTCTGTTGCTTGCGCTAATATACGAGTTTATCTATCTTGAAGTTTGTAATCTATTAGATATGGTCCCCGTCATGTGATTTTGATTTGAGGACGGTCTATAGCTTGCAAGAAAACATCAGTTTGTAGTCTGGGCTCTGGGGTACTGAAGATCAGTTGAGACGGTTGGCTTGGCTGAACCTGGCGGCAGCATGCTTTGCCGGATTAAACTTTGGTCAGTTCCGGTTGAGACTCTTGAACATGAGATATCCGACACTGCCAATTGTCAGGATGACAAGCGGACAGATGGCCATGTCGATATCCAGGATTCGGTTCCTGCTCACGGCGTTTCCTTGGCGGGTCAAGACCAGATGCTCATGAAGCAGGTTGGTCAGATTGTCAAGCTGATGTATTACTTGGCGTTGACCTCTTGATATGATCATAATCTGCATAGGAAATAAACCATCCAACAAATAAAATGCCGAGATTTGTACAAAAGAATGTGTTACATTAAGAACAAAGGAACAAAAAGCACGACCAGCACTCATGCATTAGGTATTTTATTACATTGAACATAAATAACAAAAAAACAAGGGGTTCGAAGTTACGCGTACCGACAAAATTAAACAAGTCAAGATTATAAATTCATTGAGCCTAGACATTGTACAGTGCAATACATAGAAAATAAAATCATATGCCACTCAAGTTTTGATAGTCCTGTCATGTAGAAAAAGCTTTTTGAGCGATGTGAAATTATTCAAATCAAATAGGCAAGATTTTCGCTGAAGCCTAAAATATTGGGATCATTCACTTGCAATTCAGCTGGCGCATATAACGGTGCATATAACGTTCAATTAGTTGTTTAGTCAGTCCAGTTCTTGGGAGTAGGGACCTTTTTCAATTGGCGCGTGAATTGTGATATCACTACACTGTATGATACAATACAATTAGCAAGTATTATCATAAAGTACGTGCAGTTTACAGTCTAGGCCCGCACCAACATCCATAGATATACTGTTACAACTTCATTGTTGTTGATGGCTATATTATGTCACTATCTATACTATATTAGGAGATTTCTTCTTATCTATTTGGAATGGGAAAAAAAACTTAAGTTAGATATGCTTCCCTGTTTATCTATTTGATTCAAGTTAGCCCATGGCAACAGTGACCCTGTGATAATTTTTCCTCGGATAGTAGTAACCCATAGCTGAAGTCCCAGCAATTATCACTTCAGTCCAAATTCATGGATCTGAAATCTGAGTTAATTAAATACCTGATTTCTACAATGTTTACAATAATTCTAATTCTATTTGCCAACGAAGTATGAAAAAGTGCAGCTTCAAAATAGTAATGAAAACCATCTTCGACCAATCTAGTGGGTTAAGAGAATATTTGGTTTTATTTCACTAGATTTCTACTACTGTTGAGGTTCTGAGTCTGACGACCAAGTCGATTGTAATACTCCACAAATTCTTTTTGGAGAGAAAAAGTACTATTGACCTTTTTATAGATGATCATGCCAAAGTTCTAGGCGAGGATTAAAGTGGAATGGTTTCAAGGATGCAACTAGAGACAGATGGTCATGGCACTGGCTAGCCAACATCTTCCATCCTTGGGGACTCATAATAAGATAGTAGTAAGTAGTAACAGTAAAATACCTCTTCCATCATTGGGGACTCTTTTGAAAGTTGGTTTGATGATGACGAATGAGGTATCAGAGTACCATTGCCCAACTGAGAAACAAAGAGATTTGTAGGTGCAGAACCATTATAGATTTCACTTGGAGGAGCTAAATTTTGTTGACTGGCTGAAGCTTTCTTCATTGCAAATTTTGAGTTGAGTTCTTCAACTCGAGAGGTAAACTCATCCATCCTCTCATTCAATGATGATATCTGTTCTGATAGCTGAGTGATTGCACCCTATCAAAACAAGAAGCCGCAAACAAGAAGAATTTGCACATTAGCGTTCATGTATGTCAAATATCACCATACAAAAAAAAGTTTAAAAATGATAAGCTAGTGATAACTCTTTACAGGTATCCTAGAATGGTAACCTGGTTAATTGCAGGAGGTTCAGGGGCTCTCCCACCACCAAACCTTCTGTTGCTTTCTGTCAGTTTACTCAATTTCACAATATTTTTATCTCCATGTGTTGAAAATGAGTGAGATAGACCACTGGCCGGCATCCACAAGAGAAAGTCAGTTAACTTCATTCAAATTCCACGGTTTCAACAAATCATTCAATTTTATAAGAGATTTAATTGGTAACAGAGATGACATGGAGAAACCTTTTCAGAAGTTTGTTTCTCCTATCAGCAGAAGCCCGGGAAAGAGCTTCTTTTGGACTTGAAACCAGCTCATCATCAATGCTGAGCTTTGTCTTCAAATCTTCTGGTAATGCCTGCACATCACCTTGTCAGATGCCACCACAAAACTAAGCAATACAACTGGCATTAAGGTGAACAATATATGTACAATATAGTATATAATTAGCAAAACACATACCATAACATCGTTCATCAGTTTCTCCAGCTGAATTTGTTCGATATATGTGCGTGGAATATAATAACCATCCAGACCTAACTGCTCCGCGACAAATTTGACATAAAGCCTATCTCTTCCTTGCACCTTAATAAAAAAAAGCAAGGTAAGAATTTTTGCATTTCTTAACAAGTTTCTGGGCTACAAAGAATAATGAATTGAGCAGTGGTCAGGATGTGCCCAAAGACAGATCATATCGACAGAAACTGCAGCAATCAAACAGCACATATGATGCTCACCTGTATGTACCTTCGGTTAAGTTGCTCCAGCCAGTCAATTTTAACAGTTGCCTTGCCATTAGAAAACACACGACTGCTTCTCTTCAGTATAGCTGCTATAGTATATCCCAATGCCATCAAACCACCGAGAAGACGTACACTGACTTCAAACGTAATCCTTGGTGATATGATAAAAGGATTATCGGTCACCCACTCCTTCAAATTACCAATAACACAAGCCAGTTAGTGAACACCAAGGCCAACAGCAAGGATTTGTTTAGTGCATATAGGATAGGATAGTAAGAACGAACAAAGGTAAAAGAGGGTATATCTAAGCTAACTACCGTGGTAGAAATCACCATAAATCTTCAAAGAAGACTGAGCAAAGGGAAGTACAATTAAGTCTCAGCTGGTCTTTCCTTATTTTTTATGCTCACTAAATAATTAAGTTTTGCCTTTATGAACTACAGGTGCTACTGTGGTGACATTTTGAATATTCAAGCAAGGTGAAGCTTCCTAGAACCTATGTATCGAATAAATTAGGCAGTGACTAAGAAAGTGAGAATGAATATAAAATGGACCTTAAGATGCAATACTTGAAACAGAACAACCAGTGATATCTTTCGCAAAATATATATACTAGCCATCAAACAGAAAACTGGCATACCTCAAACATCAGATTGTATTTCCCTTCCCTATTCCGCATTCTCAAATAAGATTGGCATGCTTCTGGATCTTCACCTGGTGGAAGTAGATATATATCATAAGTTTCTTCATTGCTTTCTGTCTGATCTTCACCAAGAACAGCTTTGATTTGATCGGGTGTCAGAGGCCTTGGCGACTGCAAGTGTAGACATCCAAGAGTCGGATCATCTTGATAAATCATAAGAAAACTATTTATTATTATAGTCATCCTATTGGTGAAAAATTCAACAATTAGCAATTTTACCATCAGAAAACAATTAGATTGCCAGGAC
Organism: Dendrocalamus latiflorus; assembly: GCA_017311315.1. Classification (NCBI taxonomy): domain Eukaryota; kingdom Viridiplantae; phylum Streptophyta; class Magnoliopsida; order Poales; family Poaceae; genus Dendrocalamus; species Dendrocalamus latiflorus. The sequence goes on from CM029639.1 coordinate 8,665,421, forward strand.
ATGGATGACAAAAAAAAGAGAACATAAGTAAGTTACACTTACCTTCAGAATGTACATAGGATTTTGGAACCCTGAGAAAGGGTTGAACTTGTTGATAATTCTTATATGTGCTGTCTGCAAATCTGGTTCAATGAAAGCCTTGTACATTGGATAAACCTGAAAATATCATCTCTCATCTTATTAAACCACGTGGATGGCTGAAAGAGGTACATGCAAATATAAACCATGAAACGGCTGATGGATTTTCTATTTTGATCTATTATAGGGGGGGAGAACTCAAGGAAAAAGCATATATAGAACCAAGTTGAAAAGTTCAAGCACCGTTTCTGAGATCTGATGAATTATTTCCTCGGGTTCCTGGCCAGCTCGCTGTATGTCCCTTAGGACCCTCTTCACCAGGTCAAAATGAACACCACCAGTGACAGAAACACGCAGGTCCAATATTGGTCGCAACTTTTCACTCAATGCATAGATACCTTCAATAATAACAATCCGGGAGCTAGGGACATCAATTGTTCTGTTGGCCATAAGAAAAAAATAGCATTAGAGCAGATATGATCATGATAAAATATGAACCAAAGTTTATATTTTATAATACTGTAAGGTGGCGATGATTATACAATATAGTTTCACCTGTATCCAGTCCGGCAGCTCATCTTGAAATCATATATTGGAACCTGAACCGACCTTCCTTCCTTCAGACCATGGATATTTTCCAACAGTGTGTCATAGTCTGTTAGACGTGGATCTGACCAAACATTACAAAGTACAGACATCAATTCCTCTAGTTAGCACCACTGCTGCCTCAATAAATACAGCTTCTAACAATAGAACAAATCAATGCTTCCACGGTATACAGAAATCTTCCTATCTGAAGGAAGTAGCTATCCAAATTAGTGAATGATAACACAAGATGCAAAGTGCTTGAAGCTTAGGGGTTACCATCAAAATTGCCGTCGACTATGCGACTTGCATCATTGTAGTTGTCCATTGATATCACAGCAACACTAGGCATGAAATTCAGAACCTTTTCAGTAAACACCGTCTTCCCGGCCCCAGATGGACCAGCAACTCCCACAAATATCATCCCTTCATTGTGCTGCACCAGAAGCTGGCACGCGCGGATCATAACAAAGAAGCCTTTCTCAAAAGACAATGGCTCGGGAAAGGGGACGATTTCATAGCGGTTTGTGTCCTTCCTTTTCACCAGCTGGACCTGGTCTCGCAGAAGGCCATTTCGCTTCCTTGGCGAGTCTGCCATGGAATCGCTCCGTTCCATTCAAAGGCTGTCTTCAAGATAACAACGTAACCTACAATCAAGAACCTTAATTATCAAGAATCCTAATAACACGCTGAAACAAAGAACATAAAAGTAACCGTAGATGGAAGCCACGCCATTGGCATGGCAGAATTTCTCAACGTCCTTACTTGTGCAACTAAACTCTACCAAGAGAGAAGGTACATACGACAAACAGGACATGGACCTTGCAACTAGAGGGGATGCGCTTCGGTGTCCCGTAGGGATCACACAGCTCTACTGAAACCTTCGACATGAATTATCTACTAAATGACTTAACTATCGCAGCTTGGTAACTACTGCCAACCAAACCCGCAAGCAATCTAGGCTAGAACTCGCGACAGAATTGGACGGAACCACAGAGATTAATCAAGAATTAGGTCGGGGGGGAAGGAGACTCAAACAATGGCTTACCAAGATCCCCCCGAGGGTTGGCGGAAGCGCTCGAAGGAGGCGGCGCAGAGGAGCAGCAGCTGACGTGCGCAGGGCTCGCGCGGCTAGAGGTTTTGGAAGAGGGCGGTGTGGGGAGGGAGGAGAAGGCGGCGCGGTGAGGGTGGAGGAGAACTGGGAAGGGAGTCAAGGGACGCAGGGGGCGAGAGAGAGAGAGAGAGAGAGAGAGCGTGACGAGGGATGGTGGAGTCGCCGTCGATCCAAAAAGCGCTGGTGGAGAGGAGGGGAAACTAGGAGATGAATCAGGTTAAAAAGTGGGACCATCAACCCCTGCACCTGCACCTGCACGGCTTGATCAGTTCATAAAAAAAGAAAAGATATGCATCGGAGTTGTGATATTTGCACGCATTCTAATGATTCTAATGCGTGTGCGGCGCCCAAAATGTAGTTAAAAAGTGGCCAATCTCTTTGATGTCATTTCACGCATAACTTGTATGTAATTTTATCGGTTACGATAGATTAGTATTATCGCCCCGTTTTTTTAGCTTAAATTCTGATTTATTTTTTATTATGCATAAATTTCGTTATTTTGAACTTTTGGCTTTTTTGAGTTTTTTGTTGGTTCTTTTTTCCATATCCGTTTGTGTTATCCGTGATGATCTAATATATTTTTCCATTTTTAATCTTTTAAAATTTAATGACACCAAATAAGCCACATTTAGTTACAGTGTAATTTCAGCCATAAATCGCTATTTTTCAACCCAACCGAGCGGGGCCTATGTTTATGGTCTATAGAGGCTTTGCTTATTTGAGTTTAAGCTTCAAGCTTTTTAATTTTGTTATTTTCTGATTTTTTTTAGTCTATTTTTGGGTTGTTTTGCCTTTTTCTCTTTTTTTCATTTATTCTTTTTCATTGTCTGTGATTATATAACTATTTTTTTATTTTTAATTACGCTAAAAAAAACTACCAACACCTACAAGGGGGAAAAATGCTACAGTAGCCAAAAAAGTTAGAAGCTTCAGCTTCATAAATCAAAATGAGCACACCAAAATCGTTTTCACATGGTTCTTTGTTGAGGTGTACATGGTTCATGGATCTTACGACGAAAAAGACAAAGCATGCACCACACAAAAGCAGATTATGTGAGTCTTAGGATATCTCTAATAGTGACATCTCAGCTATCTCTTAGTTATTTAACTAAGTAAAAAATCCTATGTGAAAAGAGAGGATGTGAGGAGAGATAATATGATATCTCTTATGTAAGAGATGATTTGAACCCGTAAATTAACGTAAATAGTAAGAGAGTGTAAGACAAGAAGTTATGGTAAAAATATTGTAAAATGGTTAGAGAAATGATTTACCATTAGAGAGATTATCTCTAGTGCTGTTTTTAAGTGATGTGGAAGCCTTAGAGATCAGTAGTGCTCATTTGGGCTTAAGTTTATGGCTTTTGGGGTTTTTGGCATTGTTTAAGCCTTTTTTTACTGTTGTTGTTGTAAGTTTTTTTATGTAATTAAATTTAAAAAAATGAAAAAACAAGTTCTCTCATCAAAGACAAATGCAAAGAAATACGAAAAAAGCAAACAAACCACTAAAAAACAAAAAAAACGAAATTAAGAAATAAAAAGCTAAAAGTCAAAAATTTAAACCCAAATAAGCAGGGACGAAGAAGATGAATCGTGTACAACACGATTCTTCATTTTTAATGTACAAAAGACAATGAAAAGAAGTAAACGTGAACTGAACAACAATAGCTAAATGCCAGCGCATGCGACTCCGATCCTTAGACTAAAATTTCATCTAAACTTAGAAATACATGCTTCGTATTTTCAAATTGAAAATACATAATTGTACGGTATGAAAATATTTAGAGAGCCGTAAAATGTTATTGTTACACCTTGACAATATCACCTAGTAACCAGGGGCGGAGCCACACCCTGGGCAGGGTAGGCTTCAGCCCAGGGCGTGAAAAAATATTTAGTGTACAGCCCGGGTGAATTCAGTACAGTCTAGTCAATACTTTTATGGTCTAGCCCAGATAACCTATATTATTTCACCACTGAGTCTAGGGTGTAATCAAATTTTAGCTCCGCCCGTGCTAGTAACCGTGCTAGTTATAGCTCGTTTGCATGCTCCACTTCTATCAATTTCTCAAATGTGTGTGTTGGCTCCAGAAGTACAACGTCAAAAAGAAGAAACTTACTAAAAGTGATTTTTACATTACTAGTTTACGTACTAAAGTTTTTTTTGCCATGCTTTGTTAGAAAACAAACAGGTGCTAGATAGCATACAAACATTAGCTCCTCCTAATTTATACAACACACACATATATCCTTGCATGCCAATAAATGTGCAACGGTCACGAAAATGTGTGTATGGCCATATATGTGAAAAAAAACACGCGCTAAAATGGTTGATGTTCAAACACGAATTTGGCATTGTTATCCATAGGGTAAAGAAAACTTACAAACTATTCATTGAGGATTGATTCAAAAGTCTGGACTGATTTTTTGTCTTCTTTTTTGTTCTCTTTTGTAAATATCATTTGTAAACTTTGCTTTTTCTTAAATATAATTTCTCAGTAGAATCCTTTTCCAAGTGTTTCTATTAAAAAAAGGTTGATGTTGTTGTATACCGTTTGCAACATGATAAAATTAGCTTCTAACGCACTATTGTGCCAATCTTGCTCTCACTACATCAAGTAAACACATTAGCTTGTCATTTAGAGGGTGTTTGAGACTGCTCCACAAACTCTACCGTGGAGCAGCTTCACAAAAAACCTAGAGTTTGTGGAGCACCCCTTTAGGTGCTCTCACAACTCCACCTTTTTTTCCTCGAACAGAGTGCGTGGAGCTGAACCTGTTTGGCTAAAAAACATAGAGCGAAGCTGAAAAACGTGGAGTGGAGTAGTCCTAAACACCCGCTTAGACTCCAAAAATAACTGAACGACTTAGGGAAAGTGGCATGTCCACGTGGACAAACAACTCCTAAAATGAGCATTTATTAGTATTCATTCATTTTATGCGATGCGACAGTATTAGCGCTCTCCTAATACACAGTCTGTCAATCGGAAAATCTCTAAACCACGAGATGGGTATGAAATTATGCATGCATGACCATGTGCAAATGAGCCAGATTTATAATTTATTAGTATTTGTGATGCGATGGTTCGTTCTCATAATAGACAGATGCAGACAGCGCAAGAAACAATTAAAATACAGCTCAAGGCTCAACAGCATCGCGTACGGAAAGTCTAGTTGACAGATCCATAGCAACTTACCAGTGCTGCTCTCTTGTGTGCACCACTGTCAATACTTAAAAATACCATTGATAAAGATAAAAAGATTATCTACAAAGAAAATGAGATATTTTCTTCCTTACATATTTCCTACGAAAATCATTTGATCCAAAGAGTCCGCTGCTTTGCGCCTATTACATTACTCCTTTTTTTAAAAAAAATCCCAGCGATGAATGGATGTTTTTATTTGGGAAAAAAATATATGAAAAGATAGATTCTCTTTAGACTCTAGCTTACCTTTTCTTCTGGAGATGTGAAGGGCCTACGATCTCTAACCCTACAAAATGCAGATTCCGAATACTACCACTCACTTCCATGCAAATTGCCAAAAACAGCCGATAATTGAGAACAAAAGCACCTCAACCCTGCCTCTCTTTTTTGAATAGATTCTCCTAGGAACCAATGGACAGGACAGGACCTCCTCTTAGCACCGTCAACCGGGTCAGAGCGAGCACCTATAAATGCACTTTCGGATAAACGAAAAAATGTTCCATGTCATGACCGGACGCACATCAAAAGATCTTCACAGAACTTGTCCCCACCAAAAGCATGACGATTTTCCATCACAAAATGAATAGCTGACAACAACGTTAGGCATATCCGTGTAAGGAGCAAATTAGCCTGGAAAAAAGGAGAAATTCCCCTGATGAGACATTCTTATATGCTGGCCATCCTTTACATCAGGTCATCAACTCGTACAATTCCCTACAACATCTCGTGATGGCCACCGACCGGCTTTGCTTGTGCAACAGAAATTGGTATGGCATCGCTTGAGAATTGATAAGATGGAACATCTCACAACTTTACAGCGAATGAGAACGAATGGATAGGAGCAAACTAAGTCTGAAGAGTGAAATATCTTTGCATAGACCGATTTAGTAGCACAAGACAACCTATTCTCTAGTCTCTGACCTAGAAATTCAAGCACATAGAAACCTCAGGAAGAAAAAGGAACTATAAATACAACAAATTATTTGAGCTTGGTGCTCTCAGCAGAAACCTGTAAGGCTGCAAAGGAGCCCCAATACAAGTATTAAAACCTTTTCCTGAAGTCGTCTCCCCGCTCCTCACAATCTGCCATTCTTCATCAGCTCAATAAATTCACCGAAAGCTGTAAAGCACAAGAGACAGAGTCATAACATCAACTCAATCACAATCTAAGACAGTACATCTGAGAACAGGTTGTATTCTAGAAGTATATTAGTCAAGGAAATATACCTAAGTCAGAGTCATGAGGCCCTGGGGAGGACTCTGGATGGTACTGAAGAGACATAAGTTTCATCTTAGGGTACTGAAGGCCAGCACAGCTATTATCGTTCAGATTGATGTGTGTTACTTTCACCCCTTCAGGAAGGGACTCTGGGTCGACAGCATAATTATGATTCTACAGGGAAAACAAGACATACTTTAAGAGAACACAGACCATACGGACTGCTATTCAAGTATGGCAAGTAAATGAAACAGAAAATATATATTCAAGAGTACCCAAAAAAAAACCAAAGAATAGCGAAACATCTGAAATAAATAACCTTTTGATCGCCACCCATCCCTTTGCTCTATTGCTGCTCGCTACAACCTCACAAGCAAAGCCATGTCCCCAAGCGACCATCCCTTGCAAACCCGTCAGGCCCTCCTAGTCTGCCTCACCTGGCTGCCTTATGCCGTTGTTCGATCGCGTTGAAAGACGGCTGGCCAGCTAGTTGCTTATGTGGACTTCTAAAAGCATATTCTAGACTTCAGAGACCATGCAACCAAATAGCATGCCTTGCTTATGTGGACTATAGCCTAAATGAGCTAGCTTGTATTAGCCAAAGTTAGCTAAAGATCCAGACGTATCCATAGTTTTTGTTGAAGTATAAGTGAATTGAGTAATTGACCACCTTTTCTCATCAGTTTAAGCTTTTGAATGAACAAGTCCATACATACAACTCAATACGGTATCAAAACCAAAAGGTCTTGAGTTCAAGACCCGATTGACGCAATTAAAAAATAATAATTGCAGCCCACTTCTATTCCATGTCTTAAATCCGAGGAAACCTACACGTGAAGGGGTGTTAAAATATAAGTGAATTATCCACCTTTCCTCGTCATAGGGAAATGAAATGAAGGGCAACTCAAATTGGAACCAATTAGACTACAAGAACATTTGAAAACTCGCCTGAGAAGTGAATAATTTGAGCGGAACGAGCACAAGCCTTTTTGTAGAGCAAGGAGGCGGGGTTGAGCTCTTGCCTGACGAGTGTGCCCATGGAGATGTACGGCACGGCGAGCACCTCCGCGAGGCGGACAGGGTGGGCGTGTTTCTAATATTATATTGAATTGCACGCACTAACCAATTCACTTAAAAGTTTAAGTTGATGAGAAAATATGGATAATTCACTTATACTTCAACAGTTTTCAATCTAGCAGGCTAGACTGGCTAACTGAATATACTCAATATCCTAACAAAACAAAATCGCAATTCTGTGTGAAGAGTCTCAGCAGCTTAAAATTTTCTAATGGAAAAGATGATATCAGTGTGGCACCTCTTGTAACAAATAGACCATTCATAAGGCAGGAAGATGAGAGGAGGTAACATAGTATAAATCAATACAAAACAAATCATTAAAGCCCATAATAAACAAGCCCTCTAGTTGAAACGGAGAAAAATAACTAACAAGTATTCTTGTACTGAAACTCTGAAAGAGAGGGTACTGAAATTAGACTTGAACAAATACAAATCGCATTAAGTATCACAAATAGCTAGAAGTTGGGAACAAACCTGTGCACTTATGTCCACACGTCCACTTCGGAGGTCACAAACAGGATGATTTCCCCCATGATGACCAAATTTCATTTTAAATGTCTTCCCACCAAGAGCTTGCCCAATCAATTGGTGACCCATACAGATGCCAAACACAGGAACCTTCCCTATTGTTTCTTGTACTGTCTTCACAGCATAGGGAACTGCAGCTGGATCTCCAGGACCATTGCTAAAAAGAACACCATCAGGCTTCAAATTAAGTACCTCCGAAGCAGGCCAATTTGCTGGGACAACAGTTATTCTGCATCCATATGATGTCAAGCGCCTCAAAATATTATGCTTGATTCCAAAATCATATGCAACCACCTACAGAAGAAAAGAAACCAATGTCAAGTATGCGATTTATACTGAATGCGCTGAAAAAAAAAGACAATGCCAATACTGACATGAAAGCTTTCACTTGACTGATCCTTCTTGAACTCCCATTCTGAATTGGTCTTCTCTGACCATTCATATGGAGAATCACATGTGACACCAGTAATCAAATCAACTCCTGCAAAATATCAATACCAACGCTTCTTGTTTTACAACAAATAGCTTAAGCATTCAAAAAACCATTCTGCAACAGTATAATAATTAACACAATCTAACAGAACTTGATATAAGAGGTAAAGAGTGATAATGAAGAACCACCTCTCATATGGCAAATAATATAACACAAATAGAAAAAAGCCAGATATGTGCCTTGGATCCAACATGCATGGACAAGGGGGCAAAATCACTCCATTGAGGCAGTAGGAAATCTAGCTGCTCCAACATATTTACTTAAACTACAAGTGGCTCTTTTAGCTCCTACCTTCCCCTGTCTTGTTTTGTTTTGTTTCTGTGATGTGTATTTGAATATTTGCAAGTAATGATTTCATTGTCAATACCCTCCAGTTTTCTAAAATGTCAAGTAAATAATATAAGAACCATAGTTATATAATAATCCTAATAAGCACAGCAACATAATAAAAAACATCAAGGGCATAAGCTAGTTCTAACTGGAAAATGTTAGGAAAAGAATATCTGTTATATCCAGTCTGGTCAGTAACTACTCGTGGAAAATGATCAAGATAGCATCTTCCATCTGTTGTAGTATTTATTTTAATTGAAGGGCTTTTGCATGTTAGCAAACACCATAACCATGTTATAAGCCCGGAACTCAGCAACATTAAAAACATTTTGCAAAATTTTGGTTGTTTGTGTTGATAATTCGGTTGATTGAAAAATGGTCCGCCACCTCAGCCAGTATTTAATGACTTTAAGAGTCTGCAATATTATCAATGAAGACTAATAATGATGCATTTTTGCATAAGATATTCTAAATTCTTTACAATCACAAGATTTAAAAACACAACTATGCCACACAAAAAAATACCTACAAAATATATCAACAATTGGGTTTAAAAAAATGAATGACATTACACCAAGGATATCACTGCATAAAGAAATCTTCACATACCAATAATTTTCCACTTTCGGGCCATTTCCAACAGCTCACCATTTGTCCGAGATTGATCAGTACTTAAGACACCAATAAGACTACCATCTTCTCTTAATCTTCGTGTTATGGCACGTGTATCCACATCATCTGCATAAAAAGCAAATCCATTGTGAATTTAAGGATTTTTTTGCATGCGTGAGAGAGAGGGAGAGAAAAGGTGCTGAATAGCTATTACTTACATATTCCCATAATATTCCTCATCGTCAGATATTCTTCAAGTGTTTCTGTGCATTGCCAGTTTGATGTACTATGAAAATAGAATGCCAATTTAACAACAATAAGCAGCTCTCTTAAGCCGTCAACCAATACCAAGCAGAAAGGCTTACCATATGCTTAGATTTCTTATGATTAGGCCAGCAAGGAAACATTGGTTGGATTCTTCATCATCTGAAAGAGCATGCTAATTTATTTCATGCTTACTTGTGGAAAAGGCAGCTTCAATTGAGTGGAACTGTGGAAGAGTAACAAACCAGGATTAACACCAGTGTTTCCAATATGGGGATTGGTCATTAGGACGAACTGACCAGCATAGCTTGGGTCAGTCAAAATTTCCTGATACCTGCAACCATGCATATAATACAAAATAAGAAACTATTCTCAATTCTACATGAAATGGGTGTAGGAGAATCACCACAATACCCACAAAGAGAACAGCACATCAAATTAAAGCAAATAACCAATAACACTAAAAGTAATAACATAGCAAGGTAATTCTGCAGCACAATTATGCGGCTCTCATTCAAATTCAATAGTACAAATGACTTGATTGAGCAAAGGCTACTTGATCGAGCAAAGGCTCCAAATGCCAACTTCTAAACATCCAGCAAAATCAGCCTAGCTCCATTCTTCACCACATAACTGCTGACTAATTCTACCATCCCCGGTATCTTCTGGCCTCAGTGGCTCAATCAAATGGGATGAATAACTTTACTATTGCCTGAATCTTCTGGCCTTAATCAAGGTATGGATTCATCGACTGTTGGGAGTTGTACTACCAGAATTTGCAGCTAATGGTTCCATTGCCCCCATAATCTTATGTAAATCCTTAATATTTTAGCATCAGAAATTTCAAACATGATGAATTGATTGGATGCTGGCGGCATGCCTTTGAAGTTTTTTTGCGAATGTTTAATATAACAAGATGTACATGGTAGACGTTAGGTGGATAATTTACAACTGCCCCCTGCAAATACCTACTTATTTCATATATGAGGTTTACCAGAGTAAAGAGCACAACTTGACAGCACAAATAAGCAGTCCTCATCCCAAGACAGGAAATAATGCCACCACTCAAACAGAAGTAGAAACAGTACTTGGCCCTAGATAATTTACCCTGTCAAAGATGTATTGAATACCACTTCACCAATTTGTGTTCCTGGCGCACCAAAAGACTTAGCCCTCCAAACTGAATCATCTTCAAGAACAAGCCGAGCATCATGGAGTTTCCATGGTCTTGGCACTACACGAAGATTTCGAAAGCGGTGAAACAGCAATCATCGGATTCTTGAACTGTGCTGCTGCATAATTGCCTAATCGTAACAGAATCCCGAGCCCATATTCCACACTACGAATACAAAGCTAACAATTTTGAATATGTGAGCGAAAGGTGGCTCACCTCCATCATCCACCACGCTACTACTCTGCACGCCACTGACAGGCTGCATTGAAGAACAACACAAAAAATAAATCAATCTCACGGAGGTGAAACAACCATCAACAGATGAAGACGCAGTGGATTCAGTCCTACATTAGCATGAAACGGAACGAGAGCAAAGCTTTACTGGAAGCACGGAAGGAGCCAAAGGAACCAAATCAACCCGTACACAAAATCACTCAGGCCTACAACTCCTCCCTCATAATCTATACACAAAGCCGCAAAGTGGAGCCGCAGAGGCTCCACGCTCACCTTGGCGCGGATACCGATGCAGCGATTTCCGCCTCGCCGGAGGCCAGCGGGAGGCGCCGAGACGGCGAGCGAGCCGGGGCTCCGCTCAGCGGCGGCGCGAGGCTTGGCACCGACCAGGCACCGGGAGGGCGCCGAAGCAGTAGCCGTAGCCGCCGCCATTGGAGAGCGCCGCGGCGGTAGCTTCAGCGCCTGCTTCCCCTGCGTCGCCGGAGCACCCGCCGCCGCCTTAGGGTTTGGGAGGGGGTTTTGCCTCGCCGCCTTAGGGTTTATTCCGTTCCGTCGCGTCGGCCCTGCTGAAGAAGGCCGTACTTAAGATTCTGGTGGACCCACCTCAGCATGCGCTGTCAGTGTCACAGCTTTGGCTTCTGCGTAATCCAATTCGTAATCCGTAATCTGCAAATTATCAGGTTGCTGAAACCCGCGGCCCACGGGCCACGGTATAACTGTAAACCCGTTAGAGCGTGGCCCAAATAAGCCCAGAACATCTTGCCGGTCAAGGACAAGCCGGGGCTGCTCATGTGCAGTCAAGACAGGCCGGGCATGAGCATCTCTCTCTCTGATTTCGTTGTAAGTTGTAACATGTGCTTAGGCTTTGTTTGGTACATCGAAATTCAATGCAAACTTGACAGAAATTACATTGTTTTATGTAAAATTCTACGGAATTACTTGGTCCTCCTCTTCAACCCAATTATCGATCTCTTCCGAGAAAGAAAAATAAATTGTCGAGTCCAATCAGAACGCATCGTACATAAAATTCATGCTTCCACAGGATGCGATAACAAACAAAATCAGGTTTTTTTTTCTCCACAGCTGAACATAGGGTATACCTTTTGATCTATGGTTTATGATTTTTTGACTGTGATTTATTAGTCTATTAAATAATTATTACTGAAAAAATCTGAAATTAAATACTAGCTGAAAAGCCGAAAACAACGAGACGATGATCAACTCACCCACTTTGGACAACTGGTTACAACGGAAATCGAAATTATAGGAGCAAGTACCTCAAAGTCAGTTCTCCTGAGCCTCACAAAGGCTGGCAAGTGCTATGACTACTATCGTCTTATCTTCTTAATATCAGTAAAGGTCCATGTCACATGGTACTATAAAAAAGTAGTCTGATTAGCAAAATGATCTACAAAACTTTTTGAAGATGAATATACATTACTGCAAAATAAACTCACCATCCACAACTTTGGTGACCAGGGCAGCTACCGGCTTCGGGGAGGAAGCCCTCATTGATCACCTCCCATGCCTCCTCTATGAGCTACTCATTCATCATTGCCTCTGCCCTCACCTCCCCCTCCCTTGTAGGGCCCTCGCTGTGGAAGATCTCCTAGGGACCCGCTGTCGTCGCTGCTAACCCCACCACACTTGCGGCGTTGCGGCTAGGAGGGAGAGGGAGATGGCCGCTGCAGCCACAGTGCAGAGGGCATCGAGGAAGGGGAGCACACACAACTTTGCCTTGGCCTTGCGGTGGTGTTGCTAGTGATAGGGGAGGCTGTGGAGGTCGATCGTGCCACCGCCACGAAAAGGCGCAGGAAGATGACAACTAGGCAGTGGCGATGGCATGGTGGTGTCGGGTGATGACGGGAGGAGGCAGAGGAACTGAGGAAGGAGACTGATCTGCAGTCGGTGATGATGGGGAGAATGCCGCGAGTGGGGCATCGTTCGCAATGGTCTCTCATTCGAGGTGCTCGGTGGGGGGTGGTGGCGGTGGCGGGGTGTGGGTGGGGGGAGAGGTAGGGGAAGGTGGCGACACAGGAAGAGAGGGCCAGGCGGGGAAGGGAGAGGTGGGGGAAGTCGGCGGCGCGGGAGGAGAGGGCGTTGGTAGGGAGCGGCCATGAGGGGGTAGGGTTAGGACGGGTGAGGGTAGCGCGAGATCTTTTGGAGGGGAGGGCAATGCGAGACCCGGAGCTTGGCTGCGTGGTGCTTGGGTTTTGGACCTATGGATTTGAGACGGACGGCATGGATGTTTTAGAAGGCAGATGAACCACCAATGGAGGGGTGGTGAACAACCATCAACTCCTCTTTTTAAGTAGTAGAGATACGTGTAAGCACTAGCAAGCAGGAATCGGTGCTACATAGAGTCGCCGTCACGTGGATCATGACTGACGTGTGCTCGAGGCCCACTCAACTACGTCAGCGACGAAAGAAAATTCTACGTGAGGGAAAAATCTAGCATCTAAGACATCATAGGGTGCTAGTACTAGTAGCACAATCTAAAAAATGTTATTTTGAATTATTTTAAAATTGATGCTAATACTACCTAGCATAATAAAAAAGCATTGGGTGTTTTTTAGGTTATAACTAATGTTTTTTACTATAGTTGATGACTTTTATTTATGTTTTCTAATATAATAGCGAATGATAAAGATGTCAATGTAACTAGCGTATATAATTTTAGATTTAGAAAGTAGTTTGAAGAATCAGTTTTAAAGGGAGCCAAAAGCAAAGAAAAACATATGTTTTCATTTTCTTCCGTCATCGACGGCCGATCCTCTTGCCACGTTGGCCCTGTGCAAGGGCGACCGGGCAACTTTTGCCACGTCTGGAAAGTACCGAACTATTACAGCGAGATCAATAGCAATTGATCGATGATTAATTGGTAAAGCACATAATGCTTCCCGCCCACCAAAATGTACCAAACAGATATACCTGGCAATATTTTTTTATACTCTTGCTTTGTCTATATCATATTTGGATCCAAATTCTCCATATTCATTGAAATTTACTTCTTTTTGAGTGTTACTTTTTAGTTTCTTCTAAGAATACCCATCTTTCCTTTTAAATTGCATGTCATGTTTGCATTGCAATGTTTTTGTAGATTATTTCCTTCTACAATAAAAGGGCAGAACTCCTGCTAATGTTTCAAAGGAAAAATATTTGGATTGCAATCTCTTTTTATTTGATTATTTTGAGATATATGTATATTGTTGGGTAAAAACACAAATAGGGAACTATAAATTTGCTTGCTTCGTAAAATTTTAAATAAAGGCAACATTTTATCTATAAACTATCTATCTTTCTAACTAAGCGTCTCTAGGTATTAAAAAGAATAATGCTTTAGAAACAACCTTTTATATAAGGTCGAACGTTTCTATTACTTAAGGCTATTGGTCAATTGGAATAAAACAATAATGCATTGCATATTTTGAAATATGTTCTATTAACGGCTTCAACTATAATTAATAGGCAATAGCACGAAACAACCTTGTCATGGAAGAAATACATAACACCACCTACCTTTACCAAACTCATAAATATAAAATCAATATGAAAAAAGAAGATTCTAAAAATAAAGAAAGATGTGATAGTAGAAGATCAATAGTTGGGAAATGAAGAATCGAGTCATGTTAAAATGTTATCTTATGATAAAATTTTCTCTACCTAAAAAAACATAAATTTATATAGTAAAATAGTGAGATTTTAAACCAACACCCCAAAATTGAGAGGCTTGTGGGCTTTCAACATTGTGTAGACTTAGCAAAATGAGCGAAAATCATTTCCTTGATAGGGCCGATATTAAAGAAAGAAAGTGTACAGCCTGCTTTTTGTCCTCTCCTCAAAATTTCCCCCAAAACTTCTCTCTTCTTGCGGTGGAAGGCGGGCAAGCAGAGCGAGCGAGCGAGGCGCGCAATGGCGGGTTCGTCGGCGCCGACGCGGGTGATGATGGCGGTGAACGAGTCGTCGCTCAAGGGTTACCCTCACCCCTCCATCAGCTGCCGCTCCGCCTTCGACTGGACGCTCTCCAAGCTCGTCCGCTCCAACGCCGGCGGCTTCCACCTCCTCTTCCTCCACGTCCAGGTCCCCGACGAGGACGGTACGTGTGCCCCCGCTCCCCGGCTCATTCGTTCGGCGGAATGCGCCCCGTGGGTGGATAGCTTGCTTCCCTTGCTGCGTGCTTGGGGTGCTCGATTAAATGCGTCGGTTCTCCCTCGGTCGTGCAGGGGCGTTGGCGCTGCCTCAGTACGTGATGTCGCGGTGTGGGTGGTAGCTCTTCTTCGAGCATGGTGTAGTTCGTAGCATGCCCTAATGGTGTTCGATGATATGCGTGATAGTTTCTAGTATTGATTGATGCTGTCCTTACTGCAATCTCGCTGGTAATGTACACGAATCCTTTCAACTGTTGCGACCCGTGTAGACTGTAGTGTTGGGCATGAGTCGTACGAGCTGTTTGGAACATAAGGCTGAAGAATTAGAGTACATGCTTCTGTTGCATTCGGCCATTGGCTCTGTTCATAGCATCATTAATTATTTTGGGTGCATATGGTGTTCTATTCCAAGGTTTTTGCGGAGCTTGTTCTGTTTCAGGATTAGTCAATGTTATGTACTAATTGAATTAGGCTACCCATACTAGGTGGTGGTGGTTGTTGGTAGTTGGCGAGGCATCTGAATTAAGTGTACCACTACCAACACCACGATAAGAAGATTTGTTGGGTGTATTGAATGCCCCTTCTTCACAGGCTGGTTTCATGGTGTGTTTCTAAGCCAAGTGGTTGACCGAGATAATGTACTGGTTATGCTGTTTTTGCCGTTTCTGGATTCTAAGGGGTTCTGCATAGTTTTGAACGAAAGGTTGGGTACTAGTGTTTAGTAAGTTGTGTCGATGTAGATTGTAGAAATTTTCTCTTCTCTGATCTTATCAAATATTCAGGCCAGGGATACGCCATAGTTTATTTTTGAACGGAAGGGATACTGCATAGTTCAAAAGAAAATGCCATTTCATCGATGCCTCCCTGTTGGGTTCAGTATATGTGAGTGTGGTCATTCTATACACACTGGTGGTTTTTTTTTTTGTTAATGCTTTTTTTGACATGTACAGATGACACTTGGCAAAATGCATCTGAATTTGGATGCTCATGTTTTACCAACTTCTCATGTCTGACCTTATGCATCTTTGACTCCATAATTTCTATCATTACCACTCTACTGGGAAAATGCTCAATGATACTGCAAATATAGCTCCTGCAAATAGGGTATTGTTTCTTTTCTTGCATCGGATGGTGTTAATGTGCTATTGACCGCATATCTTGCATCCTTTGATGGGATAGTGCTCCTTATCATAGGCTTTTATCTAAGTTTCCTTTTGCCTCCTTTAGGCGATGCTTTTGCAACCAAAGCGCATGGTATTGACTGGGTTGGGTTTCTGTAGGCTTACAGACTACACTTTTCCTTTTGAGACATTATGTACCGCAACTTTCCTATGTTTCTGCTGCCAAGCATTATCTTTAGTGACTCTTCACTTGTTTCTAGTGTTTGAAGAAATGCTTCTGTTGCAGCAACATTTGGCTCTTACTGCCTATTTCCTTGTAATATCCTATCTAGTCCATTTTGAGATTGACAGCCCTGTGAGTTGTTTACAAACTTGGTGTGTTTTTCCCCTTCCTTTTTGCTATACCATCTGAACTAGTGTATGAGATGAAATAGCTTTTGTGCTTCCAAGTGATTTAACCTGAATCCTGCTTTTCTTTCTCATGGTTTTTTGGACCAAAAGACACTTCATTTGATACCTGCAACTCAATAGAGGATGACCATGACAACTTAGGGAACACTTCTCTTAAGGCCTCAATTGCTTTTCCTTCGTGTATTTACCCTTTCTTCTGTCACTTGTTGCTATACCATATATGCTATTGCTCCAGGTGAAATAGTTCCTTGCCTGTAAGTGATCTGGCCAGAAAAGTTCAGCCTACGCTAGTACAGTATAGCTGATATAAAAAAAAGTTAGTTCAAGCAAACAAATTGTCTGTTATAGAAGTCCCACCTTCAGTTGTACTGTCAGGCTCAGGACACATTTGGCATGGATGTTTGGCCCTGATCAGTGAATGACTTGCATCATGAAGTTAGCCAACTTTTTGTAGATTTTCAAATTTTGAACTCAATTAGACTCTTGGAACATACGCTTGCACGTAGCATTTGTTTCCAAGTTTATCTTTCTGTACAACAAGCAAATATTGAGTACTTGCTTAAACATTTGGATCTTTGGATCATTATTTTTGTGTCTGCCTGATAAACTGTTTGTTTTGTTTTTGTTGTCAATCAAAAGGATTTGATGATATGGACAATATCTATGCATCACCGGCAGACTTCCAGAGAATGAAGCAGAGAGACAAGATAAGAGGGCTTCACTTGCTTGAGTACTTCGTGAACCAGTGCCATCAATTGGGGGTAATTGAACATTTTAGTGTTTTTCTTCAGTTCAGTATTGCAGGCTCCAATCGGCAACAGTTACCAATTTTGGTGTCTAATGGTTTGTCATTTGTCTAATTATGTTGCAGATAAAATGTGAAGCATGGATTAAACAAGGGGATCCAAAGGAGGTTATCTGCAGCGAGGTGAAGAGAGTCCAGCCTGATCTTCTAGTTGTGGGAAGTAGGGGCCTTGGGCCATTTCAGAGGTAACATATGTCAAAATGACTTGGTACTTTAGCTTGTATAGCACTTTATGTGAAAGAGTATATAAGTAATCTTCATTGTGTATTAATATGGTTATGTATATATTTTGACAAGACAATTCGTCAACTAGGTATACACCTCATCCAAGCTAAGATATATTATTCTCTACTCTTTATTTTGTGAAACTGGGCTGGATTGAACAAGTAATGTGTTGTTGCTGGTGCCTGGTGGTGTTTGAACAATTGATTTCGTTGTATTTACTGGGAATTAGTTGTTACTAGTGGTATTTTTAGGATATTGTCTTTCTTTTTCCCCATTTTTTATCTGTTATCTTTGTTAAAGTATAAGTGAATTGCTTGTCTTTCCTCATCAGGTTAAGCTTATGAGGAAAGATAGGCAATTCATTTATACTTCAATACTCCTCCTCACATGTAGACTCTCCCTCATGTCTAAGACGTGGAATATAAGTGGCCTGCAATTTTTTTAATTGCACCAACCGAGTTTTGAACTCAAGACCTCTTGGTTCTGATATTTTATTGAGTTACATGCACCAGTCAATATACCTAAAATCTTAAGCTGATAGCTGACGAGGAATGATGGGCAATTCACTTATAATTCAATACTCTCCCGCACGTGTAACCTTACTCAGACGTAAGACGTGGAATAGAAATGAGTTGTAATTAATTTTTTTAATTACGCCAGCCAAGTCTTGAACTTAAGACCTTTTGGTTCTGATACCATATTGAGTTGCATACACCAGTCAGTTCACTCAAAAACTTAAACTGATGAAAAAAAGGCGGACAATTCACATATACTTCAACATTCCCCCTCACGTGTAGGTTTCTTTAAGCCTAAGAAGTAAAATAGAAGTGCACTGTAATTAATTTTTTTTAATTGTCCCAGCCGAGTCTTGAACCTAAGACCTTTTGGCTCTGATATCATATTGAGTTACATACACCAGCTAGTTTATCCAAAAACTTAAACTGATAAGGAAATACGGGTAATTCACTTATAGTTCAACAAAATGTTGCTGTATTCTAAAGCAAGACATACCTTTTGTTACTCACATGCCAAGCACAACAAAAAAACATTTGCAAGTTGTACGCAATTTTAAGATTAGCTGAACCAGTGTTCTCCCTCTGTTCTTTTTTACTAGACGTTTTTGACTTTTCATTGTCTCTGAGATGCGACTTTGACCGTTACTTTCTATAACTTTACATTAAGATGTATTAATAAAATTATATTCTTATGAAAGTATTTTTAATGACAAATCTAATTATATAATTTTCATATAGTTAATCTATATAATTTTAAACCTATTGGTGGTCAAAATTTAGAAATTTTGACTGCACGAATTCTAGAATGTCAAGTAAAAAGAGCGGAGGGCATATTTCTTTTTCCAAATGTTTTTTTTACAATTTCCTTTCTTTTTGCAATAATCATTTAAACAGTATTCTTCAGATGCATGTATAAAATCTTAATCCTTTCATCTTGAACTTGTTAGTTTTGTTTATATAGTTATGATGTAGATCTAAAAAGAGGGTAGAAACAGCTGAACTTTGAATTAGAGCAATGGGATAACCAAAAGCTCCATCTTAAAAAACAAGGAAAAAGAAGCAACAATTTTTTGCCCTCAAATTTCCGTTGAAGACCTTGTTGATTAACTAAAGAGAAAATTGATTAACTAAAGGATTTCTTTTAACACCTCAAGCACAGTTAACATTGGATCTTTGGAACCAACTGTAGCATAGTTATTGTAGATAACCACAATAGAATTTGGAATGTTATGCTTGATTTGCTATACTTGAAGTCAAATATGAATGTACTAGAATAAATCTGGTAGTCCTGAACTCTTTACATTGATCTTGTTCTGATAACTTGGATTGCATTTTATCCTCTGTAGTGGACATGGCAAAAATCATTTCCAATTTGGCATGATTCTTTTTGCTGCTATAACTAAAAAAGACATTTTCCTGTCGTCATTTTTTATTGAAAAACTGCTAATCAGCAAGCACCTAAATAGGTTTTTCCTGACTGTCATTTTGAAGACGGAAAATGGGATCAAATGAGGAAGAAAAACAGAAGTCTTTAATGAGCAAGAAAAACAGAAGTCTTTAAGTCCTTATTTTTAATATTCGCTTTGCCCATGCAACTTCTAGTGAAATATAATTATGGCCTTTGCCTGTTGGTATGATCCTATGTTTTTCTTTTTGGTTATGCTGGTGCTCAAATCATCTTACGAATAGTTCGTTTCTCAACTTTCCAAGTGAATAGTGAAAGCAGGATGCAAGTTTATTTTTATTCTTTGTGCGCATGCGTGCGCTTGTGTCTTTATGATTATGAAAAGGGATTTTGATATTCGTGCACCCTAGACAAGATGTTGCCTTATAAATCAAGCAATAGTAGAGCGTGCCTATTGTGAAAAAGCTTATGGACTAACCCTAATGATAAACACTCTTTTAGTAAGTATTACTTTAGAATAGTGTACTACTGACAGAAAGACTTGGTGATTTAGTGGCCTATACGTGTAGAACTAATCATATCTCCTGCTTATGATGTACTGGTTTATCTGTGGCCTATACGTGTAGAACTAATAATATCTCCTGCTTATGATGTACTGGTCGACCTAGCCCTGTAATCCACGACAACTTTCATCTACGTGTTTGCTTAATTGCTCTAGGCCATTGAGCTATTTGGCTACAATTCAGTTGATGTAGTTCAAAGAATACTTTGTGTAGGGTTAGTAGTTTAGTACTGAATACTGATGTGGTAAGTGGCAAGAGGCAAAACTCCCAAGTATGGAGTTTAATTAAAAATGCTTGCTAACTCACTGCTTTTCTCCCAAATTAGGGGATAATTGGGTATATAATGTAATTCCGTGATGCATTGTTTGTCTACAACGCTTTATAGGACTGATGTCAACATTTTACTTACTTGATTGTCAATTTTCACACGGATGGTATGAAGTTGCCATGGATAGTATGAAGTTTTCACGTGGACTGATCACTGATATCATATGCACGATGTGTTTGCATCTATAGTTATGGGAGTTATCTTCCCAGAACATTTTGTTAAATCAAAATTTGTTCTTTTGGAGGAAATAATATGGTGTGCATCTTATTTTCTATCATTTGTTTGTGAATGAGAAACTTTACTACCAAAACTCGGTTGAGTGGTTTATGAATCAGACCATCACCTGCATCCCTATACAGGCTATACATACCGAGAATAATATGCATATATATTCAATTCCATTCTTTAGCTTGGTCCCTTCCTATTTGATCATAGTTTTTCCCTATGAAACTTAGTTTTGTTTCTTGCCAAGTGTACACACTCAAAATATGCTTGGACGAATTTGGTTTTCCTTGTGCACCCTGTATTATCCTAGCCGTGCAAAATTTTTTCCTGAATTATACCTTGGTTCATTCCCGTGGGGTAATCAAAGAAATTTTTTACTTGTATTGAATATTTGGTATTGTCACTTGTAGGGTTTTCGTGGGCACGGTGAGCCAGTTCTGCGTCAAGCATGCTGATTGTCCCGTCATCACCATCAAACGGAAGGCCAATGAAGCTCCGCAGGACCCTGTTGATGATTGATGCCTCCATGTCATAATACTCGAGAATGAGTCATTCTTCACCGCTTAAATGGGTTAATGTACAAATACAGTATGGAAGTGCCTGGAACTAGTACAAACGTTGCAGGGTGCGGCCCAAAACTAGCTAAGAGTGAAGATGAAAACGCTATTGCCGATGGATGATGAGAGGGGGTTGTATCATATGAGATACATCAAGTTGTGAACCTAAGCTACTTTGGTGATCACGTACTAGGCTTTGCAGAAACGAATGTTCCACCCCTTATTTGCCCTTGCCTGACCACACCATTTGCAGGGTATCTGAACCCTGCGTACTCCTTCGGCATGGCGTAGTCTTTCGGCATGCCAGGCTGGGGATGATGCTGCTGCCCCTTGTTGTCAGCCTTGCTGTCGTTCTTCCATGCTGCAGGTTTCCCCGGCGTGAACTTGATCTCGAAGCCATCCTCGATGTCGTGGATCATCGCGCGGGAGCTAGCCATGGGCTTCATCGCCGGGTACTTGATCTCGAAGCCCTTCTCCAGGTCGCCGCCGACCGCGTCGGAGCCGTAGAACTGGTGATCGGCGGAAGACTTCTTCTTGGAGAGCCGGCGGCCACACAGCCGCCCGACAACACAGGCGGCGACGGCGAGGAAGGAGATCACGGCGAGCACCGCGAAGACCGGCCCGAAGGAGCCCTTGGACGTCGTGGCCGGCTGCGCGTGCATGATGGAGTTGGAGGTAGGGTAGTAATCCATGGGCTGAGGTAAAGAAGCCATTCTTTCTCTCTGCCTCTCAGCTCTTCCTAAGATAATGGCTTGCGTTGAAGTGTTTCCTCAGCCTCGAGGGAGTGTGGTCCTTTTATGATGTGGAGCTGAAGGCCCTGATTTGAATTAAACAGTTCCTTTTCGGTTTTACAAGCAAGTGCCGATATGATGATGTTGCCCATCCTTTTTCTCTCTCTCGCAGAGATCTTTGAACGCATCGGACCGCGAGAAAGGCGAGCGCTTTGGGATCTCTTTGGAGCAGCTCAATGCGAGCCTGGAATACCGTCTCGGACATGCAGCTGCAGCGGCAGCAACAGCTAGCCTGTCTCTTTTCTTTCTCTCACTCACTCCCTGTGCTGCGCTTTGCTTTTGCTTTTGGACGTTGCATTGGATCAAAGCAACGGTGGCAGCAGGGGAAGGCCTGGTGGGGACATCACATCGCTTTGGCTTGTTTGATTGCTTTCCCCTCCCACTTTAGCAGATTTGTGGGGGCAAAGAGGAATGAGCGGCAACTTGACTAGTCACCTTTCTTGGGCAGGCCAATGCCATTGCCATCGCCATCGCTTCCTCCCGGCCCCTTCAAATTCCTTGAGGTGACATCTTGGGGCCTGTTCATCATAGGGTTTTGCTCTTCGCATGATAGCCTGGATATGCCCGGTGTAGGCTCTGGATGGGGGGAGCTGGTTGATGAACCCGTGTGAGCACGATTATTATGTCTAGGATATGTAGCAACGTGGAAGTAGTCATCATGCATGTACTCTTGATTGAACCAAGGATATTTCGACGAATAAGGTTATGCCTTTGCCCAAAACAAATAAGGATGTTTCGAACCGGGCCATTTGTTCCAAATCCATTGTTCAACGGATTTCAACGAGTTCCAGATAAAAAAAACTGAAGGTGTCTAGGAAGTGTTTGTTTATAGTACTCAAATTTATGATCCTTGTATCTCCATCCAATGGAACTTCTCCTCTCCCTCCTCTTCTATACGAGACATTCTCTTCCATCTCCCACACAAGCCCTAGCTGCCACCTGGTCCCAACCCCTATCCCCGCCGCCGCGCCAAGCCCCGTTGATGCGTCATCGCCGTCCGACACACGGGCACCCCCGTCGCCCCACACGGCTAACGGCGCCTTAACATAACATAAATAAGGGGGCATTCGGTGGTGAGAGGCATTCAGCGTCGGATGGACGGCTAACCTTCACCAAATCTCGCAAGCATCGGATTTTAAACGAAATGGATGCCCATCGGATGGATTGATGGTAGAGGAGCTGAGGAGGACCTACCTGGACTGAACTATGGACCTAAAGTGCTTCCATTTTGGTGACCCGCGCCCACTAGCATCATGCTCGAGGAGCGGGCGTAGCTCAATTGGCAAGCTCTGCCGTTGTTGTGCGAGCCGTAGGTTCAACACTGGTGCCCACCTTTTCCTCGGACTTAAGTCCTCGACTAAAAGATTACATACAAATGTGGATATGTTCAGCTATTAAAACGCGTGCCTAGGGGGTGCAAACGGGTTAGGTTTTTTTTCCGACCGATCCGGTATTGAATCCGGTTAGAACCAAATTTGATAAGGCGGTTTGATATCTGATCGGATTCGGTATGATATCCGGATAGTTGCAGGCGGATTCGGCAGCGAATTCGGTATTGATGATACCTGGCCGAATTGCTACGATAGCCGATAAATTCGGTAAATATCCACTCAGGTATCCGAAATCAGCACAGCAGGCCAGTCTGCAATGTAGCACACCCCATAGGCCCACTGCACTAGTCGGCCCACCAGCCCACACCTCCACGCTCTCCACC
Organism: Dendrocalamus latiflorus; assembly: GCA_017311315.1. NCBI lineage: Eukaryota > Viridiplantae > Streptophyta > Magnoliopsida > Poales > Poaceae > Dendrocalamus > Dendrocalamus latiflorus. The sequence continues at coordinate 8,689,137 of CM029639.1, forward strand.
ACAGCACCATGGGATGACCTAACTAAGTCACTTAACCACTAGACGGCGCCGCCGCTCCTGCTTCAGTGCTTCCAAACTCTAGATTCACTGCCGAGCGCCGCACCGCTAGTCCCTCCGCCGGACGCCAGAGGCTAAGGCCTGAGTAGCAGAGACCACCGCTGGGCACCGCACCACATGAGCTTGTGTCGATCCAGGGTTCCAGAGCAGGCCATTGTCGCTGGGAGCCTCCGGTTCCACTGTGTCGTCAAGAGCTGCCTAGATCCACCGCTACCGCCTTCCTCTTCTTCGCCGGCCACCACTCCTAATTAGTGATTCATGAAGCATTCCCCAATGTAAGTCAGTAATAAGTCACCCCGCTATCATGTGTTAGATAATAGATACTTAGATGTAGAGCTTCTCACTGTTCTCAGCTTCTCATATCAGGACTCAGGAGTGTATAATGGAGTATACTGCGATTTGTATGCTCGATTGCTGGTTGTTAGCCATAGTCCATAGACCATAGTTGCTTCATGAGACGCTTAAGTTAATTGGCTTGCACTTGCTGCTTTGCTAACATGTCCATCTGCCTAAATTACTTGCTGAACTACTTCAGGCGCAAATAACTATTGTTGTTCTTTTTGGATAATTAAATAAACTATTCAAATTTTATTGAACAATTTTATTACCGATTTACTGTAAATTCCAACAGAATGACAGGGTAAACCAACTTCTGACTTTTTGGTTTAGTGCTCAGTATGGTGTTATCACTGTTATGCTAGTTGATGTTTTTAGAGGTAGTTATTCAATGTCAGCATTAAAGATATATTATAAGTTTATAACAAAGTTGATGTAGCCTACGCATAACTAAGGTACACCCTTTTACATCCCAAATTCCTAATGTTATCTTATCAGTGTCTCTTCCTTCTCAGAAGTTGCAGCGCAACCTGATTTCTTTTCGTTGTTTTGGAAGCCGAGTATCTGAATATGGACTAGTGAAGTTCGACAGTTCAGGCCGTGTAATTCAATTTTCTGAGAAAACCGAAGGGTCCCGACTTGGAAGCAATGGTTGATTCAACTTATGGTGCGCTATTGTTGATTCAACTTATGATGTCGAGGATCAATTTACCACTTGTGTTGAACTTGTATTGTTCTGAAAACTTATGTTGAATGTATCATTTTGTATGCATGTGCTATCCGTCTATATTATCCGTTTTCCGATTCGAATCCGTCATTATCTGCCCCGATGTCATCGTTTCCAAAAAATTCGTATATTTCGAACTCGTATTCGTATTCGGGCTGACCGTATTCGATACTGAATACGATGAAAAAATATAGGTTATAATATGGTATAGACAATATCCATCTGAATCCACTCCAATTGCATCGCTACATGTACCCATATTTCATGAGGTTCAAGTCTTCGCTCTAAATTAGACTTATGCTAAGGACATGCTGTGGCGTATGACTTTTGGCTGAAATTTTTGAAATTTTAGCTATTTGCAACAGAGATTACGGAGAGAGATACTCGCTTGCGATTTTGGTTGATACAGATATTGAGCTTTTAACGTGCACTACAATTAACTTGTAGATTCCATTTAAAAAAAATACTCTATTTAAAAGTTAAATATTGTAACAAAATCCACTTTTAGAAGTCATCAAAGAACAACCCTATGTATACACCTACGTGGACATGCTTATGGGTACGTGAGGGTGCGTGCGTCCTTCTTGTACTTAAAAAAAATGTAGCATGATGCTCCATTATGTAGGACGCGATTTGGTCGCGCCACGCCGCGCTGCCGCTGCTTTGCTCGGCCGAGCTGTCCGCCGCACTCGAGGGATTCATCTTGCCAGGTCCAAGGTGTCGTGATCCATGCCCGTGTTGTCACCTCACCAAGGGTCAGGAGTTTGGACGCTACAAGTGGCTCGGACAAAAGCTACGGCGTCTACGTCTAGTCCTACTGCGACTACTTGCGGTCAGAGCACACTTGCAGACTCGGAGGATCGGAGCCCATCCCACCTGGTTCACAGACTGGAGTATCTTGCAGTAGTACACATTGCTGGGTTTTGTGCTACGAACAGATTGTTACGAACTGCCATGTGGGCCCATCTATGGGGTGCATTTTATGGGGCCCACATGGCAATGGGAGTTCGTATGTTTAGCACAAGGAAACTATGAAATGTTTTGTATACGTTGCCTCTCCATTCCTTCCATGCCATGGCCTCATGGGGCTTTGCATGGATGGAGCTGAAGCCTGAAATGAGTGGTGGCGTGGCGGTACTCTGGACTGATTGTCGCTGGTGACCAGACAACTCAAATGGAGTATGACTCTAGACCTGTATGTCCTTGTCGTTCGATCAGCTTACCCAACGACTAGCCTAACGTGATTATGGACGAGTTCAAAACAAAATCCAAGGCCCCTTTGCAGCACGGCAATTCTATAGGAATTTCGCATGAAGGAATATCTATTTGTACTGGTTACGGTTTATTACAGAATTCCTATTGAATTACTAATTAATTAGTAGAGTGGTCTGCGTATTTGCACGGCTAGATTTGTTATGTATCGTGTACAACTGTTTGATTTTTTAGTAACTATAAGTCAATTTTACTAATAATTAAATTAGTTCTAAAATGTTCACATGCAATTAGATAGACATTTACAATTATAAAAAAACATCTAGCCAAAATACTCGAGGGAACTTAATTGAAGTTTTGGTATTTTTTTATCCAGTGTAGTATGTTCTTAGGGTAATAGAAACGTATTATTCCGTTAGCTAAAAACATTATCTTAGGAAGCTACTATTGTTCTAACCTTATCTATTCTACTTTTGTAGCTCTTCTTATCTATTTCTCCTTCTCTCTCTCCCACTAAGTATTCTTCCACCAAGACTTGAAGCAATACACTAATGGTTCTTATTAGCTAATGCTAAACTCCGGGTCCTCTTCCTCAACCCGCCCTACCACTCACCGTATTACAGCCGCATAAATTGATTATCATGACATCATGTCTGCAGGAACTATCTTACTGTGCTTCCTTTGCATGCCCGCCCATCTCTCCACCATCATCAGTAAAGTGTCTTGCTTGTCCTATGGCACATGCCTAGCTTCTGCTCCTCCTAACCCAGCGTGTGACAGTTTTTTGCTCTCCTAACCAACAATGCTATATTGCACAGAGATAGATGAAGTGGTCACAGACATGCATTCATGTGTGACTGGCTTACATTATATTTACATTAACGCTCCCAATGCAATCTCATGTTGAGTCGCCCCCCAATGACTTCTTATATGAAGCCTCCAATATCGCTATCTACCACATTACTTAGTTCAAAACACGTCGATCAAACCAGCAGGAAAGAGAGTTCTGTTTTTTAGCCATCACTTCATTTTTACTCCCAATCTGAGCTATTTGGGGGTTTTACTTCAGAGATCGTATGAAATCAAATTGCTAGTTTTATTTTATGCTTTATAAAAATCTAACTACTAATTTTCATTTTATTTTTATTTTGAATCTCAGATTTACTTTCAAGTTCGTATGGAAATCAAATTGTTCTGAAATTCATATGAAAATCACATCGCTAATTATCCTTTGATTTTTATTCTAGATTTGCATATTGTTATATTGTACATGACATGGGCACTACTATAGAAAGGGTCATCACAGACGATTCAAAACCGTCATCACAGACAGTTTCTGAACCATCTAAATTTATGTGTCAGTGATAATAGGTGGTTATCACGGACGACTCTTAAACCATCTGTGATAATTACAACACAGACAGTTTTTCAAAACAACCGTTTATGATATGTTCACTATCACCGATGTTTTTTGGTATTATCCGTCTGTGATATCTTACATATCACAGATGGCTAACACTAATAACCGTCTGTGATATGTAAGATATCACAGACGGGTAATACCTAAAACCGTCTGTGATAGCCGAATATTACAAACGATTGTTTTTAAAAACCATCTATGATAGCAGAATATTACAGACGGTTGTTTTTAAAAACCGTCTATGATATGTAGATATTACTGACAGTTTGGTGTTACAAACCGTCTGTGATAACTATATGAAAAGCTATATTATTTTCTGTTTTTCAGCTAGCCTCAGGAAATACTAGTCATGCATTCCGAAAATAAGCAAGCAGATCACATATATATTAGCATATGGCAATCATTACACATATCTCACAAATGAATTAAACAATACAAACATATCACATATATAGCACATGACACTCGTTACATAGATCTTACAAATGAATTAAAAAACTAAAATAACTATAACTAAATTAATTATTTGATTAAGCTCAACTGAGTGAATTACAATTGAATCAAATGTTTAAACTAATTATCATCTCCGCCGGGGTTGAACTCTCTATTCGGTTGAATGACCTCCGCCATCAAGAATTTGGAGAGCTGTCCTTGAATTTCAGCAAGGTTGCCAAGATTGTATGCACTTGAGTCAAATTCTACGCTATGTCACTAGGAGTATTAAAGTGATTAGCATATATATATATATATATATATATATATATATATATATATATATATATATATATATATATATATACACACACACACACACACACACACACACACACATACATATATAGAAATTGATAATCACGAAATAAATATTGGTAAGTTGACAAACCTCTGGATCTTTCATCTTAGCGCCTATAATTTCCTACATATGTCTGCAAATGTAGAATCCACATACGTTGCCCTGTAGCTACTAGTGGCACTAAAAAAATAGAATTACATATATAGGTATGATTAGTTCTAGAGGCATTATTATAAAGTGTAATATAGGATTGTTGTGTTATAGTGGGTACCGAAAATCACGTCTTGTGTCGCAATGTGGCACAGAATTCCCTGCATCTCCCTTCCTGGGCAACGTAAGCACTGAACGATCTACGTGATTCCAAAAAGTTAGCCTCGGCCATTGCAAACGAATGGAGGAGTGCAATAAAGTTTTGTTGGAGGAAATGAGTTTACCTGTCAATTATTTATTGCACAAGGGTAAAGTCGTGGTTGTCACTAAGTAAGGAATCAATGTGTATTACCTTGCTCTATTTTAGTACAATTACGATCAGAATCTAGTGAGCCCTAATCATGTATATTTCCATAGTGATTAATCCTAAGTTCATGTTGCATATAAATTATAAATGAAACTTGTATGTCAACTAGTGAAGTACTTACCCCTAATTGAAGGGTACCATGATTTAGTCTTATCACTTTGAGCAAGCAATCCCTTCGTTATGTAATCTTGGACGAAAGATACATTGTCATTGGTGCATTACTCAGAGACCAAGTGTGGGTCGAGGAAACCCATGGGTTGCCACCATCGCCGGACTCGTTGGATCATGGATCTATAGATAAGCAATGAGTTATGATATTTATTAGTATTACGTGAATGTAGAACTTGATTTTACAGTACACTTACAGTGTCCAGCATCGTAGAAGTGAGGCATCGAGTTCATTGAGGTTGAATGGTAAGAATAAGTCGTTGAAGATCATGACGAAATAGCCCGAGTCATGGAGGAAATGTGCCTCCGTGTATTTCACGGTGAATCCATTTTGGCGGTTTGGCTTTCTGTTGGACCTCTGCATGTACCAAGAATGCAAAGCCCTACAAACCAGTTCAAGGCTGGATAATTGTGACTCGGGGACCAACAACACTTCGAGCTTGAACTTCCAGGTCCTAGAATGCGTCTTAATCTTCTTCAGTTGGGCCTTAGCGTCTCATTTGCGATATATCTTCATTGTCGTCTCCACGGAAGCCGATGCAACGGGCTTCTGAAGCGAAGCTTGAGGTGGAGCCACGGGAGCCGATGTGATGGGCTTCCGAAGTGGAGCTTGAGGTGGAATCATAGAGGGTTTTATTTGACAAGAATGGTCGTGTGGAGATCACAGCACGAAAGGGTCCAGCGCGATTTTCCTCTTGGGCCACTGGATGAATGTGTAGATGACATTCCCTAGTGTCATAATCTCTTCATTTGGGGGCTTCTCAAGAGGGACATCCCTAAAAATGTCATTAAGCATGTCCACGTGGAACTTCACGAAACCGATCTATAGCCAGGCACTGTGAAGCAGCGTCCCTAGCAGGCATAGATACACCATCCCCGCCTAGTGTCAACGGGAATAGAGCTAACAAGCCTGACTCTAAGGATGCACGGCATGGGCTCCTACATAACGATACATGATGAGGTAAGGCGTCCACCAGGTCTATCTATGTAGCATTCTAGTGAGGTACATTACCTGGATGTCGTCGATAGGTAAGTAGGCATCGCTATGTTCAGAAATTGACGTGAACACATAGCTACTCTGATGTTGAGGGGGACTGGGTACCATAATAACGGGGGTAGGTTGCGAGTGGTTGCGGGCTTCTCTCAGTTCTTCCACCAATGAATCTATCTCTCCTCGAAGTGAGGCAGTTATCTCCTGATGTTTTACATCAAAGTCCTATTTTATACATTCCTCACATTGGGCCTTGGATTTCTTCCTACTCCTATACGCCTAGGAGTCATTTGGGAATCCGTGCCTCTAAGGTACGTAAACCCTCAGGCCTCGCGTACGACCTAGGTGCTTCTTGTTTCTCAGGGCCTATGATAGTATATCCCTCTCCCTGTCTGCTTCAAAGGAGAATTGGGAAGATTCGGCAGTCAATGCTTGCTATAAGAGGTAATCATGTTATTTTAGACCCTGTGAAGTTATGGAGCTATTAACAACTAGGTAGTTAACATATCTTACCAGGCGTTGAGACACTTCCTCGTATGCGGGGTTTTGAAAGAGGATATAGAGTCATCACCACCTCGATCTGCAGAGCATCTAGTCCATCGGGATCTATGACCTTCTACACAATTGCGTTAAAGAAATAACATAGCCTCTTGATTGTCACTCAAACGTTGTTCAGCAAAATACTTCTAATTGCAATAGGAAGTAATTATGTCATTAGCACATGACAGTCATGAGACTTCATACCAATTAATTTCAAATCTTCCGTATAAATAAGTTTCTTCATTCTAGCAGAGTGACCAGGTGGAACTTTCATACCATGCAAGCACTGACACAGTTTCGTTCTCTCAGACTTAGACAGAGTGTAGCAAGCTGGAAGAAGGTACGTCTGTCCTTTATCGGTCTCTTTCGGTGCTAACTCGGTCCTGATGTTCAGAGCGACCAAGTCACGCTGTGCGTTGACACCATCCTTTGTTTTATCATAAATGTTCAATAAGAGACCAATCAAACTATCACATACATTCTTCTCTACATTCCATTTTTTACTTTCAATTTGGTATGGAAGTTAAATTGCTAATTTTCTTTTATTTTTTATTTTGAATTTTAGTTATTTTTTATTATACTTGACATGGATTTTTTTATTTGAATCTAAGACATTATAACTTTGGTCTGACAGAGGGACGTCTAGTTTTTTTCTTCTCTTTTTCCTTTTATTAACAGGAAAATTTCTAGCTCTTCACCCAAAGGGCTTTTATAAAGTAGCAATGTTTCCCCTTTTGAGAACTCTCAGAAAAGAATGAGAACTTTGCAATGCGAGGGTATGAACCATTTTGGAATATTTTTCGGAGTGTCTGAATTTGCCAACTTTGGTAGATGCAAAGTAGATGCACGAATTAATTTAGGGTGCTGTATGAAATGGTCCTAGAGAAAAAGTCATAGACGTGTCTGGTTGTTTGAATTAACCATCACATTGTCTGGTTGGTTGAATTAACCATCACATCCCGGAGGATAGGATATAAAACTTGAGGAATATTCCTTGAAGATACTAAACCTCCCATAAACCAAAAGCATTAACTATACGGTACAAGGATCATCTCATCCTACCCAACCTCGTCCAACAAAACCAAACACACCCGGAGACACCAATATCAGCCGCCTATACAGAGGAGTTAATGGAGCTCACGTTCTTGTAGGTATATGATAAGCGCTATGATATGCTCCCAATATCTCCTGAAAAAAGTAGATATGCTCCCAATATCCTTGCGCTGCATAATGCGCATCTCATAAGAGAGAGAACCCCCCCCCCCCTTTTCTCAGAAGAGTGACCTAGTCGTTCCATGATTTATTTACGTAGTTTCAGCATTTCAGGACATGAGTTTGCAGCAGTTAGCTAAGCTTATATTACTTGAGGAATTTGATCTCGATGTTTTGCTTTGGTGGCGATCAGTTGGGCTTTTTTTTGGTAGCTTATGGCTGAAAACACTGTAGCTGGCTGAAAAAATATTGTAGCTGACAGAGGCTTATTTAGTATAATTAAATTTAAAAAAATTAAAAAATATGTTAGCCCATTACGTATAATACAAATACATACGGGAAAAAAGAACCGGCAAAAAAGCTCAATAAAAAACCAAAAGTTCAAAAAAATACGAAATTTATGAATAGTGAAAAATAAGCCGAAAGCCATAAGCTCAAGCCCAACCGATCGGGGTTAAAGGTTGTAAAGCAACTCAAACATATGCATTTTTCGTCTAAGAAAATTGCAATGGAGGGGCCTTCTCTGCTTTCAGTCCCCGTTTGGCAGAGCTCTAGCTCTAGGAAATCTGTAGATTTCTTAGAGCTGATCATCTGTAACTCTAGGAAATCCTGGATCTAGAGTTGCAGGCATGTTAAGTGTATTTACATGACTCATTTCATTTATATTATATATTAAATAAAAAATATTTAAATCATTTTAATTTAGTCAACAAACTACAGATTCAGCATAGATCTCGGAGCTAGAGCTGTGCCAAACGGGGCCTAAGACTGGATGTATATCTGTAGATGTCAAGGCTTCCATCAACGAAGATCTCACGCAAAATCTCCTCCGTCTTGTCTATCAGTCTTAGCTGAAAAGCCACCATGAACTTACCACACCACACGAGCACCCGACGGCAAACCCGAGACACTGAGGACGAAACAACTCCATCAGAGTACGATGTTTTCCTCCCCTCAGTTAGGCGGCCAGGTCGATAGCAACCAGAGCTTATGGTGTCAACTGTCAAACGTTTCCGACAAAAAATGACTTCATCAGAGATACTGGCAGCATGATCGAATAGGCATTCACATAATCAGACATGCACATGGCTCAGAAACACGGGAACTTCATAGGATTTTTTTATGAAACAGTTTATCCGGTGCTAGGATGGTAAGTTACCTCCTCTTGAAAAATATCAAGTACTGAGTAGTACATGTACAACCTTTTCAAAGTAAAGAAGCAGTTGAAGAAACCGGCGTTGCTCAGAGGGGGAAGAAAGAGAGGGGTAAACTTGGAGAGACGGAAACCAGGCAGGTTAGCGCTTGAATTCAACACAAACCGCACGCTTTGTCGAAGATGGTGACTGGGAGCCAGCCAGCAAACCAGCCCAAGATACCAGGCATGGATTGCGATTCGACTGGGACATACTTTAGAGCTGCTAAGAAAAAAAATGCTAAAAATTCAAAAAAAATATCTAATTCTTAATTTGGTGGATCCTTACTAAGTTGAACTGTAACAACCGTTGGATGCTATTATTTAAAGAAAAATAAGTAACCATCATCTAGCGGACCCAAGTTCTTATATTAAAAGAAAATTTCTATGCCAAACACAATAAAAAAAAGAACAAATTTTCGGAATAAAAAAAGGAATTTTCATATGAACTCCAAAGTAAAACCTGTGTACAGCTAAAATTCAGAATAAAAATTATATGAAAATTAACTACTAGATTTGTATACGAGTTCTAACCTAAAATTGAAATTCGAAATAAAATAAAATAACAACAAAACATAACAGAAATTGGGAATGAAAAATAAAAAGGAAACTAGCTATTTGATTTTCATACGAACTCCATATTAAAACCCCTACAAAGCTGAAATTTGGAATAAAATAGGATGAAATTAGCATTTGGATTTACATACAAATTCTAACATAAAATTGAAATTTAAAATTAAATAAAAAGTATCAAAAATTTGGAATGGAAAATAAAAAGGAAATTAGCAAATTTATTTTCATATGAACTCCAAATTTAAACACCTACATAGCTAAAATTCGAAATAAAAATTAGTAGTTGAATTTACATATGAATTCTAACATAAAACAAAAATTCCAAATAAAATTTAGATTTAAAGAAGGAGTCCATGTCAAGTACAATAAAAAATAGCACAAATTCAAAATAAAAATTAGTAGCTGATTTATGTACGGATTCCAACCTAAAACTAAAAAAGAAAGTCTATAAGAAGTATAATCTAAAAATAAGCAAATTCATAATAGAAATCAAAGGAAATTAGCGATTTTTTAATTCCAAACTAAGTGAAAAATAGAAATTTTGGTTTTGTTCATAATTAAAATTCCAAAAATATGCTAATTTGAGAAAAATAAAATAAGGTAAGGAATTTGATTTGTCTATATATAAATTAGGAATTGAAAGCTATCTATAACTCCCTCCAGTCACAAATATATGTTATTTTGGGATATGTGTAGTCAAACTTTTAAAACTTTAGTTATCGATATCTTTTGGGAAACTTAAGTAATATCACAATTAACAAATGAGTTAGTCTCACATTTGTATTTATCATTAATCACATCCAAATGAGACTTAGGCAATATCATAATTAATAACACAAGTTAGTCTCACTTTTTCATTGTCATTATCACCAAAATTAATTTAATGGAGCTTGAACTTACAAAGTGTCTCACATTTTTTAACATTTTGACCAACTTATAACCTAGCACAACTAGTAGTGATATGAGCGTGGCTAAACATAACTACTTCATTTAATCTATAAGTTCCATATTTTACCAACACTAGATAATAATACTAAGGTGACAACAACAAGGGTATCAACTTATCAAGGTGGGATTAATATAACAGTTGGATATAACTACCAAGCTTACCAATATGGAGATTTTTACCGAAATTACGCATATGCATAATAATTTTGAACACAACATATATAACAGTGAAATATAGGATCAACATGATCAAAAGAGGGCACTTGCCTTGCTTGTTAAACTCTTAGTCTTACTCTGTAGCGGTGCTAGAGATTTCCACAACGTCGATATCTAACTGGTAAAAGCCAGGGAGAGGAAGTAGGGGGTGCAGCTCAGGCATGGCCAAGCTCGTTGTCGAGCACGCCCGACGGTGAGGCAGCAATGGAGAGGTCTCAGAGACTGACAAAATGGGATGGCGAGACAAAGACGAAGCTAATGACGGTGATGGCTACGCCTGAGGTGGTCCAACGCAGCGGCGTGACGATGAGGTTGGCTCGGCCTAATGTTAGCATTGGCCTGAGAGGTCAAGAGAGCTAACCGGGTCATTACTTGAGCTACTGGGAACCTGGGCGACACTGCAGTAGCTAGTAGGAGGCCCTAGGGTCACCGGAATAGGGAAAACAGCGATGGCCAACAATAGAGTGATGGGCGACGTTGATGACGATGGCGAAGACAACTCGCTCAAGGTAAAATAAATGGCTTATGGGCATCAGTGACTCACCACGATCACAACGGTGAGGTTGGCAGCATCAAAGGCGCACTAGGACTACTTGTCGGTGGTGAACGGCTACGGCGAAGGATGGTGCATGGTGACAATGGTCCTTGGAAAAGGAGAGGCTACAAGAATGGGCATGTAAGCTTACACACATGCTAAGGATGATGAGAAGGCGAGGAATCGGCCGAAGACCCATCGAGGCATGCAGGAAAACGATGAAATGGCAGCGGCGACCCGAAGCAGAGAAGACACACGGCATCGAGATCTCACTACAGGAATGAAGAAATTGCGCAAGGAGAAAGTAATAATAGGGCATGGAACACGATGTGACAGGGGAGGAGCAAGGCCAGACTCACCAAAGCGATGGGAACACGATGGTGCAGAAGGGTGCGTCAGACAAAGAGGAAGGGATGAAGGTCATGCTGCTCTCCACGGCTTCTTCTTTGAAGGCAAGTGAGACGAAGGTGAGTGAGATGCTCAACAAGGAAGATGAGGTGCATTTTGAGGAAAGGGAGCTCACCGACGACAATGATGGTTCAGGGTGTGCTCACCGGCACCGAGGACAATGCTCACGTTCCTAGTGAACCAAGGAGCTTTGGTCCTTGGAACGGAATGAGAGTGGAAAGCTAGGAAGAGATGGTACACTCAAATCAGATTATAAGACTGAGTTGGGGCGGGACTTATCGCGAGATGCCATGGGTGCAGCGAGACGAGTGCACGGTGGAGTGGCTTTCGTGCCAGTGGGGAGGTGACAAGGCGGCGTTAGGGCATCAGAGTGATGGAACAGGTCGGCACATCGGGCAGGGAGCTTGAGGTAAGGCGACGACTGTGTCAGGCACTCAAGACTATGGGTGGCTCGGTCGAAAATAGTCAGTAGCTGTGGCGACAGTGTTGGCTACACGCGATGGACAATGGGCAGATGCAAGCGAGCTAGCCAAGGGAAGCGAGGTGGAAGCCACATCATGGGCACGGGCCATAAGGGTCCACCAGACAGCAAGGACGGTGTGGGGTGGAAGAAGCCACCTGAAGCGTAGACCTGGCGCGTCAGTGAAAGAGAGAGGGAGATGGGTGGAGCGATGGGGAGCAGGGCCGAGGCGACGTTGGGTTGGATGATTGTGGATTGGTGAGGCCAATTTGGCTTCACGTCTGAGAACTTGGGGAATTTTTGAATATAGCAAACTAGCTCCAAAAATTATGAAATTTTTTGAGATGCTCTTGACCTTGTCTAGTTTTCATTAAAATTAACTCCACTATTTTATCATCTTCCTGGCCTTACATAGTTGAAACTCATGAATAGCAAAAATTTGGAATAAAAATTAGCTATTGGATTTGGATAGGAATTCTAATCTAAAACGAAAATTCAAAATTAAATAAATATAACAATAAAAAATAACAAAATTTTAGAATGAAAAATAAAAAGGAAGTTAGCAATGTTATTTTTGTACAAACCCCAAATTAAAACCCATGTATAGCTAAAATTCAGAATGAATATTAGATGAAAAATTAACTGTTGGAATTGTATACAAATTCTAACCTAAAACTAAAAATTAAAATAAAATTTAGATAAAAAAAGAGTCCATGTCAAGTACAACAAAAATAATATAAATTCAAAATAAAAATCTATAACTGGATTTATGTACGAGTTCCAACCTAAAGCTGAAAAAGAAAGTTTATAAGGAGTACAATAAAAATATATGCAAATTCAAAATAAAAATCAAAGAAAATTAGCGATTGTTTTTTAATTTCAAACTAAGTGAAAATATAAATTTTGGTTTTATTCAAAATTAAAATTCCAAAAATATGCTAATTGAAGAAAATATGTAGTAAGGAATTTGATTTGTATAGATATAAATTAGGAATCAAAATCTATTATATAATAAAAGTCAATGACCATTGGTTTACAATAACTAGGAAAAAAATAATACACTAAAAATTCTCAGATAAAAGAAAACCTTCAAATCATTTATTTGGTGGACCTCCACGAGAGGAGGGATTGAGAGTGTGATACATTGATGGATGTTCACTCGGCTATACCATTATAAGCTATGTGATCTATATTATATGCATATAGTATAGATAAACATTGCAATAATCAAAGAAAGAGATAGAGATGATATAAATGGAAAATGTATGTTATGTTATGCTATGTTTTATCTTTTGCTATGCATGTATTTAGGGAAGAAAGTTTTTGTCACAATTGATAAGTATTAGAAAACAGAGTGTGTATTTTCTCTCTTATAATACATAATATAAAATATCATGAATAGAGCTCCGACATGATCTATTTAATAAAAATCACATATGTATTATAGTCATTTAAACATGCTCCAAAGATGATACCTGTGCGGACCACCTTACTAGTTAACGACAAATTGAGCTTCCTTTTGGCTTTTAAAAACTGTTTTTTTCTTTTTTTTCTATAGTAAATACTTTTAAGATAAGGTCTACAAGTTGATTGTAGTATATACTATAACGACTTCATTTATATCAGCCAAAATCGCACACGAGTTTCTCTTAGTCTATATTCTCTCACGAATAATCTAAAAACCATAAGACACAGTTTAAAAGAACAATCCCATGTCCCATGGTCTTGTACCATTTGAAATCGGCGTTCGCCATCCACTGTTGATCGATTCTTTCTACGTCTTTGTGCTGATTTGATCTGGACACCAAAAACATCCTAACCTACGCCGGTTGCGAGTCTCGCTGTTCTTCCCGTGAAACATATTAGAAGTCGTTTGTCTCCTATGCATAAGGTCGACGTTGAGATGTAGGTTTTAGGGCCTGTTTGGTTCATGATCAGAAGTTGCCTAGCCACAAGTTAGGCGTGCCACAGTTTTTAGGTAGCTGTTTGGTTCACTGACGCAACTGTGGCTTGTCACACTTTCTTAGCACCCGGCCCCACACGTCATAGACTCAGTTTCTTGCCAAACTTTGCCACAAGTGTGACTTCGATTTTGTTAGCCACACTTTCTGTGGCAGCCACACATTGCCTAAGCTTAGGCATGGTAAACTTAGGCATCAACCAAACAGACACTTATATTGTTGTTTTCTGCAACGGCTTACGCGCCTGGAGCAGATGATTCTCGCGCAAGAGCTTAAAAGTGATACTGTCTACGGGAGAGGTATGGCATTGGCAGCACATACAGATTAAAATTGGAATGGAGATTGTTAATCATCATATCATGTGCTGAAAAAATCTTGATGTGCTCGATCGACACACGCATGCTCTGGTCAAAGATGTGATACGACCTGCGCCGAGCAGCGACTCGCAACCGACTGTATAGTTCAGAGAAAGGGGCCGGACACATCAGAGCACCGGGTGAACCGACCACCACGGTCCACATACGCTTAATTAAATTTGCTCACGATGAGGTACAGGTGACTCCCGACCAACCTGCTCATTAACCCCGTGGGGTTTTCCTGGCACTTCCGCACTTGGGCTAGCAGTAACGAGACCATCGATCAACGCATCAGACATCGTCGGGTACGGCCGCAGTGCGTACGCTAGGCCTGCGGTGGTACGGTACAGACTTGATCATACGGAGAACGGAGACTAGAGCGTCGGAGCGAGGTAGCTAGCACACGAATCTGGCAGGCAGGCGGGCTCATTCCGATCGAGTAAAATGAGACCCGCGAGCAACCGTGACGACGGCTAGATTAGCGTGCGCCGACACGTACGCGCCACGCCGGCGCGTGGAAAAAGCTGGCCACGCGCGGCGCCACGGCCCACCCGTAGTAGCCGGCCGTGTCACGCCCCACGCGGCCGCCCGCGCGCCGCATTTGCTCGGCGGCACGTTTTCACGGGCGGGGTGCCGCGCGACCGACCGAGACGATACGCCGCCCGCAGCACGGAAGCTTTCGCGTCGTCGCCGCCGCCCGACACAGCAGCCGCTCCGGAGCAGCACGTACAAGAGCCATGCGCACGCACCAAGCACTAGGAGAGCCGAAAGGTTGGTTAAGTCATGCGGGGTGCTTGGCTGCTGCATGGGCCTGGTTGGCTGCATTCGACCGCTCATGGTCCTCCGCTCGACCGCTCTGCGTGCCGTGGTCTTCTGGTACTGCGGCTATGGTGGTGTAGACCCGTCCTGTTGGTGGGCAGCTGGCCCGCTACCCTGGACTTTTTAGGCTTGAGTCCAGATTTCCCGCCCGCAGGACCGGCCCGAAGCTCAACGGAAATAATAAATGATACTATTTTTTTATTAGGAAACGTATTAAATAACGTTTTTATTTATAAATTGTTGGTTATGTGAGGGTATTTCGGTAATTTCCCAATTAAAAAAGAAAAAAATGCAGGCAGGGCCCACCTGTCAGTGAACCCAGCGAAGAGATATCTCCTCCCCAGGAGCGTCCCCATGCTCGTGCGGACGTTTCGGCTTCACCTAGATCTGGTGCAGCGGCTGCCGATTTCAGCGGCGCGTGGGGGAGGCGACGACTGGAGAGGCGGGTGACGGAGGCGCGGGCTGGCCTGGGTTCCTCGGAGCCGGCCGCTCGGGTCACCTTACCGCAAACTCCCGTCTCCTCTTCTTAAGGCCCCATTTCTCCACCGTTGCGGTACATTTCTTCTAATCTGACTTGCTCCTCTTGGGTCTTCTTCCTCTCTGTTCTTCGGGTTGTGCAGAGGATTGGGGCTTCGGCGCCATCTCCGATTGAAGTCTTTGCTTTCGGTTTCCCGTGTGAACCCTATTGTGGTGGGAGGGGAAACCCAAAGGTTGAAGGTTTACCCGAGGGAGGATGGAGGCGGTGACGGCTCCCCGTTGTGTTTGAGTGCACTCGGCCGGTGCATTCTTGTGATCTTGTGCGGCATCACCCTGTCCCTCGGCTACAGCGTCGGCTACCCGAGGTTGGAGAGAGCATTGTATCTCCGTCAACCGCATCGGCACATAGGGGTGCTAGGTTTTCTGGGATAGCACTTTTGAGTGTGCCTTGCCTTGTTCTTCTTGTTCTTCACCGACTTGGTATTCTTCTGGACGGCTTTGAGTGCCGTCTGCACCGTGAGTATTATTGATTCTTTGCAAAGTTCAGTGGTTGTACTTGTTCGTCAATTTATGTTCAAGTACCTGAGAGTTGCTATGCATGTTTGTGGGCTCAGATTGTATGCTCTGTGATGATAATATCGAATACTGAAATTAATCTAGTTAACTAAATTAGATTTGAGCTCATTTGGATTGTCTTCTACTATCTATACTGTAGCTGGTTATATTTTGACTGAGAAGATTTGTTAACATGCGATTGAAATTATCTGTGATGCAGTAATTACTTTGTCCAGTTTTGTCCAGAATAGATTACTTCTTCATTCTATTCATTTTTTATTGTATTCTATTATTCTGATCATTGACTGGATACTTCATATTGTTTCATTGCTTGTGAACATCTAAACTGAAAGTTCTAAGCTTGCTGTTCTTTGTATTTCTCAGTTTGTGATAGTAGAAAACATATATGTGAGCTCAAATCCTAGTTCTAATTATCAGATTGTTAATGAAGAGTTTCAATATTAGTATGAGAAGGCCAAGATTAACAATCTTGTGCAACTCTGTTCTGAGAGCAAGTTTAAAGTAATTAATTTGTCATATCCTAGATTTAATTGCTTTTCTGCTTAAAGGACTGCATGACATGTCATTTTCAGCAGTATTATGGTTATATATATTAGATGTATACATTTGTATAAATGGCAAGATGGAATTACATGATTATATGCAATTTATGTCATTTATATTCTGCTGGAAATGTCTTGAATTTATGCTTTATTTAACTGGAATTAAAACTGCAATTATGCTCATTCCGCTTTATTTACAACATAAATTAATACTATATGATTCAGAAAAATGGGATTTTCGGTTTTTTCTCATGCTTCAGACTGGTCTGGGCTTGGGCCTGGCCTTGTAAAATGAGCGATTTTTTTCTCCTAGGATATGATGATATAGACTTTATTCTTTTCAGCTTATAACTTCTCTCGAACAAACAAACAAACCAGCCGAGAGAAGAGGGTCAAGGGAACAAGGAACTCATTACTTCGGGTAATCCAAAAGGAGAGGAGAGGTCGCCATTTAAAGGGGAGTAGGGTGGAGGCCGACGAGCTACAGCCACGGCTAGCGCCGAAGCACCCGCGCCGGTGACACCTCCGTTGCCGCTGCCGCTTGACTCGGTCACCCCAAGAGAAGCAGTCAAAAGTCGAAGCCTTATCTCTTCTTCTGTCCCACCGATAGGTGGGACCCCCCTTACCTTTATTTTTTCATTTTATCAAATTGGGAAATTACCAATTTGCCCTCAGGAGTCCAACAGTGCACACCAATTTATCAATTTGATAAAGATGTTCATATGTCTTGTTTAATATACAGCTGTTCGACGATGGGTACCTTGTGGGTTTTAACCCAAAGTATAGCAACAAGGACTACAACTCTACACAGACAAAGAAGGACTTCGTCTTGATCCAACGCCTTGGTATGAGAATTTTTGCCCAAGTCACATTCTGTACTTGGCAGCTTGCCCTTTCCCTCTCGAGTTGGGACGTTATGGTCATGTCCCCGTATCTAGCTCATGAGTACTTAAGAAAGTATACTCTTATCTTTGTTTGATCATAACATCATGATCATACTCAAGTAGGTGAATTCTTCTAGGAATCCTGTAGGACGATTCCCGAAGTCATATAGATATTGAACCCATTAAGAGCTGTTGCTCAACCTTCCATACAGAAAGAGCACTGCGACTAATGGAACTCGTTAGATGTGCTCTCTAATCCCACACAGTTTGTTGTCCTAGAGCCTAGTTTATGGTATCTCCGATCTTGTAGGATATGTTACCGCCAATGTGAGCCTTTACATGTGTATGAGCCCCATTCCCTTTGATGCTACAAGGATGGCCTTCTGCACCAATCTTTCAGACTGGATGTATTCTACAGAAATAACACCCGTCTCTCTAGCATGCCTTATCGACTTAAGTCGTCTCTTTACATGTTTTGAGGACTTCATATTATCCTTCCTACTCTTTGCCTTAACCAGAACGGTTTAGTTATCATAGAAGGTTAATATAGTTGGAATAGGCTTTACCAACACAAGTATGTCAGAAAGAAGTTCTCTAATCCATTCTGCCTTAATAGCCGCTCAAGCGCTTCTAACTCAACCTCCATGGTGGACCGTATAAGGATAGTCTATTTTGAAGACTTCCACGAAACGGCCTCACCTACTAGAATGAATACATAGCCACTCGTAGCCTTCATGTCATCCAAGTCACTAATCTAGTTAGAATCACTAAATCGTTCTAAGACTGCCAGATGGCCAGAATAATATATTCCCAAATTTGAGATCCCCTTCAAATATCTAAGTACTCTCTCTAGTGCTATGCAATGATCGTCTTCTGGATTGGACATATAATGACTCAATCTGCTTACAACATATGAGATGTTTAGCCTCGTTGCACTAGTTAGATACAACAAAGATACTATTATTTGAGAATATTTAAGCTGATCCTTCCTATGCCTAGTGTTTTTATGTAGCTTTGCATTTAGATCATATAGTGTGGCTACTGTCTTATAGTCCATAAATCTAAATCTGGTGAGGACCTTGTCCACATAATGGGAATGTGAAAGAATAATCTCATTCTCACTCTTTATAAGGTTGATGTTTAAGATAACATCAGCATCACCCAAATATTCCATATCAAAATTCTAGAAAAGGAAAAACTTTGTTCTATTGATTACATCCATGTTGGTCCCAAAAAAGCAATATATCATCTACATAAAGACATAGAATGACACCTTCGTCCCTGCTAAACCGATAGAAAACACATTTATCAGCTTCGTTCATACAAAAGCCGATCGAGGTCATTATACTATCGAATTTCTCATACCATTGCTTGGGAACTTGCTTTAGATCTCATACCATTGCTTGGAAGCTTGTTTTAGACCATATAAGGATTTAATCAATCGGCATACTTTCTTTTCTTACCCTTCAACCACAAAACCATCGGGTCGTTGTATATAAATCTTTTTATCCAACTCTCCTTTTAGAAAAGCAGTCTTTACAACCATTTGATGTACTTGAAGTTTGTATGCAGCAGCTAGTGCTAAAAGCACCCGAATTGTGGGCGAACAAGCCACAGAAGAGTATGTATTAAAGTAGTTTTCTCCTTCTTTCTACGTGAAACCTTTAGCCACTAAACGGGCTTTGTATTTTTTCTATAGTACCATCTGGTCTACGCTTTTTTAAAGATCTATTTGCAGCCTACTGTGTTACAACTAGGCAGAAGATCCGTAATCTCCTAAGTTCTGTTAGCTATGATAGAATCTATCTCGGTACGAATTGCCTCCTTCCAGTAATTCACATTCGGGGATGCGTATGTCTTTGAAAGGGTTCGTGGTTCATCATTTATGACATAAGTGACATAGTCATCGCCAAGTGACTTTTCAGTCCTCTGCCTCTTACTCCTCACTCCAACTCTGGAGTGGTTTTATCCACACTAGGAAGAATAGAGTGTTCATCTAAAGCAATGTGGTGAATGACTTCATTTGGTCTCATAATAGAACTGATGTAACACAGTGAGCAACAAGTAGTGTATAGCAATCTTCAATGATCAAAGTATATAAAACAGCAAGCTAGCAGTAGGCTTAAGATCCATCTACTAGCATATTCATATATAATTTTAGCAATATGTCATTTCATCATAGAGCAATCTAACCCACAGAACTTCTTTGCAATTTCTAATCAGAGATTAATCACAATATCTAATATTGATCAAGCAAAGAAAGTCAGCATTCGGAAAAACTAACAACGCCGGTGATACTCGAAATCATCGAGAAGCAATCGGTCAAGACAAGGTGCGCAGACTGCGCTATCCCCGAAAACCAAGCGCCTCGATGCCGCGCAAGGAGATGATGGCAATCGGAGATACAATGCCACATTGCAACCTCGAGTAACCGAAGTGGAAGTCGAAGGTCGGAGTGGACGCCACACAAGGCCGACGAGTACATCGGCCAAGAGCACCAAAGATCAAGCCTCGGTTCTTCCCAGGAAGCCACAAATCCACCTGAACCAGCCTTCAACGGAAAACCCCAAACCCCCTCACTGCCAGATCTCAGATGAGAAGGCGCAAGGAAATCGCACGGGGAAATCACAGAGAAGATGATTCGGACTCCAAGGTCACCGGTGCCGGTGACGAGCACAGCAAATCGGTGCCTCAAAACCAGATCAAGGATCAACCGAGAGAAGAGGGTCTAGGGAATAAGTAACTCATTACTTCAGGTAATCTAAAAGGAGAGGAGAGTTCGCCATTTAAAGGGGAGCGGTGTGGAGGCCAGCGGGCTGCAGCCATGACTGGCGCCGAAGCACCCGCGCGGGTGGCGCCTCCGTCGCCGCCGCTGCTTGACTCGGCCGCCCCAGGAGAAGCGGTCAAAAGTCAATGTCTCCCCGCCGCACGGCGGGGATAAGGTTGAAGCCTTATCTCTTCTTCTGTCCCACCGACCCCTCTTCTTTATTTTTTCATTTTATCAATTAAAAAATTACCAATTTACCCTCACAAGTCCAACATTCTCTTGCACGCACGCACGTACGTTTCTTTCTGGACAATCGATTGAGAAAAATACCCACTACTACTAACGACGGTCCAAATAGAGAAGCTCAACCAACACATCTTTACGCGCAAACTTTGTCCATTTCTGTCCCATCAACACTATTTTTCTCACGCGAAGGTCGTCTCCAAATATTCTGAGTGGAGATCTCTCACTCAGATAATTACGGATTGTTTACTAGCATCTGAGGCCATGCGCGGCGCAGAGCAAAAGAATTAGATTATGTTCTAAACAATATCTATCTTTTGGATTTTAGAATCTGTCTTTTGAATAAATCATATGTAGAAATTATTGTAGAAGCTACTTTGAATAAAGTGACTTCTCAATACGAGTATCCATTACACTCTTAACCTATCTCGTAATTAGTCAAAAGACATAACAAAAAATCACGATACTTTTAAACAGGTTCTTAGATGGTGGCGGCATATCTTTATTCTGAGGAGTTAAACAGTCGTAATGGAATGGGATATACAAGGACGACAAGGCAGTCTGTTCGAAGCGTGTGGTTTGTTAAAATAATAGCGGATTTTTAGAGCTGATCCACACGTAATCGACCGATTTGCGCTGATCGATGTCGTTACATGAGCGATTGACATTTGATAACAACTGATCGCCACTTTCTCAACCCGCGCATCAGCATTGTAGTGCAGAGTATTGGGCAAGATCTTATGCTAAGATGAAGCTCAGGAGTAAAGGGTCTGTCAAAACTTATTCATGAACTGATTTGTCAACGAATTCTCGCAAATCACCATCGAAACAAACAGCGAGTACACGCAGCAAATCACGCCAGGTGCAAGCAAGCAAGGCAAAGTTCAACTGACTGACTGACACCAAGCCTGACAAATGCACACACAGCCGCAGAGGATCTGAGCGGGATGAGAATAGATACCTTGCTTGCGGATGGCGAGCCCGGAAAAGCAAAGGAAACGTATTTTGAATCTGGAAAGAAAGGGAGCAGAAGCAGAGAGATGCTTCGACTCTGCTATCTTTGTCTCTTAGCTATCACATGCCTTTCAACCCCCGGAAAACATGCTTTTGAACGGCCCCAGAAAAATTCCAAACCCATACGCGCGTACGTACGTAGACTAGGAATCTGAGTCGCCGTACTCTACGAAGAAAGATTATTGCTACTGTTGTCAAGCAAGTTCCTCATCAGATGGAGTGACTTTTTCATGCTGTAGAGATTTTTTTTGGTAGAGTGTGGACCCTCTCCTTTGTCGTAATGTAGCAAAAAAACCGCCGATTATATGATCCTATCATTTCGGCTTGAGGTTTTGGTTTTTGATTTATTTTTTTATTATTTCTAAATTTCGTCTTTTTCTAGTTTTTAGTTTTTTTACTGGTTCTTTTTTCCTGTATTCGTTTGCATTGTTCATGATGGGCTAACCTATTTTTTCTAATTTTTTTAATTTAGTTTCACCAAATAAACCACAATCAGCTATAGTGTAATTTCAGTTAGCTACAGTGTAATTTTAGTCATAAACTATCTTATTTCAACCCAATCGAGCGGCACCTTAGGTAAGATATGATTATAAGTCATAAGCCGCAATCAAAAAGAACACACTCATATAGTCATATGTCCAATTTATGATTGGTTTGTAGATTTTTCAAGCTCACTCAAATTCAAATAGGGTATCCATTAAATATGATTGACAACTGAAAATGGCGAATACTCAACGTAAAAAGAAAAGCTGCGGCTTTGAAATTCTTACATTAATATTTTGTTGTTTATTTGGATGTTCCCACATTGGTCTTAAACTGAACACCGGCCTTTAGCTTTTCTACTTCTGTAAATTGATTTAGAAATCTGAGTATCTGGCTACTTTTTTTTTTTGGTATCATGTCTCGTTACTTTTAACAGCACTAGCTAGGTAGTTGGTTAAAACAAACCAAAGTGAGAAGCTAGGGGGGAGAGAGAGATATAAGTGTGCTCATCTTTGGAGTAGTGTCTTTGTCAACAGAGCACCTTTCGACCAAAAATTTGTATGTACTCCTGTATTTTATAATGCCGCGGAAAAAAATACGAAGAAAAAAAAAGGAGATGGCTCGATCGAGTCAAGAACAAACACATGGGGTCCCAATTGGAGTAAGCTTTCGGTTTTCTCGTGGCCCCTTCTTCACGAGGACCAAAATATTCCACGTGGCTCTGGTGTCGTCATGGCCACGCCTTACATGCCGCTGTTAACCCTCGTCAGTGTTGTTAAGGATTCTTTTCAAGTCCGTCGTTACAGAAAAGCCCCCGTGTTAGTGTACTACGTACTGTAGTTCCAAACACGATGTCAGTATGTCGCGGTGCGTAACCCACAGATGTATGGAGTAATGTTATTTCAGAGAACATATGAAAAAGCAAATAGAGGAGTATATCTAGGCTCTATTAACAATGTGAGCTTTTTTTAAAATATCGTATGAAATTCATGCGTGAAAAGGGCCCTTAACTATCGTAAGCAATCGTAGAAGAATAGAACAGTGCCGGAGGGCGGGGAGTGCTGGAGGGGCACGGCTCCTTTATGATCTCAGTGTGTGGTTTAACTCTTTAGATTTTAGTAAAATTTGGCCCTGTCGGCACTATTTGCCCCTCTTATCAAACATTATCGCGTCACATAAAAAAAATATTGTTGTATTGTGTGATTTATTTGGTCTCTGCTATCTCTAATTCTTGGCTCCGCCACTAAAATCGGAAAACTTATATGTACTTCTATCAAATGAACATGAAATTAATCCAAAGACACACATTACAATTAGATATTGTCCCGATCACGAAACACATGTTAAGATCATTTTGTTTTCTTCGCCTAAGAAAGAACTAAATATTAAAAATTAATATATTTGGGGTCATACATACCCCTATTACTAAATGTCATACTACATCAACCTATCTAACTTTTCTGCATTAAGGTAGGGGTTAACTGGAAATATTGTAGTACTCTCTCTCGTCACAAATACATATCGTTTAGGATATAGGTATAGTTAAACTTTTGAAAATTTGACTATCAATATCTTTTAAAATAGAAGATATTACGGATGTTTTGATAGACAAATACAATTTAACTTTCATTCCCTTAATGGATGTTTTGATAGACGACGCTTTATGGGACAATAGACTTCTACTACGGAACTACCGCTTAGGAATGTTAGTACTGGCTACAGGGCCGGGGAAAAAAAGTTCCCCACACACTCAACAGTAAACACAGCGTGTGCATGCAAAACGTTTGACCACTGTCTCGGCTCGGCCAGGCCAAGCAGAGCCGAATCAGCCGATCGGCTCGAGCCAATCGCGCTCCATTTCTAACCAACCGCGTAACTGCAATTCCGTGAACGAGCAACTGCCCGAGCAAATGGCAAAATTTACCGCGCGTACATAGCTGCGCATGCGCAGCGTATCCACGCCGTATTTTTCACCTGGGGGAACACCGCGCACGCAGCAGCCGTGAATTGGACCACCACCCACCCAAAGCACCGCGTACGTACGTAGAGAGGCCGCCGATACGACGAGCCGGCCGCCGACAAGCAAGCGCACACGTAGGCCCCACGCACTGCACCGATCCCACCACCACACCGGTGGAGGAGCCGACGAGCCGACAGGATGGCCGTCTTCTCCTATGACATGTCTCCACGCGACGCAGGATCGACAATGTTACCGCCAGTTGTCAGAAATCCTGGTCGGTAATGGTAGGAAAAAATCGATCCAAATTTCAGTGGTTATAAATACATTTTTCAAAGTTGATTTAGATCTTTTTTACCGGGTTACGTATTATGTAAATTAAATATATTAGTTATAATATTTTGTGTTAGATTTTTCTTTGATTTTTACTGGTTTTTAGTGGATTTTTCAGTAACCGTAAATGTTATCGGTTTTTAAATGGTCCAAATTTAAATTTTAAAATGTAAATTTTATCGGGTTAACCGACCGATAGCTGTTACCACCGTCCGCCAATTTTTACACCGGTTGTAAGATTTCTACCCTGCGCGATAGCGTGGCCCACTTGTGCCACAGCAACATGCATCCACCACGCCACAGCACCGAGCTGCTCCTCTCTCTCTCTCTCTCTCTCTCTCTCCCCTTCGGGCCATGCAACTTTTCCCTCCCTTCTTATTCACATCTCCGGATCTCCCTAGTTCACATCTCTCGCCAACCACTGATACTAGCTACCAACATCGACTTCTCCTCTTCTCCCTTAGCGTAGCTCCGTCTAATCTCCTATCTATCTCCATTGAACATCCTTAACTTCTTCTCTTTGTTTTTTCTAGATAGATAGCTTGCTACATCGATCGATCCGTCTTGATCTGCCTGTCCTAATTACCCTTTAACTCGTCGACCAGCCAGCTGCAACAGCAAGAAGAAGGCATGCGTGTGATAATACATGGAGTAGTTTTCAGGCGTATCTATATATAGGTTTTCTTGCTCGATCTTTAATTTGGCAGAGCACCATATGTAGCACTAGTTGTCTGGTTAATTAGGTTTCGGTCGTTAATTCAGAAGCTAGCGGTCGATCGATCGATGATGGCAGGAGCACCTCCGATGCATATCTGGATGGACTCCGACTGGCTCAAGGTATGTGTATGGACATATGCTATATGATGATCATCACAAGCACATAGTTTGGCGTCTCATGAATGTTCTCCCCCATCTTTTTGATAATCCCTCCCATCTTAATCTGTTGTCTCATCATGTTCTCAAAAAGACAAAATTATAGATACTTACTCCCTCATCGTGTTCACATATGCTGATGTGTAGCTAGCTTGTGCAGGAAATAACCACATTTTTTTTTGCTCCGATGATACTCTCAGGAGTATATGCTTACAATGGGTACCTAGCTTGTTCGTAGAACGACAAGTTGTAATTAATTGACCTAGCTACATATGCAGAAACAAGCTTCTCTTCGTATTATAGTATTCTGCACCTAAATCAAAGACTGTTTAAGAAGAGTCTAGATCTGCACTGATCTCTTCCTACTTGACACTGACGATTATGTTGTAGATCGTTAGGCTTGATCCCGTACTTAATTTGATCGCTAACTGGTGATTGAATAGATTTCTGGTGTTGATCACATGAGCATATGCAATTTATTAATTGGTGTTTTCAGACTAGCGGTGCATATAGTTCTCATTGATTAAATTTTCATTTTTCTGTTTACTTCATGTTGTTTCAACGAAGATTTAGTCCAACATGTTTGTACTCTTTTTGCCCTTTTAGGAGTTTTGCTTTCATATATGTGTTTGTTTGACAAAGATGTTAAAGCTGTTCTTGTGATCTATGTTTTCACGATTACAATTATTGGCCAAAACTTTAATGAGAGGCAGCCCTTGGTTGCTCCGAAGAAACATCTACATGAACTTGACCTAATTTACTGTAGGATAGTTGCAGTATGTTATGGAGAACCTGTTCCATGTTGCACTCATGGGTATATGTAAATAGTCTAGATGTTTCAGTTTTGGACCATAGATAGATACTTCTGAATGCAAATCACGAGTTCACAACGTGTTTTAGTCTTTACGAAACACTTGGCTTGTCCATGTTACACAGAGAAACTCTAGAAGGAAAACTAGCAAAAGATGTCACAAAAGCGGGTATACAACCAGACATTAATGCCCATTAGGAAGTGAATACTCTCGATCAGAGGCCCAGATATTGCAAGAAAAAGCAACAAGATAAAGAGATTCAAACAAGTACAGTTTGATCATCTGATCTATTTTACTTTTACTTTAGGACAAGGCATGCAAAAGCTGCGCCTGTTCAAAAAATGTTAATACGGAGGAACAACAAATAAGCAGTACGATTAATCTAGAGTTCGGCTATGTTTATCTAGGGAGATTTGACCTTAGCATGCATGGTCTTGTACATGTTTGTCAAGTTAAGCTCAGATAGATGCATGCTAGGGTTACAAGCAGCACAATGCGACCATTCTTATCTCACTGGTCACCACAGATCTAGTATACTGTGCCATACGTGATCATATGAAGTGCATGAAACATGATTAAGAGATCAAGACAAGTACAGTTGGGCCCTCATGCAATGTGTGTGTGTATATATATTTCTTCGTAACTTTAGCATGTGATGAAAAGTGCAATTTCTTCGTAACTTTAGCATGTGATGAAAAGTGCTACTAAGCAAATAAAGAAGAACACGCAGCTAAGCTAGCTGAGCAACACAGAGCAAGTGATCAACGCGAGTCTAAAAGTACAGAACACCATAGCCCAGATCTAAACTAGCTTTAGGGCATTTCCAGTGGTCCTACGTAAGTAATATCTATAACATTAATTATTCTATTAAGTAGGATTTGTGCTGAGATAAAGAGAGAATTAAAGAAGGAAGAGAGAAGCAATATCTCATGCAAGACAACATTTTCACACAAAATCCAACAAGAGAAAGAGAGAAAGTTTGGTAAAGTTTATTATCCGGCTTACTATAGACATAACTTACTAAATTTGATAATGTCTATAGCTATTTTTTTATAATGTGAAAAATATGTAAATAACATAGCAGCGTTTATCGTTTTGAGTGCCCTTAGTCTATTTGAAGCCTCCATGATGAGGCACCCTACTTGTCTTTGCACTTTGTACTTTACCCTTCGAGAAGCCGTTGATCAGCTTCCAACTTGTATGGGACCATGCACCAGCCAGAAACCCTTTCGCGCATTCCGAGGCTTCCATTCGATCTGTCACGGCTGATGATCACAAATCACATTACGACGACGTGTTCTCGTGCTTTCAGGGCATCGTCCCCGAGGAGCCCGGGATGGGGTCGTCGTCGCCGTCGGCGGAGCTGATCGCGTGCCCGCGGCCGATGCAAGCGGCGGCAGACCGGCGGCTGCGCCCGCAGCACGACCAGCCGCTCAAGTGCCCGCGGTGCGAGTCGACACACACCAAGTTCTGCTACTACAACAACTACAGCCTCTCGCAGCCGCGCTACTTCTGCAAGACGTGCCGCCGCTACTGGACCAAGGGTGGCTCGCTCCGCAACGTCCCCGTCGGCGGCGGCTGCCGCAAGAACAAGCGCGCCAGCGCCAGCAAGAAGCCCGCGCCCGCACCGCCGCCGCTCCACGGCCGGCACATGGAGACCGGCCTCCACCTATCCTTCTCAGGGATGCAGCTGCCGCCGCCCGCCGCCGCGACCGACCCGCTCTGCAGCCTCGGGCTCTTGGACTGGAAGTACGACCCCATCCTGGCGGGGTCCGGTGGCGCCGCCGCCGCCGCGTTGGAGAGCGCGAACTCCGAGGCGCACTTCGCGGGGGCGGGCATGATGGGCATTGCCGCCGCCGGCGGAGCGGAGTGCCACGCGCTGAGCGCGTTCCGGTACGCGGCAGGCCTGGGCGAGCACCTGGCGCTGCCGTTCGGTGCGGCGCGAGCGGAGCATGACGCCGTCGAGGTGAAGCCGGCGGCGGAGAGGCTGCTGTCGCTCGAGTGGTGCGGCGAGGCGAGCCGCGTGGCGCCGGAGAGCTCCATCAGCTCGCTGCGTGGGCTGGGCCTCTGGAGCGGCATGATCGGCAGCGCCCACCACCACCATGGCTCCTCCGCAGCCATCTGAGGCGAATCATATGAAAGGCATATGGACGTACGCCCCCATGCATCCAAGCGTGCATGCGTTAGTGGTTTGCTAATAGCGTTAATAAGTATGATTACGTAGAAGTGCTTGGCTTCTCTTGCTGTTGTATTTTATTTCATGCATGATCTCCTCTGTTTCCTTCTCTTTTTCGTCGTTTGTTTGGATCGATGCTTGCAGCTTTTATAATTCCAGGTGCTGGACAATGTTCTGTTGTTGCTCAACTTCACACATTGATGTAGTTCCATTAATTAAGTTGATGGCTGTTGCTACCTAAGGTTTACCACAAGAATTTTGGTTCAGATGCATAATGCATTAATATTAGTAGATCACAGTAGTACTTAGTAGTAGTAGTAGTAGTAGTAGTAGTAGTAGTAGTAGTAGTAGTAGTAGTAGTATATTTTTCCTTTCTGAACTGAAGCAATTTACCAGTAGTAATACATTACGGCGTGATCTAGTGATGAAATCCGTACATGCCTAGGTGTTAGGTAGGTCAAAAAAGAAGTTTATTGGAAAATTTTTCTATATGCCATTTAAACTTAACTTGATCCCTGATTTGCAACAAGAAAATTTTTACTTGTATTCCACTGAATTTCTCGTTTATGCCACTTCGTTCCTCTTTCGTCACCTAGCTGTGAATTGGCTGTTAAGTCGTGGTGGAAATGACCATTTTGCCTTTAGGGCTTGCAAAGACGCCGCCATGGCCTAATTCCTTATATGCCACTAATCGGGATATATGGTACCTAGCTAGAAATTTTTTATGCTGAAGGCCAGACGATATAAGGCCACCAGCCCACCTCTTCTTCTCTCTTGCCTTCTCCTTGCCCCATTCTTGTGAGCACCATGTCTTAGGGCTTGAGCTCAATGAATCGAAGGGCCGTGGCACTAGCGAATGCAAGACATGTCAATTGCCCTAATTGCCATGAGGAAGCAAATGTCCTCTACACCAACACCGAAGAGAACATAGGGCGTGTGTTCTACAAGTGTGCATATTTCTCGGTCAGTTTAGATTTTGGAAGGTTTTCTTTGCAATATTTGGTTCATTTCTTCACTTTTTCGTCATGTGGATTTGTAGGCCAGTCGATGCCAGTACTTTTAGTGGGTAGACACGATTGATATGGGGGTGAAGAGAGCAATTGACAGTGCACCCATATCTCCGTATGCTTCAGTGGTGAGCATGCCGCCTGTGGAGGTGCGACTTGACAGGATTCTTGACCTTGTCATGTGTCTAGAAAAGCAAGAATCATTCTCTCCTGTTTTCTATCAACATTGTCCATGCAATCATGGCAGGAACTTGGGACAACGAGAGCTGCTTCGATCTGGCTGACTACGTTGATCTCGATATGGATGCATCCATCCACTCTTCTTCATTGTCGTCCTCCATCCCAGGCTTCCCCATCCTTGAGACCAGCAAGATCGACCAGATGGAAGAAGACACGCCACCCCCGTCATCAGCATTACCAGGGGAACCAATTATTCCAACCTTGTCAGAATGCCTGATGACGCGGCAAGCCCAGTACTTATGACCAACAAACATGGCGATAAGAGTGCAGCACCACGATCCGAGGGTCAAAGTACTCTCAATACGATCGTGGGCGACCGCTATTCTCCAACGGCTCCTACATATAGCAGGAACCGGACGACACCTAGTCAGGGTGTCAATGAGGTTGCCTCTGGTGAAAAGCCAGGAGAAGATAATAACACTCATCATTTGATCCACAATCCTTCGGATCAGTTTGAGTCCATCGCACAACCTTCCAAAGTTGGTGGTCACCATTCATTCCCCATCGTGGAGGCTAGTGGCCGAAGCAATGGAAGGCTCTCTCTCAGTTATGATGGGAGTTCATCGAAAGATTCTTGCTAGAAACATGGAGTTAGTGTAATCAGAGATACCACTACAAATCCCTACATGGGTTCTCCACGGCAGACTCCCCCCAGGACCCACTGGTCGAAATACCGCAAACACTCCTGCATCACCCGGAGGGAGTGTAAACAACATAATTGGTGGGCATTAACAATCCAATCTACCTGCTTCTACCCCATTGCGCCTGCTGAGTCACATGGTACCAGCAGAGAACTTTGGGCGAAGCCTGACCCGTCATATCTAGGGGTGCAAACGGAGCGGATAATTTTCGTCCGATCGACCAAAGGTTCGTGAAGCAAAAACATAAGAGATAAATGGGTATCTGGCACTATCCGTATCCGTCTCTGGCTCTGAGAAAAATTATGGACTAGGATATGGGATAGTGATATCCGTCCGTATATATCTGCATGTCAAGTGATATGAGGAAGTCTGATGTGACTTTACTTAGGAACAAGATAACATATAGGTGAATTATCACATCTAAACAGGTGGGAAATACTGAGTATTCTTCCTTTGATATCTCAACGATTAGCCTCTCCATGTTCGCTCTTATTGCACCCTACTGTCCAATGTCCTGTGTAAAGAAGTAGATAATTTTCGTCTGACTGACCGTCCGAAGGCTTATGGAACGAAAACGGAATAGATAAATGGGTATCCGTATCATCCTGTCTGACTTCAACTCTGAGAAAAAATACGGAATAGGATCCATCCATATCCGCTCCGATTGCACCCCTAGTCATATCCCTTCTTCCAGTAGGAATGCTCCGAGGCCTTCGGTAACTATCAAGAACCTACAACGAGTGCATGATATTTTGAACAACCTAGACCCTGCTCTGGCAGAAACCTTGGGATATGCTCACATTGTAGGTCAGGTATAGGAGATTTTGTAGCAGACCATGCGACAATCTAGGGTTTCTAGGGATTCTGCAGGGTTGGTATGGGGAATGAGATGGGAATGGAATGGAATGTGAGGAGACTAGTTCAGTAGGCCCAAACTTGTAGCGTCATAAGGCAGGGGCAGTACCGTTGTTTCCTAAAAAAAATTGATAGGTCACGACGCGTTAACAATGACCCACACCGACGAACCTGACGAAAGTAGCATGGAGTGGCATAAATGGGAAATTCAGTGGCATACATGGAAGCAAAGTTTTTCCAGTGGCAGATCAGGGATCAGACAAGTTTTAGTGGCACATAGGGAATTTTCCCAAGTTTAAAAGTGACTAGCATAGGCCTAAGCAAAAACATACACACATAACATTAAAACAGCTCATTACCACGATTTGGCTATGATATACGAGTATTTTGACATTGATCAAGCTTACCATGCTGAAGAAATATGGAAGGCCCTATTTGGAACACATGGATTTTACAAAATAGTATTGAAAATTCACAGGACCCATCGAGGGGTCAATGTGGGCTGGTGCCCCTGCTACCCTAGACAGACATTGGATACCCCTAGCCCCTCCTTTGGTGCCATGGTGACAACCGCTAAACTCGAGGTTGAAGACGAAGGGAGAAGCAACAGTCTCGATTTGGGCCAAAATTACACCGGCCGCGTTCTAAGTATTTTATTTCCATGCTGGGCCAACCGGCCAAGTCTAGTAGCCCACGTAACCCATTAGTCCATTACCCCAAAATCCCCAATCCAGCAGGGCATTGGGCACCAGGCCGGTGATGCGCACCACTGAGCATCGAATCAATGAACCCTAAGTCAAAGTGGCCTAGCACGGGTGAGGTGGCAGCCGGCAGCGCAGCGTGCAGCGCGCCATGGCCAGAGCCTGCGTGCTTTGTGTGGCGGCGTAGGAGGGCCAATCAGTGGCAAAAGGGTGGATTGCGTACTAGAGCAAGTCCAATAATAGAGCCAAGTGTTTGGCTATAAGTCAAGTTATAAGAGCCAAGTTATACAATAATTTGTCTTCTATTTGTCTACAAAAGGTTTTTTATTATTATGTGGTACCATGTCTCACATTCTCTTTCCTATTTCTCCTCACATACATTTGTTATCTGGGCCCACCACTGCATAGGCTCCCGTGCCCAGCTTGTTGCTTGCATGAGAGCAAGTCCAATAATAGAGCCAAGTGTTTGGCTATAAGTCAAGTTATAAGAGCTAAGTTATACAATAATTTGTCTACAAAAAGTTTTTTATTATTATGTGGTACCATGTCTCACATTCTCTTTCCTATTCCTCCTCACATACATTTATTATCTAGGCCCACCACTGCATAGGCTCCCGTGCCCAACTTGTTGCTTGTATGAGAGCCAAGCTCTCATCTCTCTCCTCTCTTCTCTCCTCCACATCAGCAAAAATGCTGACTAGCTTGGCTATAAGACCATTATTGTACTTGCTCTGAGAGCCAAGCTCTCATCTCTCTCCTCTCTTCTCTCCTCCACATCAGCAAAAATGCTGACTAGCTTGGCTATAAGATCATTATTGAACTTGCTCCTATAGCTTTGACGTACAATGAGATCGCAGTATAAAAGCGTACACTCAGGGCATCTCCAATAGTCTGAGTCAGCTAGCTATATGCATGTACACATCAGCATATATCCTATGTGGAGGAAAGAGAGTATGCAAAAAAACCGAGCCAGCTCTTCCTTAAGCACTAGTCTATAACGCCAAACGAGACAACCTCTATAAATTCTGTGTGTGCATGTAAGCATCAAATAACTATCCTTATAGATAGTTCTTTAGAATGCTAGCTTTAGTGTGTACTATATAAATGATGTGGAAGTCTTATAGTTAGTTGCTAGCTATAACCATTGGAGATGCCACCGCTGGAGGATTTTGATGAAAGCTGATCAACTATTCTGGGTACAATTCAAAGCTAGTACTTTAGTGGTATGTTACACACTTTTTCCGATGTTTATAACTACTCACAAATCACAGTTTGTGATTACATCACTACCTTGCTAATTTTCAAGTATAAATAGCTATTATTTTTTGGCACACTTGCCAATATCAAGGTACTACATTGCACCATGTTCCTCTTCTTTGAATGTATGCTTTTGGATTACAAAAATGATTCGATCTATATTTCATATAACTGTATTATATTAGCTTAGCCTCTCCTGAATTTTTGTCTGTCCCCGCCATTGATAAGCAGCAGTTTAATTTTTATATGAATTTGGGGGGGGGGGGGGGATCTTGCATACTAAACTAGGCCTGAAATTTGCGAGCTTGGATAGTAGGCACGGAACATTTCCGTGATAAAAAGATAATACAGTTCATTAGATGATTTGATTAGAAAATTAAGCCCGACAAGTGCAGCTTGAAACGAGAAGCTTCTTCCTGCGACCAATCAACCCGACTCAAGAGTAAGTACAGTTCGGCTGATTGACACGATGTAACTGCCTAACTGGTACTGATGTATGTAGCTTCTGAGGAACTCAAGCGTTCTGGAAACCGATTTTAGTCACTATCTGTCAATGCAAAAATGAGTCATCGTGAAGACGACACTCCTGGCAGTTTGATGTGAATAAACAGTTCTATCAGTACCAGCTTCCTTGAAACATCAGGACCGCCGAGTGCAACACAGAGCAGGCAAGGAGGTGACTAGGGGGCTCCAATGTATTGGTCGCTCCATACTCCGAGACCTCTGCCTAAAGAGAACATTTGTAATCCTTTATGAAATCGACATCCTTATTGGAGGCGTCGCTTCAGTGCAGTATTAGATATCTCTAATAGAATTATCTTAACTATTTCTTAATTATATTAAATAAGTAAAATTCTATGTGAAAGAGAGATAAGATATCGTTTCGGCTTCAGCTTCTGGCTTTCAGCTTATTTTTTACTATTCATAAATTTCATCTTTTTCTGAACTTTTGATTTTTTTTATTTAGCTTTTTTGCCGGTTCTTTTTTCCGTATTTGTTTGTATTATATGTATTGGGCTAATATATTTTTTTAATTTTTTTAAATTTAATTATGCTAAATAAGCATCTGTCATTTACAGTTTTTTTCAGCCAGCTACAGTATTTTTCAGCCATGAACCACCCAAAAAAAACCCAAATGAGCACCACCTATATTTTATGCAGAAGACGACTTCCGCAAATCAATACAAATGTGAAAGAGCGTGAGACAAAAAGTTATGGTGAAAATAGTATAAAATAGTTAAAGAAATGATTTACTAGATAGGTTATCTCTAGTACTATCTTTATGTGAGCTGAAAGTTTTAAAGACAATCTTAAAAGACAAACTATTATACATCTCGTTATACCAGCAAATATTTGTTTTAATCTGGAGTGCCCGCAAATTGTAGCATGCAAATTTGAAGTGATCGATATCTGAAGCAATGTGCCAGCATGTACTGCACTTAGCAGATGAAAAAACAGTTGAACCATAATCTATATACACGCCAGATTGGCGATCCTAAACTTCTTACTATGTGTTTTGTAGGTTGGATTCTAGGTGCAACAGTTTATTGATGCTGACAGGATTCCTGTAAAATATGGTAAGGGCATTCTTTTTGGCTGCATAGGTGAAAAAGAAACAAAAACAACCAGAAAAGTGTCTTCGTGACTCGAAGAAAAATCGGCTAAGCGGGCCTTTGTGGCTGTGCAGATAAACTTACCGGTGAGACTTGACAGCATACAGCATAAAGCAAAGCATGAACCAGCTGGCCAACTAGATGCAAACGTCGTGACAGTTCCACATCTTAATGAATGTTATACGGATAAAACCTAAACACAAATGAGAAGGGAACGTCGACTATCTGACGAGCTATTATTTATGAGAATAAGAATAACACAGGAATTTATATAGGCTCAGGATATGAGAGAATTACCCTATTTCTATCGGTGAGCCAACGTGGATTACATTTGCGAAGTGGATCGTGAGAGCTCACAGTTTGAATATCTATTTTTATTTACTCAATAGAGCTCAAGTTACAAATAAATGATGCGAACCTGACGGTAAACCCGAAGCTCTGATACCACATGAAAGGGACGGGGTTCCCGATCTTCCGTCAGGTGATGATAACTCTCGTTTTGGTGGAACGCGACACACCGATCCGGCTTCAGATCCAACAGACCCGAACCCTGCAACCTTAGCACCACGACTCCTCTGGTTATCAACCGTGTCACTAATCCGGTTGACCTCTCCAAGAAGGCTAATCCCTGCCTGCGAAACGAAGAACACAAGCAAGAACCCGAAAGAACGCAGCTCAAAGAAGTGACAATCTGCAGATGTATGATTAAGATCACGAAAGTGGGGTTTCACGATCGAAGACGGCGACTGTTCGATGACAGATTGATCTAAAGCAGAATCCAAACCCTAATGGTGGGGGTGGCGGCTGGATATAAGGTCTAAGGGTCGTCACACCCCCTGGACGCGCCCCCTAACGGGCTCTAAGACGATACACGGCCCAACGGACCAAAAGACAGTGACGCAACACCCTGGCAGATTCTGGACGCTGACTTGTTTCGACGATTCCCGTTGACTCCGGTGGAATTTGGACCTCAAACCAAAGCCATTGGTTAGCCTATGAAATTATCTTTCCATGCATATGTGGGTTGTCGAAAACGGAGTCCGTATGCGTCCTGGGCGTCCGTTTTACTGCAGGCTGGTCCTGAAGGCCGAGGCAGACTCGAACTCGAGTTGGACTGGGCCTCCGGCTTGACTTGGACGTCCTTGCTGGTCTTCTCCGCCTCCACACCTCTCTCCATGTACTTCATGACCCTCTCCAATGTTCCTAAGCAAGATAACATCATTAGGTAGCAATCTATTCTCAAAACTATGAAAAGGATCGCTTAAGAACGAGCTCACCTCTAGATTTAATTGTCGCATGCGAGCTCGGGTCATTGGACCTTGCATAACGGTTGGAGGATCAGCAGTTGCATCCGAATGAGTGATATCCTCATCACCCCGCGCCCTCCAAAATCCCCCGCGCCCCCCAAAATCCGACGCTTCTGCTCGCCCCCTGTCTCGCCCGACTCCTCCGCTTTCGCTCGCCCCCCGCCTCACCTGACTCCTCCGCCCGTGTCCCCCTTGCGCCGCCAAAATCCCCCGCCTTTGCCGCTTCCGCTCGCCCCCGCCTCACCCGCCGCCTCCGCTCGCCCGCCGCCTCGCCCGGCTCCTCGGCTCGCCCGCCGCCTCTGCTCGCCCGACGCCTCCGCCCGTCGCCGTCGCCGCCAAAAGCCCCCGCTCGCCCGGGGCCTCCGCTCGCCTCCGACCGGATTTGAGGAGTGAGTCTCATGTGTCAGTGTGTAGTGGAATGGATTTGAGGGGTGCTGTTGGAGTAGATACAAAAAAACTGGGCCCTCAAAAATAGGAGGAGCCCTCAAATCAAAAGTAGGGGGTCCTGATTTGAGGACTACTGCTGGAGTTG
Organism: Dendrocalamus latiflorus; assembly: GCA_017311315.1. Taxonomy (NCBI): domain Eukaryota; kingdom Viridiplantae; phylum Streptophyta; class Magnoliopsida; order Poales; family Poaceae; genus Dendrocalamus; species Dendrocalamus latiflorus. The sequence goes on from CM029639.1 coordinate 8,725,868, forward strand.
CTCTTAGACCAGTGGGGCCTCTCGCCTAGTGAGACCCGCTGGGGATGGGCGTGCGTAGAGCTGGGAGCATGTAGATGCCTTCTGCGATACGGTCTTTGTAGTGGAGGAATGAATTATTTTTTTTATCAATTAACTATAGAACTAGACAACTAGTGATGTTTCACCTTTGTTAGGGCACTACTAAAAAGTGATACAAGGGCTTGCTAGTTGCAACATAAGACAACACAGCAGGAAACTCATAACTGATTCCAGGACCTGCTCATTAGAACAAATGAATAACGCAACACAGCAGGAAACTCATAACTGATTCCAGGACCTGCTCATTGCAGCGTGCAGATCAATTGTTAACAGCATACGCATCTACATATGTGTGTACTCAGATGACAATGAACACCGAAGCTACCGGACCTCGAAGCCGGGTGGGCTGGCCGCACGACGGCGCGCCAAGCCAACTGAGCAACCGCTCAGTCCTCATGCACGAAACTACTTTCCGTCCATAGAACAATCAAATTGTCAATTGCGACATCAGAGACCATCTACTAATTCACATACAAGGACAAGGCCTGAGCAAATACATTCTCCGATATGCATCTGCCTATAAAACCCAGAAGGTAGTGATGAGACATCTAGGTTAGACCGATTATACGGGTATAAACTAAAAAGATTAATCATCAGATAAAATCACTTTTAGTTGAATTTATTTTTTAATTTATATAAGAACTGATTACTATCTATGTTAGTATTTTAATTATTTTTAAGTTTATATGTGAGGAGATTTTAGGACGGAAGAAGGAAGCGTTTTGTGCGCCCGGAGAAATCAATCTGTGCTCTCGGCTATTTTTTGTTGCTTCGTGCTGCTGTTCGCCACGTCCAGAAGACCATCACCGCAGAGGAAGCGCATCTCAGCTGGTGCTGTACATGCACGCATGGTGCAGCTTGTGCCAAACAGAAGGCCGAGAGGAAAGGAAAGACATCATTGCCAGTGACGGAATCAGAATTTAGTTACGCCCCAGACTCAGTGGTGAAATGATCTAAGTTATCTAGGCTGGATCATGAAAATATTACCCAGGCTGAACTGAATTTATCCAGACTGTATACTAGATATTTTTCCACACCCCAGGCTGAAGCCTACCCTGCCCAGGGTGTGGATCCGCCCCTGATCATTGCTGTATAACACTATGGGCTTTTTTTTTGGTTTATGATTTATTTATTATTATTTGATATTATAACTGATTTATTTTATATTATACCTACTGTGACTTTTTTTGGTATAATTAAATTTTAAAAAATTTAAATAAAAAACAGATTAGTCTATTACAGATAATATAAAGAAATAAAAATAAAAACCTAAAAAAAACTAAAACCCAAAAGTCAAAACTTAAGCCCACACAAACGAGCCATATCTTCACGAGGCACAGGCAACAGCGGAAGCAAGAAGGCGCGTCCAGAAGTGTTTGGGTGCCGTCTTGTCCCGTCCGTCACGTCAAGAATAGAGAATTTTGGACGCTTTTGACATTGGTGATGCCGGCAATTTCTGAAATAGTCCTCCGCGAAACAAAATTCCTGATCTGACTCCTGCGTGGCAATCGTGCGACCGGGGAGCGCACGACATCGAGATCGTGTGGTCCCCGACCGCACCACCATCTAAATCACTGGAGTGGTGCGGTCGCCGAGCGCACCACTCGGCGAGTCGTGCGCTCCCCGACCGCACCACTCGGTTGCTACAGTGCTAGGGTCCAAACTTCTGCACCGATCAGCGATTTTGCGCAAAATAATTTATAAGTTTTATTTTTTGTTTTGATTAGATAGTTAGATAAATTTTTGTAATTATAAATATTATGCATATACATGTAATATTTTTTTTGTAATTATAAATATTATGCATATACATGCAAAAAAATATGAAATATATTTTGAAAATTCGTTATGTATTGCAGATGATACATGTAGGAATTGTTTTTGTAGATTGTTTTTTTAAATATTTTTGGTACGTTGTTAATGGTGTTTGAGCACAACTGTGATAGGAACAATATGTTGAAATTATCAAAAAAAATTTGAGCACAATTGTTCCTATCACAGTTGTGCTCAAAAAAAATTTCATTAAATTTCTTCCAATAAAACAACATAACATAATCGAAAAATGTTATTGCCAGTTCAACATATTTTTCATGGTCAGCAATGTACAAAAATCACAAATACACTAATCGTTACTTCACACAAATTTCGTTCGTACTCTACCAACCAAAATTCTTAATTTTCATAATTGCAAAAAAAATACACTAGCAGCAAACTGCACTCCACATCAAATTCATATTTTTTCAAACACCATTAACAACGTACCAAAATATTTCAAAAAAAACAATTTACAAAAACAATTTCTACATGTATCATCTGCAATACATAACGAATTTTCAAAATATATTTCATATTTTTTTGCATCTCCTATTCTATATTATAAATTTGTTGCACACTCTAAAAAAATATATTACATGTATATGCATAATATTTATAATTACAAAAAAATTATCTAACTATCTAATCAAAACAAAAAAACAAAACTTATAAATTATTTTGCGTAAAATCGCTGATCGGTGGAGAATTTTGGACCCTAGCACTGTAGCAACCGAGTGGTGCGGTCGGGGAGCGCATGACTCGCCGAGTGGTGTACTCGGCGACCGCACTACTCCAGTGATTTAGATAGTGCGGTCGGGGACCGCACGATCTCGGTGTCGTGCGCTCCTCGGCCCAGATCGGGAATTTTGTTTCGTGGGAGGCTATTTAGGGAATTGCCGGCACCAACAGTGCCAAAAGCGTCCAAAATTCAAGAATAAACAGTGTTGTTCCTTCACGTCTAGGCACAGAAAGGCAAAAGAAAAGGTAAGAGTAGTTCCTTCGGGCGCATCACAAAGCAGAATTAGGGTCTATTCTTTTTGGTTGGAGCTTATGACTTGTGGCTTTTGAGCTGTTCGTACGAGATATTACAGAGTAACAGAAACTCACGTGCAGTTTTTGCCGATATAAATGAAATCGATACAGTATGTACTACAATTAACTAGTAGACTCTATCTTGAAAAGATACTTCGTTTAAAAGTTAGTTAATGTAGAAAAGTCGAAAAATAGTTTTTAGAAGCTGAAAAGAATAGGGTCTTAATGAAGTCTGGCCATAGCATTATGTGTTAAAGTAAAAGAATTAAAGTTACAGAGAAGCAATAAGTAAGAACCTGGAAGTCGGCCATGTATTATTTTATTTCCTAGTCCAGTAGTCCAGTCCGAAACCAAAACATGTGCGGCCCATTTCGGATTCTCCGTTAGCCTTTCACCTATAGCTTTTAGTTTTTTAATTTCATTTTTTTAACTTTTTAGTTTTTAGGCTTTTTTATTTTTTTTTCTTTTTTGTATTCTTTTATATTATTTGTGATGGGCTAACTTATTTTTTTATTTTTTAAAATTTAATTACGTTAAAAAATCATCAATGTAAAATAAACCAATTATAATATCAAACAATAAGAAATAAGTTATAAATTATAAAAAAGCCTAAATGAGAAGGACAGAATCCAATTTTATTCAGACTCGTGGTCCCTTATGGCCGAACCAGTACGTGAGTCTTTGGAAGGGCCTTTTTTATTCCTGTACGAGGGTTTCAGAATCTGGTATCACAGATCAATTTATTATTTTCAGTGAAGCTTATACGATTATTTTTCTAGAGGTTAATATATGATTTAACCTAAAGGAAATTAGTTGTTCTTAACCATATTGCTCTTATGATTTCTTGTGATTTTTAGATACGGCAACACATCTACTTTATATGGTTAGGTAGACGATATCAAAAGCGTGTGATTAGACGAATTCTTTGTTGTGGGTTGCTGTTTTAACAGTGATTGACGTTATTGGTTCGTCAGATTATATGGATCTAAATTATCATCATCGATTTTATGTTGTGAAGATCGGACATGTCCGTATCAGTTAATTTAAGACATTTGTGCTGTCATTATGTCAATGACCTTTAATAATAAAAACTTTGCCATGCTCTGACCATCAGCAACTTAAGAAATTTGCAAGACATAGATTATTGATCTTTAACTGAAATACAGCTATTCTTCTTGAAGTGTCTGTACTATACAATCTTAAAATCAGTGCATAATCTGTCTGCGATTGGCTATAAGTAAATTATGCAACTTTTTTTTGTTATAAGATGAATCTTCACCTTGCATATGCTGTCTTCTTCACCACGTTTCTTCTAGAAATCCTCCATGAAGTGAGGTGCACTCAAGGACTACTTTTCACTAGAGAGAAGAACAGCAATCCTCAAACAATGAGTGAGTGTCTAATTGAAAGAAGCAATCTTCGCCTCTCAACATCCGTGACAACTCCCAGAGCAATGTAGAAATTTTCTCCCAATCTCGGTGTGATCTCTCCCCAGCAATGAATGTGTGCACTACATTATTGACCTCAACTGCACTGTAACCTGGCACTTTATTCAGGCCTCTATCTCTGATGATGTCCCTAGTCTCCTTCACACTGTCCCACTTTTCATCAAATGCGTATATATTGGTCAAGAGATTGTAGTAGCCAACATGGTCAGGATCCAGCTTGAGGAGATTGTTAGCTACTTCTTCACCGATCTCTGTGTTGTGGTGTGCTCTGCAGGCAGCAAGCAAGGCACACCAAGTATGAGCAACAGCTCTCCCATCCATTTTATGAACGACTCTCATGGCCTCTTGCAGTTCACCGGCCCGGCCAAGGAGATCAACCATGACACTTTGATGTTCTACATTTGGCATCACTCCATAAACTTGAGTCATGCTTTCATAAATGCGCCTCCCATCCTGGACCAGGCCAGAGTGGCTGCATGCTGACAATACTGATAGAAAAGTCACACTATTAGGTTTAACCGACGAGGTAACCATCATTTGGTACAAGGCAACAGCTTCCTGACCAAGGCCATGGACTCCATAACCTGCTATCATTGAACTCCACAGCACGACATCCTTCTCAGTGGAATTTTCAAATACCCTGACAGCTCCATCCAAGTTTCCAAATTTTGAATACAAATCCACGAGTGCAGCTGCCACAAACACCTTATTACTGAAACCAGTGTTAACCAGGTATCCATGGAGACACAGAGCTTGGCATGTAACACCGGATTCTGAGCATGCAGCAAGTGCCTTCACCATAGTGACCGCATCAGGAACAGGACCATCTAACAACATGCATTTGAACATTTGCAGGGACTCATCAGGGCGACCATTTTGGGTAAGGCCACTAATGACCACAGCCCATGCCACTGCATCTTTCTTTGGCATCCGACAAAAGAGGTGTGTTGCCTCCTCATGGCGTGAGCATTTCATGTACATATCAACCAGTGCAGTTGCAACAGCCATCTCAAGCTCACACCCTATCTTGACAGCAATGTCATGCACCCTCTTACCTTCCTCAACATCTAGAGCAAGCGCACAAGCCTGCACAACACTCACCACAGTCACCGCATTGGGCTCCATTCCTGCATCAACCATCTTCTTATACACCCTCAATGCTTCACAGGTGTCTCCAGATTGCACATATCCTGAGACCATACAGCTCCATGTGACGACATCTCTCTCCAACATTCCCTCAAACATCCTCCTTGCTGCTCGTACAGCACCAATCCTCATGTAAAACCCAAGAATAGCATTCACCAGAGCTAACTTATACTCGAAGCCATTTCTTACAACAAACGCATGGCACGCCTGCCCATTCCGGACATCCCCCAACCTTGCCGCTGCAGAGATCACGCTCACAAGCGTGACTGGACTAGGGGCGACGCCCTGACCAACCACATTCCTTGCAAAGAACTCCAGCGCCTCCTCAGCCAGCCCGTTCTGCTCGTACCCGGTCACCACGGACGTCCGGAGCACGACGTCCGGTCTCTTGAACGCGCCGTACGCGTTGACCGACCCAACCATGTCCCCGCACTTCGCGTACATCTGCACGAGCGCGGCGGCCACGAATGCGTCGGTCGACGCGGCGCAGGAGCGGACGGCGAGCGCGTGCACGGCGCGGCCGTGGGCGAGGGAGGGGAGCATGGCGCATGCCTTCAGCAGGAGCGGCAGGGTGAAAGCATCCTGGCGCGCGCGGAGGCGCGGGAGGAGGAGGAGAGCGGTGCGCCACTGGCGCGCGCGGACGTGGGCGCGGAGGAGCGCATTGGCGAGGCGCGGGGTCGGGTCGGGGATTTCGTCGAACAGGTCGCGGGCGAGGCGGGGCGGGTAGGACGCGAGGACAGGCGAGGTGAGGTGGTGGGAGAAGTGGAGGTGGCCCGAGCGGAGGAGGTGGGCGTGGAGGCGGGCCGCGGCGAGGGGGGTGGAGGAGGCCGCGGCGGCTTCTAGAAGTTTCTGGAGCGGTTGCCGACCTTGCATGTATGGGAGGGGGCGCGTAGAGGGCGCTTAGCGGTGCGGTGAACTCGACAAGGGGATTCAGGTCTAACGATTTCTTAAATAAGTCTACTCTACCGTAAACTCTTATAATCTAAATTTTAGTGTCTAACTATAAAATCAGATGTTTTACCTCATAAGTATCAATACTATTTATTTTACCTTTTAAGACGCTGATTAAAGACGATTTTACTCCAAGGTGACGTCAACATGGCAACTGTTTTCGACATGAGTTTAGAATTCTGACATGTATGTAGCACGATCAGCAATGAGCTTATATTTTTTTAAAAAAATAGTGGGGCCCACTGATCAGCCTCTGATTTCTATTTCCCTGTGCTCCCTCCCCTCTCTGATTCTCTCTCTTATCTCTTGGCCATGACTATCAGCCACGACAGGGCAGAGACCTTAGAAAATGGTGTCACAATACCTCTACGGGATAGGTTGACAACATAGTGCAGTAGTTGGGTTGGGGCGGTGATGCATTGTTAGGTGGTGTCCACGGGAACAGGGAAAATGGGGCATGGCGATGACAAACTATAGCGGTAGAAGGGCCATGCCGACGCATTCACATTGTGTTCCCAGAGAGGGCAAACATGATGGTGCACGCACGATGTATTCCCAGAGAGGGTGAAGTAAAAGATGGTTGTCTTTAGCTCTAAGGAGGTATGTGGTGGATAAATTGGAATGATGATGGTGGTGGCAGCTGTGGAGGGGAGAGCTCACTAATCGTGAAATGTGGTGGTGATCCGGTCGAATTGGATGGTGCTAAAGCAAAAGGGGCTATGTGTGGTTCTAACACAGTGGCGGCTTGGTTTGGGATGGCCAAAGGCGGCCTGACGTCAGTGGAGGCCATGGCAGCGTAGGGATCATTGGTGGTGGTACTTCACAGTGGGCCGTGAGGGCAACCGGTGGATGTGATGGCAAGACTCAGGGTGACGATGGTGGTGAGGATGGTGACTCTGGCACATTTTTTGCGCACGCGGTGGTCTTGCAGTGAGGTGTCTCCCTTTATCGAAGCCGGTGAGAGCGCAGGCAGCGACAAGATTTGATGTGGCGGCAAGAGCTACAGGCGACATGTTCGAGCCTATGGCGTGGTGCGAGGACCAGGGGCAGCTAGCAATGGTAGAGGTGGAGGAAGGTGAGGAGGCGGCCGGAGATGGGAGGAGGTGGAGCTCAATTGGGGGAAGAGAAAGAAGAGGGGATGAAGATAGATTTGAGGATGACATGTGGGCCAATAGGTGATTCAGCGCTTACGAGTTGTACACTTATCCACATAGGCGCCAATGAGGTGCCACATTAGTTAAAACCATTTTCAATCGGCCTCAAGGGGATAAAATACTGAGGGAGGTAGAATATACGGTTTTATAGTTGAAGGTTGAAACTTAAACTATTGTAAGAGTTCAGGTGGTAAAGTAGACTTATTTCTTCTTTTGTTATTTAACCTTTTTAATTTATTTTTATTAACGACCTCTTGTTCAACAGCACCATCACGCTAGTCATCGTAACATAACCAAAACTTGCCACACCACCATTATTTGTGAGGGAATTTTCAAAAGAACCCTATACGTCTCAGGTGTGGCAGTGTTGTTTAGCCATGCCAGTCGCAAGAGGTAGTGACATGGCCAAAAGGATAATTTTCTAGCTTGGATTTAGACTTACACCTACATTATAGGTGTTGATGTGACCAAAACAAACTAAAAAGAGGGTTAAATAACAAAAAAGATCCTCATCTTACTAGGCATATGGCTTCTTTTTTTTGGAAATTCTCTCACAAATAAACACATGTAATTTATGCCCCGTTTGAAAATAAGATTAAAGAAGGAATGATGTTGCTAATTTTGAAGTAAAATTCGGAGTCAACTTCAACTTATAGCATATAGATAAGAAAAGGGGGTTCTCGCTAGAAACCTCACGAATAGTTTCCTTTTGAAACACCTGCATGAATAGGTTTCATAATTTTAGGATTCTTTTGTGGGCGAGAATTTTAGCAATTTTCTCTTCTCCTAAATTCATACTAGTCATTTTGGTGTAGCATACTTATGGAGATCACGTGTCAATTCCTGTTGAAACTTAGCAACATTTTGAGCCTGTAAGTGGAAAAAAGGTGTAAAGAAGCATGCCCCCCTAATATTATATCCGGCAAGTGGATATCCAGTCAAAGTCCTCCTCTTATCGAGTTTTTTAAAATTAATATAGTTTAATTTAATAGCATTTTATTTATAGTTTGATTGTATTTTTATAACCGAGTTAACGAGCCGAGTAAAAACAAAACCAAATTTATTTGAAATCGATTTATTTTAATCTTTAACCAATTACCTAGTGTAATTAAAACAATTCGAACCGAGCCATGCGTCGTACTAACGAGTTTGTTCCACCCTCACCGGCAACCCAGCACCCGAATCTCGAAGCATATCCGAGGGACAGAAATTCGTCCGAGAATTATTAGTTGAGCGATAGACATTAAGGCCCCGTTTGGCACAGCTCAACTTCACTAGTGAAGCTATTTTTTTTAGATTCAGCTTCACGAGCAGCTTCACCGGTGAAACTAAAGCTGTTTTAGAAAACTGTTTGGCAAAACAGCTTCATGCATGGCTGAGAGAGGTCAATTGTCCAAGATGCCCCTGTCTACCTGACTTGTTCTAACATTTGGAGTTGTATATTTGTATATGGTCATATGAATTAAAAAATAATATATTTGAATGAGTATGAATTAAAAAATTAAAATAATAAAAAAATTAAAATACGTGAACGGGTGAGAGCGGTGCGTACGCGAAAGAAAAAAGTGAACGGGATTTTTGTGAACTGAGCGGTGCGTACGCCTGAGGGAGAGATTGGCAAATACGTGTAAATTTTTGTGAACTAGAGGGGCATTCGCTTCCTTGGAATATGGGCCTGAGGGAGAGAGCTGTGAAAAGCTACTTTTTTCAGCTTCACCTCTCCTTATTCCTTTGTGAGAGCACAAAAAAAGGAGCTTCATGGGTGAAGCTATTTGCAAAAAAGGTGTTTGACAAAAAACGGCTCACAACAGCTCATGAAGCTGTTGGTGAAGCTGTGCCAAACAGGGCCTAAAATCGAAACAAAATCTTGTATTTCTACTCTCCAAACCAAGCATCCATTACCCCCCAGCACGCAAAAACATCTTCCTTCCACAAATTATCCATTACGCAAGAAAAAAAAACCTCGAATAAAGCACCAAGAAATTCCACCGTCCACATTAATGAAGCGGCCACGACGTCGCCCAATCTTGCTTGATCGCGAGGGGAAGATAACACAGACTTGGACTGGGCCCCGCAGGGGGAGAGGCAAGCAACCCAAGCCACGGCGACGCATCGGCATCATCGTCATCTCGCCCCCACGCCCACCCCACCCCCACCACATACGACTCGCACGGGTCAGGGAGGTCGGAGAGAGCTGCGGCTGCACAGCCATGGCCCGCATCTGAGGACGGCAACCGGATGGGGCGCGCGTTCGTGTACGTGATCCTGGGCGGCGGCGTGGCCGCGGGCTACGCCGCGCTCGAGTTCGCCCGCCGCGGCGGCTACTCCCGCGGCGAGCTCGGCATCATCTCCGAAGAGGCCGTACGCGCTTTCTTGCTGCTTCCTGAGTTTTCTCTCGTTCTCACCGTTGATTGCTAGATAGGACAGCGCCGGCAATGCTTCGGATTGCTTGTTTTCTTGCCCTTTTAACTAGATTAGGAATTGTTCTGGTTGCTCGAGCTGTGCCAAGAATGCTAGTAAATTTTTTTTTTTTGCCTTGGGGATGATGATGTTTGGCTAAGTAGAGCATGTGTTTTGCCGGCATAAGTAGGGGAGAATCAGGTTGTCATGGGCCAAGCGGGTTGCTATTTAGGCAGTCATGGATTAGTCCGCAGTCTGCACGGAAAATTCATCGGTGAGCTAGTAATAGAAAAATCTTCCCTATTCAGGATTGGATCCTCTATTATTATACCTTCAATTACAGGGAGTTTCTTTCAAAGAGCAAGAAAGGAATGTCACATTTTCTTTGTGTGGCCTTTAGATTCAGAGGGAAGGTACAATAGATCATAAGATCATTCCTTACTGGGCAAATAGTTACCGAATAATATTCTTTTCAGACTAGACCAAGGTGAAGTTTTTTCGCGGAAGATGCATATCGGTCTAGTCTGAAAATAATAAGATCTAGAAAGCAGGGATAATAAAGTTTTTTACTTGTCGAACATAATTCAGAATTACCCCTCAGTTGCATGCCCTATGATGCTATTGAACACATATTTGTCTCCTGGTAATTTCTTTTGTATTCTTTCCAGGTTGCTCCTTATGAACGTCCTGCATTAAGCAAAGGCTACTTACTCCCAGAAGGTGCATTTTCTCTCACTTTTGAGTTTCGGGAACCCACCTGGCATTCTGCTGGCACACTTGTGTGTAGTCTAATTATATATGGAAACAGCAGTACAGTGATCTGTGACATTTTTCAATCACTAGAATTGGTGAAGATTAACGTTGCTCCTTTTGGATGTTTTAAAAAATTGAAACACCTCCCTTTTGTCACTAAAAAACGGGTTCACATGTTCGTTAAAGCTTTGTTTTTATGTAACACATTGACAGAGGGAGATGATAAGGCGGGTGTTCACCTTTGACCCCTGTACTGGTGGATCAAAGGATGGCTGTCTTCTGTGCCTTTCTGCTTTCTATCCAACTTAACCCCTACAAATCCATAAAATAAAATTGTTTATTTTTATCTTTCTTAATTGCTTGCACTGCAGCAGGGAAACAAGCAGATCCTGTTTACCATGTATTTGTTCTTTCCCCCCATGTTGGACCACTTTCTGCAACAGTTGCTTTTTTTCCTACACTGATCTCATATGTGAGGTCGCAAAAATGTGATATATATAAGATGGTAAAATGGAGCACAGACACACCAGATGCATGCAAGCGCTATGCAGTTCTGTTTAAGGGCTAGAATGTGAAGTTGCATGATAGAAATAAATCATACTGAGGGAATTTTGTGTGTGTGTGTATTGGGGGGGGGGGGGGGGGGGGCAAAATAGACATTACAATCTTTTTTCAATTTAACACCCAATAATCACTTCTAGTGAACAAAAAATAGATGACGGAAGGAAAATAAACGTTGCTTATTTTCAAAATAGTTTAGCATGTGATTAATTCATCGTGCTACTGGTAACACATTTCAGCATTTTTTGCTTACCATGGTAATTGCAGATGTCTTGTTTTCCAGCATTTGAAACTCAGATTGTTAATCTCGCTTACTGTTAATTAATCCCTTACTACTTACAGGTGCCTCTCGTCTTCCGGGATTTCATACTTGTGTTGGTGCTAATGATGAGCTACTGACAACAAAATGGTACAAAGAACATGGTAGGTTTTGTTTAAGGTTTTCTACTGGGTTATATCTTTCATCTTAGTTGATTAGATTTCTAAGTAAACATCAAATCTGGTACAAACCTATGCAAATTATTAGATGGGTTTATGCATACGATTTTTCTGTCTGTTCTTTGATTGACTTATAAAGATGACGTTATCATCCAATTACTGTTCTTGTCTTTCGTGTGTGCGTCTTTGTGGACATGATGTTGATGGAAGACAGAATTGGGTGGAATTGGATATATTGCATTGAGCCTCTCGGACGGTATATATAGAGGTACAAGACTTGGGGGCAAGATGGTACAATGGATTGTAATCCCAATGGACTCTAACCTACCAAATATATTGTACTCTAACATCCCCCCGCAGTCACAACGGGAGCGTCGCAGACGGTGAGACTGGAGAAGAAGCCGAAGAGCTAACATCCCCCCGCAGTCATAACCATGGATGCGGCGCGTATGCTGTGACTGGAGCAGGAACCGACGAGTAACTCAAGCAAGGCGGTAGCCCTTTGTACCGATGTCGAGGTAGCCGAGCGCGAGGGCGGAGTAGTCGTGGTCGAGGATGCCGTGCTGGAGATGACCGTGGTCGACGTAGTCGTGGTCGGGTTACCGATGTCGAGGCGGTCGCTCATGAAGCCGCGGGCGCAGCTCTCCAGGCAGCGGCCCCGGGCGGACCTCTCCAGGCGGCTCGGCGGCGGATCTGACGAGGAAGAGGCGCGGCTCCGTCCCCGGGCGGTGGAGACCCGAGTGGTGGCTGCTGCGCGGACAAGGCAGACGAGGCTAGGTGGGCTCCAAGCGGTGGCTGCTCTCATGCGGCGGCCCCGGGCGGAGGATTTCCTCAGGCGACGGATCTGACAAAGCCGAAGGAGCCGCGATGGACGGCCCGGCACCACCCCCGGCGGTCGCTCGGAGACCGGCGTGGGGCGCGCGTCCTGGCCGGCCGCCACCATGGCGGCTCAGGGACGGGGCGCGGTCTAGCCCGGCCTCCACCACGGCGGCGCGGGACGGGGCGCAGCCCAGCCGCCTCCACGGCGGGGCAGATCTGGAGGGGGGTGGCGGCAACGGCCCAGCGACGAGGGTGATTGCGACGAGGTAGGCCCGATCTGCTGCGTGATGACGACGACGACGATGGCGGCCGGATCAATAGGATCCGCCGCCTAAACGGTGGCGCTGCCCCCGGCGGAGATAGATCTCCCGGGGGGGGGGGCGCGGTGCGGAAGCGAGCGGCGGCTAGGGTTAGGATCTAAACCTAGACTTCTGATACCATGATGGAAGACAGAATTGGGTGGAATTGGATGTATTGCATTGAGCCTCTCGGGCGGTATATATAGAGGTACAAGACTTGGGGGGAAAGATGGTACAAGGGATTGTAATCCCAATGGACTCTAACCTACCAAATATATTGTACTCTAACAGATGTATTCTAATTGTTCTTGTCTTTCGTGTGTGCGTCTTTGTGGACATGATGTATTCTATCTACTAACTCTGAATTTACTTGACTAGGTATTGAACTTGTTCTTGGTACAAAAGTGATAACTGCTGATGTGAGGCGAAAGACGTTGCTTACAGCCACTGGAGAAACTATTAGCTATAGGACTCTTATCATTGCGACAGGTGCTCAGGTATTGGATCTATTTACACTTCTTTTAGTCCAGCTTCTCTTGTTTTTCATTCTTCTAATACTTGCTTTCCTTTAACAAAAAAAATGTCTACTTATATGTGTCTTTGTACCTAATGTAGGCTTTGAAGCTGGAAGAATTTAGAATAAGCAATTCAGATGCTGCGAACATATGTTATTTACGCAATCTTGACGATGCGAACAAGTTAGTGAATGTGATGAAGTCATGTTCTGGTGGAAATGCTGTTGTCATCGGTGGTGGCTACATAGGAATGGAATGTGCAGCAGCATTGGTTACTAACAAGATAAAAGTAACCATGGTGTTCCCTGAAAACCACTGCAGTAAGTACATGTTACATCTCTTGAAAAACTGTTCAATCTATTTGTATTTGGACTCCCAAAATATGCTGTAAAGACCTCTCCTGCTCATCTAAATACGACCTTGATTTGTTTTCTGCAGTGGCTCGCCTATTTACACCAAAAATTGCAGAATATTATGAAAACTACTACACTGCAAAAGGAGTTACATTTACAAAAGGAACTGTGCTTACATCCTTTGAAAAAGACTCGACGGGGAATGTGAGTTTCCATCCCATGAAACTGGCAGTGCTTTGCAGTAGATGGCTAGCAACTTTACATTGTATTAACAAGTAACAAAAAGTCAATGCCCAGAATTTTGTTTCCTAGCAGTCGAATTCAGGTGGCTGGTAGGGTTTAGGAGGGTAGGAATTATGGATAACTGTTGAAGTCACAGACAAACTCAGCTGCCTAAAAGTCTTTTTGATAAAAACTGGTAAAATTCTGGCCAGTTTCCACTGATAACTGGCAATAAACCAATTAGGTTTTGGCGGAGAATTTTTTAAATCATATGTGTTAGTGCATAGGACCTAATCTTATCCAATATTGACTTAGATTTGCCTGGACCCGGCCTATATGTCATAGGGATAAGGTATCTGGTTTATCATGTCCAGGCATGGCTTGCTTTGATTGTAGATAAGGCAACCCTGGAGAAGAAGTGGTTTGGTTTTCCAATAGCATGCTTTGGCAGCAATGAGTATGATGAGTTTAACAAGCTTCAATAGTTCCTGATATTTTGTTTTGTCATTGAATGGAATGTTTCCGAACCAATCAATGCCAACCACTATTAGCTCTTCTATTCCAGAGTGCACTTTTGCTATCATGTCATTTTGAATCCGCCAACATTGTGAGAAACTTAAGTTCCTGCCTTTATTTGTTGACAATGACATTGAAAATAAAGAATTTTACCGTGTATGTGCAGGTGACTGCAGTAATCCTGAAAGACGGTAAACACCTTCCTGCTGACATGGTAGTGGTTGGTATTGGCATCCGTGCAAACACCAGTCTTTTTGAAGGTCAGCTGTTGATGGAGAAAGGTGGGATAAGGGTAAACGGACATATGCAAACAAGCGACAGCTCTGTGTATGCCGTCGGTGATGTTGCTGCATTCCCTATCAAGCTTTTTGACGGTGATATCCGACGGCTTGAGCATGTTGACTCAGCTCGCAGAACTGCTAGGCATGCTGTTGCAGCCATCTTGGAGCCTTCCAAAACCAGGGACGTTGATTACGTGCCATTCTTCTACTCCAGAGTCTTCACATTGTCCTGGCAGTTCTACGGGGATAATGTTGGAGAAGTAGTTCACTTCGGAGACTTCTCAAGCAGCACCCCGAGGTTTGGTGCGTATTGGGTTGATAAAAGCCAGATTAGGGGTGCATTCCTCGAAGGTGGAAGCCGAGAAGAGTACGAGGCATTATCGATTGCTGTTCAGCGTAAATCTAAGGTTGCAAACATGGCTGAACTTGAAAAACAAGGTCTGACGTTTGCTATTGAGGAAAGCCAGAAGGACATACCTGACAGTGGGCTTGTTGAAAACCCTACTTATGCATGGTATGCAACGGCTGGTGTTATTGCAGCTGCGTCAATTGCTGCATTTGGTTATTGGTACGGACGGAAGCGCCGCAGGTGGTGACTTTATGGCGGCCTATTTGATTTGCATGTTTATGTTACCCGTCTGCTATGCCCACGGTGACAGTTTCACGGGATCTTATATTGAGCTGATGGAAGAGGAAGATCTGTGATGTG
This sequence comes from Dendrocalamus latiflorus, assembly GCA_017311315.1. Lineage (NCBI taxonomy): Eukaryota > Viridiplantae > Streptophyta > Magnoliopsida > Poales > Poaceae > Dendrocalamus > Dendrocalamus latiflorus. The sequence goes on from CM029639.1 coordinate 8,741,358, forward strand.
CTATCGAGGACAGTTACTCTGAGGAAATCCTGTATAACCTGTATGAAAGTGTAATCTTTGTTTCAAATGTAAAAAACATACAAATCCCATCATATATTGTTTGATGAAATGAAATGCTGTTCTGAAATCTCAAGAGCCCTCCTTTTCTACGTGAGATCCATAATAATTTTGCAAATGTTCCTGAAGGTTGCTGTTTTCGAACCATCTCTATGTTTCGAAAAGCTTTAGACACATTAGATCACTTGCAAGCCCATCTAATCGAATTTGCCTGAGTTCAAACAAATACTGCTGCGCTTCTCATTACATTGCAATGGCAGGCAAGGCACACCCAAACAAACAGAATCTGTAAGAGCAGAGAAGAAGTGGAAAAACTGACACCAAGATGGTGAACTTTTGACACTTCCCCAAGAAGGATTCCATTCAACATTTTTCTTGATGACAAGGGAAAGAAGATGGCATGGATCTGGTCCCGCAGGAGGAGTGAGGGGAAGAGCAGGGCAAGGCATTTGTTTCCCGCCATGCTCCGCACTTTCCTCCTCGCAAGCCAAGAACAAGGTGGCGGCGGGGCCCGAGCTGTGCCGCGCGCGATTGCGGCTACTTAAGCCCATCCATGGAGGACGAGGACCGCAGCTCGAGAGATTAAGAGAGAGAAATAGCACGAATTGAGCCGATGGATCGCACGTTCGTGTACGTGATCCTGGGCGGCGGCGTGGCGGCGGGCTACGCGGCGCTCGAGTTCGTCCGCCGCAACGGCGCCTCTCCCGGCGAGCTCTGCATCATCTCCGACGAGGCCGTACGCTTGCTTGCCTTCTCTTTCTTTCCTCTTTGTAGCCTCAAGCCTCCCTAGGGCATACATACACGCAGAAAGATTTCGTTGCTGGGCATGGATTACTTTCCTGCTTAATTATGCTATATTTTTTGGTGTTGATAAACATCATCCGGATGTTTTCTCTTTAACTATCATCCAGATTTGTGACCATTGGATTAGAGATCCAATGGCTATAATTTTCTCACACCCCCTCCAAAAGAAATTTCCCCCTCAAAAAAAATATCCCCCTCCAAAAAAAAGGGTCGTTGGATCTCTAATCATTATATGATAGTTAGAAAAAAAACATCCGGATGCCTATACATACCCATATTTTTTTTCTTGATTCCCTCTTGGCTTGGCAGGTTGCTCCTTATGAACGTCCTGCGCTAAGCAAAGGCTATTTGCTCCCAGAAGGTACCTACATGTTCATACTATTTCGATCATGAAGGATTCCACTCGCACGCTCTTTGTGAGTCTGAATACGTATATATGCGTTGTTAGTTACGTAGCCTGTTACTACTAATCACTGTTATTTTCAGGCGCTCCCCGTCTCCCGAAGTTTCATACTTGTGTTGGTGCTAACGATGAGTTACTCACGGCAGAATGGTACAAAGAACACGGTATATATGCATGCCTCTGCCGATGGTTTCTACTGGATTGTTTTGTTCACGACGCTATATATATTTGGTTAGATCGATTCCCAGTGAGCCATATATAACATCTGGTAACAGTCGGTGTACCTGCATGTAACCTATTTAGATGGACCAGAACCTGTGATTTCTTCATCTGTTCTTCGATCCAGCAATCAAGTTAATTTTGTTATCTGTTCAGCATTGGGGATCCTATGTATTACTTGACCAGGCATTGAACTTGTTCTCGCAACGAGGGTGGTTTCTGCTGATATGCGGCAGAGGACACTGCTCACAGATAGTGGAGAAACTATCGGCTACAAAACTCTTATCGTTGCGACAGGTGCTCGGGTACGCTCAAATCTATTTGTGGTTCCTCCTGTCCTTCCTTTGTTACATTTAAGATAGTTTTTACCGTCTTTGAAAGGTATCAGAAGGTACCGATATCTCACCATCAAATTAGATATAAATTCAAGAATGTTAGATTTAAATGTAGAGAGTTTTTACCATCTTCGAAAGGTATCAGGAGGTATCAGTACCTTGTTATCAAATTACATATAAATTTTTAGTATCTCTTGACACCAGTACCTCTTGCATATTTCAAAGATGGTAAAAACTCTCTGCATTTAAACCTAACATTCTCCAGTACCTTACGTGTTTACATAGGCCTTGAAGCTGGAAGAATTTGGAGTGAGCGGTTCAGATGCCGCGAACGTCTGCTACCTACGCAATCTCGAGGATGCAGATAAATTGGTCAGTGTAATGAGATCATGCCCTGGCGGAAATGCTGTTGTCATCGGCGGTGGATACATCGGAATGGAATGTGCAGCGGCTTTGGTTGCCAACAAGATAAAAGTCACCATGGTCTTCCCTGGAAAACACTGCAGTAAGTAGCCAAAATGTAATTATCTGAAGGAGAGTCTGAACTCTATAGTAAAATACTAGGACTATTCTAAGATGCATTCTGCAGTACATACGAACTCTTTTTTCCCCTAATCTAAACATGAGCTGCGATCTGTCCTGTGCAGTGGGTCGCCTGTTTACGCCGAAAATTGCTGAATTTTATGAAAAGTACTACATTTCAAAAGGAGTAACTTTCGTCAAAGGAATTGAAGTTACATCCTTGGAGGTCTCAGATGGGAAGGTGTGTATTTCCACTTAATTCCATGAAACTTTGCAGTAGATGATTCGTAGTTCAGCTATATTCAGATTGCAAGTAGGATGCAAACTCACCATCCACTTGCAATGTTGCACAGGTGACTGCAGCGATCCTGCGAGACGGCAGGCACCTTCCTGCCGATATGGTGGTCGTCGGCATCGGCGCTCGCGCAAACACCGGGCTTTTCGACGGGAAGCTGGCCATGGAGAAAGGCGGGATCAAGGTGAACGGACGGATGCAAACGAGCGACGCCTCCGTGTACGCCGTGGGCGACGTGGCCGCGTTCCCCGTCAAGCTCTTGGACGGCGGCGTCCGCCGGCTCGAGCACGTCGATTGCGCCCGCAGGACCGCCAGGCACGCCGTCGCGGCGATACTGGAGCCCTCCGATGCCGGGGAGGACATCGACTACCTGCCGTTCTTCTACTCCAGGGTCTTCAAGCTGTCGTGGCAGTTCTACGGTGACAATGTCGGAGAAGCCGTCCACTTCGGGGACTTCTCGCTCAGCGGCGGCGCCACTCCCAAGTTCGGCGCGTACTGGGTCAGCGGAGGCCGGATCGCTGGCGCGTTCCTCGAAGGCGGGAGCCGGGAGGAGAACGAGGCGCTGGCGAGCGCCGTTCGGCGCGGGGCGGCGGTCGCAGACGTGGCCGAGCTTGAGAGGCAAGGCCTCGCGTTCGTCACTGATCAGGGGAGCGGGAAGGGAACGCCTGGTGGTGATAGCAAGCTTGCCGGCGAGAAGCCTACTTGTGCGTGGCACGCCACGGTTGGCGTCGCCGCGGCGGTGTCCATCGCGGCGTTCGCTTACTGGTACAGCTGGAAGGCGCCGTACGTGGGGAAACCAGAATCCTGAATAACTTGCCTAGCTAATGGAGGCCGACCCTGTGTAGCATGAATTATGAAAGGAATAAATCTGTTTTATATATCTAAACTTTATAAAAATTCCACTTAACATCCTTAGTTACAAAGCCAAGTATTTAATCTCTCACACTTAGAAAACAGATCAATTTACACTCTAAAATGGTATTAGACGACGTTTTTGATGATGTGAATTTCAATCAAGTTGTTTTTTTGACACATTAGTAGCCATATCATATAGGTTTGCTAACGAGCATCCAACACGAGGATGTTGACATCCACATCATTGGCCTCTTTCTTACTTCTCGCTTCTTTCTTACTTCTCACTATCTCTCTCCATTCCCGATTTCTCTTCACGACATCCTCCTTCTCTTAATTTGATCCTCGTCAGCAAAAGCCGATGGCATGGCTGTCAACATGGTAAAAACCAATAAGAGTTGGATCCCTATTAACAAAACCATCTTATAGTGTAAATTGATTTGATTTTGTAAGTTTATGGTGTTAAATACCTGATTTTGTAGTGTAGGGATTAAATGAGCTTTTATTTTGTAAAATTCGGAGCTGTAAAATAGACTTATTTTATTATGATATGCTCACCCTTATTCCAAATGTATTATAATGGGGCGCTCATGTGGGCTTATGAAGCTCAAGCTTTTAGCTTTTTTGTTATTGTAGCAGCTTTTTTCGATGTAGTTACTAGTAGTCTTTTTTGTGCAATTAAATTTTTTAAAAAAAGAGAAAAAGTTATATTATCATGGATAATATAAAGAAATAAGCGCAAAAAAGAAAAGATAAAAAAGTTCAAAAATAACCAAAAATCAGAAAAACATGAAATTAACGAAAGCTAGAAGGTATACCCTGCAGATCATTGATGAGTTAATATGGCGCGATCGTATTCATATTCCTTTTGTTGACTGTCGTTTTGATGTTACTTAGAAGCAAGTATTGCTGGGCTGGCCTAGTAATTGAGCCTCGTGTTGTCTCATTCATCAGTTCAGTCATTTGTTTGGATTCTTTGTAATTTTGCTACAAGCACTTGTAATCTGTCGTTACGTCATTAAAAGAAATACATATTTGATTTGGTACTTACGGCGTGAACTCAAATTTCAAAATGCTACCGTAGGAACCAAGCGATGCTTGGTCGGTAGACGGCATCGTCGAACTCGGGCTTCTGCCTCCTTTCTTAAGTGAACAGCTGAGCTCTTGATTTATCTATATAAATAAAACAAACTCGTGATATTCAAAGCATTTCATTCGTTTTGTGATAAGAAAATCCCAAATAATTCTACAAAAAAATCTAAAAATTCACATATTAATCGAAATAAAAAAGAATAATATCCGCCACTTATTTTGGTGGGATTTAATTATAACAGTGCAGATTAATCATATATAGATATTAGAGTTATATAACAAATATAATTGTATTTTAATTATAAGAGTTAGAGTTATATATCAAAGACAATTCAATCGTAATATTTAGCCACATGCAGCTCCGCTGGTAAATATGGTAGCTTTTTAAAAAAAGAAAACGCCATTACGTCGGCAGAATCGAAGCTCCTTAGTACGTGTTCACAAACACCTACTGACAGACGGGCCACTAGGTAGGAGCATCCGATGTTGGTTGGGGCGCGGCAAGTTTTCTACATGCGCGCTGCTGCGTCCCAGGCCCAACGTCACCTGGTCGGGTCAGACCGGGCCGGGTCGGCACGACACGGCCCATAATTTCGCAGCCCCCATGGTGCGCGAGAGAAGCCAGCAGCTTGTCCTGAACATGTCTCGCAAAAGTACACGGCCCCCCCCTTACCGCCAAGTCAAATATGCGTGCGACGACGCGACGCGGATTTCTTCGTGCAGCACGGCTCGCTTGAGGACCACACCACACAGGGCGAGCGGCGTACGTACGTACGTAGTCCAACGCGTGGAAAGAATGGAACATTTAGCACCGTCGTAACCTGTATTTATAGAAATAATAATATGCTACTGGTATTGTTAAAAATATCATTTTTGCTATTTGATGGTCAGGCAACGACGCCACAGAGTTGACATGTGTGAGCTGGAGCCTGGCCACCGAACACCAGGTGCCCTACCGCCCCACCACCGGACAGCAGATAATTAAGCCGACTAATCTTAATTATTTTTTGTATACTATATATTTGAATTTTAAATATAGCAAATGAGCTTAAAAAATTATGAAATTCTATGTGCAGCCTTACAACGCAATGCATTTCATTGTGTAATTTTTGGACAATTTTATCCACTAATAATATTGCTCAAAAATTTATATGATTAGCACGTAATTTCAAAATTTTAAATATAGTAAACGAGCTGAAAAAATTATAAAATTTTTATGTGCAACCTTTTGACACAACATAGGTAATTGTATAATTTTTTGATAAATTTATCCAATATAAATATTGCTCAAAAATTCATATGATTACCAGGTGATTAATACCCATTTAGGCGCATTGTAATGGCCTACCGCCCGGCCACCGGGCGGCAGGGTGGGCCATTTGGTTTTGTTTGCCTTATTTTGATTTTGTTTGCTTTGTGTTAATCTGGTGCCCGGTGGCTGAGCGGTAGGCCGGTAGCTCACACGTGTCAGCTCTACGGCGTCGCTGCTCGGCCACCGAACGGCAAAAATAATATTTTTTTTGGCAATACCACTAGCATACAACTATTTCTGTAAATATGGGTTGCAACAATGCCAAATATACCAAAAATTCCCTACCCATGTGTGTGTACACGCACCACGCCCTATGTGATGTGATTAATGAGGCCCCTACGCTTGCGTGAACCGGAGGGCGTCACCCCGGCCGGGTCTGCGCTTCGAGTTGGGGGGCTGGGTCGTGCACGGACCCCTTGTCTTCGCCATTTCAGGGATCGTTGCATCTCGTGCGGGCGCGTTCAGGAGGAGATGTCACGACAGGGCTGAGGCATGGGTGGGTTCTTTTTTACTTGTGTTTTGGCTTTGGTTTTTGTTGTTATAGTAACTAGTTTTTAAATGGCATATTTTTTAAGGTGGGATTTATAGTATATTGTAGTAGGCACTGTACCGAGTTCAGGTATACCGTCCAAAATCGCATACGACTATTTTTCTCTACGTATTGTCTCTCATGAACAGGCAGAATTAAAAATCATAAGTCAAAAGTCGTAAGCCATAGCTAAAAGAACCCAGCCAATTCGTCACGTATGATTGGGCCACCGTTTAGTGGGTATTCGAGTTTGACTTTTGCTGATAGTTTTTGGCTGAAAATGAATAGTAGTGGCTGAAAGAAAGAGGATACAGGCTGTACAAAAAAGTGAGGGAGGGATGTATATGCCTGACAGAAGTGAGAGGGGTGTAGTGGATGATGCACTTATGATTACGGTCTTATTCTTAGAACGAGACGATAGCGAGAGAAGTGAAGAACTATTTTAATAATTTAGGTATTTATATTAGATTTTGATTTTTCTAAGTAGATGTCAATAAAAACGGGAGCCTTAAGCCACTCCATCTCGGGTTCGTTCGGCCAGGCCGCCTAATGGGAGGGAGCGCACGCGCCGAGACCCCAGAAGCATGTGGTTTTTTGCAGTTTACACTGGCTATTGGAACACATGTGGTAGAAACTTCTCCAAAAAAAAGAGATGTCCATGTTTTCTTTTTCTCCCTCTAAGTGATTATATTAAGGGTAATGCTACAGCCCGAACGTTTGATCCGGGCGTCCGGCTTTAGACACTCAGTTGTAATATTTTTTGGCCATATTTTGAAAAATGATGTAAATATTTCCATCCGTAGTATTTCTTATTTATGTTTACCAACACCTGGGAAGGGGAAGGGGAAGGGAACCTCACCAAATAACTCGTCCACGACCTTGACCTCCGCTGCTTCTGGGAAGGGGACCTGCGCCGGCTGGCCAGCATCTGGCCAGAGGACTTGCTGCGACTGACCACCGAAGCTGGTGGGAGGAACCACCCGACGGCGCATCAATCCGACCCCTCCGTTCTCCATCCAATCCAAATCCACCAAGTCCTCGGAACCACCGGAATCCTGGATTCCTTCGGCCATGGAAGCGCCGGCAAACTGGTCCATCGGATAAGAGGACCGAGCTGTCGGGTTGCCATACCCCCTACGCACAGCCGCCGGAACACGGGGACGCGGCGGCAGGGACATGGCCGCGACTGCTTCTAGGGGAGCGGACGGAAGGGGGCCTGGAAGGGGGGAGAAGCTGTCGCGGGCGCAGCGTGGGGTCGCGTTCGCGGGCGGGAAGGGGGCGCCGGCGCCGGCGGAGCGCGCGGGAACGGGGCTGCGTGCGCGGGAACGGGGCCAACCCGCGGGAAGAGGATGGATGGCGAGCGGCGGAGGCTATCCAAGAATAGAGAGCGAACGTCGTGGGATACAGGGTTACTAAATTTAGAGAGTCATTTAGCTAGTCTTTTGGAGATAGTTTTTTTTCTAATACTAGCTATATTTACCTTTACAAAATTATTTGGCTAATCTCTTGGAGATGCTCTAAGTGATTATATTAAGGGTAATGCTACAGCCCGGACGTTTGATCCGGGCGTCCGGCTTTAGATACTCAGTTGTAATATTTTTTGGCCATATTTTGAAGAACGATGTAAATATTTCCATCCGTAGTATTTCTTATTTATGTTTACAATATTTGTCGGTCATGTATACAACAAAAAAGAAAGAACGATATGAGTATTCACATTGTACGCTCCGACGTAACATTCTTAGATAATGTGTGTAACAGTTTTAATCACAGTATGCAATAAAAATGTGTGATACAAAAATCGATGTTGCATACACGAAATAAAAATGTCGCAAGAAAAATACAGACAAAAAGCATTATAAATATAGGAGAAAAATATTATAACAGTGTACGTATCTGAAGGTAGCGTTCGAATCGAACGTTCAGGTGCTAGCACTCCCTTATATTAATTCATCCAAGGATCTGTACTGCGCGTACTGGATCTCCTCGCGAAGGCGGAACATTAATCATCGCATTTCCACATGTCAAGTGTCAATCGCCGAGGCAGTTACTGTTTTGAGGCATCGACCGGAGATAGCGCAGCGCAGTGCAGTGCTCTTGATCTTTGACTTTCGCCGTGGAATCAATGGGCACGGCTGCTGCGAGCGTAGGCCGGCGCATGCATGAGTTGAGCTGAGCTCACGTCGTCCGATCGATGAGATAAGATGGGACACGCACGTACGTACGTGGTCCTTGTGCTTGCATGCTGTTTGTACTGCTAAATGCTAATTGCATGTGCTGTGTTGGACTGCTGGCCAGTTGTTCATAACTTTTAACTCGAAATGTAATAACAGGTTAATCTTATGTTGTCTAAATCCAGTGGCTCAAATCAACCAAAAGAACTATGGAAAGGAAAGGAGCCTCGAGTTAAGCTTTCTTCAAACCTTTCTCAAAACCTCCCAACACACGCGTACACATAGCCACAAGCCCACAACAATGACGTGGCTAAATGGTTCTAGAGTCTACGCATTCGCATCATGCATGTTCCTATAACTTCGAGCTAGCTAGCACGACAAAATTTCTTCGCACTTTCCCTGTTGTTAAAAGAAAAAAAAACTAGATGCCGCCTTTTAGTAGAAAAAAACACCTTTCTGTTTTTAACAACACGCGTGTCGTATATATAACGAGGTGCTGTTAGATAGAGCTAAATAAGCAGCATGGACAACGAGTTTAGGACTATCACTGTTTCGTACCAGTTTTTTCTTAGCTTAAATAAGACTATATCTAGTTAAGTATATATGTGTTAGATTAGTTGATCGAAATAAACACTCTCGATATAGTTGATAGCAATAATTAATGTAGCAAGTGCATAGCATCTAGCTTCATATAAAAAAAGATGGACAACCATCACTTTCAGCAAGCACCCTACGGGCATGCTTACTTGGATCACCTCTCTTATCAAGATCGTTAGGTGCTGATCGGCGTTGCTCTCTTTTCCAAACCATACTCACCCAGGATACCTAGCTGTTCTTCAAAGCCAAGCATGCATTTCTTTGGGTGTTGAAAAGGGGAAAGCACAACCGCCGCCACCCTCTCCGAAAGAGGAGAGGGTGCAGATGTCCAGTGGCAGCGTGCCTTCCAAAATGGGTTCAAGAATTCAGGGCTACATGCATGTGCCACATGCGTGAGCATGACCAGAGGGGGCTAGGTGAGTGGTACCCTTCTCTACGGCCGCCCTAGCTTGTTACCAGCTTGCCATTGCTGCCTGTCTTTATTCCTCTCCTCAATTTACTGCTAATGTGATGAGGAAACGCAGGACGTAGTAGGTTGTTGGTGGGTGAGGCATACACATATACTCCCTCCGTAGTTTTTTTACTTGACGTTTCTTATGTTTTGTGATCTTTGAGATATGATTTTTATCGTTACTTTTTATAACTCTACACTATGATATACTAATAAAATTATAATATTATAAAAATATTTTTAACAATAAATTTAATGATATAATTTTCGTATAACTAATCTATATAGTTTAAATCTATTGGTGATCAAACTTAAAAAAGTTTAACGGCACAGATTCTAGGAAATCAAGTAAAAAAGAATAGAGATAGTATAAAACAAGATGCAACACAAGAGGTGGTTAACGGTTCGAAAGGGTTTTCTAGGGGTGCCCTTTTGCAAAAAGGAATTTTTCAAATTGCTATAAGATGAAGATTTCTGTCCTTGCAAAAAGAAAATGCTAGAACCATACAATATGGTGGTGATCGGTTCGGCTGAAAGCCTCATGGTTTATGGCTGAAAACACTGTAGCTGGCTGAAAAAAGCACTGCAGCTGACAGAGGCTTATTTACCATAATTAAATTTAAAAAAAATTAAAAATAGAAAAAACATATTAGCCCATCACGCATAATGTAAACAAATACGAGGAAAAAAAGAACCGGTAAAAAAACTCAAAAAAAAGCTAAAAGTTCAAAAAAAAAACGAAATTTATGAATAGTGCAAAAATAAGCTGAAGCCATATTGATCAGGGCCGCAGAATCTCTATGTTTTAAATATGCTTTACTTTGGAATTAGGAGAGCGTATCGCATAATTCGCATTATCACCTGTACCGTTGTACACATATATTTCCTCCTACATGTATTATTCTCAAAGGATTTTTTTTGTGGACTTTGAATTGGCCAAAAGAGATCCATAAATACTCATCAGCCACAGTCCTCAAGATTTGAGAGTGGCATTAACTATACGAACACGGGGAGGGTCTGTATTATTCTTCTGCATTGTACAGCGTACGTATGTAGACTGTAGAGCATCTAGTACGTACAAATGGGCGTAATCTGTATCTGCCTCTGCCGGCAAGTACTAAAGCAGCATGTCTGGTCAGAAGAAGTAAGCCTCTTCATTTTAGCTTTCAGCCGTTTTTTAAGCCTTTTCATTTTAGCTTTTCAGCCGTTTTTTACCTTCGATTTCTATTAATCAGTATTATATACTCATCAAATCATAGTCTAAAACAACGGGACCTAATTAAGTTCGTCCAGATCTAGAGCTATAGCTACCTCAGCTTATCGTATAGAATCGGATTCTCACGTCTATTCATCTTTGAATCCGTATGCAAAGACATGTTTGCTGCTTTTGGAAGAGGGTACAAGTAATTAGCAAAGGGATATTTACACGTACGTGGAGACCGGCGAGCATTCTCCTATATGCATGTTGGCAAACGAGTACACGTGATTTTGTAGGATTTTGTTCACTAATAATCAAGTGTACACGTGATTTTGTAGGATTTTGTTCACTAGTAATCAAGTGAACACCGCAATTTGATCCGATTGCTTCGCATGTTTATACAGGTCGGCGATTTGCACCTTCTATGCCGGCTTTTGAGCATGACGTGAAATTCAAAACTTTGGGGGGGCAAAATGTTCATACACACTTCAATTCTCCATCTACTTTGATCAGATGTGAGTGAGCTAGCCGTGTGACGGTTCAGATGGTCCAAGTAGCACAAACGGTCCACCCATGCTGCTGGCTGTCGAGGCGCAGGTTTTAATGGCCGGTTCCGGCAACGTGGCCGCCGCGAGGCGCCACGTTTTGGGAAAGGGCTTGTTCGCCGAGTACTCTCATGTAATGTGTGTTTATCTCCAATAATAGCTCTAAGACAACTTCTCCAATAATACTAACTTTTAGCACATAGCTCATAACATAAATAGCCTCATATGACACTCTCACATAATCTTGGAATGTGTGTATGAGACTAGCTCTTGATCAAAAGATACTTTTTCTCTCTCTTCTATTAAAATATGAAATAATATGCTTAGAGCTAGCTCATAAGTCACTATTGGAGATGCACTAAGGTTGTGGTCGTTTTAGCTTTTAGCTTCCATCTTATTTTTCATTATTCATAAATTTCGTTTTTTTCTGAACTTTTAACTTTTTGTTGAGCTTTTTTGCCAGTTCTTTTTTTCCCGTATTTGTTTGTATTATATGTAATGGCTAACATATTTTTTATATTTTTAAATTTTTTAAATTTAATTATGATAAATAAGTCTCTATTAGCTACAATGATTTTTCAGTCAGTTACAGTGTTTTTTCAGTAAGATACAGCATTTTTCAGCCATAAACCACAAAAAAAACTCAAATGATCACCACTAAGTAGTGCTAAAATTCAATCATAACTCACTTATAACGCCAATAATTGGGTATATAATGCAGGGTCAAAGTCAAGGATGATTGTGCACTGATTCGGTTAGTGTTATTTAGGTTTCAGTTTATTAGCCCTGTACGTTGATACGATTGATGGGCTATTTGTGGCGACGACCTTGAATTGTGCTTTGCAGACATGCTACCTGAGCTAGCTTGCAAATTGGTAAGTAGACAAGACTGCTACCCCTCGCACAGGGGCAGAACTGAACAAAAATAATCCAAGCTCATCACTCCTACACACACAAACACACACACACACACATAAGTAATATTACGTTAAATAGTAATATATCTGATAATTATTAGTGCCAATGATTCAACATAACCGATGATAGTGTATAATGATAAAGAAGTAATGATCAAAATTCTTACTAATTTGAAGAAGCCGATAATAATATTGGTAAGTTGCAGCAAATTAAAGGAACTAAGGGTGAAATCATATACAAAAGTTGCTCGGTATTGATAAAATACATCATCCGACCTTAATGGTCTATTAAAAGAGAACAAAATTGCTTAAAGTTTTCAAGTAAAAAATAGTAGAATGATCGAATTTAAGTTGATGTATTACCTTTTAGTATTTACATTTTTTCAAATTTATAAAGAAATGAACCATAACATTATTCGTAATTTTTATTAATTATTGTTTCTCCACATAGCAAATAAGTATATCGTTCATGAAATCATCGTCAATTAATTGAAAAAATCAAATAGATATTTATATGTTCAACAGTTCAAAAATAATATAATAGAAAAATACGTCCAATGGCTTACTTACTTGACATTGTGGTCAAATACTACAATTTTACCTTCGATTTGCAAAAAGTTAGATTAGTATTCCAAAAATCAAAATTGAAACCCTAAGTCTTAACTCTACAATTCGATAAAAATCAATCAACAATCATCACATTAAAATTCTAACTTACAAATTTAGCCCCTGCTCTTGAAACAAATTAAAAGAATTGAGAGGAATTTAGAGCAAAATAAATACTGATCGGGTAGACCTAAACTTCCTTTGGCCGATGAGGGCGCGAGGCAGTAGGGATGATTTCTCCCATTCTCCGGCGACTGGTCGCTGCCTAGATGGATGCGGCTGTGCGGTGGGTATGGTGCATATCTCCTGGCCGACCATACAAGACAGACAGGTGTCGAGGACTACTGTGAGATGATATGCTTTGAAATCGATCAAATAGACGTCATGACCTGTTTTAGTCCTCTCTCTTGGGTTGGCTCAAGGGCTGGCTCGACCTGCTGTATGCCTCATAGGCTGAAGGAAGAGGATACTCCTCGTGGACTGCTGCTAGCTACTGAAAATTTAGGCTGCTAGTGTTATTTTCATCGGGCTTCAAGAAAAGAACCAAGTGCACTGAATTTGAATTGAGGATTCACACATGGGCTAGAGATGCTAATCCCTGCTAAAAAATTTTGAACCTAGTGTCTTGTGACACCGGGGGCTTAACTTGGTTCCTCTTGTGCCTCGCGGTAGTCCAACTGGTAAGGCACATGTGTTTCTTTAGTGATTGAGTTAAAAAGGTAGATCAAATTTTAAAAACACTATATATGAAGGAGGTTTCCCCTTATAGCAAGCAGAGATCCGGATCATCATTTCTATCTGTTGTGGGAGAGTAGGAGAGGTTTTCCCATTGACTACTACACAGTTTGCATGGTTAAATTTTTTCAAAATAACTTGCATGGTTAAAAAGTGTAGTTTATTCCACTCCCACCATCTGATAAATTATAAAAGTATCTTTTGTCATATACCAGGTGGGTCAACTGGTTTTATGTCACTTTCTCCTCCACTTTCCCAAGCATGGACATGATGAGAGACATGAGAGCAAGCGAGTAGTTAGCCAATGTGCCCTCGAGGCTAAACCATGGAGATTGGGTCGCTTGATATGATGGATTTCATCGTATCGAGCAACCCATAGGGAGGACCAACTTGGTAGCTGAGCTCGCCGCCATGGCGCTGTCAAAGACTGCAATGTTTGGTGAGTCTTGAGTAGCACAGTGAATTCGTTGCCACATGACTCTGATGACAAGGTAGCTGCACCGCAAGATTTGCAAATTGGGGCCGCCGGTCATGGTGCCTGCACAGACATAGCTAGATGTGAAGGTGAAGTTCATGTGCGGCGCCCACGATGACACCGAGCGGCCGGCGTATAGCAGCCAAGAAGGTGGCGGTGATGTGCAAGGACAAATAGCGATCAAAATCAAGTCATGTTTAGTTGTCAATAGGACATGACACCGGCGGTGGGCATTACCATTGTAAGGTCAAGGATATCGACTAAAGGAGGAGTGAATAGATGGTTTCAATTTTTGTGGCTAAAGCCAAGTTTATAATGCGGAAGCGTAAATCAATTCAGTTTAGCACAAATAAGAACTAAATCAATTAGGTTTACCTAATTGCACCAACAATCTAAGTCTATATCAAAAATTTGCAATCTTAGGATGACAAACAATCAATTTAATTATATGAATATAAATGACTTGAATGTAAATTGAGTACAAGAGAACAAACCACACTAATACAATTCCTTTTTACCGTGGTGTTCGGAAACTTATCGGTCTCCCCTAATCCATGTTGAGATAAGCTCAAACTAATTGGACCGGCTCTACGAATTAAACCAAACACCTCAATTCCACTAGTAGTAGCTCTTTTCCACTCTGGGTAGGTGAACTTCAACCTTTATAACACGCCAAGCCTTCTCACAAGCTTCTTTGAGAATATCACCTGGCACGACGCCTCCAACTCCGTCTAGGAGTCGGCAACCTCCAAGAGTAACAAATCAAGCTCTTTGCCTGACTCTCACTATGTTCAATGAATGCACAATCTTAAGTGGACACAAAATCTATCTTTAGATGCAACACATGCAATCTAAAGTCTTTCTTCTTGCTCATAACGTGCAACACATGCATAATTAAGAGGGGAACCTCATACTAGCTCAAAGGAATGAAATGGAATCAAGTAAGCTTGCCTCCAACCGACCACAAGGGGGTATTTATACTCCACACAACGAAACTAGCCGTTAGGAACAAAAAAAAAGGAAAACTGGTAGTACCACTGTTATTGGGCCGGTACTGCCGCTTCTCTCATAATGGTTATAAAACTAGCCGTTAGAGCCTGAAATTGGTACTACCGCCACATAGGGTTCGGTACTATTGTACAATGGTAGTACCGCTCCACACATGCGAAACTACCATTTTTCAAGCGAGAACAAATCTTCCAAAATGTATCTCTCTAGAAAAAATGTACCATGAATAAATCGGTCAAAGCACAACTCTGGTCATACTGCACCACACATGTCGGTAGTACAGTAGGGCCAGTATGACTGCTCACACAGAGATGATACTATCGGTTTTCGACAACGTTGATCTTTGACCACACAGGTCTTCAACCACGTCGATTTTCGACTACTGACATGGTAGTAATGTGCGTTACAAGTTGGTAGTTCCGCCCAGCGGTAATTCCGCAAAACTCACAGCTGTAGTTTCGATTTTTGTGAAAAAAATACATATACTTCAACAAATTTTATAAAACACATTTGCAAATTGTAGTATCATGCACATAAGGATCAAACCATGATTCCTAACAAGTTGCAAAACACACATGCACACTTTCATAATCATGACACAAGGAGTAGATGCATGAACTCAACACACTTGCAAAACATATTCACAAACCTAAGTCACATGCTACAAGGATTATATATAAGCTTCAATTATTTGCAAAACATATTTACAAATATAAGCCTCATACCATAAGGAGTGGAAAGCATGAACTTCAAAGGATTGCAAAACACATTCACAATGTATAGTCCCGTGTTACAAGGATATAACGCATGAGTCTCAACTATTTGCAAAACACATTTGCAAATAATAGCATCATGCCACAGAGAGCTAGAGCAAGTGAGATTGGGTTATTAATATATGATAAGACTCAACTTACTAGACAAGATCCCTCTTAATAGTACAGTAACATATACTAGCAATCCGATCTTCCAACTAAGTACCAAGACTGGTAAAAGACTAAGAACATATTCTTAGCCCTAACTAGTCATACATTTGCCTTAAATATCCTTTTAAAGCTTAGTGACGCACATCTTCATTTCAAATTTAGGTCATTGTCTTGATATGCATCAACTCATGATGCATCATTCACTTGAACTCCATCAATACATGATGGGTCTTCTCTTAACTTGATGATCAACTCATGATCATCCCCTCTTGGGATTATTGATCAACTTCTCTTTGAGATCTTGATCAACTCATGATCATCTTCTCTCCTTGATGGTCTTCAACTCACGAAGCCATCTTCCATCCCGTATCTTCATTTGATGATCTTCAACACATGAATTTATCCTAAGTCATCCTTATTTGTGGAACCTAACCTATTCGTCCAACTCATGAAAAATGTTGGTCCGTAAATCAATTGTCATTGATTATCAAAACTTCACCATTAACTTATAATAGAGAGACTATATTCTACAATATTTCCTTTTTTTTGGTAATTCATGACAATCTCAACAAATCATGAGATAAAAATGATTTGCAAGTATATAACATGTACACAATATAGTTATAACATAAGGACAACAGCTTTTACTCAGGTGCGAAGCCGTATTCCTAGTGTCAACCATAATCTCATTTTGGCGACCAGAAAATGCTACCCTACAATGTTATTATCATCTCCACATGGATAAGTAGTAAGAAGCTACCGTCTCTAGCTATTATTCCACTACAATACTCTAATATGGCTTACTATTCAACAAGACGGTGTTCTTATCGAATAATAATATGTTGCCTAGTGTCATGTTTCGATGATAATAACATGGGGCATCTCAATAGAGCATTTAGTAAAAATCACTCAAACAAGAGAAGCCTCCACAACCATCTTAAGCCCTATTTGATTCAACTTTTTCTTTAGCTTAAAAGCTAAAAAGCCAAAGCCTAAATAAATAGATGTCTTTTTAACCAAGCTTTTAAAAAAATCATAAGCCACCATATAACTATAAGCCAAAAGCGGCCAAGGGTGCTTATTTTGGCTTTTGCAGGATGGAAATACCCCTTTGCCACTAACCTTCATTGAAATTACCGCAAATGCCATCGGTATATAAGTCAATCCTTCTTCAAATCTTCTCCTCAATTCTTCCCATTCTCCAACCTCGTACAAGGCTGCACCTCCTCTCTTGCAACACGTGAGGGTTTGGGTCATTGGCGGCAACCACATCTCCCGACGCCACCGTCCTCCTCCCCCATCTCCCCACGCCACTGTCCTCCTCCCCCATCTCTCCGTCCTATGCAGTCGTCCTCCCCACGCTCGTCACTGTCGTCCTCCCTTGAGAAGGTCGCCGCCGTCCTGCCCCCAGCTCAACACGGATGCCCTGCTAGGGTTTCACATGGTGGCTTCCACCGACGACTGCATCTCCCCCAACCGCCATCCTCCCCCCCCCCCCCCCCAACCGCCGTCCTCCACCGACGCCGTCATGGCCTCCACCCGCTGCCATGACCTTTGGCCCCAGCGTTGCTCTGTCGATCTGGCTTCGGTGGCCAAATGGAGCCACCTCCCCAGCGACGATGAAGCCGCCACGGTCCACACCACCGACGACCTCAACACAATCTTGTTCGATTTTTGTGAATGCTTGTGTGTGTGACTTTCGGTTCAATTTCTCTATGTTCAAATCAACATGAGTGCTAACAGTACCAAAAAATGACTTTTGTTCTTCTCAAATTGTTGTTAATTGGTTGCTAATTTATCCAGATTTTAGAGTTCCGAATGGTTGATGCAGATTTGAGATCTTTGAATGATATCTCCGTTTTACTAGAGTACCCACCTAAAATCGTTGATTGAATTCTTGTGCTCACAAGAAGTTTGTTTGAGACATTGAAATTAAATACCAGCCAATTGATGTGTTGATGACTAGCTAAAAACAATCAATTGGAACCCTCTTTTTTTGTTCAAGGAAAGCAAGACCAGTTTTGCAACTGGTTTGTTGTGCTATACAATGCTTAATTAAACTTGCTACAAGATGATAGAGATCAGGCTTGTTGCCAACAAATATAACAAGGATATTTTAGACTTTCTAATAATAAGCTACACCATCCAACCTATCAAAAACCTAGGATGCCAAATAGGCTGGTCTGGTTTAAAAGCTAACTGTTTTTAAGCTGCTTAAGCCAAAAAAATTGGCTTTAAACTATAAGCCAAAAAAACCTAAGTTTAAACAAACAGGGTCTTAGAACAGTTTTGGATTCTACAAAGGCATATGTTCCTGTGACGCAATCGCTGAAAAATGCTAGAGATAGATGCATGTCAGCATGTAGGCAAGCATTTTGTGGGAAAAACATTTGATTTGTGTAGTCTACGACTCCACCTACGTATATATACCAGTAAACCAAACATAAGACTTTTGTACTTTCAGTTAATCGGACTAAAAAAAGAAGGCTCCACAACTAGTTCTTTTAAAAATTTTGATTTCTACACATGCTACCATTCGTGTGACGTAGTCCGTAACAAATGCCCGAGATATAGATTCATCTCATCAGCATGTATGTAAGGATTTTTGTTTTGGCACTAAGCCGATGTAGGAAGACATTGTATAGCCTACTCCATGTATGTATGTATGTACGTACGTGAATTGGAAATAAAAACTCTTGGTTCATTGCACTCAGCCAAGAGAAGCCTCCACAGCCATCTTCGAACAATTTTTGGTTTCTTACATGCATCCATTCCTATGACGCAGGCGCGCAACCCCTTACAATGCTGGAGACAGATGCATGTCAGCATGTAGGCAAGCATTTTTTGGCTGTGAGCCCGTGTAGGAAGACATTTGTATAGTATATGACTCCATCCACGTATGCAGTGAACTGGACAAGTTAAATGAATTCAAACAAGAGAAGCCTCAACGAACGGTGGTGATTATTTGGGCTTTTTTGTGGCTTATGGCTGAAAAGCACTGTAACTGACTGAAAAAACACTGTAACTGATAGAGCCTTATTTAGCATAATTAAATTTAAAAAATTAAAAATATAAAAAAATATGTTAGCCCATTACGTATAATACAAACAAATACAGGAAAAGAAGAACCGGCAAAAAAGCTCAACAAAAAGCCAAAAGTTCAGAAAAAGATGAAATTTATGAATAGTGAAAAATAAGCCAGAAGTCAGAAGCTGAAGCCGAAACGAGCGGAGCAGACCATTTTTACACATGCATGCATCCATTTAGTGACTCATCCCAAATAAATGTTGGAGATCGATATGCATTGAACCCATGTAAAAAGATATTTGTACAATCTGCAACCCTTAATCCCTTATCTAGGTATACAAGCATGCTGGGCATAAGACTTTTAGTCAATCACACTTAAATAAGAGAAGCCTCCACAACCATCTCAGAACGATTTTGGTTTTTGCGCATCCATGCATCCGTTCATGTGACACTGGCCCTAATAAATGTTGGGAGATAGATGCATGTAGGCAAGCATATTTTGGCAGAGAGCCCGTGTAGGAAGACACTAGTCCATAACTCCATCTTCGTATACAAGTGTGAACATAAGATTTTTTAGTTAATTGCGCTCAAATAAAGAGAAGTCTTCACAACTACCTCAGAACAATAATTGTTGGAGATAGAGCATGTCAACATGTAGGAGGCAAGCAATTTTGGCAATAAGCCAATGTAGGAAGACATGCAATCGTATGGTGTATGCCTTCCTCTACGTGTATGGATGAACTAGACACAACACTCTTTAGGCATAGTTAAATACAGGTGAGTTTATTTGGGATTATAGTTAAACTTTCTACGGTAACTAACTTTTAAATAGAATGTCTTTTTAAGATAGGATATACAAATCAATTGTAGTAGACATTGTTCACATTTCACCTATATCGATCAAAATCGCATGCGAGTATTAATGCTCTCCATAATCTCTCTCACGAACAACTAGAATTTAAAATTTTAAGTCAAAAATCATAAACCACAGCCTAAAAGAATAACACTATATTCAAACAAGAGAAGCCTTCCGCTTATTTGGGCTGAAAAAAGTGGCTTATGGCTGAAATTTTACTGTAGTTGGCTGAAATTGCACTGTAGCTGATGGTACCTTATTTGGCATAATTAAGTTTTAAAAAATAAAAATAGAAAAAATATGTTAGCCCATCATAGACAATGCAAATGAATATGGGAAAAAAGAACCGTCAAGAAAATCTCAAAAAAGCCAAAAAACTAGAAAAGACGAAATTTAGAAATAGTAAAGAATAAGCCAGAAGTGAAAAGCTCCAACCGAGATGAGCAGAATCTTAACCACCTCAGGTCAGTATTGGCTTCTATACATGCATCCAATATCCCTGTGAGGTGTCCCTAGCAAATGCTGGAGATATATGGCCTGTTCTTTTTCAGCTTTTGACTTTTCTACAGTAACTAACTCTTTAAACGGAGTGTCTTTTTAAAATAGAGTCTACTAGTTAATTGTAGTATATACTGTACCGACTTCATTTATATCGATAAAAACCGTATGTGAGTTTCAGTTACTCTGTAATCTCTCACACGAACAGCTTAAAAGGCATAAACCGCAACCAAAAGCCACAAGCCGCAGCAAAAACGAACAGACCCATAGCTGGGGTGTTTAGTTTGTGCCAGCAGGAGCCAAAAGAGATCAAACCAAAATTTGGCCTTCGCTCTGTTTGGTTCGAAGTCAAATTTTATTAAGATTATATTCACATTGGCCCTCTAATTCATTTTTGGTGCTAATCTTCGACCAAAAGGTTGTCGGCCAGTTTGGTGATCAAATGTTGGTGAGACAAGCTTTAGTAAAACTTGCGGGGTGAAACTTACGGTCAAACCAAACATGCAACGTCAGCGTACGGGCAAGCGGTTTTTGGCAGCCAGTCCGCGTTGGAGGACAGCTGTTGTGTGCACCACACGCATGCCAACGTGTGAGTGATACCAGTAGTAGGAGTACGTGCCAACACAGCCACTTCTACCACCCCACCTAGCTTTTCTTCCAACAGAGAAGACACAGGGTGAAGAGCCCCCTCACGAGTTGCTAGCTGCTGGGAAAGACACAGGATAGATAGTTGCATTTTGTACCAGTAGATGATGCAAATGGCAAGCACTTGCATAATGCCAGTAGCTAGCTGCTGGGCGCAGCATTCTGTACCAGTAGCTGATGCAAATGGCAAGAACTTGGATAATTGCATTGCATTGCAATTGCGTCGCTGGAGGGTGAAAGGAAGGAGAGGAGAGAGAGAGAGAGAGAGAGGGAGGGGGCATCAATGGTAGTGGCAGACCATGGCACGCCAATTAGAGTGGCCTGACGATGGTGTTTGTGGAAGGGCCCCAGCGTTCTCAATTCCCAAAGCTGTCCATCCCTCCGATGACTATTTTGCCCCTATGTGTTGGTGGGAAAACGAACGTTTTACTGGACTGCCCCCTAGATAACGTCTTCCGGCCCGTTCTTTTCGCTTGTGGTTTATGATTTTTGGTTAAAATTTTTAATTTTGGCTGTTTATAGTACAGATTATAGAGAGACAGATACTCATTTGCGATTATGGCTAGTACAGATGTTGGGCTTTTAATATGTAGATCGTTTAACTTGTAGACCCCGTCTTGAGAAAATACCCCGTTTGAAAGTTAGGTATTGTAACAAAAGCTAAAAGTCGCCAACTTTTGACTTAAAGAACAGGTCCTTCATGCTATGGAACCGGTTTTTCGGCTTTTGCTTCGGATTTCTATATAATTAGAAGCCGCTGGAATATGTCAGTTTTTTAATTTTATTTGTTAGCCTTTTTCTATTATTCATTTGTATTATCTACAAAATTTGTATTGTCTATAAAAGTATAACGTGTAAAAAGGTACCAGCCGTTTCACTACAACTTAGAGTAGAGCGCAACTAGCAATGTTAGAGTTTTAGGTACTCGACATGTAATACTAGCTGCGTATCATATCAAATGCGCAGGTGGTTTATTAATCGAACAATCATGCCAAAAATCATAATTTTGCATGGAGCCATCAATCCCGTTCAATCGAAAATAGTTTCATGTAGCTAAGCTAGCACTCTGTCGATATATACAGTTTCGTAAGGCAATACAAGTATGCAAGTATGCAACGAAGACAAGTAAAATTCGGTTGTGCTAACCATCTATGTGTAAAAAAATGTATTGTGCAAAAAAAGCGTCCCCTTTGATATATGCATTGTTTGTTCTTATTTTCTTGAGCTGGCAAGTTACTTTTGGACACTTAATAATATTTGGGCCTGTAGCCTCCTGTTTTTGAAATCTAGCCTCTTACGTACGAATTTATAAAAATAACCTACTTCTCGAATGGAGGATGAAGAGACACCATGTGTCACCCCCAATGCCACCCCACCGCAGTAGATGAGAGGCACTGCGGGACTGGGGTTGAGTGTGGTTGGCGGTTGGATTGATTCACTTATCGCTGTACATTGGCACAACAAGACCTACAGTGCTACACAGGTACGGTAGGCAATCCTGTAGCAAAACAAGGGCGGCCGCTGCAGCATCATTCAATTTGGAGGACACATACTCAACATCAGTGCACATGATACCACTGACTACACGGCCCCTAGCGGCTTCTTCACCTACCTCCTCTCCACTACTGTCTATCTCCACAACTCCTCATCGCTTTCGATTCCATCCTCTAGGCCTTCCAAATATTCGTGGCAAATACAGGCTGCTTGCCACCTCCCTAGCCTTCGCTTGGCTCAAAAATTTTAGCACGCCTCCTCGCCTCTTCATCATTTCGAACAACAGCATGTTCCACTTCGGCACCACCATCCCTCCTCCCCGACAGGAGGTTCTACTTCACCACTACGGGCAAAATGCGACACTTCCACCAAAACCACCCCTATCCGATGATTCCATTCTCTCCATAAATTGCACATACACCATCGACCTCCCATATATTGCAGCGCTAGAATTGCACATAATCTCCATGTAATGGCTCCATGAGACGCTGCCTATCACCTTCACAAGCTTGTATAAAAACTCACTTGCACCCCGACCACTGTGGCATACATTGCCTCGATCACAAGCTTCTTCCTAGCTGTCTCGCTATCAAACATGCTCCATACGCATCTTTGAGCTCAGGCAGACCCATATCCTTTAGACCCGGCGGTTAGATCACCTTCCTTTCACAAATTTGATAGATCTGCCCTGTATGGCTCATCGCGTATGAGACCGTCTCCAGGGAACACAAACAAATCTTGCATATCTAACATCAGCTAACAGCCACTATTACACAAAAATTCCGCTTAATTCCAATAACGCACAATGATGCTACCTTCAGACAGTAAATATTGCATCAATTATTGCTACCTACTTTCGTTGCCTAGCGGTCTCATCAAAAAATAATACAGATAGTAACTGGACTCATGTCAACAAAACCCTAAGAAATATCTTTCTACATATTAACTCACAAGTGCATTATTATCCCATAATAAAGAAATGAATTACCATGCTTTATTTCTATTAACTCTACGTAAATATTAGTCGCCGCATATATCATCCATTGTATATGTCATCCGCTACCACTAGTATTAGTACTTGGTAGCTACACTGTCATGGCAACAAAACCCGTCTTTTCCCTATCTAACTCTTAAACACTATCTACCACATAACTATCGTGGCTAAGACATCATTGCCATGGCTAATTAACCTATATCATCCACATGAACTAAACATGTATATAAACTAAGCATGCTTAACTACCAAATTTGTGCACTGTCAAGCACATTACGCTAATTAAAATGCTAATCACATATTAATAAAAAAATACTTACATGTAAATGAGACTTACCTCTTCTTGAAGCACTTGAGTCGATCTACACTTTTCAAAACTAGCCAATATTCTAAATTTAAACAAAGCAGCCTCAAAAATCGAATTGAAACCCTTTTCCCACTCTCTCTACAGAGCCTCCAGCACTCGTGTTCCGTGGCAGGTGGGTGGGCTTCATCACCGGCCATGCTCGCCACTGGCCTCCCGCACTCCTCGCCGTTCCTACAGGGGGTGTTGGAGGTGATATGTGTCGCCTCTCTATCCTTCCGCGCTTGAGAAGGGGGCTACTTTTGCAAATATGTGCCCCCACAGTGCTAGATTTGAAAAAACGAAGTGCTATAGGGAAAACAAAAAAATTCATACTTTTGAGCTATGATGCATCATCAATGCTAAGTTGTTGTACAGATACCAAACACTAGCACCGATACTTCTCTGATATGTATCTAGGAAGTACTCTCGTGCAATCAAATTTTCTAAGCTTTGAGTATCAATATCTTTTTAAATATTCATATTGGATATATAAAAATCATGTGGGTAGATATGTATCCAAAAGTACTTTTTATAATACTCCACTTGATTCCAAATATAAGTCATTTTAGACATTGACATGGTCTTCAAGGTGGTACTTTGACCATTAATTTCTATAAAAATATATTGTTTCAAATAAAAATAACAATACATTATGAAAATGTATTTCAGGATGGATCTAGTAATACCATTTGCATGTAATCAATCATGGTATTTTTTCTATATTGATGGTCAAACTTAAAAATGTTTGACTGGAGCAGATTCTAAAATGATTTACATTTGGAATCAGATGGAGTATTATAATTTTATTGGGTTTTACAAATACATTACAACAGAAATTAGTGTTCAAAGTTGCATTTTTGGGAACCATGTCGTATGTCAACTCTACATTCACTTGTGACCGGAGGAAGTATCAGAGTAGTATCTAAGTAGTGCTTAACTCTAAGTAGTATCTACCAATAATCTCTTATATATTATTTACATTTTGAGCATATATATTCATGTATCACCACATTAGTGATTCTCAATAATCTCTTATATAGTATTTACATTTTGGGCATATATATCATACTTGTCAATACCATTCCGGAGGTCCTATCAATTTGGCTCTTGGAATGGTATATTTAGTATAAGGCTATACCAATGTACCGTTCTGGGGATTAATATAATAATATATATTTATAAGTATATATATGTTTACTTATATGCACACCAAATTTCAGTTATGATATTACTCCAAATATATAGTAGTAAGATCAAATATAATATATATAGTTCAATGAGTTTAATAGACGGTATTATTAATTCCATCGGTATGGCCGGTATTATCCGGTATCAGAGCTAGTATACTGGATCGGTACTAGTATGAAGGGCGGTATGAAATACAAAGTTGCTTTATGCCATTTTAGATGGTGAAATGGTACATAATGACCATATTGATTAGTACCGATATGGTATTGATAAGTTTGAAATGTATTCTGGATCGTCGCATCAGTGAGGGGTCGCTCCAAACGGCTTTAAGCTTCGGCTTCTGGCTAGGGCTATTAGTTTTTTTACTGAAATTACACTGTATTGGCTCTTAGCCTTTTCTAAGTCATTGAATTAAAAAATAAAAAAAATAAATAACACCGTTATATTTTCACGGATAATACAAATAAATAAGGGGAAAAAGAAAAGAAACCGAAATTAAAAAAGCCGATGTATTATAAGTGGCTTCTGGCTTTTAGAAGCTGGAAGTTAAAAGTCGAAGCCGGTTGGAGCAAAGACTCAGATTCTTGAGAAAATAGCATGTTTTTGTGTCACTGTACTCGGTATTATGTACGTGGTACGTAGGTATAGGGAATATACTTGAGCAAGATTATGACAGATACTCATTGGAGCAGAGACTCAGATTCTAGAGAAAATAGCATATTTTTGTATCACTGTACTCGGTATTGTGTACGTGGTACGTAGGTATAGGGAATATACTTGAGCAAGTGATTATGACAGATACTCATAATTTACCCACCTTCATGGTACTCCAGTCCATATGCAGCCGGTGTAAATGCAGCTGAGGTGAGGTGCGAGGCTTAAGAGTAGGAGACATGGATGTACTTGGGAGTCAATGGTGGTAATACGCCACAGCACTTATTGCAGTGTGGTAGGTCACTGCGAAGTAAAATTAGAGCGTAGTGCAATTAAGGAAACCAAGCCAAGGCAAGAGGGAGAGAATGCCAACGGAGGTGGTGGTGGAGGAGAGGATGGTGGTGGTGGAGGAGGAGGACATGGTGGTAGGAAGTGGCATGCAGTACAGCAGTGAGCATAGTGCAGGTGTGGGAGGGGGTGACATGGCCCTGTCGGTGGGCATGGGCTTCTTCCATCTCTCTCCACGTCAAATCACCTTCACCACCATTCTAGGGGTAGGCTCCTTCAAACCCATCCTAGCTACTCTCTCTCTCTCTCCTGTCGTCTTCCCTTGCTCTTGTTCTCTTCACCCTCTCCTCTCCCTTCCTGTTGCTTGGCCTTCTTTCTTTCAGGATGCATAGATAGATGGATGGATGGATAGATAAGATAGCTAGCTAGCTAGCTCTCTCTCAAGGAAACATTCCCCACTTTATGCCATATTATTGTTGTTATTGCTGTTGTTATTAATATTGTTGTTATTAATATCAGTATTACTATCCAGCTAACCAAGCAATCAGTCCCCCTCCTACTTCTAGCTCAAACCTAGAAGTTACTCAGTAGAACACAACCCCACAACCCACTCCCAAAAAGAAGGAATCGTCCCAATAGCACCCACCAAATCCCAAGCTCTCCAAACCCAGCCAAAACCCATGGAGTACAAGAGATCATCGCATGTGGAGGAGGAGGAGGAGGAAGAGGAAGACGATGAGGAGGAGGAGGAAGAGGAGGAGATCAAAGGCCACCACTATGCGGCGGCGGCGGCCACCGGCTCTCCGCAGCAGCTGCATGCCCAGGTTCTTGGCTCGTCTGCTTCCTCCCCGACCTCCTTGATTGAGTCTGCCGCCTTCTCGAGGCCCCTCCTGCCTCCCAACTCCTCCCTCGTCTCCCCGCCGCCGCCGCCTCCCGCCTTCATGTCACCGCACCTCCACCTCCATCCGAGAAGGGCGGAGAGGGAGAGGGAGAGGGAGAGGGCGGTGGACGCGGCTGTGGAGGCCCAGCACCAGCACCAGCTCCAGCTCCAACGGCATCAAGAACCGGCCAGAAATGGCGTTCTTGGTGGAGGTGCCACGCTTCCCCCGGCCTCTACGCTTGCCCTCATCACGGGTGGTGGTGGCGCCGTGGGGGCCGCGGCGGAGGCGGCGCCGTGGCGGTACAGGGAGTGCCTGCGTAACCACGCGGCGCGGCTGGGCGCGCATGTGCTCGACGGCTGCGGCGAGTTCATGCCATCCACCGGCGACGGGGCCGCCGCGCTGGCCTGCGCCGCGTGCGGCTGCCACCGTAGCTTCCACCGCCGCGAGGCGGTGATCGCCTCGCCCTCCACCGCTGCCGTCGCCGCTGCGGCGGTGTCCCCCTCGGCGACCCCAACCGGCGCTATCTCCTCCCGGTTCATGCCGCTCCTCCTGGCCCCGCCGCACATGCAGAAGCGCCCGCCCGTCCCGGTGTCCCCGTCGTCCGCCCCCGCCGCGCTGGCCGAGTCGTCGAGCGAGGAGCTGCTCCCGCCGCCGCCCCCTCCGCGTCACGCGCAGGCGGCCGTGGCGTCGGCCTCCGCGCCGCCGGCGCCGAGCAAGAAGCGGTTCCGGACCAAGTTCACGACGGAGCAGAAGGAGCGCATGCGGGAGTTCGCGCACCGCGTGGGTTGGCGCGTCCACAAGCCCGACGCCGGCGCCGTCGACGCCTTCTGCGCCCAGGTCGGCGTCTCCCGCCGCGTCCTCAAGGTGTGGATGCACAACAACAAGCACCTCGCCAAGACCCCGCCCTCACCCTCTCAGCCACCGCCGCCGCTCCACCATGACCCTCCTCACCACCACCCCCCACCACCACAACACCATCAGCAGCAGCAGCATGATGCATGAGTGAGTAGCAGCAGTACAATGCGAGAGGGTGCATTAGCTATTAGCTTTTCCTTAGCCTTTTTTTTCCTCCTGTGTAATTTCAGTAACCTCCTTGTTAACTCGTGAGCAGCAGTCACTTAGGGAGTAGTAATGTGAGGTAATCTGAGGCATGCATCCTTCCTCTTCCTCCTTGCTTTCTTTGATAAACATGATTAGGCTAGCATGATGAGAGCCAAATGCTTCCTGCTTCTGCCTACCACATGATTTTAGGGCCTCTCTCTCTCTCTCTCTCTCTCTCTGCTGGTGCATGCGCGGCTGTGATTGTATGCTTGTAGTTGCAGACTTGCAGATGCATTTGTTGATGCAATGCCAATGCACTCTTGGCTTGGGCACTCTATCCTTGCTTTTGACTTCGCCTTTTGGGCTTGTTGGATTCCTTTTGTCAGGGTGTGATGTGCTGTGCCGAGCATTGCTGCATGCATTGGGGTTTGGTTTGGTGAGGGGTCCTCCCTTCGCTGGGAGGGAATGTACTTAGGCATGGCGGTTTGTCATTTGGTGTGCAAAGTACCATTAGGGGGTCATTAAAGGGGGGTTTGTTTCTGGCTTCTGAGCTTCTGTGCTAGCTTTCTGTCCTGGTGGGGTGGGGCCATCTCCCCTGCGTGCTGATAACCCCCCCTCTTAAGGGCTTTTGCAGCCTTTCGGGGGGCATTTTTTTTATTTGAAACTTTTTTTGGGGGCAATTTTGTTTGAGCGGCTTCTAGCTTTCTGCCAAAGGTGTGTGTGTGTGTTTTTTTCTCTGTCTTTTTGGTGGTCTTGTGGTGTTGGACTTCGGCCAGAAGGCAAGTGCATGTGAGAGTGGGCCGTTGTGTCAGAACTGATCAATGAGGAAGAAGCCCTGTGTGTGTGTGTGTGTGTTGGATGGATTGGCAAATGCAAAGTGAATGATGATATGTGCATGTCAGCAATTGAAGGCTTGGATTGGAGCCATTCGACTGTGTATTTGATGTGGTAAGGAGAAAGATGGGTTTTTGGTAATGACACTTCATCTCATTGTTTGTTTTATGCCACCAACATGATGAAATATATTGTTGTTTCTATCTACAAAGTCCTTCTGAATGGAGAGTATCTTACATGATAAATGTTTCAAGTGTCTCTTTGAAGTGAGAAAGATTGATCATGAGTTGCATTTTTGGCACAAATATATGCTCAAATTTTATAGCTGGTGCATGAATCTAATATTTTATGCAGTCATTCAGATAACACTTGGAACTTAAAATTTGATGTGCTGGGAGGGCCTCTGAAGGTCTTGGCTTGTTATTATGTCAGCGGTAGCGGCCATGACAACAAATATGACCCCGAAATCTGCAGGCACTGTGCACTTACCTAGAGTTCAGCTTTGATGGTTCCAAATGAGAGATTTCAGACCAATGGTATGTTCCTAAAGATGTGTGTGAGACCAAGCTAAATTTATTTGATCGGAAACTACGTCATTTATATGAACTATCATTGATACTGAGGGGACCGTACTGTGATGGCACTGTTGTGTTCTTTACTCTGTAGTTTTGGTTTCTCTTTCAGTTGCATCTGGCTATGAAGGAAGTAAAGTAACAAATTATAAAACACAATTATCATCTCGAGAGAACCTATGTTGCCCAAGTTTATGTTTTTCCACTGTTAATCTAGAGTAACTACACTTGTTCTGAATTTGAGAAGTACAATGTTCTTTCTGATGAGAAAAGTCAGTGCAATGGAAACACCAGAAAACAAGACGGTTCCAGTGGAGAGACCGGAAATGAGTTGCGAGGCATAAATAGAGCAAAGTTCCCGTCAATCAGTACACAGACGCCTTGCAGGTCAACTGGTCAAGTTTAACCACTAACCACACGTTACTAAACTTACCGTCTTCAGCATAAACAAGCGTACGTAGGCCATGGCCCCCTATGCTACATGTACTTTGTATTTATACACACGATTTAGCCATGTTGCTCCGTAGAAAATCTAGCATTTACACATATTTCTACCATATGGCCTTCTGTATGCAAATTTTCTAGCCCTTGGGAGTGACAGACTAGCTCATGGGACTAAAAATCTTGTCAAAATTTCCTTTCGGAGACTATATCGGTTTAGTTCTTAAAATAATACGTTCCGATACCAATTCATACCGACGTACCGTTTCGGATTTAATGTAATAGTAGAGTGTATATATATATTTACAAGTATATATTTGTTTAATTATATACATACCAAATACCACTTGTAATATTATTCTAAATACATAGTAGTACCATCAAATATAATATATAGTTTAATTTCTTTAATTATATGCACACCAAATGTTACTTGTAATATTATTTCAAATATATAGCAATACTATCAAATATAACATATAATTCAATAGACAATATTATTACTTCCGCCAATATGCCCGGTATTAAAACCGATATGACCGGTATTAAGACCGATACGGTACATAAGGATATTCTGTACCAGTTTAGATACTGGTACGATATATCGGTCCATACCAGCCAAAACAGAACAGTACTGATAAGCCTACTAAAAATGCAGAGAGCAAACCTGAGAGATTCAATTTTTTGCCACTCTTAAGATTGACACCGAGACTCTGTCACTTACATATGGGATCACCTGAGTCACTGACAATGGGCCCGGGTGGCAAATCTGTTGCCACCCGAGTCGTAAGGGTGGCAAATAAATAAAATTTCCCCTGTCCCGTCGGGCAACAACTCGGGCTAAATTTGCTACAGGCATGCACATCGAACAAAAGTTACTTTCAGTCAGAAAAATTCTTCACCATTCGAATATCTCCGCCTATTTGCCTGTCCGTCGGGCAACAACTCAGGCTAATTTGCTACAGGCATGCACATCGAACAAAATTGACGGGAAGAAACTAGTACGCAATTTTATCTCACTCTACCGTAACTCATGAAAGAACATATGAAGAAAGTCGATCTGAAAATTTGTGGCTTTCAGATAAATCTACAACGTTGCTCAAGTTGTAGCCTCAGAAGCAAGCTTGATGCGCTGGTGATGCTCAGCCAATTTGTATTCAACTATCTCCGTAAACAACTGGGGATCCAATATACAGTCAGGACGGCCGTAAACAGCAGCTTGCACACTGGCCATCAGCTTAGCAATCTCTCTGCCAGAGAAGCCATTGATCTTCCGTGCAGCCTCCCTGAGCAGATCATCAGTTATGTCCTTAACGTGTATCTTCTGCTGCTGCTTGTTCAACAGTGAACCCCATGAAGAGGTTTTGCCATCTTCCTTAAGCATATGGTGGTTCAAGTATAACTTGAGCAGCTGAAACCGCTCCTCCTCACCAGGTAGTGGGAACTCAATAACTTCATCCATACGGTCAGTAATAGCAGTATCAAGATCACCCGGTCGGTTTGTTGCAAGGACAAGGACGATGTCCCTTGACTGGTCACCGGTTCGAAATAGTAGTGCATTGAGAGCACTCCGCTGAGCTTCGCTCATATGGGTACTGTTGCGCCTAGTAAATTGAAGGGAAAAAAGAGATTAAGGGAGACAGATGGAACTTGATGTATTACACACCTACCATACAAGAGGAATGAAATTACATGTTTAAGTTTGTTGCTTGGGTTGTAACTAAGCTGGGCTCAAAAAATAAGCTTTGTTTAAATTCAACAGCTAAAAAACCTGGCAAGAGAATTTGAATTTACCTTTAGGCTCAAAACTACTTCAATCAAAGCTTGAGAATTGAGGAAATGCGCTCAAGATCAGCTCATTTACATATTACAGTTAATTACAAAAGTTACTAGTAGTCAAGACTGAATGTCAAATTGCAAACTTACTCGCACAAGAATGCATCAGCCTCATCAATGAAAAGAAGCATTCCTTTTCTGGACTTCTTAGCCCAGTCAAATATTTGATGGATCTTGGTAACAGCCTCTGATCCTAAGGGTGCAACATCTCCTCCTGTCATCATCGCATAATCCAGGCCCTGTGGTGGAGGGTACATCGGTGTGAGTATTAATAGATACCAGAAAACATGTTCATGCACGCAATAATTAAATATCTTCAATATCAAAATGAATTCACAGTAGTCCCCTCTCAAAAACAAACGGATCCCACTAGTCAAAATCCAACAGCTTATAATGTTTGACAAGTGAACATCCACCAATATTACTCCTATTGAACTGAACCATTCTTCAACCTTAAAGTGATCAATAAGAAAATCAAAGGATAAATGGTACAGAGTTACACTCTTTAGATTCAGTCACAAAGCATATATTTATAATAAAGAAAAATGTCATATAACTGAAGTTGATGGACGAAAATTTCTTCTATGAATATTTATAGTCTGTGGTTTTGAAAATACTTAACAGTTCCACCAACAGACAAGGTTCTTTGCAAAAGAGGATGGTGGAATAGAAATTAGATCTATTGAAAACTTACAGATTTGCGAGCCATCTCCCTAGCTACTAAAGTTTTCCCAGTTCCAGGAGGTCCATAGAACAACATGTTGCGGAATGGTGCATCATGAGACTTTGTATTTTCAGTTGCTCGTGCAAGATTTTCAATCCTCTGCTTGAGTGAAAGGTGAAGAATAACAATCTCAAAGCCCGCTCCTCCCAACAGAGATGCCAAGCTAGGTTTAAGAGCCTTAAATCCTGATAATGGAAACTTTGGCATTGATGATTCACGGATCAGTGAAGGCTGACCCAAGATTCTATTGATGTAACCCCACGTAACCCTGGCTCCTTCCCTGAGTGTAAAGCAAATAAAACCATCACATGTCTCTTGTCATCGTTCGTGAAAAGGGAAAAGATACGGTTCTTGTTTTGTGGTTTCAATATGATATCCAGACACACCTAGTAGTATAAACTCCAGCAGCCAGTGCAGTAACTCCTCCAATACCCATCAGTAGTTTACTCCTGTCAGTCAACAGCATCCTAAACCCACCTGCAATTTCACATCAGAATGGAATATCAAATTTACTGATAAAGTGACAATCATCATGATTTTCTTAATCAATTTTTCCATTAAAAAACTGAAGGTTAGTCCATATCTGAAATCCAAAGCACATGCACAAATAAGAAAGGCTAAGCACTAATTTTGATTCGTCAAAAAAAGTGACAGATTTTAGCGTAGGACCAAATGTGGTTCCACACAATATGATGTATTAGTTTGACATGAGACCATAGTGCCTCTTACAGTAAAAAGTATGCAACTTCACGTGATGACCATGCTTGTCACGGCGTCGCCTTGGCGTCCAGGTCCCGGGGAGGAGACACCGAGGAGGATCGCCTCGCCTTGGCCTGAACCCTAGCTTCACCGTCAGGTACGCCGTCCGCCCCTCTTTTCTCTGGCCGCGCCGCCTCCCGCCGCGCCGCCTTCCTTCCCGTGCTCCGGCCACCTTCCTCCCGCTGCCGGCGCCGATCTCCAGCCTGCTCCCACCGCCGGCTTCCCTCTCCAGCTTGCTCCTGCCGCCGAGGGAAGGGGAGGCGACGGGGGGAGGCGTCGGGGAGGGGAAGCGCCGGGGGGAGAAGGTGGCGCGCGGGGGAGGAAGAGCTGGGGAGGGGAGGGAGGCGTCGGGGAGAGAGGGGGAGATCGGCGCCGGGGAGGGGAGTTGGGAGTCGGGAGACGGGATTGTAAATGTATACACGTGAGACGGGAGTGGGAGTCGGGAGAGAGAGGGAGTCGGGAGATGGGAGACGAGTGATAGAGGCGGAAGAGAGCAACTGAATGAAACGTATACAACGTCGAGAGTACATACGCACGTATACACGTCGCCGTGCCCTCGCCTAGGCATCCCGGCGCCTAAGAGACGCCGTGGTCGCCAATTACGACGTGACAACCATGGTGATGACATTTCATAAGTACCGGAAAGGGAAGGAACCCAAGCTGAAAATGCCAACACCCAACAATTTTTTGAAATTAATAAAAAAGAATGATAGAATACACAAACAATATATTTTAGTTAAGCAGAATCCTATTCATTTAAGTATAAAGAAACATCCAACATAAGGATGCTGATCAAATCATCAAATAATTGAAAATGACATGACTATCCAAAATAGATATGTATATTTTCAATGAGTAACTGACAATATTTTGGCAGAATAAAAAGGACTGGCAGATTAACTTCATAAGAATTGCTACTAGCAAGAGGCGTAAAAACCTTCAATATGTGAAAATGTTGTATTTATTGCAGCAAGCCACTTTTCTCTTTCGCCACTCATGCGTTCCACAAGCATTCTTCTGTTGTAATCTTCTGACAGATTTGCTTCAAGAGCACGAGCTTCGGCTTCCGCTAGAGCTTTAGCTTTGGTTGTATCGCGATCTATTTCAGCCTTTTCTTGTTCAGTCTTCAGCATTTCTTCTAAAATCTTCTGTTCAGTGGCACGCCTAGCTTCTTCTTTCCTCACGGCAGATGCCTCTTGCATCTTCACAAGTTCAGCATCTTGTCGCCTTTGCACTTCACGCTCTGCCTGTGAAAATAGGTGCTTGATTAAATCATGTGTTGCTGTTATACTTGTCATCCAAGGCACAAAAGTAAAAGCACCAGCAAGCATATAGATATAAGCACTAAAGAAGGCAGTTACAGGGGGGCAACTTCAATACCTGCATTCTTTTCCGAGCTAATTCATCGTCATAGCGTAACTTTTGTGCCTCTGCCTTAGCTTCTTGTTCTATATTATTTCTGTATTCTTCACCTACCTTCTGTATCCTCTCCTATAGATCAGATATTAAGGATCAACAGAGAAACATGAGTACATTGCCAGCGGTCAATATACCAAAGCATCATAATAGTTAGATGCAACGGATGAAAAAAAATTCTAACAGAACACAAAAAAATCACCTTTTTACATTAACACGTTTACCATTTATATCGCCACGAAGTTTCCAAATTTGCAGTCCTTGCTATTCGCAAAGATCAAAGCAGAGGTAAATCATTTACATGTCCACCACTAGGATATCTTCAAGCCATGTTTTAAGGTGAGACTGGTAACTGGTATGCTTTATTAAGCCGATTGATTAATGGTGATGAAGTCGGATGCACTTTGATTCTAGAGGGAAAATTGCATATGTATCCATAGTTAATAGGCACTTGTAGATTTGCCCCACACTTAAGTGGTCTTGTAATTTTACCCCATACTTGACATACCCTCTTATTATTTTGCCCTATTGCCCATTTAGCTCTTATTTTAATTTCGTTTTTCATTTTTTGGGGCTGTAAAATTTCGTTTTACAAAGTTGTCCATTAAATGCCTAAAATATTCTCTTTGCTCGGCCTGTGGAAAAATATTTTTTACTGCATTTTTCCTGCCTCAAAAAATAAAAAACGAAATTAAAATAGGAGCTAAATGGGCAATGGGGCAAAATAATAAGGGGGCATGTTAAGTATGGGGTAAAATTACAAGGCCACTTAAGTGTAGGGCAAATTTACAAATGCCTACTAACTATGGGGTATATGTGCAATTTTCCCGATTCTAGAGAAGTCATGAACTCATACGTTCGGTTCAAGCAAGAAAAAAATCGATAAAATTGGCCGTTACGTAAATTAAACTCCAGTAGTCTAGCTTCGGAGTTGCGTGAACAAACAAGCTTCTGGCACCGGGCATGTCCCAACTACCACATTGAGCACATTTGCATCAACGAAGGGGAAACGGCATCAGTAACTCACGACTTCCCTGAACATCTGGTTGATGGCGAACTGGACCTTCTCGGCCGCCACCTCCATGAGGCGCGTCGCCTCCTGCTTCCGCATCAGATCAAACAGCTGGAGCCAAACAAACAACCAACCAACCACAAGAAGGACGTCAGGAGGGGCAGTCTCGGTTAGGGCAAAAGAGCAAACACCCTGCCTGCTTGGCGTACGGCGAGCTGTTGATCTCCCGCAGAGCAGTGGCCCCGCGCTCCAGGTACTCGGGGTCGAACCCGTGGGAGCTGGACGCGGCGGCGGGGGGAGGAGGAGGTGCAGGCTGGCGGCGGAAGAGGGAGACGCCGTCAGCGTAGGCGACGTCGGCGAGAGATACCGCCGCGGCGGAGATGGCGGCGACCGCCGTCGCCGGCGAGCGGAGGCGGCGCATGGAGATGAGAAGGAAGCGTATGGCCGGAGGAGGGTTTTCGAGGCCTCGAGCCCTCGAGGGGTTTTGGCGAAGCGGCGATTGGGGGAAGGGGAGAGGCGAGACCGCGGGAGACCGAGAGAGTATCCTCTTTCTTGCTTTCCAAGCGAATGCGAGTTGGGCCTGGCCGACAAATCCTCAGTTGGATCGGGCTGGCCTTGCACCGGCCTACGAGTCCAAACAAGCGCAGTCGTCCGCGCCGGCCGCCGCCGAGCACTGCACGTGCTGCGCGGCGGCGACGGCGAGACGGGCTCTGCCCTCCCGGTCCACGTTGAGACGGGGTGGTATGGAGTTTTTTGCTATTATGGTACCCTCTAAGTTGGGCTTCGACGAAATGGTATCTACGTCGTGGACTTCTCCCAAATAGTACCCTTGTTGTTAACACCTCTCCAAAATAGTATTATCAGGGATTTAAACTAATTTTCATTTGATTTTTGAATTTTAATTCCTTCATATGACTAAACCGTCTCTGCTCATTTTGTTTCTTCCGGTTCCAGTAGCACGAACGAACTCGCGGGCAGGACGTGGCAGTCGGCTACGAGGCCCTCGCCATCGAACATCCCGTTGGCGAGCACCATCCCGACGCCCCCCGCGCGGTGAACCACGTCTCCCTTGGCGGCGCGAGAGTTCACGCCGCGGTCGCACACCACGATCTTGCCGCGCACCGCGGCCGGGTCAAGCGAGCCGTCGAGGCACATCGACGCCGAGTAGCCGTCAGCGGCGGAAGAGGCCGCGCCGCTGCTTGTCCCCGCATATACCAGCTCGTACATCTTGCCGGATTGCAGTTAATCAAAACTCAATTCTGAAGGTCATTTAATCACTATCAAATTCTTTATGCCTCTCAGACGCTAAATATCAAAATTCTCCACTAAATTCTACTGAATTGACTTCTGACCTCACTTCTCAGCAAGAATAAATTTCTCTGTTAATTCAGAAAGGATGCAATCCTTTTACCCCTTTCCTTTCAAATGGCACGAACACATTGGCATAATTCGAACTACTAATTCGTCCATGGACCCAGCGCCTACGGTGGCCATCCAGGGCGCCACATTGGTCACCGTGAGCCCAAGCCGACACAACGATCCCAGCCAGTGGCGAAGTCAGAAAAGAAATCGAGGTGGGACTAAGGCGCCAAGCTAGATTGTCATAAATACAATATTTTACTTTTGCTCAATTAAAATTCATGTATGAATAGAAGAGAAATAAAGTAAAAAAAGAGAGAAATACAATGAAATTATGAAATTATCTCAGTAATAGAAAGCACATCCTAAAAATATAGAAATATACATGCGGAGTTTAATCCTACCTTATTATTAGCTTTTTTTTCATTTGTAGAATTTGCCCAATGTCTGCTTCAATGAGTATTCAACTTTTTTGGCTTTAACAAATGAAGTGCTGATTCCACCAGAAGTTCTTTCTAGCAAGACTGTTTGGACACCGAACGGAGAGCTTGATACCTTTCTAGTATTTTTTTATTTCTGTAATTTGCCATCATAATGATATCTCTTAAACTTAACCTATATAATATATTCTTGCCAAGGAGGAGGTGAGGCTGAAGCCTAACCAAGCCTCCCCCTTGGCTACGCCCCTGATCCCAGCCTCCGTCGCTGGAACTGGAAGAAATGGAAGAGTTTGTTCGTGCTACTGGAACTGGAAGAAACAAAATGAGCAGGGGCAGTTTAGTCATATGAAGGAGTTAAAATTCAAAAATCAAATGAAAATTAGTTCAAGTCCCTGAGAATACTATTTTGGAGAGGTGTTAACAACAAGGATACTATTTGGGAGAAGCCCACGACGTAGATATCGTTTCGTCGAAACCCAACTTAGAGGGTACCATAATAGCAAAAAACTCGGTGGTATGGCATAGGCGCTAACTTCTAAGCGACGGTTGCTACTACTACTCAACTGAAGATCAGATGAATCGTCGTCGTTCTATTTGGCGGGCAGACGACAGGATTGCAACAGAAACAGGGATGTGATACAGCCTGCCAGTATTACGCCCTCTTCTTTTTAGCTTTTTCAGCTTATGATTTCTCCTTCTTTTTCGTTTATGATTTTCCTCAAACAAATAAATAAAATGACTTCTTTATCTTTTTAAAACAAATTATCAAAATAGCTTATAGACATTCGATTCATTCGCAAAAACGCTCGTACTAAACCCAAAAGCCATCAACCCAAAACATATAAGCCAACAACAAGTTAATTTTGTTCACCGACCGGGTCATCCTATGCACACTGAAATCCAGAAACAAGTTGCTGTCTGAGGATGAAGTTTACTGAAATTTCCACAATCTAATCAACCTTGCTAACATATATTACAACACTGAAGAAGAGGAGAAAATAAAGAGGATAAAAACACGCAAAGCAAATGAGCAGGGCGCCCAAGACAGAAGCAAGGTGCACCTCAGCAGCCTTGGACCACAAAAAGGAGGGGGGAAAATACATCAAGAATCATATGCAACTAGACACTAACATAAGTTAAAGCGCTGCAGTAGGCCTACAACATATGGAGTTAGAAGTCATCCTCATCGTCAAGGTCTGGATCATTAGATGGCCGAATTCTCTTGCCGTCTCTCCCTCCAGGACGCCCTCCCTTCTTTGGTTTTCCTCTGTAAAAATACACAAGGAATCGTAACAAGGTAGTTATGCTAAACAATTTCCCCATGCACGTTAGTTTTTACTCAAAACCTTAAGACAAACTTTCTTGATTGTGTAAATACTAGTAAAGTTCAAAAGGATTGGTAAAAAATTGCAGCA
The DNA here is from genome assembly GCA_017311315.1 of Dendrocalamus latiflorus. Classification (NCBI taxonomy): domain Eukaryota; kingdom Viridiplantae; phylum Streptophyta; class Magnoliopsida; order Poales; family Poaceae; genus Dendrocalamus; species Dendrocalamus latiflorus. Next base: position 8,780,127 of record CM029639.1, read on the forward strand.
AAAATCATGTGAACACTTACTGCCCATTTGCAGGAGTGCTTGCGCCCTTTGAACGTCCATACTCTCTTCCATCTGCCGGAATGAGGCAAACATTGAATTAAACTCAATTACTTAGTTGTTGCTTTCAACTTAAATTAAATGACAAAAATAAAGAAAGCTTACCATCTCGTCCAGTCAAATGCTCATCAACCTAAAAATGTATAGGAGAAAAATAGTAGTGCACATTAGCACAATCTGCAATTTGGGGGGGAGAGATAGGAGAAAGAACAACAAAAACAGAACAACGAAAGGTAGGTGGGTGTAGTGTGTGTGTTGGGGAGGGGGGTTGCCCACTACTGCTCGTACCGCTGGAGAGGTAACTGACGACAGAGAGAACAGCCTCTCATCGGCCAGAAATTTCCTGGAACGCTTGAGGCTGAAATAAATCAAGCAGAATTTGTCATGAATAATTCTATGTGAATGTCTATAATCTGAATTGCTTACACAAAGCAAAACAGTAAAGATAAGGTGTGCTTCCTGTGCAGAATAATGACCTCAGACCATAGTCTCAATAGCCAATGATTGTCATCAGGCCAAAACAGAATTCATAAATACACATCTCTCATGCTGATGCTGGTTATAAAGTACTCATGCAGTAGGGAAAGAAACTGGCACAACATGACGTAAAACTAGCATAAAGTATAATTTTACCTGGATTATAAATCGCTTGCCGTATATCTAACACTGCAGATTCTTTAACCAAATATTAGTTAAATTATGTGATCAGTGACCTGGGTATAAAGTTCAAAGGGAGGTGACATCTTGACCATTAAAAAGCCTTAGGCCATATTCTAAACAGCGATGACCTCTAGCTTCCAGAAGCCAAAAGTTGTTTAGAACGCGTTGGCTTCTTAATGCAGCTTTTTTCCCCTTCGCTTTCCTCTTTTTCCTTCTTTTTTCCTTTTCCTTTGCATTATCAGTGAAGGTATAACGGTGTTTTTCAATTTTTTTTCTATTTTTTATTCATTTTTCTGTAATTAAATACCTCAGAAAAAGCTAACAACCGCTACATCCACAACACTTTCGAACATGACTTATTTTGAGAATTGGAAGAAGAAAAAATAAACGGAATTATCCAAATAGAGAAGACCGCATTAGTTTATTCAAAAGTCAAAAATGAAATAACGAAGTATGAGGTCTCTTACTTAGCAGTGTTTTTTGACGATGACAAAAATGATTCGAAACCCTTTAGCACGCTTCCAAATTGATTAGACTCTTGTAGGTAGGTGGTCTCCATATCATAAACCTGGTAGCATATGCATATTACTATAAGTTGTACAATGCAAAAAAAAACAACAATAATAAAAGCATGAACAGTAAAAGTTCTCTGCTTGCTTCAGAATTTGCCCAAAGCCAATCAGTAAATAATTGTCTGTTAAAGATAATTGTGCATCTAGCCATTACTAACGTAATAACACAAAAGACGACACCATAACAAGAAATTTTATAAGTATTTCGACATGGTTTAATTTTTTTTCAGCTATAGAGGTTTCCCTTATAATCACCAATAGATTTGGCTAGATGCCTGGTGATACTACAGATCCTGTGCTGTGCCTAGGATTACAGAACAGGTAAAATTTACTTAATGCTACCAGGCATTGTGTTTTTCCAGCTGGATTGAAATACTTGAAATAGACCAATATAATTCCATATTTTATTAGAAACATTTCCTTTCTGATAAATCAGCTGTTCCTCTTATTTAATTATTTTGGATGAAAAACCACGAGTCCAAGATTCACTATCAGTACCACAAATTTGGACCATTTTCTATAACACAAGAGCACTTCAGAGTACCCCAAGAGAGAGTACACAGAATACAGCTTAGAAGGCTCTTGGCATCATACAAAGTAATTAAATTCAAAGTTGTGCCTTGATGATCAAAACAGAGGATAATGATATGGTTAACTAACTGTTCAGAGCAGCAAGTGTTTCATATCACTTGATCTTAGACAAATCAGTATTTTGGACGTCAAGCACACTACCCAATTTGTCCGATCGCATAATGAAGCAGTAACCTTGCCACATTCAGCAAACAAGCATGTTTGAGAAAACCGGCAAATTGTTGTCTCCCTCCGTCCCTGCCTAACTCAATCGGACATTTCAATTCGCTGCAACAGGGCCTCTGTCAAATTGAGCTCACAGCTCACTCCGTAGAATAACATTGAGTGGTCTGGTTGTGAAGTCCATTATTCAGATTTCTAATGCTCTTGAGGCATTAAGATAAATTCAGAGTTGCCACAGATGTCTACAACTCGAGTTCTGTAATCTCTCAACCGTCTCAAAACACAATGAGAAATTAGCAGCTTTCATGGAGCGGGGTTTGGCACCTTGAGCAACGGCGAAGTCCCCGATTCCCAACGGAAGAAAGATCGCATCTTTGGAACAAGAACCGCGCAAGCGGATACAAACCCTAACGGCCCAAGACTGAGACAGGGACTGGAGAAAAGACCTAACCTGGCGCTCGATGGAGCGGAGCTCCTCCTGGAGCTTGGCGCGCTTGCTCATCAGGGCCGAGAGCATCGCCGTTGGGTTCACCGGCGCCGGCGCCGAGGGCGCGGAGCCCGACGCAGCCTTGTGCGCTCCCCCTCCTCCGCCTCCTGAGTCCATGGCTGCGGTTCTAGGGTTAGAGTTTGTGTTTCGGGGCGTTCGGCTTCGGCTCGGAAGCTGTGTACGATAGCATTTTCAGCCTCAACCGTGCCTCCCGCGAATCCTCAAACGACCCTTTTTTTTTTCTTTTCGTTATTTTTTCACCCTTAGTCCCTTACTTTGTTTCCCCGTTCAATTTGTTAATTGTGGTTTTAGCCTTTTAGACCCATTTAATTAGACACGGCAATTTTACAATCTCCATAGGATTTTTGCTAGACACATCCTAAGTATTTCTGCTAAACACATGGGTCACCAACTCAGGAATGCCATTGCCACCCCACCCCACCCGACCGCCAGTGCCTTTCTTCTCTCAGAGACATACCAACAAACACCTAGCCTAGGTGCGTACGAGCGTTGGGGGTGGGTATGTATCCTCACCTCATGGTTACCTCGACAGGGTCGAGGGAAATCCACGGCGCCTGCGGGGATGCATTGGTCATCTTGCTGAGCACTCTACATTTGAAGAGAGGTGGCTCTCAGGCAGGCCGCGGAGGTGGAGTGGAGGAAAAGGGAAGGGAGGCCGGAGAGGCGCGATGCTATAGGGAGGGAGGCGGAGCTTCCGATTTCGTGTAGGTTGCGTAGGAGACGAGGGCAACGATCGGGAGCGTAGGTCTGGCCCAGTTCGGTACTTACATGAGCCGACTCGAGGCAAAAGCATTGCAAGAACGTGCAATCAGTGGTGGGCCCCCACTTATCACGTAAGCGCCACTAGCCCAACAACACGCCATGGCCTACGTGATACGATCGAGGTAGTAACCCCAAAGGCCGAGAATGGCAGCCCATCTCAACTGACCGAACAGCTCGGCTTCCGAGGCATGGTGGACTACCAGTAGGATGGGAACGGATGAAATATGAATTGAATAGTCTTGAACACGAATATGAATCTATATTTTTAAAATGAATATGGATACAAATACGAATTCATATTTTTAAAATGAATACAGATACGAATTCAAACATTCTCAATATATGAATACAAGTCGAATGCCGTAACAAATACAATTGAATATGTACTTAATTCGGTGACAAGGCTCTTCAGAACCCCAATTCCAAATCATAGTGACAACGCTTTTAAGTCTAAGGGCCTATTTGGAATTGGGGAATTTGGATCCAAATCCTTAGGATGTAAGTACATCTTCGTATTTGTTATGACATTCAATTTGACAATTCGAATTTGGATCCAAATCACAGTGATTTGGAATCATTGTGACAATGCTCTTCAAAATCCCAATTCGCCGATATGGGGTGGTCGGGTGGGTGCCAACCCAGTAGGCGAGGTGATGCGACCCTAGCCGATGCAACTTGCACTTGCTTCCCCTCGTCGTGAGCCCGCTCTAGCTAAATGGTTGGGCCGCATGCAATTGAACTATTCACATAAATGGCACTGTAGCCATTTTTCTCAACTTGGTCTCCAAACGCCCGTTTTTATAAATATAGCCCTCTCCGTGGACCTCCCGAGCTAGGAGAGCTCAGTAGGTACCTGCCGAGCAACCCTTATGTAGCAGCTATCAATGTTGTTATTAGCATTTAAATAAGACAATGATTAGCATTAATTAATTATGATTAATATTAATTAAATATTATTAGCACTAATTATACCACTATTAAGCATGCACAGTGCCGGTCCATGTGACCTGCTGCACTGGAGAGGCTCGACAGATAGCCTGCCGAGCTACTGTAGCTCAGCAAGTCGCCTGCCGAGATCTCCTAGCTCGGTAGGCAATTGATGAACTTGATAGGTCCACGGAGGAGACTAGAAAAACAGGTATCTGAGGGCCAAATTTGTAAAAAAAAAACTACAATGCCATTTGTGTAACCTAGTTTATTCTGCCGATGCGCATTCTTGCACAATAAACGATATGGTCAAATCAATTGTTGTAAACTGACATAATATGGTGATCGGTTGGGCTGTGGCTTATGGCTTATTTCACTGTAGCTGGCTGAAATTACACTGTAACTGAAGGTGGCTTATTTGGTATAATTAAATTTAAAAAAATTTAAAAAAAGAAAAAATGGGTTAGCCCATCACGTGTAATGCAAACGAATACAGGGAAAAAAAGAACCGGTAAAAAAACTAAAAAAATCCAAAAAAATCAGAAAAAACGAAATTTAGAAATAGTGAAAAATAAGTCAGAAGCCGAAGCCGAAGCCGAAACGATCGGTGCAGGTCTAGAGAGAATAGGAAATACTTTTGCCTAATATTGGACAAGTATAAACCTGGTTGGACTGTGGATCCGATGGTCAATCTAAACATTGTTGTCTTCAGAAAGAGTCCAGCAAAAGTACATCCTACTACGTGTTTTTCAATCGAGAATAGGATTTGTGTAACCTAGTTTTTTCAGTCGCTTGTATCTGAACTTAACTTCTTAAATCATGTTCCAATTGTGAAGATAAGTTTTCTAGCTATCGTATAGGATATGGTCACTATTGTACATTGCAGTATATCATCCTATATCCCTTGATTATAGGATCGGGATTGTAATTAACCTCCTGTATATGGGTACATGCATTATAAAAGAAGGCAAGGCCAGCGTATCATGGTTGGGCCGAATCATTCAATTCTCTCTCCTTCCTATTATTTCTTCATATGGTATCAGAGCGTCTTCTTCCATCGCACATCTAACTTACCTATTCCTCGGGAGTGCCGGACCTTCTTCCACCTTTGGTTTTGGCCATCTCGTCAACATGAAGCTAGGGCAGGAAAATTATCTCCTGTGGAAGGCTCAAGTTCTGTCAGCTCTCCACTGTGCCGGCCTCGACGGCTTCATTGATGGAACCTCTGCTGCTCCTCCAAAGATGGTGATGGGGAGCGTCAAGGAGGACGAGGAAGAAGGTGAACCGACTGGTCCCTAACCCAGAGTATCAATCCTGGGTTCGTTAGGAGCAACAAGTGCTCAGCTCTCTCCTAGCTTCGCTTGAACCGGAGGTGCTGTCACAAGTTTTGCTCCTGGACTCGGCTGCCATAGTACGGACGGCGCTTGAACGTATGTTCTTGTCGTAGTCCAAGGCGCGGCTCATACAAATTCGTCTGCAACTCTCAAGCCTTCTGAAGAATGACATGAGTGCAGTCATGTACTTCCATCGCATGAAGGCCCTTGTTGACACAATGGCATCTATCGGCCATCCACTCAGTGAGGACGTGCTCATCTCGTACATTTTAGCGGGTATGGACACTGAGTACAATCCATTGGTGACCTTGATCACGACAAGGGTTGACGACATTAGCCTCAACGAGTTCTATGCACATCTCTTGAGCTTTGAGATGCATCTAGAACAGCAGAACATGGTGCTCCAGATTGGTGGCTCTTCGGTGAATCTTGCCACGCGATGCAATCATGGCAACAGTGGAGGTGGTCGCGGCAAGGGTCGCGCTCCACTGTCTCCTCCAAAGAACCGGCAAGGCAACGACAACTCGAAGGGCCAAGGTCCGAACTCTGGCTACAAGAAGGGCGTCAATTGACCCACGTGTCAGATCTATGGCAAGATCGGGCATGTGGTGATCAAGTGCTATGAGAGGTCCAACACTCCAACCACTCCTTTAAAGCAGACGAGCCTCAAATAGTAGCCTACACCAACTCCTACAATGTTGACACCAACTAGTACACTGACACAGGTGCCACCGACCACATCACCGATGAGCTCGATAAGCTGACTGTCCATGACAAGTACCATAGACGAGATCAGGTGCAAACTGTGAATGGGACAGATATGTTTATTAGGCATATTGGCCATTCTAAAATCTAACACCCCAACTCATGATCTGCTCCTCAATAATATTCTTCATGTGCTCAATATATACTACAAAAAATCTTGTGTCTGTTTATCGCATTGCATCTGATAACAACGAATTTCTTGAATATCATCCTGACTATTTTCTCGTTAAGGACCAGGTCACGAGGAGAACACTTCTTTGCAGGGAGCGTAGGGGAGGGCTCTATCCCATCTAGCCACACACAGTGGCATCAAGCAAGCAAGTTTTCCTGGCCACTACACCTACCCAAGAGAGATGGCATAGTCGCTTGGGACATCCAGCATTTTCTACTATTCAGCAAGTCCTTAGAGTCAATAATCTTCTTTTTTCTAATATTTCACATAAAGTGTCAGTCTATGATGCTTGTCAATAGGCCAAAAGTCATCAACTTCTGTTTCCTAGATCAAATAAAATTTTGTCTTATCCTTTGGAACTTGTGTACTCAGATGTATGGGGTTCGGCCATCACTTCGGCGGGCGGATATAAATATTATTTGAGTTTCATTGATAATTTAAGCAAGTTTATTTGGCTATATCCTCTTAAAAGTAAAGCTGATGTACTGAAAATATTTGTCCAATTTCAAACTCTAGTGGAACGTACTCTTGATAGGAAGATTATATGTATGCAAACGGACTGGGGAGGTGAGTATCAAAAATTACATTCATTTTTTCAATAAGTTGGCATCGATCATCATGTCTCTTATCCACATACTCACCAACAGAATGGCGCGGCTGAACGCAAACATCGCCATATTGTTGAGATGGGATTAGCTCTTCTTGCGCATTCTTATGTACCACTAAAATTCTAGGATGAGGCTTTTATGACTGCTAGCTATTGTAGGATCAAGCATAACTGACTAGAGATGGGTGAATAGGAGGTTAAAAATTATCTTACCTTCTAATCACAATTACCACAATTTTAGTATAGCAGAATTTTAAAGCAATTGAAACTTACACAATTTTTGGAGCTTCCATGCTCCGGAAGTACTGTTTAAGGTTGCAGTACTATCGCTCTACGGTAGTTTCACTGTTGAAACTCTGGTACTTACGTTTTCCTCAGAGACAAAGTGACTCCGAGGGTGCTCTCTGGAAAAAACATTTCGCTCAATTTGACGGAACTTCCAGAAAGCAGAAGTACCGTCGTTTGCACTTCGGTACTTTCGATTGTCCAGACAAAACACAGATTGACTATCAATTTTAGTTTTAAGTGAATGCATAATCCTAAATTGATCGAAATGGCATGAGAATATGCTATCAAGTTACTAACCATGATCCCTCTTAATGGTACGATATTTATCCTATAATACTATCTTCCACCATTTCTCCTAAGACCGGTAAAAACGAAAAGGGATACTAGTCTACATATACCTTTATCTCGAGCCACTTTGATCTTCATGTTGACCCTTAGTATGTGTCTCATCATCATTTTAGGGATTAAACCTTTTAAACACTCAATAAACATTTAGTCCCATATTCATATAAATTCATTAATTACCAAAACCATTTTTAGGGGGTCTAGATGCTTTCAGCTATCTCATAAATAGACTACTGGGCAAAATCATCCAGAATTCTACTCCCCTCGAAAAGCTGTTCAATACTAAACCGGATTATCCTTTTATGAAGACATTTGGGTGCGCATGTTGGCCTCATCTTAGGGCCTACAATGCTCGCAAGCTCCAATTTCGTTCTCGTCAATGTATTTTTCTTTGTTATAGTAACCATCATAAAGGCTATAAGTGTCTTGATTCCTAGCCCAGACATGTGTATATTTCCCATGATGTCATCTTTGATGAAGATGTTTTCCCTTTTGCCAACTCTTCATCTACCAGTCCATGAATTGTTTCCGAGCATGCACTCCTTCCACCTCTGTTATCTGTGCCCCCCAGTCCGTTTCTCACTGGCCATATGACTAATGAAGTATCTTTTCACTATGTATGTTTGCAACCTGATGCTTCCGTGCAACTGCAAAATAATGCTATTGAGCCATTGTCTCCTGTGCATGGTCATGAACTCATGCATGATGCTGCTACTGCCTCCCTCCCGATGTCTTCAACTACTAGTCCTGGACATGATGTTGTCACGGCTATGCATGCAGCTCCTATGGCCTCGTTTGGCAGTGCATCCTCTGTCCCAACCGATGCAGCTTCGGCCACTTGGCTCACTAGTGCTGTCCCTGGTGACACGCTTGCTAGAGCGAAACCACCCGCTGGAGCGGCTCTTGACGACATGCCTACTGGCACGACAACACCCACCGTTGCTACCACCTCGGCTTGTACTCACTCGATGACAACAAGGCTATGCAACAACATTCGTGTGCCTAAGCAGTTCACTAATGGCACTGTGCGCTATGCATATAGCTGTTCAGTCGAGCCCGAGTCTCTCACTGCAGCACTAGCAGACCCTAACTAGAAACATGCCATAAATGATGAGTACGCTACACTTCTGAGGAATGACACATGGAGTCTTGTTCCTTCGACACAGGGTAAGAACTTAATTGACTGCAAGTGGGTTTATAAGGTGAAGCGCAAAGCGGATGGCAGTGTTGATCGTTACAAGGCACCGCTTGTGGCAAAAGGTTTTAAGCAGAACTATGGTGTTGATTATGAAGACACATTCAGTTCGATTGTGAAGTCTGCAACCATCCGACTTGTCTTGTCCATTGTCATGTCTAAAGGCTGGGGTTTGTGGTAGACTGGTAGTTAGATGTGAAGAATGCATTTTGTATGGTGTTCTGGAAGAAAAGGTGTTTATGAGACAACCTCCTGGGTATGTTTCAACTGATCCCAATCTAGTTTGCAAGCTCCATAAGTCCTTATATGGCCTGAAACAAGCACCCCATGCATGATATTATAGGCTTAACTCCAAACTTCAAGAGCTGGGTTTCGTACCATCTCATGCTGATGTCTCTTTGTTCGTCTACAGCCATGACGGTATGGTGATGTATAACCTTATATACATAGATGACATCATTCTCACTGGAACATCTCCAACTGCCATTCACAGTTTGCTTCGTGATTTACAAGCTGAGTTTGCCATTAAAGATACCAGTGATCTTCATTTCTTCCTTGCTATTGCAATCCAGAAACATGGTGATGGGCTCCTCTTATCACAATCTCGATATCTTAGTGATCTGTTGCAGTGTGCAGGGATGACATAGTGCAAGGGTGTGACGACCCCTATGTCTACTTCTGAGAAGCTCTCGGCCTCTGCTAGTACACTTTTCAACTCTGCTGACGCCACCAAGTATCACAGCACTGTTGGTGCCCTCCAGTACTTAGTGCTGACCCAGCCTGATATCGCCTTCTCCGTTAATAAGGTCTATCAGTTTCTACATTCTACAACAAGTGTGCACTGGACGGCGATAAAAAGGATACTTTGGTACTTCAAACACACTACCATGACTGGTTTGGTAATTCGCAACTTGACATCGACCTTAGTGAGCGCTTTCTCTGATGTAGACTGGGCTGGGTGTCTAGATGATCGGAAATCTACAAGAGGTTTTGCAGTATTTTTTGGATCTAACCTGATCTCGTGGAGTGCTCGGAAACAAGCCATAGTCTCATGGTCGAGTACAGAGCTAGAATACAAAGCTTTAGCCAATGCAATAGTTGAAATTGTTTGGGTACAGTCTCTGCTTGGTGAGCTTGGCATTTTTCAATCCGAATAGCTTGTCTCTAGTGTGATAACCTCAGCACTACATATCTCTCGGCAAACCCGGTTTTTTATGCACGAATCAAACATATTGAGGTGGATTTCCACTTTGTTCGAGACAAAGTAGCACGAAAGGTACTTGACATTCGATTTATTCCATCACAAGATCAGTTTGCAGACGGCTTTACGAAGCCGTTATCTATACGTCAACTAACTATCTTTAAACACAGTCTCAACCTCCATATGTTGTGATTGAGGGGGAATGTGAGATAAGTTTTCTAGCTATCGTATAGGATATGGTCATTGTTGTACATAGTAGTATATCCTCCCATATCCCTTGATTATAGGATCAGGATTGTAACCTTCTGTATATGGATATATGCATTATAAAAGAAGGCAAGGCCTGCATATCATGGTTGAGCCGAATCATTCAATTGTCTCTCCTTCCTGTTATTTCTTCATACCAATCACTTGTGATTTTTAACTTTTAGAAGTCGACTTTTAAACATTTTACAAGCTGTTTGTAGGAGTCACTTAGAAACCACTTTGAACGAGTGGCTTCTCAACACAAGTTTCTTTTGCTCCCTTAATCTCTCACAATAAAACAAAAGCCAAAAGACACAATTAAAATCCAAAAATCACCGGACTTTTGAACGTCACCTTAATAAAAACAAACACAAACAAGTCTTTCTGTGTTCTCGATAAAAGTACATCTTACTGCGCTTTATTATCCTAATCATTGTTGGTGTCAGCCGTTGAAAGAGATGATAATTAACCCAGGCAACATCGTTCGTTGCATGCGCGCCACTCACGTATACTACTGCCTGCCTTCGAATCAAGAAGCGGCCATGCATGTACTCATGTTTGAACTGTTCCTAAGCATGTCGTTGTATATGCTACAGTAGCTCCTTTCATGTGCTCTTGGAATTTGGATCCTAAAAAGGGAGACGATTCGCTCTTGCTGATGGTTTTTTTTTTTTGCTGTGTCTTGTAATTTTTAATTGAAAAATAAATAGAAATAGTTTTTGAAAAAAGAAAACGAGCGATGTAAAAAAAAGAAGAGACATGTGCACGTGATGAGAGTAAGAGAAGTAAATAGGTGATACATTCGTGACCTTTGTCTTAACTTTGGAATAAAACGGTAACGAAAGGAATGAAGAAATCGTTTTAAAACCTAAATATTTATATTGGTTTTTGGTTTTTCTAAGCAAAGGCAGAAGCAGAAACCGTATTCAGATCACTAGACAGATTTCCACGTATACCTTTCTTAACTAACCCAGCTTTACGGTCGAGATCATTCTCCGATGCCCACTTGCACCACCGAAACCTTTTCCCGGTCAAGAAAAATCGCCTTTTCCACTACTGCGAATTCATATGGAACTGCTGCATATCTACGATGGTAAAGTTCCACGACGTATCTCCTGACAGTACTAAAATATTGCAATCTTAATTTTCTGACTCTGGTGATCTGACCCGGACGGAGGACGGCGTATGCGTGCATGCGGATCAATCACCGCGGCAACGACGACGTCCACGCCTCATCGCTGCTGAGGCCAGCGGTTTGAAGTTTGAGCAGTTACACAACTACGCCCGTCCGACTCTAATTTTTTTAATAGCGTTTGGCTAAAATATCACTATAATGGCTGTTAATTTTCTCTAAAAATATTTAATTAAAAATAGAAAACTATTATATCTCCTAAACAATATAAAAGAAAAGAAATCATACTTAAAAACTAATATATTTTAAACGACTTCTTACTTTAAAAATCTAAAAGTAAGAAGCTTATAAAACTGTTTAAAATACGTTAATTTTTGAGTGATCTCGATCGTCGCGTTATGCGCCAAATGCACGCAACAGAGCGCGCGACTCACACCGACAGTCGTGTGCCTAAAATATTGCAAACTTTTTCTGACTCTGGTGACCTGACCGGCGGGAAGAAGGACGCACTGCAGCAGCCAACAGGTGAATTGCTCAGTCAGCTAACAGGGGCACAGCACTACACAACGACGACGCCGTCTACGCCTGCAGGCCGCCGATGAGGTCAGAAGTTCGAACTTTGAACCGGCGACTCGTTCGACGGCGACGGCGTACGTTTCTGCGATCTCGACCGTGGATTATTCGTCGCTGCATACGCGCCAAACGACGCACGCAACAGCGAGCGACGACCCGCGGGCACAAACGAACGATCGGATCAAGGTGAGCAGGGCCACAAACGAACGGAGAATACTCCGTATATTAAAGATAGGGATTCACTGGCTAGTGCGCTTCCATCCACGTGAATTTTGTTTTTTCCTTGGACTAAACGCGTGTGCACCAGTTAATGGCCCGCGGTCTCGACATCAAGGCGACGCACCTTCACCAAATCTTTTGCTTGGATTCATATGGTAGCTAGCGTGACATAACGTTATATTTCTGCAGGTAGTATTATTATGTTTCGAAAACTCAAACAAGGTGTGGCGTGCATGGTTGATCATTGGAGTCACCGCATGGTCACGCATGGGCCGGCCAGGGTCAGTCCCGCGCGCGTGCCGTAACTGCAGATTGGGTTTGCAACCATGTTGCCACAGTGGCACCAGCGCGCATGGCAGCAGCATGATGCCACATGGACAAACGAGGAGGGGGTGTACGATATGTTACCGTCTTTTTCTTAGTTTTTTTTAATGTCTACTTTTACCACTGAACTCGTACGTTTATCTAACTTTTAGGTTGGAAGTGCAAAACCAGATGTTTTATCTCCTTAACTATCAATACTATTTATTTTATCCCTGGGATTGACGGAAGATAGTTTTAACTGACATGGCAATGGTTTTCACACGTGGCCTGATTTTGGGCTGGTACGAAATGAGTCCTTTTACGTGGTTAACTGAAGTAGGTGGACCCATGTCGGAACCCGGAGCAACGACTCCTGGATCCTCTGTGTAAATCGCACTAGTCCAGGATCAGCTAGTGCACACAGCGTACAACAAAGATAAATATCAACCATAATGACATTTATTAACTGAATATGGGCATGAATGCCAAAGTTTACATCAACGGCACATAAGCCAAAATTAAGTAATAAGCAGCGGAAGAAAAACCGAAGCGGAAGAAGCCCACTGAGCCTGCCCACAGGCAAACGACAGTAAGACGCGGCCTACTCGTCCAGATCTTCACCGTAGTTGACGTCTTCCTTCTCTGTGTGGAAAAAGCAACGTGAGTACAAACTTGTACTCCGCAAATCACCCGGGAAAATGCAACATAATGATAAAGGCTTCAATGGAAGGCTTATAGGGTTAGTTTGCATAAAACAACATTTAAGAAATATAATAAGTAGATTGAAATTGCTGAATTTAATACAGTAAGTAAAAACAATACTTGCAGTAGAAAGTAATACCGTCAGTGCCGGCTCCGACCAAACACCAACCTATCCACGGGCATCCCACCCGGACCATCTTTTCAAAAGCTCACGTATGGATTCCATCCATCCACACGCTTTCACTGCGCAACTCTGATGAATTCCATCCATTCACCAGATTTCAATCTCTCACGGATTCCATCTATCCGCAAGGTTTTCCTCTCTCGTGGATTCCATCCATCCACAAGGTTTTCGAAAACATTTTTGAAAAACAAGTCTAATCCATGAAAAACTTTTACTCAGCATGCCCATGACCGTGGGCACGGCTATCCAGGATAGATTATACACTCTGCAGAGGTTGTACAGCTTTACCCACAAGACACGATCATCCCTTTGTACCACTAGATTACACACTTCCTTAGGTGTGCGGTGGGGAGTCGTGACAAGGCCTTTACAATGCAAAGCCTTCAACCTGGTCGAGCCAACTCTAAGGTTTCACCCCAGTAAGGAATCCACCAGACCGAGACCCCCTCTTGAGCCTAGACGAGACTTCTCATGGCTTAACCACGCTCGCCCAAGTGAGACTTCACATGGCACCAACCACGCTCACTTTCAACCTACAACTCGGCTCAGGTTGGGACTTCACAAATTATTCGGCCACGGCTGTCCCATACCAGCCATGTGGTAGTACGATTAGGGCTTTGCAACAGTAGCTCACAGACCGGTCCTTAATTGACTTAGGTCCAACCACATACCCCCGTGCACGACAATCAACCACTGCGGCTCCAACCAACAGGGCATGCCTGCACCCACCATTCTAACCAACTGCCTAAGTCTAAACCAGTTTATATTTGTTTTCAAAATATTTCATAATCCTCCTTGACTCACCAAAGTCAAGAGTTCATATCATTTTATGTAAACAGGGTTATCATTTTATGTGAAAGATATCCCAAAACAAATATTGTAGCTAAGCAGGTCTAAGCATTTGATATAAATTCCTCTAGCCAACACTAATGTATTAACTAGAGTTTGAATCTAGGGTGACAAGGTATTGAGGAATTCAAATTCAATGGAGGGATTAACAAGTAGGCATTAACTATATTTGAAACAGAATTGAAATACGTTGAATAAACATATGCATGCAATATAATTTGAATCAACATAATTTTATTTTGAAATCTGGGATCAACATGATCAAGGAGGGTGACTTGCCTTGGTCTTCAAATTGGTTTGAATCTTCGTCGAAGAAATCTCCCGAATCGTCGAAGTCTACACGTGAAAATAACCCACCAAATTCAAATAAATTCAAATTAAATTCAAACTGAAATCAAATATTTGAATTGAGGCTAGAAATGGACAGAGGGGAATTTTTGATGAATTTAGAAATTTGAATGGGCCAAATCGGAGTTAGAACGAAGAAGAACGGGCTCCGGGAAGATCAAATTCAGGGAAAATGGAAAAAGGAGGATTTTTGGAATTATTTTCCTAAAGGAAAATCTGGATTATTGCGTCAGCAGGGAATTTCTTTTTCGGCGGAATTATTTTCCAACGGAAAACTCTGGTTTATTGCGTCAGCATGACCTCGGCCCTGAGGCTGGCCGGCTGACAGATGGGCCCTCGGTCCATGGACCGGGTCCAAGGAGGGAGGAGGAGGCCGAGGTGGCACGGGTGCTGACGGGGCAGAGGGGAGCCGCGTTGGCGCTGAGGTGGCGCCATGTGGCTGCCACTGGGCTGCCACGGGGCAAGGTGGCTCGCCGGCCGGAGGCGCACGGGGGCCGGGACCTTGCCGGCGAGCGGCGGCGTGGCTGCCGGCGGCGAGGGGCGGAGGAGGTAGAGGAGGCGCGGGGGAGTGCAGTGCTAGGGGCGGTGAGTACCGGGGGCGGACGGAGACGGCCGGCGACGAGGGAGAGGCGGCGAAGCGGCTCGGTCGACGTCGGCGAGGCGGCTCCGGCGGCGGGGAGGGGCGGCCAAGAGGTCCCCGAGGTGCGCGCGGGCACGGCGAAGGTCGCAGAGGCGACGGCGGGGCCTGGGGAGCTCCGAGGCGGCGGTGATTGCTCGCCGTTGCTTGGCGGCGGCGGCGGAGGCGATGGCGCACGGCGCGGCGGCGAAGGAGAGCTCGGGGAGGGCGAGGAGAGGCGGAGCGAGGTGGAGTGAGGGACGAGGAACCTCGAGGGGGTTTAAATAGGGGCGGAGGAGCGAGGGCAGCGCGTGAATTGCTCGCCGGAGGCGGGCGACCATGGCGACGGTTACGGGGAAGGTGGGGGAACGTGCGCGGAGAAGGCGGGGAGGTGGGCGCGGGGCGGAGCGCGTCGCACGGGAGAGGAGGTGGGGAAGCGGGCGGCGCACGCGGAGAGAGGGAAGCCGGGTAGGGCGGAGGAGGCCGTTAGGGGCGGCGGCGGCGCTCGCGAGGAAGGAGGAGGCGGGGTAGGGGACGAAGCTGACAGGCGGGCCCGGCCTGTCAGCGGGGGGGAAAGCGCGAGCGGCTGCCGAGCGGGGTCCACGCGCAGCGAGAGAAGGGGAGCGACTGACGGGCGGGGCCCGTGGGACAGAGGGACGGAGGGGGAGGTGGGCTGCGCTGACCGGTGGGCCGGGGCGGTCGGAGAGAGAGGAGGGCGGATGGCGCGGATGGGGCCGACGCGGGGAGAGGGGGAGATCCGGGCCGGACGCGTGGCAGCCCGGGAGGAGGGGGAGGCGGATCCGGGCGACGGTGTGGATGGATCCCGGCCGTCCACGTGGCGGCCGGAGGAGGGGAGGAGGGAAATTTATTTTTGAATATTGATTTTGGATTTTCAGAAATGCCTAGAAATTCCATTAAGCCTCAGAAAAATATGAAATAAATTCCTAAAATCTCAGAAAAATTCAGAGAATCTCCTGGAGATATTTGGAACTTAATAAAATATTTCCAACTAATGTTGGTCTCTAATTTTCATACTTTAAAATACTTTTTAATTTTAAAATACATTTTCAAACTCCAGAAAAACCAGGGAACCAAATAAAAGCCAAATAACTCCAAATAATTAATTTGACATAGAATTTTTATATAAAATCAAAATATCATTTTATTTAATAATATTTTTGGGTTTTTCTTAAAATGCTTTTCAAATACAGCTTTTTCAAAAACAGAAAATCCAGGGCAAACCAAATTTAAAACTTAGGCACAACAATACTTAAATTTAATTCAGATTTTATTTTAATATTATTTATTTATTCATTACTTCATTTTAATTTTAATAAAAACCTGGGCTGTTACAATCTACCCCCCTTAAACAGAATCTCGTCCCCGAGATTCGCACGGGCTAGCAAAGAAATAGGTTTGGATCTTACCCTGCATGGCTTGAGCTGATATCTGATTCAGGCGTCCTTTGACAAACTTCTTTGGCCCTCGATTTGCTGCCTGAAGGTGGTTGGCAGTCGGTGCTCCTGGGGTACCATTCTTCATTGCCTGCTGCTTCTTGGGGCAATTGCTGGCGTAATGTCCCATCTCATGGCAGTTGAAGCAAGTGACTCCTGCTGCAGGGTTTGAGTCCTTCAAGACTTGGTTGTCTTCAGTGTTGGGAGCGGTGTCAGTGGGAACTAGCTCTACAGTTGATGATGAAAGCTGGAATCTGTTGCTATGTGGTGGCGCTCTTCTTGCCTTGGAGAAACTGCCGGTGTTCACATGCTGACCATACATCCGTCTCTTACGATTCTCCATTTCTTGATGCTTGGACTCCTGGCGGATCGCCTTGCTGACAAGCTGGTGGAAGTCAGCGTAGTCGTTGGAGAGGAGTTGAACCGACAGGTCATCATTGAGTCCTTCAAGGAATCTTTCCTGCTTAGCTTCATCGGTAGCAACGTCTTCTGGTGCATAGCGTGCCAACTGGTTGAATTTCTGCAAGTACTCGTTGACGGAGCGGCTTCCTTGGCGCAGTGCTTGAAATTCCCTTTTCTTCAGAGTGACGGTGCCAGTGGGAACATGAGCTTTGCGGAAGTTCCGTGCGAACTCATTCCAAGTGATATCTTGAGCATTGGCATGAGCGGCAGTATAAGTGTCCCACCATTCTGATGCTGGTCCATGCAGCTGGTGTGAAGCAAACAGAACTTTTTCCCGATCAGTGCATTGGATGATGTCCAGCTTCTTTCCGATTGCTCTGAGCCAATCGTCCGCGTCCATAGGTTCAGTGCTGCTGGAGAAGGTCGGGGGACGCAGGCGCATAAACTCCGATAGCCTTGATTGAGGGGCTTGAGCTGGCACAAGTGGAGCTGGTGGTGCATTGTTGTTGATGGTCTGCGTCAGAAGTTGAATGAGTTGAGTTTGGTTGGCCATCATCTGAGCCCAATCAGGTTCATTTGCCTGTGGAGGGACGGACTGACTTCCTGGTTCTCCATTCAGGTTGCTGTTGCTGTTGTTCCTCGTGTTCACCATCTGCTGATTGCTTTTAAGAATTAGGAGAGAAGAGACTCAAGGCAAAGGAAGGATAGGGGATATTTTGCGCAACCCAAAGCAAAACATCAACTTTATTAAGCTTTTATTACACTCATAGTAAGTAATAGTTATGGCTGCCGACAAAAGAGAAAGCTTGACAGCTCATAACAACGTTTTATTAACTAGCCTAACAACTCATCCTAAATGGGTGAGGGTCGCCTTGGTGTCATCCTTCGTGGCTCTCGAGATACGAAGCGTGATCCTTCGAGACGAAGACTGAAGTGGGACAGGATCGAAGAATTCCAGCTGTTGCCATCTATAATTGTTTTGGAACAAGGGAAGATGCAGAAATAGGTTTTTTTTCTTTCAAAAATGACATATAGACGAGAAAGAATTGAGATAAGGATAAGCAAAGATTAAGGGGTAAGAATAAGCAAAACTTTTGAAATTACTGTTTAGTAAAATAAATCCTTAGGGTCAAACCATTCTATTCTATCTACGGTCGCGTCTTAGTATCGTCATGGCTCTGATACCACCTCTGTCGGAACCCGGAGCAACGACTCCTGGATCCTCTGTGTAAATCGCACTAGTCCAGGATCAGCTAGTGCACACAGCGTACAACAAAGATAAATATCAACCATAATGACATTTATTAACTGAATATGGGCATGAATGCCAAAGTTTACATCAACGGCACATAAGCCAAAATTAAGTAATAAGCAGCGGAAGAAAAACCGAAGCGGAAGAAGCCCACTGAGCCTGCCCACAGGCAAACGACAGTAAGACGCGGCCTACTCGTCCAGATCTTCACCGTAGTTGACGTCTTCCTTCTCTGTGTGGAAAAAACAACGTGAGTACAAACTTGTACTCCGCAAATCACCCGGGAAAATGCAACATAATGATAAAGGCTTCAATGGAAGGCTTATAGGGTTAGTTTGCATAAAACAACATTTAAGAAATATAATAAGTAGATTGAAATTGCTGAATTTAATACAGTAAGTAAAAACAATACTTGCAGTAGAAAGTAATACCGTCAGTGCCGGCTCCGACCAAACACCAACCTATCCACGGGCATCCCACCCGGACCATCTTTTCAAAAGCTCACGTATGGATTCCATCCATCCACACGCTTTCACTGCGCAACTCTGATGAATTCCATCCATTCACCAGATTTCAATCTCTCACGGATTCCATCTATCCGCAAGGTTTTCCTCTCTCGTGGATTCCATCCATCCACAAGGTTTTCGAAAACATTTTTGAAAAACAAGTCTAATCCATGAAAAACTTTTACTCAGCATGCCCATGACCGTGGGCACGGCTATCCAGGATAGATTATACACTCTGCAGAGGTTGTACAGCTTTACCCACAAGACACGATCATCCCTTTGTACCACTAGATTACACACTTCCTTAGGTGTGCGGTGGGGAGTCGTGACAAGGCCTTTACAATGCAAAGCCTTCAACCTGGTCGAGCCAACTCTAAGGTTTCACCCCAGTAAGGAATCCACCAGACCGAGACCCCCTCTTGAGTCTAGACGAGACTTCTCATGGCTTAACCACGCTCGCCCAAGTGAGACTTCACATGGCACCAACCACGCTCACTTTCAACCTACAACTCGGCTCAGGTTGGGACTTCACAAATTATTCGGCCAGGGCTGTCCCATACCAGCCATGTGGTAGTACGATTAGGGTTTTGCAACAGTAGCTCACAGACCGGTCCTTAATTGACTTAGGTCCAACCACATACCCCCGTGCACGACAATCAACCACTGCGGCTCCAACCAACAGGGCATGCCTGCACCCACCATTCTAACCAACTGCCTAAGTCTAAACCAGTTTATATTTGTTTTCAAAATATTTCATAATCCTCCTTGACTCACCAAAGTCAAGAGTTCATATCATTTTATGTAAACAGGGTTATCATTTTATGTGAAAGATATCCCAAAACAAATATTGTAGCTAAGCAGGTCTAAGCATTTGATATAAATTCCTCTAGCCAACACTAATGTATTAACTAGAGTTTGAATCTAGGGTGACAAGGTATTGAGGAATTCAAATTCAATGGAGGGATTAACAAGTAGGCATTAACTATATTTGAAACAGAATTGAAATACGTTGAATAAACATATGCATGCAATATAATTTGAATCAACATAATTTTATTTTGAAATCTGGGATCAACATGATCAAGGAGGGTGACTTGCCTTGGTCTTCAAATTGGTTTGAATCTTCGTCGAAGAAATCTCCCGAATCGTCGAAGTCTACACGTGAAAATAACCCACCAAATTCAAATAAATTCAAATTAAATTCAAACTGAAATCAAATATTTGAATTGAGGCTAGAAATGGACAGAGGGGAATTTTTGATGAATTTAGAAATTTGAATGGGCCAAATCGGAGTTAGAACGAAGAAGAACGGGCTCCGGGAAGATCAAATTCAGGGAAAATGGAAAAAGGAGGATTTTTGGAATTATTTTCCTAAAGGAAAATCTGGATTATTGCGTCAGCAGGGAATTTCTTTTTCGGCGGAATTATTTTCCAACGGAAAACTCTGGTTTATTGCGTCAGCATGACCTCGGCCCTGAGGCTGGCCGGCTGACAGATGGGCCCTCGGTCCATGGACCGGGTCCAAGGAGGGAGGAGGAGGCCGAGGTGGCACGGGTGCTGACGGGGCAGAGGGGAGCCGCGTTGGCGCTGAGGTGGCGCCATGTGGCTGCCACTGGGCTGCCACGGGGCAAGGTGGCTCGCCGGCCGGAGGCGCACGGGGGCCGGGACCTTGCCGGCGAGCGGCGGCGTGGCTGCCGGCGGCGAGGGGCGGAGGAGGTAGAGGAGGCGCGGGGGAGTGCAGTGGTAGGGGCGGTGAGTACCGGGGGCGGACGGAGACGGCCGGCGACGAGGGAGAGGCGGCGAAGCGGCTCGGTCGACGTCGGCGAGGCGGCTCCGGCGGCGGGGAGGGGCGGCCAAGAGGTCCACGAGGTGCGCGCGGGCACGGCGAAGGTCGCAGAGGCGACGGCGGGGCCTGGGGAGCTCCGAGGCGGCGGTGATTGCTCGCCGTTGCTTGGCGGCGGCGGTGGAGGCGATGGCGCACGGCGCGGCGGCGAAGGAGAGCTCGGGGAGGGCGAGGAGAGGCGGAGCGAGGTGGAGTGAGGGACGAGGAACCTCGAGGGGGTTTAAATAGGGGCGGAGGAGCGAGGGCAGCGCGTGAATTGCTCGCCGGAGGCGGCGACCATGGCGGCGGTTACGGGGAAGGTGGGGGAACGTGCGCGGAGAAGGCGGGGAGGTGGGCGCGGGGCGGAGCGCGTCGCACGGGAGAGGAGGTGGGGAAGCGGGCGGCGCACGCGGAGAGAGGGAAGCCGGGTAGGGCGGAGGAGGCCGTTAGGGGCGGCGGCGGCGCTCGCGAGGAAGGAGGAGGCGGGGTAGGGGACGAAGCTGACAGGCGGGCCCGGCCTGTCAGCGGGGGGGAAAGCGCGAGCGGCTGCCGAGCGGGGTCCACGCGCAGCGAGAGAAGGGGAGCGACTGACGGGCGGGGCCCGTGGGACAGAGGGACGGAGGGGGAGGTGGGCTGCGCTGACCGGTGGGCCGGGGCGGTCGGAGAGAGAGGAGGGCGGATGGCGCGGATGGGGCCGACGCGGGGAGAGGGGGAGATCCGGGCCGGACGCGTGGCAGCCCGGGAGGAGGGGGAGGCGGATCCGGGCGACGGCGTGGATGGATCCCGGCCGTCCACGTGGCGGCCGGAGGAGGGGAGGAGGGAAATTTATTTTTGAATATTGATTTTGGATTTTCAGAAATGCCTAGAAATTCCATTAAGCCTCAGAAAAATATGAAATAAATTCCTAAAATCTCAGAAAAATTCAGAGAATCTCCTGGAGATATTTGGAACTTAATAAAATATTTCCAACTAATGTTGGTCTCTAATTTTCATACTTTAAAATACTTTTTAATTTTAAAATACATTTTCAAACTCCAGAAAAACCAGGGAACCAAATAAAAGCCAAATAACTCCAAATAATTAATTTGACATAGAATTTTTATATAAAATCAAAATATCATTTTATTTAATAATATTTTTGGGTTTTTCTTAAAATGCTTTTCAAATACAGCTTTTTCAAAAACAGAAAATCCAGGGCAAACCAAATTTAAAACTTAGGCACAACAATACTTAAATTTAATTCAGATTTTATTTTAATATTATTTATTTATTCATTACTTCATTTTAATTTTAATAAAAACCTGGGCTGTTACAACCCACATGCTCAGCTCTTCCTCTCCTTTCTTCCTCCTCTCTTCTCTCTGATGCGCCATATGAAGCCATGGGCGAGCTCGGCAACGACGACGACAAGCGAAGGCGGCCGCGTGCGAGTGCCAAAAATGGGTTACAGAGGCTAGTGTGAGCTCGAGGGCGGTGGCAGTGCTATACGCGGCAGCCTGTGGAGGCGTGCAGCTATAGATAAAGGCGACAGTGACACATTGGCATGCTGATGATGGCTATAGCAAATAAAATAGCATAAATGGAGTGTGTCATGGGCATCTACAAGATGAGGGTAACTCACCGAAGTGAACGATGGGGACGAAGATGAACTGAAGCGGACTGGCGGTGGAGACCCAGGGCAGCGCGGGGTGCACGCGCGTGGCGGCGACGACCTAGGCAAGTATGGCCAAAATTAGAGACGGGGGACAAATTGTGGGATGTGAGGGGCGCTCCAGGAGAGAGGAATCAAGCCTAGATGCACCGTGTGAGAAATGATGGTGGTGGCGGGGCTTACAATGGTACTCAAACAGACATGATGAAGCTGGGCTCGATTCCGGCGAAGGAGTGCAAGGAAATGAAATTAATTGAGGGGGAGATTGATGAGGCTCAGGAACATGAAGTATCATGAACAAATTTGCAAGAAACTCCCCGGAGAGGGAGATCGGATCAAGGGCATGATGGCCGGATTTGGGGAAGTAGATGATGCGCGTGGTAGTTAGCGAGGACGATGAGCTCATTGACGTGGTGGACACGGTAAAGCTTGGGGGAGGAAATTGCTGGCCTTAACGTTTGTAGGGTGTCGGTGGCAGTCCCAGGCCTCTGGTGATGCAACAGTCTAGGGTGCAACCCTGCTAACCATTGTTGACGACCTCCCCAAGTAGCCGTTATGTCCACGTCGGCTCCACCTCTTCCTCTTTCCTCCTCCAATTTCTTCTTCCTCCTCTCTCTCTTTCTTTCTTCCATCCATGGCTCAAGGGAGAGAGGGGTTCACCGACATGAACTCCGTGTCCTTCATCCTTCTCCTTCCTTTGCGCGAGCTCTGGCATGGGGCATGACGGCCCGGCCAGCTCCCTGGTCACGAGTGCGGCCATGGGCACGGCTAACTAACTCCATAGGGTTGGGCGCGGTGCAGTGGCGTAGCCAGGATTTGTAGCTATGGTGGTCCATTGTTTAAAATTTATTTAACCGCTATAAATTTAACATGTCAGTACACAAGTATATGAATTACGAAATGCAATTAAGGTAAAAAGGACATACGAACTTCATAAAATAGACGAATATAGCTTTCTTAACATATAATTGAAATTAAATCAGTTTTACATACCCTGTGGGCCTATGCACTTTTCCTGTCCGTGGCTTATCACCGTTGATCCTGGCTTCTATTTTGCTTAGTCGCTAGCCGCTAGGGGAGAAATTAGAGAAGCTGAAAGGAAAAGGAGAAACGTGAGTACAGAGTACATGACTAAAGGAGAATAGGGCTTTGGCTTAGCAATTGAGTCTTCATCTTAGGATTTTGATGTATGTACCTGCTGGCTGCTGGGCTGTTGCTCACTGCTCAGCGTTTGCCGTCGTGGTCCTCATGGAGTCGCCGCGCCGATGCTCGATGGCCGCGCCCGCGCTCGCCGTCGCAGTGTCGCCCGCCCCCACGGCTGCACCGTACGGAGAAGAATACGAACGGGCGCAGTCTGACGCGAATACGCGGCCACGCGAACTCTCGGTCTCTCGCGATGGGCTATGGTTGAAGGCAGAACGCAGAAGGCCAAGTGTCAAGCGACATACATGCTGAATTCTCCAGTGCGAACTCTATCAATGGGCTTTGGTTGGACCGAGCGCAGGGTGGTCCGCGGGCCACAGGGACCACCCTGTAGCTCCCCCCCTGGCGCGGTGACCGGCAGTAGCAAGTTGGAGAGGGAGCATGAGGACAAGCTGGTGTGTGTGTGTGGGAGGGGGGAGCTGGAGAGAGGATGAAGGAGAGATGAGAAAGGGGGAGGAGATAGACCATGACATATGGGTTATATATTATGCTGATTGATTTTCATGTCATTGAAAAACGATTTACATGTTAGAACCATTGCCACGTTGGTGTCACGTCAACTAAAATCATTTTCTGTCAGTCTTAGAGGGGTAAAATGAATGGTATTGATAATTGAGGGGTAAAATATCCAGTTTTATACTTATAGATTGAAAGTTAGATAAATATAAGAATGCAGTGAGGTAAGTAGATTTTTTCCCCCTGCACGGCCGTGTTCACGTGCCATGGACTCGACCGCGACGGATAGCCGCCTCTCAGTACGATCGTGTTGATACTCACAGATATCTCCGTCATGCCCACAGGATGTTTCGGATAGGCACATGCATGCAGTACTGCCTGATTGGTGAGTTATATCTGAAGTCAACCGCCGTGCTCGTGCCCAGCAGCCAGCCAATGTTCGTTGTCGCAGCTCGCAATCGTTGTTCTTGAGCATAGAAACGCTCGATCAAAACGTGTCGTCTGCTCTGCATTATGAGCCATATGTAGCAAGATGATCAAGCCAGTGTGCTGTACAAATGTAATAATCACGATCTCGTCAGAAGCCCCAGACATTTACAAATTACAAGTGCCACTCTTCTAGCTAACCAATTGCGCGGCCACATCTAGAACCCAAAGCACACCCTCGAAAGGCACAAATGCCCGTGCGCGCATATACCAGCGAACAAAAATCCAAGACTTTCCATGAAACGATGGTTAATTAAGTTCAGTTAGTTTATTTACCGGCTTCTTTTCCCTCTCTTTTCGTCGCAATCTCCAGACGGGGTGGTTGCAGAGGAGCACGTTGGTTCTCGATGGAGGAGCTGCTACTTTTATGGTTCTATTTTTATTTAAGATCAAAATTATACTGTACGACTGTTTAGCTTTTTTAGAATTATTCAATTAAATAAAGATGAAGAAAATTGAGAAAAATAAAAACACCATTATATCTCTATAGATAATAGAAAAAAAGTAAAAGCAAATAAAAATAAATTAAAAGCTGATATATTCTAAATGACTTTTGTTTTAAATAAAATAGAAGTCAAAAAAAAATTCAAAAACTGAAAGAGACCAGAGATGAGCGATCAGAGATTCGATCCACCACCATGTCTGGGCAGGTGGACCCGTCGTGTTGGCCAACGCCAAGGCGAAGACGGCACCGTTGGTTGGTTGGATGGCCCGAGCTAACCGAGATGCTACGGCCGGGCGCCTTGTCGCCTTTGCATAAAGCCGCGCATTTGCTGGGTGGTGTGGTGTGGTGTGGAGCCGAGCAGCCGGGAGCATCCATCGATTGTTTATTTCTTTCTTTTCTGAAGGAACACGAGCATCCTTTTGTTCCGTGAGAGCAGCCACCAACTTGCCCTGCCCTGTTTGCGTTGCATGTGTTGACTGGTCACCCGTCTCGAGTCAATCGACACTCTCCGGTTTGTGTGCTCTAATCATTCACAACGCATGGTTCGTCGTGAATGATGATGTTTGGATCAAGACGCAAGGTTTCCGAGCTCGCGCTCTCCGTATATGAATTTGTTATTGTCGCGTATAGTTTGTAGTTCGTACCACAGGATTCTTGGCCCTGTTTAGGAGGTAAAGCTTCTCACGGAAGCTGGCAAGGGTGATCCCAACTTTCATTCTCTGTTTGGGAGCTTTAAGTTCAATTTAAATTAAGCCGTTGAGAGATTAACAGTGGAGTTCTCTCAAATAAACAAATATAATAACTTTTTTACCGTCATTTCGGTATTTAGTTTGTTCATACAAACGCTAGCGTTAAAGCAAAACATCATAAACCGCAGCCGAAAAGAACCCACTCAACATCCCTCCTCAAACACACTACACAACCCATATCAGGGGTGTTTATTTCTAGTCCGGCGTTTAGCTTAAACGCGTCAATTGGTTAGGTTCTTTTAAACTGTGGCTTTGTCTTTTAGTTTATGGTTTTTGAATTATGCCTGTTCACGAAAGACAGTACGCAGAGGAAAACAGTCGTATGCGATTCTGGACGATATAGCTGAATTCGGTACAATATCAACTATAATATACTTGTAGATCACACCTTGAAAAGACGCACCGTTTAAAAGTTAGTTGCTATAACATTAAGTATAAGCCAAAGCCGAAGTAAAAAAGAACCCAACCAAGATGTAGTGTTTGATAAGTTTAAGTGGATCCTTATACACAAGGAATAAGGATTTGAACCTTTTTTCGATGAGCTTAGCTTCTTCAAAAGCTTCTATGAGAAGTTAAGGTTATGTTTATACTGGCTTTTAAAAACTGTTTTTCTATAATAACTAGTTTTCAAATAGAATGCCTTTTCAAGGCGGGGTTTACTAGACGATTATAATACACACTGTAGTTACTTTATTTATATTGGCCAAAATTGCATGCGAGTTTTTCTCTCCGTACGGCTCTCTACAAACTGTTACTATTCACAATATAAAACCTAAAGTCATTAGCAAAAACTAATATGAACGGGCCCTAACATAGGGGGTGATCAACTTGGCTTAAAAGCTCATGGCTTATGGCTGAAAACACTGTAGCTGGCTGAAAAAAGTACTGTACCTGACAGAGGCTTATTTCGCATAATTAAATTTAAAAAAATTTAAAAATATAAAAAATATGTAAGCCCATTACGTATAATACAAACAAATATGGGAAAAAAGAACCGGCAAAAAAGCTCAACAAAAAACCAAAAAATCAGAAAAAGACGAAACTTATGAATAGTGACAAATAAGCCATGAGCACTGTAGCATAAGCCATGTTGATCGCTGCCATAGATGGGTTTTTGGCTCCTAACTTTCAGAAGCCAAAAACTATTTTGATCATGTTTGTTTCTTTTCTCCTTTGCATTGATTGTGGAGATATAATGTTTTTTTATTTTTCTCTTTTTCTTTATTTTCCTTTAATTGAATACCACAACAAAAATTAACAGCCGCTACAATACTCATTTCAACCAAAAACCACAACTAAAAGACATCAGCAAAAACCATTTTGAATAGGCCAAAGTGTATTTCGCTTCTCTGACAAACAAAAAAGCGACTCCCTATTTGGAGGAAAATTTTTATTATGCAATCGTTGTGTGAACAAGTTTGTGCAATGAATTAACGAGGCAACGACATGTGGCACAAAAAAAATACTGTAGCAGCTATTAAAAATTATCTTCAGTACAACTGATTGTTGTAGCAGATATTGAAAATTAATTTTTTGTATGATCTACAGTATTGCTACAGTGTTGCCATGCCACGTGTCGCTTCCCAATCCGCTTATGACACAAACCATGTTGTGTCACTATTGCACAATAAAATTTGTCCTGTTTGGAGGGGCTTAAACTTGGAAGGAAGCAAAGTTGGCTCAAAACTTCGACCAAAGATCTATGTCCGGATGAGTTTAAAGTGTTGTTCATTTTGATTTATTTTTTCACTGTTCGACACTGTAGCTGGATTATTTTGCAATGTAACTGCTAGTGGTTTTTTTTTGGTGTAATTAAATATAAAAAAATTTAAAAATAAAAATGTTAGCCCATCATAAACAATGCAAATGAATAGGGAAAAAAAAGCAAAAAAGCCCAAAAAAGCTAGAAAAAACGAAATTAAGAAACTAGAAATAAAAGCTGAAGCTTAAACCAGTGGGACTTGTTTTTTGGCTTTTGCTTTTCCAAAAGTCGAAACAAATGGAACAATTTTTTGAAGTACATTTTCCAAATAGCTTCTTGACCCCAAAACCTTGTATGTCATCTGCGTCATTGTCTCTGTCGTTCATCACTGTCTCAAAAAACACAGATAAAAACTATCAATTACAACCAAAAACTCGCATCCAAAAATTATTGACCGTAGAAAAAAACAAGACCTTTAAACTTTTGATGGCTTTAACACATAAGAAATAGTACGAATATGAACCTGCTAGCACTAATCATCATATATTACACCCGAGGGGAAGCGCCCCTAGGGAAGCCCTGCACCTCAACTTCTTTGCGAAAAACCCAATGAATTTTGCGACGAAAACACGGTTCTTGCAAAAGACCCCTGCCACGTTTTGCCCCCAAAAACCCTCCTCCACTTCTCCGAAATTGCATACAGATCCTCCGTATTTCCATGAAGGCCCTCCTTTTGCAGGATAGCATCTCGCGGTTTTCGCAAAATTACGCACGAGTCCTTGGTTTTATGTGGAAAACTGTTCACTTTATCTGAAAATACATACATGTTCTCGCTTTTTCAGATAATCCCCTCGTACGAATTTTTATCTCTTTTACTTCGATCCATATGGTAGCTAGCGTGACGTGGCGTTGTGCTTATGCTGCTAGTTTGTAATGTCAAACACCTAATGCCCTGAAATCAGGTGGCTGCGGCATGCAACGCATGCCGCGGAGAGGGGAGGAAGGAAGGGGTGGGTGGCCAACCGCCGGGGAGCGGAGCCATTCGGGATGCATGCCTCGCGCGCACATTATCGTGGACGCGCGCAGCCACAAAAATCATTGCCAATCGCGAGGCGGGCTCCTGCTTCCCACAAACAATCCACCCTCTCTTTCTCTCTCTACCAAGACGATAGAGAAAGGGGGAGAGAGAGAGGAGGCGGCGTCGCCATCGCGGGTGGGCCCCACAAACCGCTAAGTCGGAGACGACGACCGGGAGGAAGAAAAATTAGACGCTAGCCCGGGAGGAATAACGCAAAGTGTGTGCGCGGGTGGTGTACCCATCTCTCATCATTTCCACGATTCCACTCTCTCTCTCTCTCTCTCTGCGCGCCATCTTTATCCGTCTCGTCCGAGAAAGAAAACCCATAGCCTGCGTTCCTCGATTGCTCCTCGCGTTCTGATTCTTAAAGGAGCCATGGTTCAGCGAGCCAGGAGGGAGGGACCCTTCATGCGCTGCGGAGGCAAGAATCTCCTTTGAGAGGTTGGTTTCTCATCTCCTCCGCGCTTTCCTTACTCCTGTTATTGCTGGGAGAGAGGTGGATAAATCAGTGGGTGGGTCTCATCTTGATTGCTTCTTCTTGTGAGTGCAGGAGAACTAGTATCTTCTTGTTTCTGTCCCAAGGGACAAGAAAAGGAGCTTCTTTTCTCTCTCTGCGTGCGTCGGCTGGGGTTTAGATTCTCTCTAGCTTGATTTCCTTCAACAAGTGCAGGGAGAAATCTTCGCGTAGGAAGTGTTTGGCGAGCAGGTTGGTCGCCTACTCGCCTTCCTTCCTTTCGATTTTGTTTCTGTTTATGCCACTACTATTGATGCTTGATTGGAGCCCTCTCTATCCTCCTGTCCCCCCCCCCCACCCCCCTGAAGTTCTGATAATCTCGAGGATTATTGCCATTTCCATGAACAGAAAACAGTACTATTGTGAGATTTTGTACTTCTATTGTTATTAATTGTTGCTCACTCCTGCCCTGTTCTTTCCCGGGACCAAAACCCTCACGTTTGTTTTTGTTTTGGTTTGCACCTTTCAGGTTCACACCTTAGTACAAAAAGGGGCTAATTTTGTATTGTTCTCTTCCCTTTCTGTTCTTTCCCCTTTCTATGAATAGTCAGTGAGGTTGGGTGGTTATGCCTCATGGTGTAGTATCCTGTCATATAGGTGTCATATAGGCATGGCGCAATAACATAATACATAATAGCACTATTTAGACAAGAGCAACTGATCTAGCACTTGCAAGATGTAGGTATGCTTGGTTGATACGACTGCAAGTTTGTGAGGAGAGCCTAAGCTGAAGTAGGCATTGGCACAGTTGGTGCAATGTGAAGTCAGAAACTCAGAATGTTTGGTTAGAAAATTAGAATGTAATTTCTTTGCTTTTCCTTTGATTTATTTCTACAACCAATCGTATTGGGGGGGGGGGGGGCAGGGTGGGGAATGAAAAATGTTCCAATGGGCTTTAGAAAGAATTAATTTGTTAAAACCGAAAAATGTCCAACGCTTAATGCTCTTCTTGTGACAACACAGGAATCTAGAAAGTACAAATGACCACCTATGTCTTGTCTCAAGGAGAGGAATTGTTATAGTGAATCTATAATCAACTGAAAAACACCATTTTTTTTAAATTTTATCTGATGTCATTACAAAGAACAAAAGACGGTTTGTTGACCAATTAGTTGACTTTCACCTATGGTGGGAGTTCAACTGAAAAGTATCACGTTTCTTTGGTCCATTTATACGCCTTAATGTTAGAAAGAACCACAAGCAGTATTTTGACCAATTAATTAACTTTTGCCTCTGCTGGGAAACTGGGAGTTGGGATGGGACTACAACTTCTCCGTTTGCAAAGGATATATCTTGGTCTCTTGGGGACTAGCCATTGTTCATAATGTGATTGAGGTAGACAGTTGACCCTGTAAGGTGAGTTTGATTTGATAGTTGATTATAGCACATTCGCCCAGCAAATTTATGATAACATTAGTTGCTAGAAACAGTATCGAGATGAACATTTTCTGAAATGCCCAAATGTGAGTTGCTGTTTACTTCAGCTAAGGTTAAAAATGGATAACATTGATAAGGATAAAGTTTTTACAAATGCATACAATTGGCTTAGCCTTGATGCTATGAACCACCATATCGTTTGAGATTTAGACATTTGTGTTTGACTGAAATAGTCTATCCGATCTTAACAAATTAGCATTCTTCAGTGTCATGATATGATTGGATTTCCCCTGACTTGTTTCCCGGCCTTTTCTTGACATTATTGTCTTGTGTGTTGAACAGTTCGAGACCCTTGAGATTAAGATCTGCAGTATTTCGTCGTGGATGGAGAGCATGGGTTCATCTCAGCGTAATTCTTGCCCAAAGGTGGAATACTGAATTACCCCTTCCTTTTTTTGACTACCATTTCACTTTTTATTCAAACATGAAGTGTGCGGTTGTATGCCACTATCATGCAAGTGGAAACCCTCTTCGCATATGGTGAGACAAATCATATTCTTTTGCATGATCCCAGTTTGTCCTCTTATGTCATGGTTGGTCATGTTAAGTTTAACAAAAGTAAACCATTGAAGATATTACAAAAATTGACCTAAAAATGTCCATATAAAGGGAAAAGAACAAATCCTCACATTATAAGATCTGGAAACATGACATTAAAAACAGGAGCTCATTTCACCAGGAATGCTTAGAATAAGTAATAAAGCTTATGCACATGATCTAGTGTGGACCTAAATCGTTGAGCTCAACAAATGTGGCATTAACAGTTCTGTTTTCTTGCCATACGCAGTTAATGGTTCGTTCTACCTTACTGTTAGACCTATTTTACTGGGTGTGTATTGAGTGTCATTCATTTGTCCTTTCCAATTCATCTTTTGTACCTATTGTTTTTTATGTTTATTTTTCAATTGTATTGCTTTGTTAGGTACACAGCTCAATGTGCAGTGAGCTGATAGTGATGTTAGATAAAACATCCTCCATTCTTCCATCAATTGAGGCAGCTCGACCAGGATGTAAAGCGGGTATACAGGAATTGTGCAACCTATACAATATAGTTGAGAAAGGGAAACTCATAATTCAGCACTGCATCGAATGTAGTAAGCTCTACTTGGTATGTTATTCCTTTGTTCATGGGAAACTTAAGATTCTAATATGCTACGTTTATTGTTGATTTCTGGACTTTTTTTTGTGATTATCTGATGATTTTTGATATTGTGTTTCAGGCTATTACTGGAGAGGCAATTGTATCACGGTGTGAAAGGATCAGAGACTCACTTAGGCGTAGCTTGTTCCTGATTCAGAATATGGTCCCACCAGCATTAGCTAATCAGGTTAGTTGATTTTGTCTCATGTTTTACTCTGTATTTTGTCAGTGTTACTGTCAGGGGTGTGGGCCTTGGGCCAGTCGGGGTATTATTAGGAATTAGAGATTGGTTTCTATTTGAGTTAGAGATTAGTTTCCTTGTGTTAGAGATAGAGTTAGAGATATGATATTAGTTACTATATCTATTAGAGATATGATATTAGTTACTATATCTATTAGAGATATGATTGGGATTAGATTCCATCTGTTAGGGGGAGTCATCTATATAAGGGGGCTACCGCATGCTATTGTAATCAATCAGAGAATTATCAAGTCTTCCCCGTCTAAATCCCTAGTCTCTCTCCCTCTCGTTCTACGCCGACGCCATCCGGCCATCTCCTTGGTGGTGTTTACCCCGGTTCATGACAGTTACAAACTCAATTTATGCTACGATGTATAGATTACAGAAAAAAGTGATTAGCTTCTCTCATGCGCACACAAGTTGCACATGGTTTTCTTATATCTTATAACTAGGGATGGAAACGGATCGGATACGATTGAATAGTCTCAAATATGAATATGAACCCATATTTTTAAAACGAATACGAATTCAAATATTCTCGAATACAAATACGAATCGAATGTCGTAACGGATATGAATTCGAATCGAATATGTACTTAATTCGGTTGAATATGAATATCCTTCTACAATTTCTGTAACAAATCTCGGTCAAACAAATTTCTAACGGTTTTGCCAGTTTTTCACCGGTTACCGACGATAGGCATAGGAAACGGATCGAATACGAATATTCTTAAATACGGATATGAAAATTCTCGAATATGAACATTTTTTAGTACGGATTTTGCTTACTACATTCGTGTTTTCTTGGATACGAATATTGGATAAAACGGATTATCCGTTACTGTTTCCCACCCCTACTTATAACCTATAAAACAAAGTACCACTGAAATACCTCTAGTGTCTTGAACTATTTCATCTTCCATGGCCACCAATGAACTGTTCCATTTTAGGTTCTCCAAACCTGCTTCTATAAAATAGTATAATTTAACTTGAAATAATTTGTAGAAGCACATATTCACATGCAGTAAATGGCAAATCAATCAGAATATGCTTCTTTTAACTTGCAGGTGCTCTATGGGCTATGCATATTGCCTTAATCCTATAATTTCATGTATTACTAGATAGCATATTCACTACCAAGGTTGTTAAAATCTCATTCTGTCATACAGTTCTACGGTTTTACGATCCGAAATTGACTAGACCGATCCGATTCTATGGTAGAATCTTAATTTTCTTACAATTCTATCTAAACTTCTGTAGGATCGTGATCAAAATTTTTGTACGATCCTACTCGGTTATGTCAATTCTATTGTTTTATTATAAATAATTACTTGTATACTTACTTTTAATTGAAAGTTTTAACTTTTATCTCTTCATGTTCACTATAATTATCATAAAATAACACATGATCTTACCTTTACTCTACAATTTTGTAAAGAAAAGTTCAAAATGTATAATTTTAAAAATGTAGTAGTGTTGTAATACACTGCAGATTTTTAAAAATATTTCTTTGGTAGAATCAGGTGGGATCTTAGATTCTACATTGATCTTATGATTTGCGATCCTATTGAAGAACCTCCGATTCGATTCAGGATCACGATTCTGATAACCTTGTTCACTACTACTCTTTGCTGGGTTGTTTACTACATTTCTATTTAACACAGATTGCTGAAGTTCATAATGATCTTCGGGATGTAAAATTTGTTGTTGATCCAATGGAAGAAGAGGCTGGCAAAACCATTTTAGACATGCTTCGGCAGTCTGATGCAACTGAAGAATTTGAACTTGAGACATTCCTGCAGGCAGCTTCAAAGTTAAACCTGACATCTCCTAAAGCTATCTTAATTGAAAGAAGAGCAATCAAGAAACTTCTCGATAAGATTAGTGGTACAGATACAAAAAAGGAGGGGGTCCTTAAGTGCTTTCTGTATCTTGTTAAAAAATATGGAAAGAACATCAAACCAGACACTGGTGAGCGGAATGAAAATTTGCAAGCTGAAAACCAGTCTTCTCCAAGCTTAAGTTTTGCTAGCGATTCTAATACTCCTGGAAAATGCTACACACCCACAGACTTTCAGAGATATGAGGATCAGAGTAGTATTTCTGGAGCAGCCACACCACCTGCAGAGTTCTGTTGCCCAATATCAACAAAGCTAATGCACGATCCTGTGATAATAACATCTGGACAGACTTATGAGAGAGAGTGTATTGAGAAATGGTTCAGTGAGGGATATGACACTTGTCCCAGGACACAGATAAAGCTAGAGAACTTCTCGATGATTCCAAATACTTGCATGAGGGATCTTATTTGCAATTGGTGCAAAGAGCATGATTCCACAATCTCCGATTTTGTTCCTCCCAGCAAAAATGCTTACAGTTACTTGCCAGATCAATTGCATGGTCACTCAGTGTCAAGTTTGCACAATGTTTCAGTAGCTCTCATTGCTGGGAATGCCCGGGATTTTGTGATCGATCACAGCAATTCATCTATTGCATTATCTGATGCCAGTTATGTCTCAGATTCATCCCTTGTGAGGGATATGGAGGATCCGAAAGATAGTTTCTCTCAGTTCTCTTGGAATGCAGACTATCAGAAGTACCTGTCGTTCCACAACTTCAACCAGGACATGTTTCTGACGTTCTTTTGTGAGCTGTCCAACCTCCCATTAGAACTCCAAGGCAGCTCCATTAAAGATTTGAAGAGCATTCTTGATGATGAAAATGAGGTTTCATGTGCTATGGTTTCCAATGGATTTGTAGAAGCATTCCTCGAATTATTGATAAACGATAGTGGCAGCTACAGTATGCAAGCTCAGAAAGCTGGCTTTCAGTTTTTTCGTGCTTTTCTTTCCAATAGCCGGTAAGAGCACTTTGCCTGATAAATCCACATCATCCTTTGAATAATTTTATAGATTGGGATTCCAATACCATATATGCTTTTCCATTTTTATGAGAAAAGGGCAAAGTAGGCTTAGACTTACTATCTTCCTACTCTACTGCTAAAATTTATCTATTCTACTAGTTGGTTGCTCGTGGTTAGTTGTATTCATACCTGAGGCCCCATGAGAACATTCTCAAAAGACATTTTTCTTTGACATGTAGGACTAAGATTCCACCTATGAGTGAAGAACAGCTCCATCTGATCACATCCTTTCTTGATTCTGAGTTAAAAATTGAAGCTTTGTTGGCACTGCATGAACTGGTTCGACACCCAAGTTGTTGTCAATCCCATCTGATGGCTTCTGTTGTTACTCCTCCAGTGTTCAAAATATTGGCTTCTGAAGATACCGAGTGCCTTGAACTATCCTTGAAGATTATCTGCGATCTTTCATCTGACACTAATGTAAAATCATACCTGATTTCTCTGGGAATAATCTCAAAGCTGTCTCCCATTTTAACTGAAGGAAAATTCGCTGAGTGTTGCTTGAAGATTTTGCGGAACTTATGCGATGTTGAAGAAGCCATAGTGCTTATTACCAGAACCGATCAATGTCTTGGTTCCATTGCAGAATATCTGGACACAGGAAGTCCTCAAAAACGAGAGCATGCAGTGGTTATCCTTTTAGCAATATGTTCCCATAGTATTGAGGATTGTTTACTTGTAATGAAGGAGGGTGTGATCCCTGCCCTTGTGGACTTGTCAGTGAATGGAATTGATGAAGCAAAAAGTTGTTCAAGCAAGCTACTTCATCTTCTCAGGGATCTGAGGCGAAGTGACCAGTTTAGCAACTCGTGTTCACGAGAAGTGTCTGTCACAGATGTGGTAGAGGATCCTCCAGACAGCTCAATTCGCAAGCAACCAGTATCAAAGTCATCTCGTTTTTTTAAAACAAGGTTGAACATTTTCTCAAAACCTCGGTCACTTACGCTGTTGTGAAAACTGGTGAAGGTCGATTGATTTGGTAGTCCTTGTATATGTTACAACCTTAACCTTCTTTGTATAGATTGTAGCAGTGGTATTGCCCAAATGAAATGCTTGATGAGATGATATTTTTCATCATCATGTATTTCAGTAGAGTTTGATTAGCAGTTATGCATCTTGCCGATCGCAGTCATGCATCTTGCTGTGTGTAAAAAGTAAATGAATTAGATATTGTTCATTTTTTTTTGGCAAAAAGTTTGCCTTTTTTGTACTCTGCTGTTCCATGGTAGCAGGAAGGCCTGAAAAGAGGTTTTTTGTTTATCTTAACAAACCAGGACAAGTGCATCCTTTTGTTGTAAGTGATTTTTTTTTCAAGTTATGCCTGGTATGTGCGGATAGTAACTGATTTGGCCGATGGTCTTACAGGACTACTACTGATCACTGATGTAATTTCCTAACTTCGGTAATTTTGAGTGGTCATTTGTTTGACAAGATGTACATTTTACAACACTAACCTTTTTTTTTTGGTATAGATTGTAGCAGTAGTATTTTGCCCAAATGAAATGCTTCATGAGATGATATTTTTCATCTTCATGTATTTCAGTAGAGTTTGACTAGGAGTTGTTATTCATCTTGCCGATTGCAGTTATGCACCTTGCTGTGTGTAAAATGTAAATGCATTAGTTATTGTTCATATATTTTTTTTGCAAAAAGTTTGCCTTTTGGCACTCTGCTGTTCCATGGTAGCAGGAAAGCCTGAAAAGAGGGATTTTATCTTATCTTAACAAACTAGGACAAGTGTAGGATCGATATAGCAATAAAGGAGATGAATGATGTTTTCAATTTTTTTAAAGTATTTGTTGACCCTTCACTCCGATAGCCACAGAGTTATAAAGATTTAGCATGAAAAGTCAACATAAAAGCCAGTAAATTAAGAAACTAAAAATATGAGAAATTCAAAATCCCATCGATCATACCTCTAGCAAAATCTGGTCATATCGGTAAACAATGTCGGTCATACTAGTGAACAAAATGGTTATACCTGTGGGCAGTATCGATCATACCAATGAACAGTAAAACCGTTTGTACCGGTGGACAGCACTGGTCATACAATCGAAGAGTAAATCAGCTCGGTAGGTCCAAATAACTTGAAACTTAGCATGGACCTTCTTTAAGATGTCACAACCTATTCTAACCAAAGATCGAGAGGATCATTGTCAAAATTGTGACCTTTTTAAATTTGAAGGAATGTTGCACTAAAATCGAGTAAAAAATAAAAAACGGTGAATATGACTTACTTGTGGGTGAATGATGGGCAAGATAACTCTAAATGCATTTTCACATGTCACAGCAAGTAATAATACCCAAGGAATCGAGGTGAAAATAACTGGATCAAGAAATTATTCGAGAGGGTCAAATCCAAGTAAAACTGGGCAACTTTATAAAGTAACCAATACTGATGTCTAGATGGATGGAGATTGATTTTTATGATATATCTTCATCACTAACTCATCCTTCGAATCCAGCAAGATCAAGAAGGGGAGAGAAAAGATCAAAACTAATCAAACCAAGAGCAAATCAACCAAAATAAGAGAGATCAATGGGAGATAAATAAAGTTGATATATTACTACTTGAGGATAAAGATTTTACAGTCACTCCACCTAGAGAATAAGAGAGCACACCACAATACTCGCACTTCTCAATCCCTAACACTAAAATACTTGGCTTCAATGAATAAAACTAGAGATGGATAGTTAACTAGCAAGTCTCCATTTCAACACGTTAAATAGACAAGGTGACCAGCCTCAACTAATCCTAATTGATACTATCCATTTAGCACAAATGAAAAAATCCGTTAACTTCACACAATACCAGTTTTACTCACACACTACATTTATGCATATTTTTCAAAGCACATAAACCTAAATCCATTAAGTCCTTAGCTTTTGATTCAACTTGATCTTCTTAACTTCTCTTTGACCTAAATCACTTTCCCAAGCACTGCGGTTTTGATCTAAGATAGTTTCTAGTATTTTGATTTACTTACCAAAATGCCCTTTCTTGACCCGATCTTCATCTTCCATTGTAGGCAATGCCATGCTTGTCACGTGTAGATGCACCACTGGTTTGCTACACGTCGGCAAATCTCTCCTATTCTAGTTTCACTGGACCACATCTCATTTAGACCGATAAAACCATATGGTGCAATCCGTCACCCGAACTTTCCTTTAACATTTCTTGCTTTTATCATGCCATGCTTGAGCTCACTCATCTTACCCAGTATTCTTGATTATTTTAGGCCTTGGCTCCTCCATAAGTGTAGCCCCGTTCCTCACCGTTGATCATGGTTGACTCCAAATGACCCTGCATATCCAAATACCAAGAAATTATTTTTGGGTATAAGTTTTTCACAACTTGACCCACGTTAGTCAAGACATGTTTCGTGCAACATTAATACGCTAATCAAACATAATTCAAAACAACCCAAAACCGAATTCCCAAAATTCGTACTAATCTGATGGTACTTTGAGTATGCATATAAAAAGCTTAATAACTCACACCCGAAAGTAAAG
Organism: Dendrocalamus latiflorus; assembly: GCA_017311315.1. Classification (NCBI taxonomy): domain Eukaryota; kingdom Viridiplantae; phylum Streptophyta; class Magnoliopsida; order Poales; family Poaceae; genus Dendrocalamus; species Dendrocalamus latiflorus. The sequence goes on from CM029639.1 coordinate 8,818,420, forward strand.
TCAACAACTTCTTCCAACTTCTTCTGCCAGGCTTGACAAGTGTGCAGATCATGCCCTACCGCTTAATGAAATGGATACCACCTTTTATTCTTTTTGGACTTGTTGGTCAGAGTTTTTACCCTGTTTCGACCGGAATAATCCTTTTTGCCCTTAGTAAACTTCTCTAGAATCGCAAGAACCACTTTAGCGTTGCGTTTGCAATTCTTTTTTTACCTTTGGGGGATATTTCTTGGGTTTCTTCTGTTTCTTATCTAGGCTGGGTTGAGGAATTTTCTCTATCCGGTCGATGGTCTTATTCTATTCAACCACCTTACTAGCGGCTGTGTACCTATTGGCCATGGTACTTAGCAAGAATCTTCTAGATCTCATGAGTAGATCTTAAATGAGCAACTCGCTCAAACTTAGATCGACTAAGCTCTTGAATTAAGAAATTATGAGCCTTTTTGTTTGCCTCTATATCCGGTGTAACCTAATCATCGGTAGACAAAACATAAGGATTTTTGACTTTAATATAAATTGCGTGCCCTTGGACCTCAATGTAGGATTGCATATGAGCCTTTCGATAAGAGAAATCAACTCCATTGAAATTAGGTAGAATACTTGTTTGGTGTCATTGCTCTTAAGACCAGTTAACATATATGAGAAGAGCTAACTGGGCTCTAATACCACTTGTAGGACTGGTATGGTAACAGAGGTGAATGATGCCTTCAAATTTCTCCCGAGTATTCGCTGATTCTTCACTCTAATATCTACAGAACTACGAAGATTTAAGAGGAAAATCCAACACAAAATCTAGTAAATCAAGAAACTAAAAATTCAAAAACCCCGTCGTTCATACCTCTAGCAAAATCTGGTCATACCGGTGAGAAGTAAAATTGGTCATACTGGTGATCAGCATCGGTCATACCGGTGGACAATACCAGTGAACAGTAACTAAGAATTCATGTTCCTTTTGATCTGTAGATCCAAATGAATTAAAACATGGCATACACTTTTTCTAGGATGTTATGAAACTATTCCAACCAGTGAACAAAGAATCATTATTAAAGTTGTGACATTTTTTTATTTGAAGGAAGGTTGTACTAAAATCAAGCAAAAAACCAAAAACGGTGAATATGATTTGCTTGTAGGTGAATAATGGGTGAGATAGCTCTAAATGTATTCCCACATATCATAATAAGTAAGAACATCCAAGGAATCGAAATAAAAATAACTGGATCAAGAAATCTCTCGAGAGGTCAAATCCAAGCAAAACTGGGCAACTTCATGAACTTACCAATACTGATACCTAGATGGACGGGGATTGGTTTTCATGATATATCTCCATCACTAACTTGTCCTTGGCATCCAGCAAAACCACGAATGGAATAGAGAAGATCAAAGCCAACTAAATTAAGAGCAAATCAATCAAAACAAGGGAGATCCATGAGAGATAAACAAAGTTGATATATTGTTACTTGAAGATAAATATTTTACAGCCATTCCACCTGGAGAACAAGAGAGCGCACCATAACACTCACACTTCTCAACCACTCCACCTGGAGGACAAAAGAGCGTACTACGTCACTCACACTTCTCCAATCCTAATCCTAGAACACTTGCTTTCAATGAGTAAGGCTAGTATGGTTGAATGGTTAACTAAGTCTCCATCCCAACCCATTAAATAGACAAGGCAACCAGCCCCATCTAACCCTAATGAATACTATCTACTTAGCACAAATGGAAAAAACCCATCAACCCCACACAACACTGATTTTACTCACACACTACATTTATGCACATTTTTTAAAGTACATAAGCCCAAATCCGCTATGTCCTTAACCTTTGATATAACTTGATCTTCTCAGCTTCTTCATAACCTAAACCATTTTCCCAAGCGTCGCTCAGGTGATACAATTTTGATCCAAATTAGTTTTCAGTTTTTTGGTCAACGTACCAAAATACCCTTTCTTGACCCGTCTTCATTTTTTCTTGCAAGCAATCGCCATACTCGCCACGTGTAGATGCGTCACTGGCTTGCCACGTGTCGACAAGTCTCTCCCGAACTCATTCCACTGGACCACGCTTCACTTGGACCGACAATGCCACATTGTGCAACCTGTCACTCGAATTTTCCTTCAACATTTCTCGTCTTTCTTGTTTCATGCTAGAGCTCAGTCATCTCACCCAGTATTTTGATCATTCTGGGCCTTGACTCCTCTACGAGCGTAGCTCCAATCCTTGCCATTAATCATGGTTGATTCCAAGCGACCCTGTACATCCAAAGACCAAAAAATTGTTTACAGGCATAATTCTTCACAACTTAACGCATGTTAGTCAAAACATACTTCATGAAATATTAATGCATTGATCAAACAAAATTCAAAACAACCCAAAACCAAATTCCTACAATTCAAGAAATTTCCCTCTAGGCCAATACTACCCTGCACGATAGGCCGGTACTTCCACTCCCCACAATTGGTTCTCTCTGAAAAATTACAATTGGCAAGTAATCCATAGTATTACCGGTCAGCGGTATGACCGTTACAGTCATACCGCTCCCAGCTGTCTGATTGGCACGGTCACACCGCTTGCCGATCTGACCGCAATTGCCCAACGGTTATACCAATTTGCCTGAAACATTCTAAAAACAATATAGGTAAAATGCAATATTTGTAAAATCAATTTTTCACTCCATAAAACTTGCAATGGTTCATTACAACATTATTCTGAATCTTCTCACGTGGTCCTTCAACAAGTGGCTCATCCTTTGGTTGTAAGTAATTTTTTTTCTGTTTATGCCTGGTATGTGCGGATAGTAGCTGATTTAGCTTATGGTCTTACAGGATTACTACTGATCATTGATGTAATTTCCTAACTTTGGTAATTTTGAATGGCTTCTATTGAGTTTATGGCTTGACTTTTTATGGTAACTAGCTTTCTAACGGAAAGTCTTTTCAAATCGAGGTCTACAAGTCATTGTAGTAGACATTGTTCTGACTTCATCTATCTCGACCAAAATTGTATACAAGTATCTCTCTTCATACTCTTTTATGTGAATAGTCAAAATTCAAAAATTTAAGCTAAAATCTACATTCCAAAAGACATCCTTTGAGTGGTCATTTGCTTTTCACGGTGTTATGTTTCAAAGAACTCGTCATTTACTCATCTCGAGGATGTCCTTCGCACTCTGCAAATGTTTTTTCCAATGCTGTTTCTGATACATACACACAAGTTACATTGGTCAGCTGGAGCTGTTCTGCTGTACTCTTAAAAGTCCAAATTTGCCTTTCCTGTTACCAACTGTTGAATGTATAGATGCTGGCCTTTGAAAGAAAGAATGTACAGATGCTCTGAATTTATCTTTCGACAGTGCTTGAAAGTTTGCATTTTTGTTCTTTTTGTCATTGCACGATCGCCGAAAAACAGAGTTATTGTCAGTTTCACTCAACATGGTGGCTCAGGCTAGTACGTCCAGGTGTAGCTCAATAACTCCAAACCGAGACATCAGTTCGATTGTACGTTCGCCCACTGATCATTTCTTGTCGGAATTCAATTCATGGAACCTGAGCTACACCATCCCTTTCTCCATTCCCCAGCGGCTCAGAGTTGAGACACGCGAACACATTCACATTCTGAACCTGGTATGTGCATGTATGTTGCGGGAGTTCTGAATCTGATTTCATTCCATCTTCCTTCCTGAATGTTCTTGTTCAGTCTCATTTCATGACAAGGAGGGCAGCCCACTCGTCACTGATAGAGATGGACATTCGGTTTATTCAACTATATTGATACGATTTATTCGGTATTCAAAAGATTAATTTTTAAAAACTGAAAACCAAAATAAGCAATGAAAAAAAATAAAAAGCACACCAAATTAACCGCACTAATTCGGTTTGATTAATTCGGTATTCAGTTTCTACCGTGACATAACATTCGGAAGCACTGGAGGGTGGAGGGTACCTCAAAGAACTGATTCCATGCAGCATGCTTCTCTTGGGTTACCTCTGAGGCTCTGACCTATGAAGCAACCCATTCTCGACATGCTCTGCATTCTCATTGCTGTGGCCTTCCTCTCGTCTCGCAATTTCTACCTACCTAGCAAAATTGTGATCTCTTCTTTGCCAACTCCCGCTCCCACAGTGCACGATCATTGGGCAAATAGCCCAGAAGCAGCTGCAAAACCAACACATGTACCGTCACTGAGAAGGCAAAAATCAAAAGTTTTGACGGCATCTTTTCCCTCATGCTGCCCATATCTGTGTAATTCATCACAAAGCATTAACAGCAGGAAGTACATGAAGGGACCAGAAGGTAGAGGATTTTTAACCTGACATTGGCATTATAAAGCAAAAGGATAGACTAAAGGATGTGCGCGGATCTGGCCTCCGGCGACTTGGAAAGAGCGGCGGCGGGCGGCACTGACGTCTAGGGGTGGCGTCCACGAGCGGGTGCGTAGGGCGGCGGTAGCACCGATGGGATGCAGGCGGAGAGTCGGAGACGACGCCGACGGGACGCGGGCGGAGGGCCGAAGGCGGCACCGACAAGACGCAGGTGGAGGGCCGGAGGCAGCGCCGACGGCACGCGATGCGGCGCCCTTGCTTCCTAGGGTTAGGGACTTAGGGTGGAGTGTGGGGTCTCCTCCATCTTTTATGGAAATGGCAAGTGATATCTCACTGACATGCGGGTCCTAGCTCCACATGTCAATGAGACATCACAGGACATTTTATTAAGTGGCAAAAAAAAAAGAAGGGTAAATCATCAAATCTCCTGTCTCATGACTCTCACGGCAGCGGGTGCGAGGAAATGAGGAGCCGAGTGGGCTCGACGCTAGTTGGGCATAGCGAGTAGGCCTTGCTGGCTTGGTGACTGAGTCCAGTGAAGTTAAAATGCGATATATGATTTATGGGCTTCCTAGAATCAAAAAACACATTGAACATCGAAAACCAAATAGCGGTAAAATAAAAACCGAACAGCAAATTGAAAACTGAAAAAACCATAATATTCAGTTTGGTTCGGTGCGGTTTTTCGGTTTTGATAAAAAAATGCCCACCCCGACTCACTGATGCCCCTTCCAGTTGGTTACATGGTGGCTACATCTTGTCCAATTCGGCAACTTTCAGACCATTGCTCAGTGGATGTATATGTCTTCCTCCTCTGCCTGTCCAGGTGCAAAGTACAATTTCCATTTGGAAGCTTATTTTTTCAGTGCAAAGGCATCACCATGATGGTATCATCACCTTCATCCTGGCACCGGGGGAAGGAAGAAGCTACTTCTCCATACATGTTCTGAAACACCACCCTTTCGTTGTCTGTCGATCGACCTCGTGCCACTCGCCTATGCCGCTTGACCGCCTGCCCGTCTGGTTTGATCAATCTCTCCGGCGCAGATCCTGCCTTGCCAATTTGCAGTGGAATCACCCAGCTGCGCAGTGCAGTGCAGTATCGCAATACCTCTGCTCTACTGTAACTAGCAACTGCATAGTACGCAGATCAGTACCCCGTTTCATCAATGTTCAGTACTGTCATGTATGTTCAGACACTGCTCTAAACCTTACACATTTCACACTGGTTTTCTCTGCCTGTTTAAGCTGAATTGAACTTTGAGCATCTACTCAGAGTTCAGAGTGGATCACAACAACAAAGGCTCTAACTCTGCCTTTCCTAATCTGCCCGGCTATGTGTCAAGATTCTGCTATTCGCTCTTTTCCGGCTGCTCCTTGATAGCTGGAGCGCAGAACGCTGTAGATCTCGCTCAGTGGCGGCTAGGGGTGGAAACGGATCGGATACGGTCGAATAGTCTCAAATACGAATACAAATATATATTTTTAAAACAAATACAAATATAAATTCAAATATTCTCAAATATGGATATGAATATTCTCGAATACGAATACAGATATTTTCTAATACGGATATTCTCAGATACGAATATCGGATAAAATGGATTCCTAGCGGTTTTGCCGATTTTTCACCGGTTTTTGACAAGTTATCGGTTTTAAACCATCTAAATTCAAATTTTGAATCACAAAATTTGTACGGATGAAAACGGATCGAATACGAATCGAATAGTCTCGAATACAAATACAGATACAAATATTCTCGAATATGAATGCGAATACGAATATTCTCAAATACGGATACGAATATTCTCGAATACGAATATGAATATTTTCGAATACGGATTTTGCTTACCACATTCACGTTTTCTCAGATACGAATATCGGATAAAATGAATTATCTGTTACCGTTTTTCACCCCTAGTGGCGGCCATTGTAGCTAAGTCTAGCATCTCTGCCTGATAGACGGACGGATAGAAAAAAAAAATCCAGAACGGTTTGGTCGCTATGTGCTATCTGCCTCTTTTTCTCCTGTGGTAGTGGAAGCCTTCCTTCCTTGCTCGCTCGCTCTCTCTCCATGCCCAAGTTCAGTGCACCGAGCCCAAGCATCCCTTTCCTTGCTGAGTGCGCAGCAGACACGCTTGCTTTCGTTCTTGCCCCTGAGGCTGCGAGTGAGCGCCTGGGCGAGTGACAAGGAGCAAGCAGTGGTGGCAGCTCCGAAAGATGACGTGACTGCTTCTGCCGATCAGGGAGGTGATTGCGCGAACACAGTGCTGACCTGGGAACCCTAATTGAGGTGTGAGTGGCGACATGTTCTATCTTTTTTTTTTGATAAGGACATGTTCTGTCTTGATGAGGACTCTGGTTAAGTAAAATGCAAACGTTAATTAATGGAGGTGTGGGGGTGGTGCAGGATAAGATTTTTTAGTGGCACATGCGGCCCTGATGAGAGGACTCTCCGCAGCCAATAGTTGTGCCGACACCGTGATTTGATTATGAAAACGTGGGAACGAAAACGAAATGCTCTGCAAATTTGTTGATGGAAAACGTGGTGCGCTCAAATAGCAAAGATATACATCATTGAAAATGACTGTCTATAGATCCAGTTCTTTTAAACTACGATTGATATCTTTTAGTTATAACTAATAGATTTAATAAATAATAGTGATTGATAAAAGCTGAAATAAAAAATAGCTAAAAAGCTAAAAAAATAAGCCATATACCATCCATGCTATTAATTAATATATCCCCTGATAGGAAGTCTGGATGTCAGCTAGAGTGCCTACGTGGAAAGATGTAGTCAATGGAGAGATCCAAGGACCAAACCTCGAGACATCAAGACTTTTTTTTATTAATAATTCATATTTTATTCGAAATGACAGTAATATACTCGCACGAACATTTTTTTTATAGAAATGGACTTTAGTCGTCTAACTGTTAGACGACTGGGACCTATCGCTCAATGGTCGCACAACACACAAGCTTTCCGTAGCCGTTGGGCGACAAGTTCCAGTTGCCCAACGCTTCGGCGACTGCAGCCTGTCACCCAGCGGCTGGGCGACTATAATTGCAGTCGCTCGGCTATGCAGCGACTGCAAACAAAAGGCAGTGTGGGTTAATCCATTTATGATTTTCGTAGATTATGAATGGTAGATAATCTATTGGATTCCCAATAAGAGTTTACGGTCGTTGTATGTTGTTGTAGTGTAAGAAATTTCGTGAAATTTTTTTAAGAATGATTGAAATAACAACGATCGGTAAGTACGAAGTTAAGTGATATTGTGATGTAACCAGAAATTTGTACACGGAGGAGAACTGGTTTGTTAATGTTGTTGGATAACTTTCTACGGGAATAATTGAATACGAAAAGACGAGGAAATTTGCTTATCCGAATTAAAATAGACTTCATAGTACAGTTGGGAGTAACACGACGCGTAGGGTTTGATTACATGCATAACAAAGAGCATTATGTACTATGCAACAAACCAAACTGCTCCTATGATACATATGCGTCTGTTCTGAATGGAACTAAATTCGACCATCGGGAAAGTAGTTAGTGCGGGATGGCCTGATCTACTGCTGGACCAGGGCCATTTTCCCTTTCTTGCAAGCTCGGCATTGAACTCCTCGACGGCCTCTTTTGTCTTAGCTGCCATTTCCTTCTTTTTCTCACGCTCCCTCTCACGAGCCTCACGCTCCCTATGTGTGCACGCCTCGAGATGAGTTTTCGTCTCCCAATGTATACGCTCGGTTTACTTGTCCTTGTGGCGTTCCTCCTCTCAGATCTCGCAGGACCTTTTGACGTTCCACTCATCGAAGTCAAGAGCCCACTAGTCCTCTGAGTGGATCTCAAGATCGATCCATTTGCGGTAGCCACATAGGGGTTCCGGAGACTGTGGGTACACGAGGAGAGGTTTTTAGTGTGTACTTTAAAGGAGAAAAAGTAGGGGGAACACAATGTAACTGGTCCTTACCGGCTGCCGGTACCTGGTGGTATCCTGACGGCGGTCAAGATAGTCACTAGAGTAATTTGCGCAACCCCAGTAACGCATGCCTAGACTGAGGTGGTGCTTAGATTTGAAGAATTTACAAGGGTCTCGGCACCAACATAGGGGCGATGTCTCCTTCTCAGGTGGGTATTGCGGCGAACGCTCGATAGGAACGTTCGGAATGGAGTTGTTGCTATGAGTGACGTCATTGTGGGGGAACTGACCTCGTAGCACGCTCGGCTTGTTCAGCTCGGCCCGCAGCAGCCCTTGCTTTTTTGTCGTGGGTGGCAGCAGACCTTGCTAGGTCGTGAGTCTCCTCCCATTGCTTCATCATCTTGTCCTATTATTTCTTCTGCTTCTTATCCATCCCGGTGTGGTGAAACAAGCTCCGGTGTAGTGTTGGGTTTGCTTGTGTAGTGTTCTCTCCGAAATCTCTTTGACCTTCCTTTTATATGGCCCCATGTGGCCTTCTAGTTGCATGAAACTGCCCCGTGTAGTCTTTTCGCTGCATAAAGATGCCCCGCTGGTGTAGTCACTACGCAAAGTTAGCCCATATGATTTTGTCACTACACAAAGCTACATAGTGTGGTTTTGTCGATACACAAAACTTGCCAGTGAGGTCTTCACACTATGCAAAGCTGCAGCCTTTGGTCCTGTTGCTGCGCAAAGTTGGTCCATGTGGTCTTGTCGCTGCGCAAAGCTGTCCCGTCTAGTGTAGTCACTATGCAAAGCTGGACCATCTGGTCTTCTCACTGCGCAAAGTTGGCCTGTGTGGTGATCTCACTGTGCAAAGCTGGCTCGTGTGGTCATGTCGCTGCACAAAGCTGCCCCGTGTGGTCATGTCGCTGCACAAGGCTGGCCCGTGTGGTTTTGTCACTACGCAAAGTTGGCCCGTGTGGTCATGTCGTTGCGCAAAGCTGACCTGTGTGGTCATGTCACGGTGCAAAGCTATACTCTTTGGTCTTGTCGCTACGTAAAGCTATCCTATCAACTGAGATCATGGGCAACATATACCTGAATGCCTCAATGCACACACTGAAAGCTAAGAAGGCCCTTTGCAACACCGCAAAACCTGGCGGCCTCGTAGATGGTTTGTCCTTCATAGCGATATATGTGCCCGGATTCCTGTCCTGCAACACCTAAAACATACGAGGAAGATTGTCGTACGCCACCTCGAAAGACCTGAACCGTTTTTCCAACACCTTCTGTTTCGTACGCCACGCCTTCGCGTAGCTAATATTGTACTTGAATTTCTTCTCAATAGCTACCATAATGTGCATGGTCTCCATGTCCTTCTCCACTATCTCTCCATACATCAAATTGGCTATAAAGGCGGACATTACGTCACGATGTCTCACCAAAACATTACTAAAAATGCAAGAGTGCGGCTCCACCTTCGACACAATCCAGTGAGTCTCATACTTCGGTCTACATGCGTGCACTCTCCAAGGATAACCAGCCTACTCGCACTTCACGGTGTACTGCTCCTGGCTAGATTTCATAACCCAAAAAGTTCGCTACATAGATATGACCCACAGCTTGATGGAATCCTGCAGCGATGCCTTATCAGCAAACATTGAATGCAACCGAACCTCTGTGCCTTGGTACTCTCATGGTGATTTGTACTTGTCATGTGCGGCAACACCCTCAGCATCAAATCGGTTCCATTCCTGTGAGATGGGAGCTTCATCCTGATCCAAACTGTCCTCGTCGTCCTCCTGTACAGCTTCCTCTTCAGCCCAAGCCATCCGATCATCACTCTCCATTTGATGCACTATGTACTTCATATGCTCCCCTTCATCGGCTAGTCCTGTAGCCTCACCATGGCGTGATTGTTCTTCCTCTTCTCCATGTACCACATTGACCTCATCATGAGCAACTTCCTTCTCTTTAGCAACATGCAGAGCGCTTGAGCTACTCGCACCTCCTGGGTGATGGCCGTCCGCATGACCTTGCACAACTTCTATTGGGCATGGTTGCACAAGCATCACGTACTCGTATCCACGGCATCGACACCCTTATACAAACCACTTCCATGCAACAGTGCGCATCAATATTCTCAACTCCCATTTGATGTCCGTGGGAGACCGGCTCCAAAGCCCTTGTATGACGACGCTGCACACCTCAGGGTCCAAGGAAAAACTGTGGGTGAACTAGTGCATCACATCTACGATTCGAGCATTCTTGCCGTCCGGGTGTACCAGAGTGGCTTATGCAAAATCGCTCAAGTCAACACTATTCGGACCTTCATGAACGGTGCCAACACCATAATTTACTTTCAATGTAGTGGGTATCGGCATTACTGATGTCCGCCTGCATATATTTTCAATTTTCCAACTAGTCAAATCGCATGGTGCATTACAGAACTACTGATGTACTGTAATTTACATTTCAACGACCGTTTGCCTATCGTAACGAGCTACACTACCCTCGTAGCATTAACTCCCTATCGGTAGACCGCGCACCGACGCCGCTCTTATCTCGCTACTCGAGTTCTCCCCTACTGCAAATAATTCCTAATGGGTTTCGACAATTTACATGACATATCAATTTAAATTCCTACATACCAGTTATAATGGTACATGCGTTTTTTCAATGTACTAACGACATTACATTCATTTGTAATTAATCATAAATGTTACGTATTATTGTTTTATACAAAATAAGTTATTAAATTCTTACAAAAATATTGACTGAATTTTGAATAACTACAAATTTCTATGAAGGATTAATTTCTACGTAACGTTTACTATATTTTATACAACTACAATTTTGTATGCATGCTAATTTGCTAAGGATGCTAATTTTCTATAACTATATTCACTAATTTTTCTACAACTACAGGTTACTACGACTGCTATTTTTTTTAAAACCATATTGACTAAATTTTCTATATTAAAGTTATACTATTCTTTACTAAATCTACAATTTTCTATGGACACTAACACTAAATAAACTATCCACTTCATATACAAAATTTAAACTACAACATAAAAAAAATTACCTCACAAAAGTCATAAAACCTCTCCTTCTCCCTCTCCTTTTCTCTCCTCTCATCTCCTTTTCTTTCCTCTCCTCTCTGCTTCTTTTCTTTCTGTCTCCTTTGTTCACCGTGCCTATGCAGTCGCCCGGCGGTTTGATGACTGCAATCAATTCACCCAACGGCCAGCGGATTGCTTGCGGTCGCACGGCCGTTGGGTGATAGGTTCTAGTCGTCCAACGGCTTGGCGACTGGAGCCTATTTCTATAAAATATTTTCGCGCAGATATATTTATATTATTTCGAATAAAAATAGATTATTCAAAAAAAAAATCGAGACATCAATGAGTAGCTCGTATCATATGGCTGTTAGGACTCGAAAATCCTGGTATTCAAGAGGACCAAACTGATCATCAGCTTGCTGGCTCTCGGAATATTGCATTTGTTATTACATATTTTGCATTTGTTCTACTACAGGAGGACCAAACTGATCATCAACTTGTTGCCTATTGGAATATTGCATTTGATTATTACAAATTTTGTATTTTGCATTCACATAAAAATAAACAACATTACCAAAATATCTAGTAAAATATACAATAACTAGCCGAATTCCTCACGCAACTGCGCAGCTAGATACTACATGTAAATGTTTATACAAAAACATAGAGTTGTACTTGTTCGCAACTCTGATGCTTACTATCGAAATTCAGGTATGCAATTGTAATATCTCTCATATCTATCTAATTGATCTGCACCGTTATAATTTGGACTCATCAAAATTGATGGTGTAAATATTTATTTCTTTTCCCAATTAATATGGGAATTACTAGGAATTGAGAGTGAACGTGAAAGCTTCTTTGTCTATCATTTTTATAATATAATATAATAGATAGATAGATAGATAAATAGATGCAATATTGCACTATTATTATTATTTTTGTGACAGCAATATTATTATATTAAATACTTCCCAATATCATTATTTTCCAAATTAAAATACATGAAATTCCATTAACACATTACAACTTTTCCCAGCTAATTCAAAACTAGTTCGTTTCGGGTGTATTTTGCATTAGAAATTCTAAAAAAAAGGGGCACCAACTATGACATCACGAGATAAAAGTACACTTACAAGAACTCATATTCACCTTTCAGATTTTCTTGGATGGTTAAGTGGTGAGCATGATAGGGAGCCCTGTTGGGTCTTTCGCCGCATTTGGACGGACCCCATGCATGGGAACCATTTGACCTGCAATGCCAATTTGGACCCCTTGGAACCTGTAAGTTTTCCTTTCCGGAAGCTGGAATTATCTTCACAGGCAGCTGCGGAGAGGCCAAAAGACGCATCGGACACGAGAGGACGAGGGAAGGGAAGAGAAGTAGAGAACCCGAAAGGATAGCAGATAGCTACCCTTCATTCTGGTGCCCTAGTTTGGAAGCCGACAAACTTGATGCTTCGGGCCCGCTCCAAACATCTCTTACAAGCCGAAGTTCTTTTAGGACACGTTGATTTTAACGTGGATTTTTTAAAAATCTTTTTTGTATTATCTACGAAGATAAAACAATGTTTTTTATTTTTTATGTTTTAATTGAATACTTAAAATACTAACCATCGTTATAATGTTATTTCAATCAAAAGTTAAAATTCATAGCGCTTTAGAACAGAGCCCTTTGCTGCTGCCCCTTATGATTACTCCTTGTAGGTTTCTCAGGCTCAGCTCTCCTTTGAGCAAATTCAAACATGGATCATTAACTAGGGATCATTCAATACAAATATCAGGTGCATGGTCAATCCTGAATGTTGGCTTTTACACTCGACACAATGAAAGGAGCTTTGTATGTATGTGAGCTGAAACTCCACTAAAATGTAATGCCAGTCGGTCTCTTGATTTAAGGCCACCTACGATTCATCCGACTCAGATAAGGTAAAGCAAAGGTTGATTTGCTGCCAAGCTGAGGTTGCATCAGAACAAAAGTTTCAGTGCCCGTAATAATGGACGCAAGGTGAGGCGCATCATTAAACAGGGGATGGTGAAGATTTGAGAAGGAACCACTACTTGTGCTGTAATCTGGTCCGTTTCAATCGAAGACTTGGGACCTGTGATGGGAATTCCACATCTTTGGTCACTTTTGAGTGATAGCCTAATGAAATCCACATCAGCACAATCCTAAGTGGAAGAGAGAGAAAAGAAGAGAGAGAAGCAAGCTACCCCTCATGCAAGAGGTGACCTCTAGCACATTATATGAGGAGAGAGAGATAAACTACCCCTCATGCAAGAGGTGACTCCTGATATATTTATGTAAGTATTAAATGTTTGAGTGCTTTAGTAGAGGTAACCTCTACTCTACTCATTGTATTAGCTACCTCCACATGAGCCACATGTAGTCTTTTTGCTTATGTGGCTAGTCCTAGAGGTGGCAGCCACCTCTTCTATTGTACTTGCCCTAAGGGCATCTCCAATGGTTATAGCTAGCAACTAACTATAAGACTTCCACATCATCTATATAGTACACACTAAAGTTAGCATTATAAAGAACTATCTATAAGGATAGCTATTTGATGCTTACATGCACACACAGAATTTATGGAGGCTGCCTCGTTTGGCACTATAGACTATCTCTAGAGCTGTAGAGAGCTGCGTTCTCTTTCTTCATTTAATATCTTCCACGTAGGACAGTTGATGACATGGACTCTCTTGTAGATAGCTGCTATAGACCCATTGGAGATGCCCTAAGGAGAGTTGCTGACACAGATGCAGCAAACAGAGGATGGTGGAGCCATCTTCTTATTAATACTCCAATGAGTTCTTCCATGTGCCGTTAAAAATTACCTTTTTTTAAGAAAATTCCTTCTACAAATAATCTATGGATCCTCGTACGCATATAAATGGAGCTTACAGCAAACTCATATCTAAATACAATCGCGTAAACTTTCCTATGTAATGATATAACCACAGAAAAGACCTCAACTTACTAGGAGGACCGCCTCCATGCATCCACCTCTCTATGCACGCTGAACATGATCCCTCTCTGCAGATGCTATCTAGTTTCTACCATCTGTCTAAGACAGTGGCGAAGCTAAGATTAAAATACAAGATGGACTTAAAGTCTCAAAGGACTAAACTAAATTAACACAAATATACTATTTTACTCTTATACAATCTAAATTCATATATGAATAGAAGAGAAGCAAACAAAGAGAGAGAGAGAGAGAGAAAGAAATACAACAATTGTACCAAGTCAAAATCATTTTGTTTCCTTTACCAACATAAGTTACCCACAAGTGTATCTAAGTCCAATATGTCCCATAAATAATTTCTAAAATGTCCCATCCCTAATCTAGTATTTTTCATAATTTTTCTACTAAGCATGGCTAAGCATTTGTCACCTAAATAAAGCTAAATCCCACTAACTTATTTCTAATATGTGGGTTATTATTCCTATGGTGACAGGGATAAGGATGTTCAATGTCAAGGAAATATTCATGTCAACATTTTTGCATTATCTCGGTTCTATGCAAATATAACAAATTTTGCTCAAATTAAGCATGAACAAAATATTTATAATGAAAACAACATAGCATTTGAAATCTGGGATCAACATAGTTAAAGGGGGTGCTTTCCTTTCCCATTGAACACTTGTTCTTGTTCTGAATCAATCTCTATCGTGTCCGGTATATTGATTTATAAATAGAGAAAAGCCAAATAACATAAATAAATGACAAATGAATCCAACAAAAATCAAATATCACAAAAAGGTACTAGGAGAAATATAATGAATTTATAAAAATTTAGAGACAAAAATAAGGCCAATCGGAGTCTGTATGAGGGAAATGGGCTATCAGAAGTTTTGCCAGGAGAGAAAATTAGAGAAATTGAGAAGGAAAGTACTGTACTGACATGTGGGGCCATTGTTTTATTTTTTTTCTCTTAAAATCGGATGTTTTCTTTAATGCTCAGGTGCTGACAAATGGGGTCGGGGTGCATGGACCAAGTTCATACAAGGGCTTAGCCAATCCATGGGCCCACATGTCAATGACTCAAAATTTGAAATCGGTTAAAAATAGAAACTGACAGCTGGGGGCTAGTGTCAGTGAGAGAGCGCAAAGGCGGAGAGAGAAGGGGGGTGCCTGACAAATGGGACCTGTAGGTCATCAACACAGAAGTAGAGGAGCAGCTTGGTTGAGCTTGTCGGTGGTGGCTAGAGCGAGGGGAGGCGGAGGCGGTGCATGGGGAGGCAATCGAGTGAGGATGGGAGAATCGTGGAGTGGTTTTCTATAGCAAGGGTTGGCTGGAGCTAGCCAGCGGCGATAGCAAAGGCAGCGACGGTCATGGCGGACAGTGGAGGTGGTGAAGTAGCTAATGGGAAATTTAGGGAGGGGAAAGCAAATAGCGGGCGGTGGGAGACCATTTGAGGTGATGGCGCATGCAGATACTCACCGGAGTGGCTTGTCGATGGTGACCAGAGGCAGCAGAGGTGGGCGTGCATTATGGTGGCTCGTCAGCTTTCTGTTACTGCAATTGAGTAGGAAAAAGTGATCAAGGCATGTTGATGATGCTCTGATATAGAATAATTTGGAAATGGATTATCGAGGAGGAAAATTGGGCTTGGTGGCGCTCTAGGGAAGACAGGGGTAAGGGCTAGAGCCACCAGGATGGGGGCTCCGGCCACCGGAGGGTACCCTAGAGTTTGATGAAGCCCTCTAGTGGTTCCGCCCCTGGTCGAAGAGGAGAGGATGCCACATGTATGATGGCTAGTCAGCTACTGACTGGACTGCATCCCGCGGCGGCATGCATGTGGGGTGTCTGCTCAGTGTTGGTTTTCAGGCCCCTGTTGGCTGCATCGGCACAGATCCCCTCTGCCTTGCCTCCCGCCGGCAGCGGCAAATAGAAGACAACACCCCCCCCCCCCCCCACACCGTAGTGGCTCCAACAGTCCGTCCATGCATCTGCCTGCCGATCTGCGTGCGATACAATATCAAATTAAGTCGCATATATACTTGCACACTCGCATAACATCTCTTCTGTGCTTGACTTGGCCGCATCTGCATCTGCGTGCATGACCACAAGAAGATAAGTGAAGAGAATGGAAGGCTCTTTTCTGGAGCTCTCATGGGCCTGCATGTGTATATGGGGGCTATAGCTAGCGAGCATACAGTCGTGGTTACTGCATGGCCGTGGCGCTCTCGAGTTCACGGCCTGTGTGGACGCTAGCCGCGCACGTATTGCTACCACGTCGGCACAGGTGTCTTCTTTCTCATCACTAGCTAGCTAGGATCGACTAGTTGGTCCTCTCTCTCTTTAGTAACTAGCCACGTAGGCGTGGCGCCACGCCACGCCAGCCACCGTGTGGACCGAAGTAAAAGAGACGACAATTTACAGGGGTTTAATAAAAAAATCGAGGACACATGCGTAATTTAGGGAAAACCGAAGGTTTTTTTCGAAAAAAACCGAGGACCTGTAAGGACCTGTACGTAAGTAAATAAGGACCTATACGTAATTCTGGAAACCCGCGGGACGCAATCAAAAATTTTTGTAGGAAAAAAACTTGCAGGGGCTTTTTCGAAAAAATCCAGGGACCATTTCGCGAGGAAAAAGGACCTATACGTAATTTTCGGAAAATCGGAGGGAATTGCCTCCCCCGGCCGTACGCCAAAACGGGCGACACGCGCCGGCCGGGGGGAGCGTGGGGGGGGGGACGTGGCGTTGCGCCTGTGCGGAGAGTCCCCCGGGTTTAATTCCGGGGATTATATGGAAAAGGGGTAACTAGGCCGGTCTGTTAGTGCATAGTGTAACCAGTTCTCGATTATCCATTTGTTGGGGACTTTAGCTTGAGTCGATTCTTTGGTGACAGCAACCACTAGATGCGCATTTCATACACTTACTTTATTTATATTGGCTTCTAATTCTAACTTCTATTTAAAAAGTTAAAAAAATAATATGAACACTCAGCTCCTCTCTTACTCCCGTCTCACTTTGAGTATAAGGCGGAGGTCACGACACATCCCGCACTCTACTCCTCTCGCTTCCGTCTCGCGCAGACATCTCTTCTCTACTTTTTTCATTGCTCACGTTCTTCTTCTTAAAATCAGTTCTCTTAATTATTACTATTTATTTTCAGCTAAATACTATTATTCTCGGTTAAAAGTTATCAACCAAAACTAATAGGAATACCCCTTTATCGAATGAGGTTGAGGTGGGCTGACATCTACGGAACTGCAGTTCAACGATTACACAATGGTGTGTCACTTTGGCCCTCTGATTGCCAACCTCCCTACAATCACGTGTGTGGACTTCTTGGTATGGTTACTAGCCTCATAGGCGCGGCGCCACGTCGCGCCAGCCACCGTGTGTACCGAAGTAAAAGAGGCGATAATCCATGAGGAATTTGAAAAAAAATTAAAAAAATCGAGGGCACATGTGTATTTTCGAAAAAGTCAAAGGTCTTTTTCGTAAAAAACCGAGGGCCTGTACGTAATAAATGGGAAAGTCAAAGGTCTTTTTCGTAAAAAACCGAGGGTCTGTACGTAATAAATGAGGACCCGTACGTAATTTAGAAAACCGCGGGGCGCTATCCTGCAAAAATTTGGGTGAAAAAAACTGCCAGGGACCTTTTCGCGAGGAAAAAGGACCTTTACGTAATTTCCGGAAAACTGGAGGAAATGACCTCTCCCGGCCGTATGAAAATTCTCCCGCCACGCGGCCGACGGAGCGCGCGCGCGGGCGGGAGTTGCCGACGTGGATGCCTGGGGGGGCCGGAATCCCCCCAGGTTTAGTATCTGTATGATTCATGTTTTGAATCCTGACACGTGGATTGTGAGCTTTAAGATGACTATATTGGTCAACTATCCTCACTTAAAAAAATTACAAGTCAACATTTGATTATTCTATGAGAAGCTCAAATTAAGGCTCTGCTTTAAACGGCTTCAGCTTTTGAACTTCTTAATTTCAGTGTTGTGGCTATAGACCAAACAGAGAGAGATGGTAGTGGAGAGTTGGGAGAGAGTAACGAGTAATGGCCTGGGTCCCCCCATGGCCTGTGTTCTATATATATATATACACACATGGGGAGTGCTTTTACAATTATACCCTTACATCTGAGTATCCCCTTCAGGGGCACTTATGTCATTACACATGGCCTATTCTGGGCCTTATAACCTTCTACCAGGCCTGCTGGGATTAGGTGGGGGCCACCCCTACGACAGGAGCCTCTCATGGTAAAGGTCTTCACAGGGCTGAAGCCATGTTGCCGAGTCCTTTGGCCCTCTCCGTCCCTGCGGCCTGTGAACTTTCCCGAACTTGACCGGGGGTCGAGGCCGTAGCCGAACCTGACGCCTGGATTGGTGGTTGAGGTAGATGCGCAAGCGCTCCGTCCCGAGCTGGCGCCTGATCGAAGTAGGTACGCGCGCGCGCTCCGTCCCCTACCCTTCGAGCGGGTGGCAGCGGAGCTGGCGCCTGGTCGAAGTAGGCGCGCGCGCGCTCCGTCCCCCTGCCGTGGCGGGATCGGGGTTGCCCGGGCCGAGTCGGAGGCGTTGTGTCGGCATAGGTAGGCGTGGCGGGCCCCTGAGTCGTCGCACACGCGTCAAGTGATAGCGGACGCGCTGCGACGCTCTTCTTCTGGCGGTCCACGTGGCGGAGTGTGCTTGGCGCGGTGCAGGCCCTGAGGCGTCGTGGCCATTTTAATGTGGCGACGAACTTCCGGTGGTTAGACTTCCGCCGGTTGGACTTCCGCCGGTTGGCTCCCCCGCTGATGGGGTATATATACGGCGCTGGTGCGGCGTTGTTCCTGCATCGTGTCCTTGGATAGAGGCTGCTCTCCTAAAATGGGCCCCTTCCGTGCATCGACATTCCCTAGTGACGCTGAGCGGCTTGGGGGATGTTGATGTACAGATGGAGGTCCATTTTTCTTGGGAGCTTGGTTAGCGTCTGTTACCGGTAGCCAGCCGCGCTTCCTGCCCTCGCGCTGCGTTTCTGCATACGACGGCAAGGTTTGCTCTGTTCTCCTAAACAGACCTACCTTCAGTCGGGGTTCCTGATGGAGCCCGTTCGCATTACTTTTTGAAAAAATGTTAATGCACTGAAGGTGGCCTGTTAAGGAGAACAAGCCAAACTTTGCGCGATATGACCTTCGCTTTTGCCATGTGTGGGAGGTGCCAACGGGCGGGTTCGTGCGCGCGGGTCCGCTCCTCGAAGCCAAGGTCCAGGCCGAAGCCGCGGCTGCGGCCAGGTTGGAGTGGCGATCGAGAAGACGGCCTCCTACGCACGCGTCGCGCTCCCGTATGAAGATGGCACGTTTGACGTGTTCTCGTAGACAGATATGCTTGAGTTCGTCTGCATCCGCTGATTGTGCCGACTGGCGCTATCATCAAGGAACGTTGATGTACTGAAGCTTATCTGTCCATGATAACCCGTCAAAACCTGCTGCACATCCGCCCTTGCGTTCCCAAAATACGGAAAACCCAGGTGCCTGAATCCCTGCCGGTTTAGGTCATGAGGTTGTCGCGCGGGTCTTGACGCCGAAGTGGCCGCCTGCGCTTTCCCCTTGGAGGTAGAGTTCATGTCGAGGCTGCCGCCGAGGTTGCTTGGCCCGCGGCGGCTTGCCGTTATACCCCGGCGCAGGGCCGAGGCGGGTGGCAAAGTTTCGCAGCTAAAGCGGAGACTCGCCCGTATTAGGCTGCCGAAGCCGACGCAGACGCGCGACCTTTGAAGCCGAGGCCGGGACTGGAGCCTGCCGCGGCAGAGGCTCAGCGGTGGTTCTGAGTTGCAACTTCGCATCGCGAACACCGCCACGCGTGCGGTGATTGCGATCTCACGATGCGGTAATGCGCTGTAAAGTTTCCTAGAATCGCGCCGGCCCCTGGTTTGCCAGAGCTAGGTTGTCGTACCGTGCGACTCGCCTCTGCGCGTGTAGGGCACGCGGTGGCTTGTGATTGGTGCGCGGCGGGATGTGAACGGTTGCGTGATCGCAGCTGCTCGCCTCTTCCCTAGAGAAGGAGGACACGGGGCGTGCGGGGAATGGCGCAGCGTCGAAGCTGTTGCGATCCCATGGCCCATTAATGCGCTTTTAATGGCGGCTGAAGTCGTGTCGACGCCTGGCCTTGCGTGCGCCAGATATCTCGTGCGGGGGCTGGCACGCGGCGGGAGGCTACTGGAGCGTCGTGCTCTGACGGTCCTCACCGCTGCGGCCACGTCCCTTCGTCTTCGGGTATGGGGGATTGTGCGGGACGGACCTTTGTACGACTGCGGTCGCGCCCGGTACCATACAGTCGCGATGCTTCGGCTTCGGGGGGAGGTGGCTTGAAATAGCCCCCGTAACCGTGCCCCCGCAGATGTACGCCCCCTTCTTGCTTGCCTCGCCTTCTATACTCCCGTGGTATTTTCGCCGCTATACTCTTGCGAGAAGCAATGGCATCTGGCGACAAGCGTGGCCGGGCGGCTAGTACCTGTGGCATTCGCTGGCGGTCTTTACCGCTAGAGGTGAAGTACTCGCTCAAAGAACGCGACCCGGTGGCGGCGGACAAGTGGTGGCTGGCGGCGGAGAAGGGAGGCGCGTTCTCCGGCGAGTTGGGCCCGTCGCTCGTGACCGAGAAGACAATCCAAGCGCTTCTGCGCGCGGGGAAGCTGTCCGAGCGCCAGGCGGTACGATTGCCCGCCGCCGATGAGACGGAACCGCGCCCTGAGGGGTCGGAGGCGCTTGTATTCGTTGCCTTTTTTGACGCAGGGCTCCGCATCCCGACGGCGGCGATCGTGGGCGACGTGCTGCGGACCTTCGGGCTGGAGCTGGCGCAACTGACTCCGAACGCCGTGGTCCGGCTCGCGGTGTACAGTTGGGCCTTGCGCTCGGGAGCGCTTCGTTGTTCGCCTACCTGCACGAGGCACGGTGCCAACCCAAGGATCGGAAGGACGGGACGCTGTCGAGCTTCGGCAGCGTCAACTTTATTCTTCGGTCAACTTGCGGCGAGCTCTTCCCTGCGAACTCCACTCGCGGGAAGTGGGAGTCTCACTGGATGAAGCAGTGGTTCTACCACCGTGTGGAGAGCGGGAGTGGCCTTGAGTGCACGGGCCGGCCGATCGCGTTCAAGACCTCGCCCGGCCGGACGCTCGATGACGAGGACAGGTGGAGGGCCCGACGGCTCGTAGGCGTGGCCGCCCGCTTTAACATGCGCGACCTCGCCGAAGAGTACGCGATGTACGGCGTGGCGCCGCTCACCCGTGACTGGCGCCTTGCCGCCGAGAAGCGTCGAGATGACAATGTTTTGCCGTGGGTCTGCTTGCTGCCGGCGCCCTCCGGTCTTCGTAAGCGTCGACCGTATCTCCCCTTTGCTCACGCGAAATGCGTTACATGCTAATGTTAACTCCTGCTTTACTTTAGGGATTGGCTTGGAGGATGCAGAGCAGGCCGCGCGCGTATTCCTGGGGCCGTATACCGGCAGGGAGCATGAGCAGCGCGCGTCCTCTACCGCCGAGGCGGGGCTGGGGCGGATAAACCGCGTGTGCGAGGCTTTAGGCCTTGCCGCGCCGGAGCGTGCTGAGCCGGCCTCGCAACCTCAAGACGACGGCGCGGCGAGGAGGAAGGCGCCGTCTCGCAAGAGGGGCCGAGGTGGAGCGTCTGCTGTGCTTGGTGTGGCGGCTGCCAGTGCCGCTGCTAGCGCTCCCGAAGGCACGGCAGACGTCGAGTCGGATTCGACGAGGTACGCCGACTCCGGCTTGGATGGCGCGGACGCCGGGGGCGACGGATCTTCGGCGGGTGCCTTGGACGGGCTCGCCACGATCAGCTGGAGAGGAGAAGTCTCGTCACTCGCGGCGGTCGTCGGGACAGAATCCGAGAGGACCGGCGGTGCTGAGGTGGAGCCTTCGGCCGTGGCCGCCCTAACGCCGAAGACGTCCTCCGTGGGGGCGCACGGAGTTGGGTCTTCACCAGCAGCCGTGGCCGAAACCGAGTTGCCCCCCCCCCCCGCAGAGGTTGCCACGGGGGGGGGGGGGCTTCGCCTCCGGGTGCTGCAGCCGCGGGGGCCTCTCCGGCAGTGACTGCTGGGGCGGCGTCGTCGCCCCTTGCTTCGGCTAAGCGGCCGTGTGTGCGGCCGGAGCTCCACCGGACATCGAGGGGATTCGTCGTGGCGACGGGCATCGGGAGCTTGTGGGACTCCGATGCATATGCCGAAGTTCCTGCGGTGCGCGCTCCCTCTGCCCTCCAGGCCACGCCGTCCGTCATGCAGGAACGGCCGGCGCCGGCCTTAGACTCGGAGGCTTCTGTTCTTGGCGGGGCCGCGCCTTCCGCGGGCACTTGTGCCATGGTTACTCCGCCTGGTACTAGGGGGCGGGCCCCCCGGAGCCCTCCTTCCGCTACCAAAGGTAAGGTGGTTTGGCTTCCCAGGTGTTTTCGCTGTTGCGCCTTGCGGTGCTCACCTGCGTCCCTGTCTGCAGCGTCGCTTATTCCGGAGGAGGAGCCTTTTCCGGGACGTGGAGGTCCTGGCGCCGGCGGGACGAACGTCGTGCGCCCGAGTCCCGCGGACTTCGTTCCTCCGTCTGAGACGCTGAGGGCGTGGCATGGGATCGTAGATGACGCGGCCGCCAGCGTCAGCCAGCAGGCGCTTCATACCTATGGGGTGGAGCGTCTCGGGGACGCCTTCGAGGTGTCGGGGGTGAGGGTAAGTACTCACTTATGCGACACTGCTTGGCCATGCTGAGCTCGCTAAGTCATTTTGCCCTACAGACACTGGTGCTGGGGTAGGCCCTGCAAACGGCCTATGTTCATGCGCAAAGGGCGCTCGAAGATAGGCTGCGGGTCGCCGAGGAGGAGCTACGCGAAGCCACGGGGGCCCGTTCTGCCCAGGATGCCCGCATCCGCCAGCTGGAAGCGGAGTGCGCTGCGGTGAAGGCGCACGCCGAGGGACTTGCCGCTTCGGCGCGGGAGTCGGCCGGAGGTGATGCGGCGGGAGTTCGCGGCGGAGCGGGACGGCCTTCTGCAACAAGTCGCCTCGCTAGAAAAAGAAAAAGGCGAACTCGCCTTGACTCTAGCGGAGCGTGACCAGACGCTCGGCGAGGCTTCGGTAGTTGCATGGGATGCCATGCAAACGCTGGAAAGCCATCTCGAGGGGCTTGTGGCCAAAGTGTCGGACCACGCCTTCGGCCCGGAGGAGCTGTCGCGGACCCTTCGCTGGATCAAAGATGCCGCCGACGCTGCGCGTGGTGCCGCGACGACCTTCGGCAACCACTGTGCCTACGTGGCGTCGTGTATGGTGTGCGCGCTCCTACGGCACCGTGGTTGCGCGCACATCGCCGGGCTGGAGGACCCCCATCTGGAGATGCCCGGTGGGGCTGGAGTAATGTCCGACGCCGTCCACGCTGTTCGTCGCTCCATAAAGCACTTCTATGAGCGGATCTGGGACTACGTCGGAGTGGCCGCCACACAGGTCGAGCTCCGGAAGTCCCTTTACGGGGAGGGGAGCCTCGGCCAATTTCTGGACGGGGTCCCCCGACGCGACGAGGACGGCGCTGGGACCTCCGAAGGCGCCGAGAACTCGCAGGTGCGACGCCGAGGTGGCTAGGTGTAGGCGTGCGTTGTAATGCCCGCCCCTTTTTTGTGAATAAAAGGCGCGCTTGTTCTTTGAACTGACTATTTGACCTGTGCCCCGGGCAGCTTCCTTGCTGGGGACGACTGCTTGCGTCCGACCTTGCAACCCGGCGGCGCCTTCGACGCTGGCAAAGGGCCGAGGAGTCCTGAACTTTTGGGCGGGCCGATCCTCTCCGGGCGAGGTCCCGGCCTTAGCGCGCGTAAAGGACGAGCCCGCCGAATAATGACTTAGAGCGGCAGACATGCTGGCGGGCCTCTGTACTTGTAAAATTTTCCCGATGTATACATCTGCTGGCAATTAGGATATGCGCTGCGCGCTGTGCTTCGGGTGGTCTAACGGTAGTTGTGGGGGGGCCCCGCCTGCCTAGCCGAAGTGGGCACGTGAGCACTCCCGGGGCCTTGTTCCTCGGCGGAGGCGGACCTTGACGCTACGACTTGTTTAGAGTCCGTAGACTGGCGCGTGCGGAGGCGGACCTCGACGCTACGACTTGTTTTGAGTCCGTAGACTGGCGCGTGCGGAGGCGGACCTCGACGCTACGACTTGTTTTAGAGTCCGTAGACTGGCGCGTGCGGAGGCGGACCTCGACGCTACGACTTGTTTAGAGTCCGTAGACTGGCGCGTGCGGAGGCGGACCTCGACGCTACAACTTGTTTAGAGTCCGTAGACTGGCGCGTGCGGAGGCGGCCCTCGACGCTACGACTTGTTTAGAGTCCGTAGACTGGCGCGTGCGGAGGCGGACCTCGACGCTACGACTTGTTTAGAGTCCGTAGACTGGCGCGTGCGGAAGCGGACCTCGACGCTACGACTTGTTTAGAGTCCGTAGACTGGCGCGTGCGGAGACGGACCTCGACACTACGACTTGTTTAGAGTCCGTAGACTGGCGTGTGCGGAGGCGGACCTCGACGCTACGACTTGTTTAGAGTCCGTAGACTGGCGCGTGCGGAGACAGAAGTGCGCGCATGCTCCGTTCCCCTACGCTCCAAGGCGGGGGTAGCCTCTGGTGCACCTCGCACTCCGCGTGCGCCCTTCCTGAGGGCAGCCTCTGACTCGCTATGTCGCCCTCTTGGGGCTCGTGGAACTGGACTTCGGTGGCGCACCTTGCGTTCACCTCCCGTGGTGCGCGAAGGCGAGCCTCGGCGCTCTGTCGTGATGCGCGATTGATATCCACGCCCTCCTTGCGTTCCGCGGAGTGCATCGAAAGCGCCCGCGCTTTATTTATACTCCGTAGAGTGCGTGGGGTCAACATCCACGTCATATTTATACTCCGGAGAGTACGGCCAAGGACGAAGTACCTGGCGTGCGCGGGGTTCGAGTCTTGTTTATACTCAGTAGAGTGCGCAGGGAGAACATCCGCGTCTTATTTATACTCCGTAGAGTGTGTGGGGTCAACATCAACGTCATATTTATACTCCGGAGAGTACACCCAAGGACGAAGTCCCTGGCGTGCGCGGGGCTCGCGTCTTGTTTATACTCAGTAGAGTGCGCAGGGAGAACATCCGCGTCTTATTTATACTCCGTAGAGTGCGTGGGGTCAACATCCATGTCATATTTATACTCCGGAGAGTACGCCCAAGGACGAAGTCCCTGGCGTGAGCGGGGTTCGCGTCTTGTTTATACTCAGTAGAGTGCGCAGGGAGAACATCCGCGTCTTATTTATACTCCGTAGAGTGCGTGCCGAGGCGTCCCCCCGCACGTCTTTGTTTATACTCATGCCCGTGTCTTCGACGGAGAGTGCACACGCGAACGTGCGTCTTCGTTTATACTCATGCCCGTGTCTTTGACGGAGAGTGCACACGTGAACGTGCGTCTTTGGTTTATACTCATACCCGTGTCTTTGACGGAGAGTGCACACGCGAACGTGCGTCTTTGGTTTATACTCATACACGTACCCCTGGCTACGGACAGTGCACACGCGAACGTGCGTCTTTGGTTTATACTTATACCCGTACCCCTGGCTACGGAGAGTGCACACGCGAACGTGCGTCTTTGGTTTATACTCATACCCGTACCTTTGACGGAGAGTGCACACGCGAACGTGCGTCTTTGGTTTATACTCATACTCGCACCCCTGGCTACGGAGAGTGCACACGCGAACGTGCGTCTTTGGTTTATACTCCAGGAGCACGCGCGTGGGCGAAGCCTCCGCGCGCTCTCGCCGCGTATTTTTGCCCAATGATAATAGGTTGGCAACAAACGGAACTTTATTACCTTCCCGTTTGCGCGGGTGAGCGATTACATATGGCGGGGGTACTAACCGTTTGTGTTCGGCGCGGCTGAAGCCTCTAGTGATTGCACTACCTGTAGGGCTTGCCGAACCGTTCCCGAATGACGCCGTGAGTCTCCGCGCTATGATGCCGATTCTAAGTGTGCCGTTGGTCGCCGCGATGGGGATATCTGGTGCCGTGCTCGATGCGCCGGGCCATGTCCTGGTCGCCACGAACAGTAATGATGGCCCGCGGCCCCAGGAGCTTCATGCATAAATAGCCGTGATGCGGTACCGCCCCGAAGGAGTTAAAGATTGGACGCCCCAATATGGCATTGTAAGGGTATGGGAGATCGACGACGTCGAATGTAGCGTCCTCGACCCGTTCATTGTCGCCCTGGCCGAAGGAGACCTGCAAGCATATTTGGCCGAGCGCCCGTAGAGGCTGTCCTCCGAAGCCCTGCAACGGGACTCCCGATGGGCCGAGGCGGCTTCGGGGGATCCCCATCTGGTCGAAGGCTGCCGCGAACAGAATGTTCGCGGAGCAGCCGCCATCAACTAGGGCACGCCTCACATCGCATCCCGCTACAACGACCCGGACGACCAGGGGGTTATGGTGGGGAAGCTCCATGCCTTGGGCGTCGGCGGGGGTGAACGTGACCTCGTGCTGTGCCCAGTCCGGCGGTGTCTGCGCTGCGTATGCCGCCACGTGGTCTAGCCTCTGCACGTAGGCCTTCTGCTGCCGTACCGAGGAGAACTCCAGCGAGGAGCCTCCGGAGATGACATTGATGACCCTGCGGTGGGCGGCCTCCGGAGCCTGTAGCTGCAGGAGGCCCCCCTGATGCTGCTGCACATGGGCCTGAATGCGCAGAGGACCCTCGTGTGGCTGCGCGCCTTGTACCTGGATGTGCATGGGGGCTTCGTATGGGTGCTGTACGTGGGCCACCACGGGCGGGCGTACTTCCAAGTTCCTGTCCCTGGTGACGCTCTCGCGCAGCGCCGCGATAGAGGTGCACGTGCGCGTGTCGTGGTTGCCGCGACCGTGGACTACGCACCACAGCCCCTGGTGTTGGTCGTCGTAATCTCCACGACCTCTATCGTCGCGGCCCCGGCCACGGCCGCGCCCCTAGCCTCGGCGCCCCCGACCGCCCCGACCCGCGGGAGCGGTTTCTTCGGAACCGCCTTCGATGTCGAGGATGTATCGGCCTCGCCGCGACTTCTGCTGGCCGCGCTTGGACCTATCGGACGGCTCGCGCGGGGCATCCTTTGGCTCAAGCGCGTCCTTGGATGATTCCTGCTTACTGCGGTTTTCGCCGAGCCATCGGCCTGGTTGGTGTCAGAGTCGTCACCTTGTCTTCGCCGTGCGTCCTCTTCCTCCCTAGCGTATTCCTCCATTTTGTCGAAGAGCTTCGTCACTGTCTTGATCGGCTTCCTTGCGTTGTACTCGGCCATGGGGCCCGGGCGGAGGCCCTGTATGGCGCATTGACAACGGTGATTTTGTTGACATCCTTGACTTGGCATCGTATCTTTGCGAAGCGCTTGAAGTAATCTCGGAGCTTCTCCGAAGGTTTCTACTTCACGGCAAAGAGCTGGTCTGCGTCGACTCGCTCAACATAGTTTCCTTGAAAGTTGTTGTGAAGGTGGTCGCGGAGCTGCTCCCACGCGTAGATGGAGTTTGGCTCTATGGTAAAAAACCAGGAAAGCGCCACTCCTTGCAACGCAAGGGAGAGGCCCTTCGCCTTTGTGGTGTCATCTCCGCCCGCGGCTTCGATTGCGGTTTTGTACACGCGCACGAACTCGTGGGGGTCCGTATCACCTTTGTATGGCTCGATGGCACTGGGGAACTTAAAGTCTTCAGGCCACACCGCCTGCTGTAGCCCTGCCGAAAGCGGGGACTCTGGATCGACGCGTCGCAGTGGCACGCGGCTGGATGTGGGGGCGTCGCGGCTGTCCGCCCTTTCCGGCGTGGGCTCTGGCGCGACCGCTGGGGCGGCCTGCTGGCTCCGAGCCTCTTGTATGTCGCGGACAGCCTCACGAAGATCCCCTAGCTCAGTGGCGGACCCAGGAATAAAATGTAGCTAGGGCAGACTTCGAAGCGTGAAGCAAACAGTATTATCCAAAAGCAAAACAAACTATGATGGAACTACATTGCAATTACACTAATAAAAGTATATGACACAAAATGAAAGCAACAACTACAATTCTCATATAAACATGTATAGATAACGGTAGGACATTGATAAATACCTCACTAATGAAGCTTAAATCTGTAGTTGTAGATGAGCCATAGAAGAAGCAACCTATCAATTGTGAAAGATCGATATATCAATAGTATCATAATTTGGTAATAAAAAATAAAAGGTATAATAAAAAGAGAAGACAAAAGACATACCACTAAATAACTAAGTACGAAAAAGAGAACGAAGCGTTTTCATTCTCTGAGATTTAATGTCTCGAAACTGTTTCTTGATTTTTTTTCACGATTAAATCCTTTGAATATTTCTCGCTCAATATAGCACACCATCAAGTCCAACAGTTTAGAAAGAGCACCTGCAAAAATAGCAGAGAACCTCTTCACTTACAATTGTACAAAGGCCACTACAATTCTCAGTCCAACAGATGAACATATCTAGGCAACTGATCTAATATAGGAACTGATGAACATGCATCTTAAACAAAGCTAAGGCATCCAACTGATCTAATATAGGAACCGATCTAATATAATCAAAGGCATCTTAAACAAAGCCCAGGGCTCGGTTGATCCATATAAGAGCTGATCTAATTAAAGCTCCATAGTCCATAACCAACTGAAATTATGTGCTTGTACTCTGGGCCTGCCTGATTTTAAAACAATTTAGCACACTGCACTGCAGGCTGTGATCCAGCTCCCACTGTCGGCTGTCCAACATGCGTCAATGCATTATGCAGGAGTGGGCATCACTCAATGTATCAAATAGCATGTAGTTAACAAATTGCGATTCACGCATGACACAGTGACAACCCGAACAACAATTTTAGAGACTGTGCTCAGATTATAACTGCAGCCCAACCGAGCATTTCTGCTGTGTCATTTATTCATCAACTCTCCTTCCTTGTTGAATCGACCCATTTTAGTAACTAGTAAGTACACCAACAATTGGCCAATATGAGTGATTATTGGTCGCACTGCAGTCACTCGACTCCATTAGTCCATTGCAAGTAGAATTTCTTTGGCCTCATCAATTCTTCTTTCATCACATAGAGCTTTTATGATTTTATCAGTGTCTATGTATTGTATGACATGTATGTGTAGCTATCCGGAAGGACCAGAACTGCACCAGATCTCACTCAAAATGACATTAAAAATATTTCGAGCTTTTATCTACCTTTTTCATCCTGCAGAATCTCGTAATGGGAGCATTGAATCGAAGGAAATCAAGCAATATGCATTGGAGGCTGCGCCACCACGACGCTGCACCGCACCGGCTCTGGAGCACCGCCGGGGGGTGGGGGCGTCCACCGGCGACGGAGCTCGGGCGGCCGCCCGACCTCGCCTGAAGGGCGGGTCCGCCACTGCCCTAGCTCCTGCTGGAACGCTTTGAGGGCCGCCAGCAGGGCGCTTTCTACCGCCTGCGCGGGCAGGGCCACCGGCGCGCCCAGCGGACGGGTCGGTACAGGCACGATCGCCTCCCGAGCTGCCGGCCGCTCCGCTGTGGCTACCTCCAACCGCCCGGTCTGCGCTACCAGCGAGCGTTGCGGCAAGGGCGGCGGGGTTGGTTGTCGCAGCGTCGGTGGCGGGGTCGGTCGTCGCAGCGCTGGTGACGGGGTTGGCCGTCGCAGCGCCGGTGGCGGGGTCAGCCGTCGCAGCGCCGGTGGCGAGGTCGGTCATCGCAGCGCCCGTGGCGGTCACAGCGCCGGTGGCGGGGTCGGCCGTCGCAGCACCAGTGGCGGGGTCGGTCGTCGCAGCGCCGGTGGCGGGGTCGGTCGTCGCAGCGCGAGCGTCGACGTCCTCGACCACCGTGCCTGCGTTGTCGCCCGCGCCCGCAACAGCCGATGCCGAAGCCCTGGTACCCATGCGACGCTCCAACCCGGCCGCCTTCTTTCCCTTCGCCGCCGCCGACGAAGCTTTTTTCGGTGCCATCCTTCTTCGGACTTCAGGCTTGCTCCTGTCCTCCCCACGGACAACGCCAACTGTTGTGGCTACAGACCAAACAGAGAGAGAGAGATGGTACTGGAGAGTTGGGAGAGAGTAACGAGTAATGGCCTGGGTCCCCCCATGGCCTGTGTTCTATATATATATACACACATGGGGAGTGCTTTTACAATTATACCCTTACATCTGAGTATCCCCTTCAGGGGCACTTATGTCATTACACATGGCCTATTCTGGGCCTTATAACCTTCTACCAGGCCTGCTGGGATTAGGTGGGGGCCACCCCTACAACATTCAGCTTTTTGGGCTTTTTTACTTCTTTTTTTCCCTTATTTCTTTTTATTATTCCAAAAGATATAGCGGTGTGTTTTTATTTTTTCTCTCATTTTTTGACTTAGAAAAAACTAACAACCGCTATAGTGTATTTGCAGCCAAAAGTCTATAGAAAAAGCAAAAAAAAAACCATGGCTTACAAACGGCTTAGGTTCTACTCATTTAAGCTTTAGCTTTTAGTTTCTAACTTTTTAATTTTGTTTTTTTTCTAATTGTTTTTGGCTTTTTTTTGTCATTTTCTTTTTTCTCCATATTCTTTTATATTGTCCGTGATGAGATAGCCTTTTTTATTTTTTAAAAAAATTTAATTATGCTGAAAAAACTAACAGCAGCTACAATACCAGAAAAACCTCAAACAAAAAAAACTAAAAGCTTATAGCAAAAGCTAAAATGAGTCCTACTTAATTTTGTATTATTGCATCTAACAGTACATCTGGGATCTAGCTAGCTGAAAACTGGAGCTGGAGCTGCTCGGCCAAACGGAGACAAATAACCTACCCTAAGAGCTTCAGAACCTACAAGAAGATAAATGACTTGTCTCTAAAACTTTCATGAAATTATACTTCTTACAGCTTTACTACTCAAGAGTCAAGATTCAAATCACATCATCATAAATGTAAACTTAAAAGGAATCGAAGAACTATTGCATGACAACTAATTCGGATGCAGACTTACGAAAACAAGATTGATATGATGCGTATTGACATGATGTTTGAATAGTTGTAACATACATCAACCATTTGGAGTACTTGTTTGTTTCAAAAACAATTATAATACAGTAGTTAAAACAAGATCACTAACACTTTCCCAACGAAAAATTCATACAGGTGAAAGTTGATTTAAGTACTATTCTAGCCGCAAAAGCAACAGAAGTTGTCCAGGCTCAGCCTCATCCATGAATGTAATGTACCATTACTATCTCAGAACAACCACTAGACCATTGCAAGTTTTATCCAGCATCACAATTCACACACAGTGCATACCACCTGCTTCTAAAGAAACCAATTTCATTACCTGAAATTAATAATGGCCCTCAAATTTCTGTTCCCATAATTTGCAAGGCAATACCTAATGGAGTAGAATGCTTCCAAATTCTACTGATCATTACTGGTCACTGGACAGATCACCGATGTGCATCTGTACTGCCCATTGTATTAACTGACCAAAAGTACAAATCCAACAGTAATGGCCAACGGGCTGTTATTATTAATCCGTTGAATGGGATCACATTTCTTAATGCAATGTACACGTGGCAGGTATGGTGTGGTGGGGCCGGGCCAGTGCGGAGAAGATAGAGCTGTCCATGCGGGTATTGGAGCAGCTGTCACCTCCCCAATCGTCCTTTTGTAGCCTCAGCAAAAGTTCAGAAGCCACCTCTCATTTCAGTGGATGCACAGAGAGAACCTTGTTCTGTTATCTCACTTATTCCTTCTCAGAAAAGAGAAGGCTTTGAGCATATGTCTGTAGAGACCCTGTTGATGCTTGGGAATAGTATGATTTGCCACTAAATCTATGGCGTTGCTCTTATGAATCGCATTGTTTCTTGTAAAATTCCTACAAAATTTCTACGTTTCGACCAACCCTAAACGTATGCTAGTATGTTTCGCCCTGCCATTAATCTTAACTGGGAGGAAAATTGGGATTGCTAGTAGTCATCTCGTGAGAAATTCTGAAGGTCTCATCCGTCTTGACCTGGAGAGCGTTGATTTCTGAATTCTAATATCCCATCCCTCAAACAACCTGTGTAATTTTCACGTTGTAACCTTATCTACCTCACCTGATAGGCTGATTTTCTAAAACAAAAAATTAATGAAATTACTTAATTGCCAAATTGTGGACAACTGGAGGGCCTAACTGAGACCTATTAACCAATGCGTATGCCAGCTGAAATGCAAGAACCCACCCTACTTTCAGCCTATTCATATTGGCAGTTTCCGAAGCGGCTTCTCTATTTCTCTCATTTCTGTCTCGCTCTAAGAATAAACATGGGTTACGGGCACATCACACGCTCTACTCCTCTCGCTCCCATCTCGTGTGCACACCTCTCTCTTATTTCCCTACCGCTCACCTCCTCCTTCTAAAAGCTACTTCTTTTAGCCACTATTTATTTCAATCAAAAGTCATCAGCTGTAGCCAAAAGCCAACAGCTGCGGTCAAAAGCAATTAACTGTAGCCAAAAGCAATTAGCCGCAGCCAACAAAAACATGCCCTTTATCTAGCCCTACCTCACAAGATCACAACATTTAAAGGGGCCAAATCCAAGAACTGTTCACACATGTAGCATTGCAGTGATTTTTTTTTTCAAGATTGGTCTCAGATGCTCATTTTTGCAAAAATAGCCCCCTCCTTAAACTCAAAAGGCGTGGCACGCGACACTTGTCACCTGCTGCGCCCCCTTGCTCGGCAAGCTAGCGTGCCTACGGTAGGGCGATCGAGCGTGACAAGAGGAGGCCGGGCATAGGCACGAGAGGCTAGCACACAGGGCGACAAGTAGGGCTGCCGAGCACCCCTGGCTTGACAGCTCCTGCCGAGCTCTCCTTACTCGACAGGAGCTACCGAGCTCCCCCAGCATGGTAGCTCTGCTGTCTGGGTTGGCTGTTTGCCCTATTAACCCACATGGGCTCACTAAACATCTAGTTTTGTTAGAAATTTTTTAGAGAGATGCAACGGGGGGTTTGGACGGGCCGATGAACCAACTCCAACTCCATCTTTTAAGTAGTGCAGATGCATTATTAAAAAAATGTAGGACTTCGCAATGAAAATGTGTAGCTTGACATAGCACTTTGTAATGAATGTGCGAATTACAACAGCCCTAGGGCAAAAATGTGCAACTGTATGACACCCACATGGCGTGGTGGTCATCCAGGTGGCATGGATATGGCTAGTTGTCGCAGTAGTAGCAAGTGCAATTGCAACTCGAGTTGGCATAGCAGCAATACGGGTGGTAGTCGCTATCGACGTGCACAACCTCCTCGTTATTCCTCTTTCTAATTCTCCACATGTGGAGCTCGTCATTGTTGATCCTCTCGGTCTAGCGCTCCTTCCGCAACTCTTCTAGATAGATGTGCAGTTTGTGAATGTAAACCTGAGCGGGTATTGGATATGATGGATCCACCCACTCGGTGAACTTGCAATCTACTATTTGCAAGGAAGACAAGGTTAGTACAAGTGTTCCATGCATGCAAGTATACGTATGTAACGAACCACTTACTATGAACAAAGAGCAGTGAAAGAATCGATGTTCTAGGTGCACCACTGCATCGAGTTTGTGCTTGCATTGCAGTCAAGCCTCGGGGATATGTGGATAGTCACAAAGGGGGTTTCTAGGGGTGTGTGACTCCCTAGTTGTCGAGATGTAGAACGAGGCTTGGGGGTCGGGGTCCATGGGACCGTAGATGCTTGTGTCTTCGAGATAAGAGTCACAGCCTCGAAACTTAGCCTGTGCCCACCGTCCCCTCCCACATAGAGCTTCCAGGCCTGTCCGCCATGCTTCTGTTGGCGTGGTGCGATTATCTGCAATACAGAAAAGGTTGTTTCAGTGTTCGTACCAAATTCATATTAAAAGTTATGGACAAGAACATAGCAATATTAGGACTGAACTTAATTTAAAACATATATAATTTGCATTTCAATCATTAATTCATCGCAAGTTACATTACAGGAAATACTGGCCTTGTAAAGAATGAATGAGTACACAGGTGCAAGTGCTATAAATCGAGAGGTCTACAAGGCAACCAACAAAGTGGGCCTATTCGGGCAATTTCTCATGGAGTGGCCCGCTATCTTGCATAACCTGCACTTTCGTGGCCTTCACTGTTGGCTACGTTAACTGTCATCCATGTCATTGTGGATGCGGCGAGACTGACGTCTTCTGTACCCAGGTTGCTTCAGTGCCTCGTTCGAGACCCACTTCACTTTCTCTGGTCAAAGGTCCCTGTAATGCATGTCCACCCCGTAAGAGTTGAGCTCAGCGCTAAGTCCCGCACAAATGGTGGGTATCATAGTACTTTGAAATGTAATGCACAGAGGACTACCGCCGCGTAGTGCACTCAGCGTAGACATGGGAACAAGGCTTATGAAGGAGTATCGGCTTGCTGCATGTGCAGGTTGCAACTTCGCTGATGGTGCATGCATACTTACGATTGGCTCTGGCATGGCCCATGATGTACTTCTCCCTTAAATAGACCTCGAACTTCTTTCTCACCGCGCCCATGATCTAAGCAGCATGTGAATGAGCCTTCGCCATTTTCTGCTCCATATACGTCTGCATGACTTCTGAGAGTTGCCTCCCTTTATCTAGGTGTTTCTTCGCAATCATGGCTCTGTTAATGAAGTAGCTGATGGTGTGGTTCGAACTCTCATCCACAATTGTCATCTAAACATGGTTACATAGCACATTCAATACAACCAAATCACCATTAAGCTAACAAATGCTAATGACATATTAAGCGCATTTCTCGTAGGCGAATTAAACATACCTCCTTGTGAAGGTATTCACCAGAACCACACTAATTCCAACTGTGAAATCCACTAAATTGCAGCAAAACTATATCAAAAACTAATTCAAACTCTCTTCTACCCTCTCTTTCTTTCTTCTCCCTCGGCTCTCTCTCGCTCGGTAGGGAAAATACTCAACTACACGACTTCGGATGAGATAGCGGAGAGGGATACAAGTCATTTTATGCGCGTGGAGAGGCATTGCCGACTGACAAGCCCATGTGGGTGCGTGGGGTAGTGCCAAGGCCAGCTGAGAGCCATGGGAATTACTCTCAAGCGCGTTGTGTCATATCGCATCGCGTCTGCCTGATCAGCTACCCACCCACCTGCCAAGGTAGGGCAGCTCGGCAGGGCTACTACCGAGCCAGGGGAGCTCAGTAGGAGCTAGCGAGCCAAGCGTGCTCGGCACCCTACCTGTCGTGTTGCGCGTTAACCTGCTACGCCTTGCTTGCCGTCCTATTGTGCCTGTTCTCCTCTGGCCACGCTCGATCGCCCTACAGCAAGTGCACCGACTTGCCGAGTAAGAGAGCACAGCAGGCGACAGCGCCTTCCGAGTTCGGAGAGGAGGTTATTTTTGCAAAAAAAAAAAGAGTGTCTGAGGGTCAATTTTGAAGAAAGAAAAATGCTAAAGTGCCGCATCTATGAACAGTTCCAAATCCAATCTCATAGCACAAGTACGACTACACAAGGAACTAAGCTTGGCTCAATTGGCAAAAGGTGCCGTCGTGCACCCCAGCCACCCGGCTTCGAAGCCTGTAGTGCCCATTTTCTAGGGGTAATGTTCATGTGAATAGTGCTCCTGAGTATACGCGTACGTGGGTGCTTCTAGTGGTCAAAGCACATGTTCGCACTCCAGAGACTCTTGGGTCTCTGTCTCACTTCAAGCATGTGCATTGGATGACCCACGTGGACGTATATGTGGTGTTATATGTGTGTACGTGTATATGTAAGTGCGTTCTAATTGTACTAATAAAAGTACGACTACACAGAGGCTTCCTATGCACCTATCGTCCTCTCTATATATGGATTACGAAAATCTCTTAGGAAAAAATTCAGGAGGCACAAAAGAGGAGGGAAAGAAAGGGCCGCGCAAACTTCAGGCACAAGAACCCCCTCTACGCCTAGTTGCTTATCTTCAGTGTCACACCCCTATATCTACACCAAGAAGAATCAGCCAAACTTTGCCCCCAAAACTGATTCCTCTCTTCTTCTTTGGCCTCACCTTGATCGATCTTGGTATATGAAGCTAGCACTGCTGATGGCGCAATGCGGCGGCGACGTTTCGCGCCATCCGCCATCGTCGCGGAGGGCTCAGCAGGAGACCGTCGAGAGCGTCTGCCAGGGGCTGCTCGACGACGACAAGTACCGCGCAATGTGCGGCGAGTTCGGCTACCTCCAGGAGTGGCCAGACCTGAGCAGCTTATGCTACACGGGCTTCGGCGCGCCGCTCGGCGTGGCGGCGGCGCAGGAGACCAGCAACGGCAACAGCTCCTTCTCCTGCAGCGGCGGCAGGAAGAGAAGACCAGATGCCTATCTCGACGCAAAGGTGAGGGATATTTATGTGCGCACGGTGCAAGAGCCTGTGTGTGACGTGTGCCGCTTGTCACATCCCGTGGATGGAATCCGATTGAGAAGTAGAGAATCACCGAAAATCTGGTCGTGGGAAAAGGGGAAAAACCAGGAACTTGTTCGCTACAGCTAAGAACAACTAGGGCTACAGTTTGATATTTTTGACGGTAGATGCCTTCACATTCATTCCCAAAGTATATATATGAGTACATCTTCCGACATTAACTTGAGTACAGAATTAGCGACAGAATTAACTGAGCTTAAGTACTAATAATAGGAAATCAAACAAGTATTAAGCTAACTGTGGTCTTAAGTCATCTGGGACGTTGAGATTCACGCAATGAAGTAGATCAGCCTCCAGCCGTCAGATGAAACCAACATAAAGAAGTGAAGCGTTATTTCTTCAGACTCCTTTCGTCAGTTCCTTCAGAATACCAGGTTCTGACAGTGCCTCCTCCTCAGCAACACACTTGTCCTCAAGTGTTTAGATCTGGAATCCAGGGTTTGATAGTCTGGGCATACAATTCTGGGAATGTTCCTCGATAAAATCAGCATCCTCCAAAGAAGCTTCTTCAGCCGATCCTTCAAGCAAATTTCAAGGTGAAGCCCTCCAATTCCCACACTAAACTTGCTATTGTCAGCAGCAGGTACTGTTTCGAGATCTGCAATTTGCAGCTTCTCCTTGATGAATCTCATCATGTCCTTCAGACTCAATTTCTGCAATTTGAGGTGCTCATTCACAGCAGCATCAATGCGTGCAGATTTGAGATTGTTCAAACCACTGAAATGCTTGGCTATCTTCTCCCTATTTTTACTTATCGCTTCACAATCAACACACCAAGGTGCATAAACCTCAAGGAGTACATTTTCAGGGCTTCCTAATACAGAATAATTGAATGTACTTCTAACAACCTTTTCCACAAGTCCCATTTTTCGCGGCACTAGTTCTGAACGGAAATATGGAGGGAGTGTCACATCCAGAAGACCTAGGCAGAACTCCCTGAGATCCTTCACGTTAATATCAGACTCTATCAGATATTTGGCACCTTTACTGATATCAAATGCTGTAACAGTAGGTTTTTCCGGTTTAAGGCCATAGAAAGTCAAGAATGGTTTCGCAAGGTTTTCTTCAGCAATGTCCACATATATAAACATAACTTTTGTCTTGAATCCTGTGGCAACCTCTTGAAACATAAATTCAAGATCTTTAAAATCATAAGCCTCTGCAAAGGTGAAAACCTGCAGCTTAATAGGGCTTGCATAGACTTTAGCAGAAGTGAGCTCAGTGGATGCCGCACACTCTTCTTTGGTAATCTCTTCTGGCTTCCTCATCCACATTTTAGTATGCTGTACACTCTTCACATACAGACCCTTCTTCCGATTCTGACCAGGGACATAGTTGGGATCCAAGATTCGAACCTTCATGCCAGTTGCAAATTTCCCTTCCAGATCACAGTTTCTAATAGCAACTGCATAGATATCATCAAGGGGTTCCTTGTATAAGTTCTCCACACGATATTCCTGTGCCTTCGATGAAAAGGGAAGGTGGAATATCATCATCTCAAGCAGAGCATTACAGGCTAGCAGGCAAGTTTGCATTACACTCTTTATGAGAGTCTTGCCCATTAGCTCCTTCTCATCAGTCTTCAGGGTCACACCAAGCTTCCGCAATATTGACCACAACTTATCCTTCTGATCATTCATGCAGGTCTTGATGATTTGCTTGATTGGCTCATAGCAGAATTGAACAAATCCTCTCTTACAAGTAGCAGATCCAATGTTCATGGTGGTCCATTTCTTTGTGGTTGGGTCAGAGAAGTTCTCACCCCAAAGCCTCTCACTCTTGTAACTCTTGAGAGATTCCTCAGTTATCTCATAGAAAAGAGAATTACCAGTGGATTTGATTGTAATACCACGTTTTGCTTCATCTATACGAGTATCAGTCTTGCTAACATCACCAGCAACTTCCTGAACAGTAATCCCAGCAGCTGCCACAAGAGAGTCTGTAAGTGTAAACTTGCCATGGTCTACATGAGCAATAACAGACAAGTTACGAAGGTTATTCTTTTTGTCCATTGTCTCAATTGCTGTTGGATCTGCTATCTGCACCAACCCTCTCTCCTCCATCATAGATTTTACTGTTCTTGATGCAGCTGCATATCCAATAGGACTTGACAGGAAAGCATTTACTTCAGTGGGGTTCTTCTCAAGTAAACCCTCAAACTCAGACCTAGCCCAGGTTAGGCAGTAGTCAATATTTTGAGGAAATGAATGTACAGTGCACCTGGGTGCCTGTTTTTCAGGTGGATCTCTGGACGCCCCATAGTTCTCTGTTAGGAAAGGTATGGCCATATGTGTATTGCAATGAGCACCCTGAGTCCCAGATTCCGGAAGTGGCTTCTGGAAATATACACATCTGGAGTCAATGTACATTCTTGCCGTCACCTTACCAAGGGCATTGATAACAACATCAAAGCTCTCCCAAAAGGCATCACTAAACACATTTTCGGTCTCAGGACTGACTCTGTTCTGATTAGCCTCGACATGAATCTTAAGATTGATTGCCATAACAACTGTAGCAGCAACAGTGGATTTGGGTTGCCCACTGTTCCAGTCGTGGAAAAGGAACTGGCGACTGAGATTGCTCTTTTCCATAACATCATCATCTGTTACAGTCAGCTTTCCATCCGGACTGCAAGAAATGCCCATTAGTGCCGGGTTCTTCAAGACTTCACATCCAAGTGCCCCAGAGCCGACCATAAAGATTTTCGCCTGCTCCAGTTTCTTTCGAAATTTAGATCTTAAAACACTGATCTGTGCAGTATATCTAGTGTTCTCTGATTTCAAATCACCAGACTCCAAGGGCTCAACAGGGAGAGATTCAACAGAGTCAAAATAGGAGAACTGATTAACTGGATGGAATTTTCCCAAGCATGCTTGCACAACCTCCTGACCTACAATACCACCAAACATTGCAGCCATCCTTAAGCACATTGCTGCTGCTCCCTTCTCTATGTTATTGGCCATCCAGTCAGCTTCACAAAGGCTTAAATTTGGCCAAGGTGGTAGATTCCAAAGCAACCCAGTGCTCCATAACCATCTGTCATCTACACCAGATCCACCCCTTTTGTTACAAACAATTCCAATACCTTTTCTATAAGCGACGTAATTATATTCAGGATGGCTCCTCATGGCCTTCAGCATTCCAAGGCACATCTTCGCAATTCGTCTGTCACCACTCTCCTCTGCAGACTTTTGTATTTCTTCATCTACACTATTGCCTCGGTGAAAACTGAGGAATTCCTCAAGGTCAGACTGAAGCTTGTTCAGCAGTGCGTACTTGCTGTCTACTGTCAACTTTGCAACAACAAGCTTCCTCTGCACCCTCTCTACACGCCAAACCCTTGCCATCTGCAATATCATCCTTTCTTCCTCCACTTCATGTCTCATCTCCATCAACTCACTCTTGTAAACAGCCTTGAGCTCTTCAATACAAAAATCAGGCCAGGGTGGAGTTTTCCAAAACAATCCAGTACCCCTCAATTTCTTGTCTGCTCTTTTCCCCATATACAACTGAGCTAAATCAAATTGGGCTTCATTCAGAAGTTTACCTCTAGCAGCAGTGGTAAGGTTTATGTTCTGCCCTACAATATCATTTTGAGCATGCTTCTTTGCTACAGCACTAACCCCCTTCTCCATGTCTTTTGCCATTTCAGGACCATGACTTGGGTTCAGGTTGTTCAGATGGGGAAAAGCAATAAAATCATGCGGCAATGGATCTTCACCCCATCCAGTGACAACTTCAGAAAGATCAGTGGAAGGAAAATGGAGGTTACCTTCGGGTATGCTCACCGATTGAATTTCTTGAGTGTCATTCAGACTAATCTGCCTCAGGTCCTCAGTTCTTCTGGCCATTTCTCTCGGCTGGATCAACACTGACACATTTCTTGGCTCTTCTATAGGCCGTAAGTTGATTGCCCCTCTATCTTGAAGGTTTGCTAACCTTTGCAATAGATTTTCCACTCTGTTCATACTCTCTTTCAATCCAGTCATTACTTTCTGAAAATCACCCCTCTGCTGTTGACCCATGTCGGCCTTGTGGTTTACCGCAGTAGCTATTCGCCAGACGGCCGTGGGGTCGGACGCATCCTCTTCGTACCTCACCACCCACTTCGTCATCTTACCCAGATTGGAACTAGGGTTAGGGATTTTACCCGGAATGGAGCCCGGAACCTTCACCAAGCACCGATTTGGTCCGCCGCCATAGCCGGATAAGGAAGATGGCCGGACCGCTGGTGCGCCGCCATAGCCGGATAATGAAGATGGCCGGACCGCTGGTGCGCCGCCATAGCCGGATAAGGAGGACGGCCGGTCCGCTGGTGCGCCGCCATAGCCGGAGAAGGAGTACGGCCGGTTCACTGGTGCGCCGCCATAGCTGGAGAAGGAGTAAGGCCGGTCCGCCGTCACAGATCGCCAGCGACTAGGGATTTTACGAGGATCCGAGATCCCAACCCAATCGCTCGCAACCATTTCTTGCCGAGGATGGAGTCGCTCTGATACCATTTTGTCACATCCCGTGGATGGAATCCGATTGAGAAGTAGAGAATCACCGAAAATCTGGTCGTGGGAAAAGGGGAAAAACCAGGAACTTGTTCGCTACAGCTAAGAACAACTAGGGCTACAGTTTGATATTTTTGACGGTAGATGCCTTCACATTCATTCCCAAAGTATATATATGAGTACATCTTCCGACATTAACTTGAGTACAGAATTAGCGACAGAATTAACTGAGCTTAAGTACTAATAATAGGAAATCAAACAAGTATTAAGCTAACTGTGGTCTTAAGTCATCTGGGACGTTGAGATTCACGCAATGAAGTAGATCAGCCTCCAGCCGTCAGATGAAACCAACATAAAGAAGTGAAGCGTTATTTCTTCAGACTCCTTTCGTCAGTTCCTTCAGAATACCAGGTTCTGACACCGCTGCTGCAATTTCAGCAAAATCTTTGACTGACATGTGTGTGCTTGGCGAAAACTTGTCAGGGTGACCGCGGCAACGTCTGCAAAAGACCGAGAGGGAAGCAGCAATTGTGTGATCCTGATCAGATTGCAGCAGGGGTAGGGAAAGGGAAGCCGAAGAGGCCAAAGCCAGGCACCAAGAAGAAGGCGGCGGAGCTGGCATTGTCCAAGGATTCCTGGGCAGCGGTGGCGGCGGCGTCGACGGTGACCGCCGGCCAGAAAACCAACTACATCCACGTCAGAGCCCGCCGTGGCCAGGCCACGGACAGCCACAGTCTCACCGAACGGGTACTTAGTACTTACAGCTCTGGATCAATGGATATGTATATATGATGTGCATCGCCATCGATGCTAGCTACGAAGCTTGTGTATGTTCTTGTTGCGAGAATCAACGACATGACAAAATTGGTAAATCCGCAGGTGAGGAGGGAGAGGATCAGCGAGAGGATGAGGTACCTGCAAGAGCTGGTGCCCGGGTGCAACAAGGTCACCGGCAAGGCAGGCATGCTTGACGAGATCATCAACTACGTGCAATCCCTACAAAAGCAAGTCGAGGTACACAGCAACCCATCCAGTAGCCACCACTGCACTGGAGCTCCTGCATGCAGCCCTGCTTCTACTCTGCTTCTTTCAGTGCTCATGGAAGGCTTCATGTTGTTGTTCTTGCAGTTCTTGTCCATGAAGATCGCCGCTTCAAATCCGGTGGTGAACTTCAATATCGTGGAGGACCTGTTCGGCAGGCAGCTAAACCAGGCGTGCAACCCTGCAGCTCTGCCTGGTCTGACGCTGCCGATTGGGCAGTTGGAGTCGTCCAGCATTCAGATGAGCCCCATGCAGCAGATGCAACCATCTGCCAGCTCCCCTGGCTTTGGGCTGGAGATGGTCGTCAACAACCCGTACCCGCCGGCGCCGATGTCGGCCGCCACGCCGGTATCGGTGACGGCCGGCGCATCGATCGAGGCATGCCTCAACGTAGGTGGCTGGAAATCAGTCTTCCTTGACATGGTGTAGTTCTAGTAAATACCATTCTGAACTTACGGGTTGTTCCTTTTTTTTGTAGGTGAATGGAGCTGCTGCTTGGGACATTGGGTCTCAGAATTTGTTCACTGGATTTGATGCACATTTTCAGTCAGTACAAAGTGAGTAACTGATTCTGTGAGGCCAAGCTTTCAGGATACTTTGTGCAGACCCTCGAGTGAAAGAAGACAAATACTAGTTAGTTTAGGGAAAATAAGATCAGGTTTACAGTTCAGACTACAGAGTAATTACCATCCAGGGTTGTCACATTGACAGCCGATTGAAGAACTCCAGCAAAAATGAGCAGCTCAAACAATAAATTGCTTATTTTGTGCAAATTTGGGTATACTGAAATATGTATGGGTATAGTTATCAAGCACAGGTAGAATATGCAATGAACACAAGGAAACATGATGAGACATGATTAACTAGCCGCTGCTCCTGCGATGCAGTGTTAAGAGTCTATTTTATATTTAACTTCGTAGCAAGCCATTCAATCCAGCTGCTACTTTCCCCTGCAGGTGATTGTTTGCTAGACAACCTCAAAATGGAAATGTAAGAAGAATGGATCCTCATTCCTGGAGTTTTAACCACGGCTGTATCTGTGGCTGAAGATTCTTTATTCATAGCAACTGTACTAATGCAGTATGCTCTCAGTATTCTGTGATCCGAATCTGATCGGATCCAACTACTTTTAGTCGATCTGATCATTGTTGATCTTCCAACTGTTTGAAGAGTCCGATCAGGTTTTGCCTAAGCAATGTGAATTGGTCGAAGGTTATGATTAAGATCATCTTCATATCCGTATAGGTCTTATGATAGATAGCGTGCACAGCACATGTTATCTACACATATAATACACCAAACATGTTTTATACTTCTCCATATAGTAATTTTGTCAATTGTGCATCCGTGATTCTTTCTTGCAAGGGTTTTCATATTAAATCTTTATCTCGTGTCTCTGATTATTCTTCACTGTTTTTCATACTTCACTGAGCATTTTATAACATTCAGCAATGGCAATACAAGTACATTTGTGATCTATTTTTGTCTTTCTAGTCTACCAATTTCCAAACTACCTGTCATTCTTCACTACCAAGCTATACCAAGGGTTCATATTACAGACAAAGCACTTACAAACAGATAATAGCCTAGAATTCTGCTGGGAGAATTTGATGCCTTATGCCGATCGGAAGGCATTACACAGTTCTAGGCACACCTTAGTAGAGCAATGTGGCCGAGTGCATGAACAGAACCATCATGAAAAAGGTATGTTGCATGCTGTCCACATCTGATCTGCCAAAAGTTTTTGGGCTGAAGCCATTTCCACTACCTGTCATATGAAAAATCGATCATCGAACACTACCATCAACAAAAAAACTCCGATCAGTATATAGTTTGATTCTTCTACAGGCTACTCAAGCATAAGGATTT
The DNA here is from genome assembly GCA_017311315.1 of Dendrocalamus latiflorus. Taxonomy (NCBI): domain Eukaryota; kingdom Viridiplantae; phylum Streptophyta; class Magnoliopsida; order Poales; family Poaceae; genus Dendrocalamus; species Dendrocalamus latiflorus. Next base: position 8,862,488 of record CM029639.1, read on the forward strand.
TTGATTGTCCTGCTTATGCTTATACTGATAAAGGTAAATTTAAATTAAGTGTCGTTATGTGCATTTTTTATCGACTATAAGCTTAGAGTTAAATGCTATAAGTTGTGGAATTCTGAAACCCAAAAGTTGGTCCTAAGCAAAAATGTTACTTTCTATGAGTCTGCTCTATTTAAAGGAATTACGACCAATGATACTTCCATTAAGAAGCCACAGAAGACCAGCTTATAGGTGGAGCATGTTATTAATTCAGGATTCTCACTAGAGACCAACAAGGAGAATAGACAGGATATCCCTATTCAAACTCCGACCAGTAATCTTTCAACAGGAATTGGTCAAAACCAACAATCATTGTAGCTGGTCGGGAAAGGAGAAAAATTCAACCCCAAAGAGGTTAATAGAAGAAGCCAATATTATGGATTATTGTTTGAATATAGCAAAAAACATTGAAGGCACTACTGAACCTTCAACTCATTCAGAAGCCATTTACTCTAATGAATCAGAGAAGTGGATGAGTATCATGCATGAACAAATGGAATCCCTCGAAAAGAATTCCACTTGAGAGTTGATTGAGCTCCTAATTGAAAACAAACTCATACGTTGCAAGTGTATTTACAAAAAGAATGAAGGCACATGTTCGACCGATCAGGTCAAGTACAAGACAAGGCTCGTTGCTAAAGGATATAACCAAATTCTAGGTATTACAAATATTTTCTCTCCAATCGTGAAGCATAGTTCCCTTCAGACCTTACTCAGCATTGTAGCTATGCATGATTATAAACTTGAACAACTAGGTGTTAAGACCGCATTCTTAGACGGGGAATTGAAAGAAAGCATCTATATAGAGTAGCCAAAAGATTCTATTGTTCCAAGGAAGGAGAATTTTGCATACTAATTGAAAAGGTCTCCTTATGAGTTGAAGCAATCATCCGGACAATAGCATAAAAGATTTGATTTCTTTATAATTTATCAAGGCTTCAAGAGATTTGACTATGATAGCTGTATTTCTTTCAAGACCGCCAACGGCTCAGCTATCTAATTGCTCCTGTATGTTAATGAAATGTTGATCGTGGCAAAAGATAAGATTGAAATATCAAAATTAAAGATGCAACTAAATAGTGAATTCGGGACGAAGGATCTCGTTGCAACAAAAAAAGATTCTTGGTATGAAAATCTTCAGAGATCGTCTGTTTAGAAAATTATACCTGAGTCAGAGAAGGTATATTGAAAAGTGTTTCGTTGTTTAAACGTGCACAAAGCCAAACCAACTAGCACTCCATTAGTTGCACACATCAAACTCTCTTCAGCATCAAGCCCACAAATAGTTGAAAATTTGAATACATATCGTGTGTTCCATATGCAAGTGTAGTCGGATCACGTATGTATGCCATGATCTACTCTTCTCCCGACCTATCTCATGCCTGGAGTGTTGTCAGCAGACAATGGCTAATCCAGGGAAAGACAACTAGAGAGCGGTTTAGTGGATCTTCAAATATTTGAGAGGTACTTCTAATACTTGTTTGCAGTTTGAAAAGACTAGTGATGGACTGGTCAGATATATAGATTCTGATTTTGCTGGAGATTTAGATAAGAGAAGATCTCTTACTAGATATATATTCATTGTTGGAGGCTATGCCGTAAGATGAAAAGTTTGTCAACAAACTATTTTGCTCTTTTGACCACTAAAGTTGAGTATATAGTTATTTTAGAAACCTATAAAGAAGCTATTTAGTTAAGAGGTATGTACATTAAGCTTTGAAGAAGTACATCTTGCACCAATATCTACTGTGATAGTCAATGCTATGTCTTACAAAAGATAAAATATTCCATGAGACAACAAAGTACATTGATATCATATATCATTTCATCCAATGAGTCATTTTTCAAGGTGATATTAAAGTTTGTAAGATTAGTACTCATAATAATTCAGCTTATATGATGACAAAGCCTGTTCCTGCAGTTAAATGTGAGCTCTGCTCAGATTTAGTCGATATTACTCATTAGTACTTTCGAACATTTAACGCATAAGAGTGTTTTACAAGCTATTCGAAAAGTTCTTTAGTTCTTTTTTTGCTATAGGAGAAATTTGGCTCAAGGTAGATATTGTTGTATTTTGTGATCTGAATGTAGTCAAGTCCAACAATTGCTAGTCTTTCTGACCACTTGAATAGTCTGATCAGGTTTAACTCAAGCAATGCGAACTAGTCAGATGTTATGATTGAAATAATCTTCACGTCTATGATAAACTCTACACTGATTGAAATCAAACGTGGCTGCTCAAGGCGCTTACGACTATAACTCTTTACCGTTATCTTCTAAGATCCTTCGAGTGGAATATTGTTCCTGTCTCCGAGAAAATTATTGTTTCAGTTTTCTAATAGATTTCTATTTCATTGCCAGGTAGGACTTTGTTCCTTACTCTTTTGAGACTCTTATTCATAAGTCTATTTATTTCCCCTGTAGACCCCTGATAGATAGCACACACAGCACAGGTTATCTACACATGTAATACGATAAGAGCGTTCCATAACTTCTCTATATAGTGATTTTGCCAATTGTACGTCCATGATTTTTTTCTCATAATGATTTTTCATGCTAAATCTTTGTCTCATACTTGTGATTATTCTTTATTGTTATTCGTACCTCGCCCAGCGTTTTACAACAGTCAGCAATGGCAATACAAGTACATTTGTGTTCTATTTTTGTCTTGCTAGTCTACCAATTTCCACACAACTTGTCATTATTCACTACTGATCTATACCAAGGGTTCAGATTACAGACAAAGCACTTACAACATATTCCCACTACAAATCTATAACAATATAGGATGTCCTCTATCACACCAAATTACATTAATTGAAAGCACAACACAATACCAATAATGCACCACTGTCTCCTATTTATCTTTCTCCCTTTAAAGCACAGACTGCTCACCAGCTTCTGCAAAGACAGGATTTCAACCTTACTTGTACTGAAAGTAAAAGATAGATAATTCGTCTGAACCGTATACACTGACAAAAACTTCTACATAGTATACTCTGACAATAACTTCGGAACAAGATAAGTGCATTCAGATCCAGTCGAGCAAGCTATCTTTCTATCTTGTTTCAGGATTTTCATAAGCACTACTAAAATTAAATTTCTTTTGAATTATCAAGTGTGTTTTGTTGTGAAAAGGCAACAATATAAGATAAGTTTTACTCTCATTGTGACTCGATCAACAAAACTACGATAAAAAAAATGTTTATCATGTAGATATTTGTCCATCAGCAAAACTACAATGTCCAAAGAAAATAAGGTGTTCTTTCTTGTGCACAGATTTGCTATATGGAAGATCAGAGAGGACTCTTATTTAACATGAGGCAGACTCGTAGAGAAAAGACAACTATTTCCTTGTGATTGAACATAAGTAGATGCTTCTTGAACTTATCCACAGCTGTTCCATTGCATACCAGTATGGGCATACACAAATGTACATGATAAGCTTGGGACTAGCACTTCGATCTGCTAACAGTCTTTCATGAAATGCTCATGAACAATAAGAGTTAAGAACTTGAACTAACCTTTCCCTGGGACAATGATAATTGGTGCTGCTTTACAGTTGTGGAAGCAATACTCACTGACACTTCCCTGCAACACACTACAGTAGAAAGGCAAACTTAGATATGGACTCGGAAATGACATCTTCAACTTATGTGCAGCAATAAAATATGACTATGAATCAAAAGGTGGAAAGAAACAAACAATAAAGAACATTTTTTTACAGAAATTTGCATTAGTGTCAAGTGCTTGTTGTAATTTCAGATCAACTCACGAAATTATCACATTTCTCTCAAAGGGCACTCTAGTCGATGCTCTTTTCATGCATTAGTTGAAGCACACATCACCATAACTCCTAAGAGCAAGTACAATAATGCTGACTAGGTCGTCTCTAGCGAAATCCACGTCAACACAATCCTATGTGGAAGAAAGAGACAAGAGGAGAGAGAGGCAAGCTGCCCCTTATATAAGAGGTGACCTCTAGCACATCATACGAGGAGAGAGAGACAAACTACCCCTCATGCAAGAGGTGACCCCTGATATATTTATGCAAGTATTAAATGTTTGAGTGCTTTAGTAGAGGTAACATCTACTCAACTTATTGTATTAGCTACCTCCACATGAGCCACGTGTACTCTTTTTGCTTATTTGGCTAGTCTTAGAGGTGGCAGCCACCTCTTCTATTAAACTTGCTCTAAGAAGGCAATATGTTGTTGCTTTACTAGTCAATCAGGCCTGCCATCTTGAATCATTGAATTCGGACATGAGCTTAGCACTTAGCATTTCATAGCAAACTTGAAAAGTAGAAGATCCAGACAGAATTATGAGCACTTAAGAGTTGCTTTACATCAAAAGGAAAAAAACTTGCAAGCTTTAGTTGCCAGTTGTTGCAAGATCTTTTTCTTCTAACAGTACATACAATGCTTACTTTTTCCGAATAAAACAGCCATACGTGTCCTTAATTTCACCCACAATACCACTAGAGGTGTTCATCACAAAAATACTCAGTAGATTGTTCCAACTCCCAAGTGAGGCCAATCAACCATTCCATAGCATTGAGGTATCTCTTCCATTAATGTCGATGGTGTTTATAATGATGGTATGATATTAGAATTGGAAAGATATAAGTATGACCTGCAGTGCAGGAACGTAATTAACTAATCATGCCAATATTCCAAACGAGACATGTAGATTAAACAGCAAGAAAAAAAGGTCTTTGGCATGACACGTTCATGGACTGCCCGTGATATGAAAAATCTTATCTTGATGGGATGACAGTAGAATTATGACTTCAAATGACCAGAAAATTTGCTACTTCCAACAGTTGGCCAAGACCAGGTCCTTTGATTATCTAAATTTACCAGTTGGAATTGAACTGCGGTTTAAGAGTCAGATACCTCTGAATGAGGCCTCTACCACGTGTGCCAAGAATAACTGCTGCTGGCTTCAATCGCTCTGCTTCTCGGCAAATAACCTTTCCAGCATCCCCTTCAACAATTCGTGCCTTGGTACGGACCTTGTAGAATTCCCAATTAAAGTCACATGTATCAGTCCCATGTGGAAAATATGGAAAAGAAACAAAATGTAGGATTTTACATATATAAACGTTACAAAAGAAAGAGACTACATAATTTTCACTAAAAGGCATACGTAACTTTCACTAAAAGGCATTCATAGAATCATCCTAGCATTGTGTTTCTAGCTTACGAGGCAATAATTAAGGCATGCAAATGAACCCTGTACATAAAGATCAACATAAATTGCTTCTTTGCACAGCAACATAATTATATGCACGGGAGGAACAGAGCATACCAGTAACGTCTTGAATGCCTCAATGGCTAAATCTTCCATTAGTTCCCGGCTTTTCTCATATACCAGATCATTATGCAAAACTACACAGATTGAACATCACATTCAGCCCCATTTTCAGTTGACCACAAAATTTCAAGGAGAAACATGTTTCGATAGGTAAAAAAATCAGTTTCCTTGAAAATGTAGACTAATCTTCTGCATATTCATCTTATACAGTTCAGATGCTTGAGTGATCTCTAAACAAATTCAAATTATGACCAAATGCCACTGGATTATTCAAGACTTGAACTGGCTCTGTTATAATATCCTGCCCTTTCCATCAACTATAGCAAAATCAATCCACTGTGGCCAGAATATGACCCACAATCTTCCTAGTTGTAACTTCCCGAGATGGTAATATGAGTAAAATGACCAGATAGGCCAATTGATCTTTGTTTTTTCTAGAAACATTTAAGTTGATGGGGACCGGTGTGTTCACAGTTACGGTACCCCCAGCGCTCCTATTCCATTCAATGACTTCAGGCATAAGAGATTGTTATTTTCACTTTCTCTGATACAAATATTACACACTGTAGATTTTCTTCCAAAAATTAGTGATATACGCTTCTAGGTCACCGTGTGGATTGTTCAAAGTTGAAAGTCCGTTACTAGGACCAGCATAGAACTAGCATAATGTAATGTGTTCAGATAGATAGATAGATAGATAGATAGAGTCCATACAGGCTCATCTAACAGCAAAGAAGAATACAACACGGTGATGACAGTTTGTGTCACAATTAACTGGCCTACTGAAAATTATAAAGGCACACTGATTGCTCCTGTTCTTTGGGTTGCAGCTGATGGGTTAGATGGCAGAGACGCCAATGTAAAAAAAAAACTCGACCTGCGGGGGGTAAGAAGCCCCCCGGGCTTATATTAAGAAGAAGATCTTCTCACGCAAATCGAGAAAATCCCCGAACCCTTGCCCCACCCTGACACAGCGGCATCAGCCCATGTGAGAACAACCAATCCAGGGTGATCCCTCGACCAACAACCTGACGCGACCAACGACCTGGGCCAGCCTTTAGACCTGTGTTTTGGCTTATGGGGCAAACGAGGGGATTTTTTTCCCCATCCTGAAATTCGCTCCCAGCGGGGGTCGAACCCAGGACCTGACCTGAGGGGTGCTACTAGAGCGCTCTAACCGCTAGGCTAGAGGCCCGTTCGCGCAGAGATGCCAATGTAAATGATGCATATGATTTTAGACTTAAAAAGTTGCTTGAAGAAACATTTGTTTTGGACCAAAGCCAAAAAAAAAGCATAATTGACCGTCACATCCAATGTATGTATGGCGATTCATGGTTGGGTAAAGTGCACGAACAAGGCGCCAAATGGAGGCAAAAAAAATATATTAATTAGTCCATACTAAACAAAGTTAGGTTTGGAGGCGAGGCGACGGGATGGACTCAACTGGAGACGGCGTGGACGAGGTGGAGGGTGTCGGCGATGCGGGCGAAGTGCGCGAGCGCCCAGTCGAAGGCGTGCTTGGAGTTGGGCCCGAAGTCGACGGCGACGAGGAGGTCCCGCCCCCGGCGGCGCTCGCCCGTCTCCCGCTCGAGCTCCGGCGGCGTGTCCGGCACCACCGGGATGAGGTGCGGAAGCACCACCTCCCTCCAGCTGTACTCCTCCACGTCCTCCTCCACCGTCTCCATCGATCTCCCTTCCTCCTCCTCCCAACAATCTGATTGCGCCGAGGGCGACAGAGTTTTGTGGCGCTGCCAGCAATGCTAACCACGACGGCTCGTATGGACGCGCCGCACCTACGGAATATATGCGTGTTTCGTGGGCGGACGCCTTAATTCCCGGGGTTCCGTGTAGTGTGACGCGTAGACTAATCTTCTTCTCTCCCTCGGTATGAATATGTTCCAAAATTCGTGCGTCAAGAAAAAGGCAATCCGAATTTGAGTAGCGCTGTGCTGGTGCAGATTTTTCTATGTTTTTTCTGCGACTTGAAGGGATTAAGTTATCACGGACTAACAAGTAATTGGGCCCTCCAAAAAAAATTTAGTAGGGATGAGTGCTTCTAATCTACCTGTGAATCTTAATCTAAACTTAGTGCACTCAATTCTTTTTTAATAACTAGCAACAGTCCATAAGGACCCCTCGCTTTCTTCAGCCTATGATCAACTATAGCAGGGCGAGCTAGCTCTTGAGCTAGCCTAAAAGAGAGGATCGCAACAGATCACATTGTTTATTTGATCGATCCCAAGTGTGTCACCTTGTAGCAGCTCTCGATGTCTATTCGTCTCGTATGGTCGATTTGGAGATGTGCACCATGTCCGCCAAACAACCTACTCACCCAAGTAGTGACCGGTAGCTAGAAAACAGGATAAATTAGTGCCATCGACTGCCCTTCCTGTCATCTCGCTACAGCGCCACTTGGTCCTTGTTGCCTCACACCTTCGCTGGCTGAAGGAAGCTTTGGTCCACCCAATTAGAATGTATTTTGCTCTAAATTTTTCTCAATACTTCCAATTTGTTTCGAGAACAGGGATAAATTTGTGAGTTAGAGTTTCTGTGATGATTGTTGATTGATTTTTATCGAATTATAGGGTTAAGATTTAGAGTTTTAATTTTGTATTTTTAGAATAATGGCCTAACTCATTGCAAATCGGAGGTAAAATTGTAGTGTTTGACCACAATATTAAATAAATAAGCCACAGAACGTATTTTTCTTTTTTTACTGTTCTTGAATTGTTGAATATACAAATATCTAATTGATTTTTCAATTAATTAGTGATGATTTCTGAATGATATACTTATTTGCTATGTAGAGAAATAAGAATTGACAAAAATTATCAATGATGTTGTGGTTTATCACTTTATAAACCTGAAAGAACGTAAATACTAAAACGTAATACATTACTTATATTCATTCATTCTGCTATTTTTTTACTTGAAAACTTTAAGTAATTTTGTTCTCTTTTAACAGGCTATCGAGGTCGGATGGTGTATTTTATCGATACCGATCAATTTTGTCTGTGGTTTCTCTCTTAGTTTCTTCCGTTTGCTGCAGCTAACTAATATTATTATTGGATTTCTTTATTTTGGTAAGCATTTCGATCACTACTTATTTATCATCATATACTATCACCGGCTATATTGAACTATTGATGATAAAATTACCAAACATATTACAATTTAGTATAATATTATTTAGAAATTATATATATTGTTATATATATATATATGATAAAATAGTGAATTTTGATCATTTCCATTTTTGTTCGGCCTGCTGATCACAGCGTGGTATACTAGATTACCAGGTGAAGAAGAATGTGAATAATCAGAAGATATGTAGTACTATGTATGTGTGTTAATTTGTAGTGTAGCAGCCAGCGTTAGCTTGCCAGTCCGCGTCTGTGCCTGCGTGCGTACTTCCTTCTAGAAGACTGGGCTGCTGCAGGCTGCCAGGGATCTTCCGTTTCCCTGCGACGACATGGATTTCATTCCCGAGATGTGTGTACGCTAAGCTAGTCGGCCAGCTAGTGCGGTAGTAGACGGAAGCGTCCGTCGGTGTCAGTGCTGCTAGATTCACGGTCAAACAGATAAACGTCAGCACGTGAACAGAAGAAAGCAGCAGCTGCTGCGGTGCTGCCGCCACGTACGTACGGCTGCCGCGAGTTCAATGGGGCGCGCGGCGCGGCCCCACCGTGCAGCCACCCGCCGTCCGCGTGGCCTTCGCGGACCATTCCGTGCCGTCGGCCTTCCAGAAGAACTTGTTTGGCAGCGGAAGAAGGTTCAACCGCTCGGGCTCGGCTACCTTAGCCGCCGAGCCACGCAACGCGAGCGAGGCCGAAGCAGGCACGCGGCTACCTTTCATGGCTTCACAGCAGCCACGGAACCAGGCCTAGACCGCGGAGAGAGAGAGAGGGGTGGAGATGAAATATTGGTTTTATATATATTAACTCTTAAAAACTATTTTTTATTATTATAAGAGAGATATAATCTTCGTGACTGGCTAGCACAATATATAATAGATTCAATAATATAAAGAAGTGTATCGATATACCCTCATCATTTGTAATTATTAAAGGGTCTTATCCTACTCATTCATGTATATAAATCCTCAAGAGGGATATAAAAAAGGAGATCCACTCATTTCTATATCTTTTGAGGGTTTATATATATGAATAGAGTGGGATGGAAAATTCTCATCCTATCACTCAAAAATTACAAAAGTTAAAGGTATGTCGGTACATTCCTCTACACTATTGGGCCTATTGTATATTAGGTCAATTCCAAAGCCTAGTCAGGGAGGGTTGGGCCACCCCTACAACATCTATAGTAAATAGTTTTTTATAATATATATCTTTTAAATTGAGTGTTTTTTAAAACAGAGTCTACTAGTTGATTGTAATAGATACTATAGTAACTTCATATATATTGGTCAAAATTACACGTGAGTCTCTCTCCACATAGCCTCTCTAAAGCTATTAATATTCATAAGCTAAAGCCAAAAGTCATCAGTAAAAACTAATACGAACAGGCCCGTTGTATCCTAAGCTTATTTGTTGGACTTTGTACCAGTAAACTAAAGTTCAAGTTATGTTTAAAAGTGTTATGTCTTTTAGTCCATTGCAATAGAGAATGAGAGAGTAAAGGACACTCATATTGAGAAACCACTCTATTTAAAACGGTTCTTATAGTGACTCCTATAAATAGCTTATAGAAATCATATTAAATAAACCACTATGTTCAAAAATTAACTCCTAAAAGTCACAAAAAAGCTATTTGAAATATGATCTCAGATTGCCATGGGTCTTGATACACCCTCTCCTTCACAGTCTCGCCAATGTAGAAGACATGGGATATCCATTTTGTTGCTGCAACTTTTTGTTACAAGTTCAGAGTCCCGCCATGCAAGATAAAAATGCCTGCCGAAGGGAAGTAGTTGTGCAAGCGTGGAAAGATTTTGGTAGATCTCATACTGTTTGATTTGAAGTTATCTGGTAGTGGTTAGTTACACAGCTCTCCAGCCCTTGGTACTAATATTTTGATGCGAATAATAAGTTTCTTGTTGAAATTTTAATTCTGTCTGTTTGGTCTAGCGAGTAGCACAGTGACCATTCGTGAGAGCGCGGTGCGGTAAGTCTTAGGGCGGCTGTTTGGTTTGGTTTAGTTGCCGTACTTCGCCACTGGCACTTGGTCCATTTGTTAGATTAGATGCATCTATTGATGACTTGTATGGTTGTGCCTTTTCTGTTGTTACGATTCAGACATTCCGGACCAAAGCAAGAGATTTCCATCCAATCTATGTTCATTATGTCATCTAATTTCTCCAAGCGGCTTCCGCTTAGACCCCACTCATTTCGGCTTCAGTTTCTGACTTCTAGCTTATTTTTCACTATTCATAAATTTTGTTTTTTTTCTGAACTTTTGGTTTTTTAGCTTTTTTGCCGATTCTTTTTTCCCGTATTTGTTTGCATTATACGTGATGGGCTAATATATTTTTCCTATTTTTAAATTTAATTATGCTAAATAAGCCTCTATCAACTAATTACAGTGCTTTTAAGCCATAAGTCACTCAAAAAAACCATATTGATCACAGCCAAAACGGTGCAAGAACGATGCAGCACATGCTGAGCATGATTTGAGCCATGCTCAGAGTGATATCTGTCCCTCTCAGAGGTCGGAGACATGTTATGTATGCAAGCGATTACCGAGATCATCAGGACATGAAAGATGTTAGAGAAGCAGAATAGCAGATATGCACCATACGATGCTCAGAATATTCGGAAGCAATGCATGCGCCGAATGCCACAATACTGTGGTCCATTTCAAAGGAGAGCAGGCGAGATGAACAATTACCCATATTATCCATAAGGCAGTGATATTTCACCGCTAAACATTCAAGAACCATAATACATAGCAGTTGTTTACGACAGGTCACTCAAATCTTCCCGGGGTTTGCCGAGATACAAATGTCATTGCCCATCTTGATCTGACAAAACTACCATTTCCCCCAGGCAGCGTCCTGACATAGCAGGATTGAGAATTTACAGCATCCAGGGGGGGTAGGTACTGTATGAGCAAAATAGAAACAAGATCCAGTTGATACCTTCTTCGGTTATTCGCAGGCTGGCTTGCTGTCAAAGCTAGTCAGGCAGATTGCAAAGGCCTGGAACGCCGAGAGTGGGTACCTGTAGTCCATTGTAAATATATCCTTCCCAATTTTCCCGAACTGGAGGATGACTTTCTCCTGCTCCGCCGCAGGGATACCAAGGGAAGGATCAACGGAGGCAACAAGCTGGAAGTTCTTGACTGATGCTACAGTCACACGCCCTCGGAAGTTGAGGCACCAGCACTGCAGCTGCTCATGCCAGCGCGGAGCTTTGTTCTTCAAAACCAGAGGTACTTCGTTAGTACAAACCAGTCCAGACAAATCAGCGCTGAGGCTTGTTGACGAAAATTCTACAGCTGGTTCCTTTCCTTTGCTAGTTGATAAGGTGGACACTTGTTCATCAAGTGAGTGGATGATGCCAGTAGGGGTTGGGGCCTTCCCACCTTCCTGAATGCACAAGGCTGGTATTGAGTGCATGGTACACTGCATTCTCCTTGGTCCTCGATTGCGTAGGATAGTGAGCTCATAGGAGATGGTAGCAACATTGTAATTGCCTAGTGGCAATCTTGGTGATACTTGTTTGGAATGTCGTTTGCTTGGCCGATTGTTCGGCAACACCGCAGCACCACAAGGAGGCTGGTTGTCAAAGATTGTGAATTTTGTGCCGAGGAAGTTCAGTCTGATTCAGGGAAATAAAATCTAGTGAGCTTACTAAGACAGGTTAGAGCTTTAGTGAGCTTACTAAGACAAACTAGAATAAACATATAACTTAACAAGAAAACAGGCTTACTTCAGTTTGCCAACATAGGTGCTACTAGAATGAGAGAAATCATCGGAGACCAGCGAGATCACAAAAGAAGTCCTGGTAGTGCGTCTGATCTTTCGCGCTGCAAGCAAAAGCTTGTCGTTTTCCCCATGCAGAGCTGCATTTATAAACAGACAAGTTAGTGACGTGGTGGTCGAAATTAATTGAGTGCATCTAATCTTCAGTATAGCGCTCTGTTTAAATTTCCATAAATGTACAAATCTTAAGTAGGGGATGGGGTGCTTAACCATTCTGAATGCATCCTACTCAACGGCGTACTGAGTTTATTGTGGACTGCACAACATCCTGGTTGATAAAGGAGGCAGGGAGAAGATATTTATGCATCTAGAGCGGATAGGGCATATGCAAAAAAGGCATGCATACCATGGATAGTCTGCACAGAGTGTCTAGCCTATTCCGGTAAAGGTAATGCACCGCACTTTCAGGGCCTGTTTGGAACAGAGGAATTTCACAGGAATTTTACAGGAATTTTGCAGGAAACAGTTCAATTCCCGCAGGAATCGGGAAAATTTCCTGCATTCCAAACAGGGCCTCAACAGTTGGATTCAGCTTTGGGCCCTGCTACGTTTGCTATCATACAAGGAACCCAAGTTTAATGTAGTAAGGCAAGTGTGCTACAATAGTCTATAAATGATGCTCTGAGCTAACTCCAGTTATAGTTAGCTTCTTTCTCAATCTGCACTAGCAATCAGTTCAGCTCTTGCAGTGAAAAAAATCATTGTTTAGCTGTTTTCCATTGTTCTGGTATACGTCTTAAGTAACTGAATGTTGCATAATGTACAGCTCAAACAGACGGGCAGGATAAACAAACTCTCCATGTGCGCACTGGAATATGGATGCTCTCGTGTAAAGAAGGAAAGTTTGTGATACATATAAAACAACTGAACCAGAATGTCATTCCCCTAACCTGAACCACGAATCTTCAATGCAATCTCATTATATGAAACAAGATTCCACTAAATAGAATTAACCATGCAATTGACTTCCCTTGCATACGAGAATGTAAAATCGTAAGTCGCAAGGGAACAGCCTATTCTGGGATTTCATTCCTGCTATGACTGAAACAATACATCTTGATGCAAATGAACTGATGATAAATGGAACAAGAATGTTAAAATCATATGTTCCAACAACCAGACACGATTAACTTACATGGGCTGAGCCCCAGGTAGAGGAGATAGGTGGACGTCGCCCTGTCCCTCCTCACAAAGCACTGCACCGGATGCTCCCGAGGCCCCGGCTGCGCCAAACCAACAAGTTAAGCATCCAAACTCTCGCATCTTAATGAGCAAACAAATCATGGTGGAAGAAGGCCGTGTGGGGAGACGGAAGATATCAGATACCTGCTTGAGGGAGACGGGGAAGGTGATCCTGCCGCACTCCTCGAGCGTCTTGACAACCTCCTTGGTGACCTCGCGCCACGACCGGCAGACGGCGGCGCACACCACGACCTGGCGTCGCGCCGGCCACGTCGCCTCGCTGGCCTCCACCCTCCGTATCACGTCCAACAGCAGCTCCGGCGGCAGGTTCGCCCACCGCCCCTGCTGCTGCGGCTCCTGGCCCTGCGGCTGCGGCCACAGGCCGGGCCAAGAATGCCGCGAGCCCCCGCGGCCGTGGCCGGCTCGCCCCTCGGAGCCGCCGGCTCGCCTCGACATGCTCCCGATGCCGTCCTTCAGTTCCCGCACAATGCTCTTCAGAGACATTGCAACCTATGGCCGGTTCCTATCGCTCTCGCTGAAAGAGCCCCCTACTGCTCCATGGCAAGATCCGCCATTACTGACGAAATCTACCCTAAAAATGGCGGCAGACAGCTCATAAAGTAGTCAGGCATCACTCCCACATCCACCCCCAACTAAAAAATGGACTTTCTGAAAGGATTGGAAGCACGGGGCTACCAAGAACACCTCAAGAACCCAAATTTTGGCGAATTTGAGAAGATGGCGAGCAAAGATCCGACTTCTCCCAGCACGGCAGCCCGGATCTGGGGGAAGGAGGCAATGCAGTAACAGGGCACAAGAAAACTCGAGGCTTTTCACTGCGGTGACCTCAAGATCCAAAATTTTTCAGCTTCCGCAGCTCGAAAGATCAAAATTTTCGGCTCAAGAACGGATCAAGAAGTCCCCCCCCCCCCCCCCCCCCAATTTCTTCACCGCTTCCATGGGATTTTCGCCAGCTCCTTCCCCCCCAAGAGCTCCAGATCAGAGAATCACCCTCACTTGCCTCCCTCTAAGCTGTTTGTGTGCGGTTTGTATTAGGCAGAGGATAAAAAGGAATGGAAAAAAAAAGCGGAGGCGTTTTTTTAAGCGCGGTGGGAGTGTCGTCGCTTTTCAAGGTGTTTATTTCTCCAGTGCAGTACTGGACCACTGGTACTACTTGGTACTCCCAAAACGCACTACCCAAGAATCCTACGCAAGAACATGGAGTACGCACAAGTAGCACTCCGCCAGTCCACCCACTGGCTGTTCTGGCGAGGTTGCTGGCCAAGCTTACATTGTAAAGGCACTTTATGCTAGTTATGCTAGAAAGATTGCATGGAAGGCCAAAATACAAGGAATGAAAAGGTGCCAAGGGATTTATGTTATGGAAAACAGTTTTCTGTCCATTAGAAAGGAAATTGTGTAGATTCCAAAGTAAACTGAAAGGTATAGGCAGATCGCGCAGTAACCACGCCCACAGGTGAGTTTTTTTTGGTCCAGTTGGTGTTGTTTGTCCACGTAATAGCAAAAATAATATTTATCATGACGAATTTATAGAAATAGCATACATTTACTGTGTAGAACAGGTAGCGAGCTGACACGTACCCGCCACCATGCGGATTAGCTAAAACCGCACAATGGCCATGCGGTGGAGCACTGTAGCACCTAAAACCGCACGATCATTGTGCGGTGAGCACTGTATTAGCATTGTAGCCACACAGTCACTATGCAGTGAACACTGTAGCAGCATTGTGGCAAATTTTCAAGAAAATCTATTTAAGTATATTTTTATAAAATTTTTTAAATATAATAAATGAGTTCCAAAAATTATAAATTTTCATGTGAAGCCTCCCAACACAGTTTACTTGTTTGTTGAATTTTTTATAATTTTATCCATTTTAATTTTTTCTAAAAACTTATTAAATATATGGTTTGTAAGAATTTTTTAATATAGAAAATGTGGTACAAATATTATGAATTTTTTTAAAAGGCTCGTTACACATTTTACTTGATTCTGTATTTCTTCTAGAATATTATTTATTTTGAAATTGTCTCAAAATTAAGGGTTTAGGCCACCGCTTAGGATGAGATGCAGACCTAAACCCTTAATTTTTGAGATAATTTAAGAATATATAAAATTATAAAAATTACAAAATCAAGTACATTGTGTAAGGAGCTTTAAAAAAATTCATAATGTTTGGACTTTATTTTCTATATTAAAAATTTTCTACAAATAGTATAATTAAATAAATTTTCAAAAAATTTAGAATGGATAAAATTATATATAAAAAATTACACAAGTAATTGCACTATGTCGGAAGGTTCCACAAAAAAGTTATATTTTTTTGGAGCTTCTTTGCTATATTTAAAATTTTCTAAAAAAGTATACTTAAATGAATTTTCCTGAAAATTTGCTACAGTGCTGTTACAGTGATCACCGCACCGTGCCCGTACAATTACAGTGCTGCTACAATACTTGTTGCATGGCGACTGTGCAGTTTTGAGCGCTACAGTCCTCCACCACACGGTCACCGTACGGTTTTACTTAATCCGCATAGCAACCGTGAGGCAACGGGTACGTGTCAGCTCGCCAGCTGTTCCGCGTGGTGACTGTATAGTAGATGCACTATTTCTGTAAATTCACCGCGACGAATACTATTTTTGCTATTACGTGGGCAAACAACATCAATTCGGCAAAAAAAAAACTCCCCACAGGTGTGTTGCCATTTTTTTTCTCCTATGGGAAGTGTAGAAATACTCCCCTTCACTAAAAGAACATGCATGCTTCGTAAGCTGGTGGTGGGTAAGTTACAGAAAAAGGAACAGGATGGCCTTATTGGTGCTTTTCGATCCCCAGTTGCTACGGGGAACAAAGGCAGAAATACAATAGATTCTTCCATAAAGCGCAAAACAAATTTCCAAACATGGAGTGCTCTAGTAAATTACCTCCTCGTCTCCTGGAATATATCCTGGACAAAGAAACCTCCTAGCAGTTTCACACCATAAAAAAATCCATGAACCCATGCATGCTTGGCTGTCTTGTTGGTTCAAATCACTGGACTGTAGATATAGCTATGTTCAATGAATTTATCTTTTTAAAAATTATCGCTTATAAAATATTTTTTTGCTCCTACATAATTCTTAGGCCTTGTTTGGAACGTGAATTTTTTTCCTGATTCCTACAAAAATTGAACTATTTTCTATAAATTTTTCTTGAAAATTATGCGTTTCCAAACGGAGCCTAAATCACAATATTCTATTCTAGCACAAGCCATCACTTTCATAGATTGAGCAAAGTACATACCCATGTGACCAAACTTCCTCAGATTTATGGCAAATAAATAATGGGAATGGTCAATACAAGAGGGATGTTTTCCTACACAGAACAAAATCAAATATATACACACACACACATAGTAGCGCTATTCAGCGCCTGTGCGCACGCTACACTCAGGTCCTGCTACATGGCTAGCTTCCTGGTGCATGAGTGTTGATTCATCAGTAACTATTACACGTGAAGTTACCATCAGATAAGCATGAAGTTATTCACCAGTTAGGCCAAAAGTTACTACTCATATAATAGAAAGTTATGGTCTATTACACGTGAAGTTATCATCAGTTACTTGTGATTGGTATAAAAACATGAATTTCACAGCGTCGAAATATATTTAACATGGATCTTGTTTTATTAAACTCGTAATTTTGAACAAAATGACGCAAATGGATCATAGATCGGACTTTCTATGAAAGAGTTATTGTATTTTTTAGCTTATAAACAAGATAAAAAAACCTCATGTCAACTGCACTGCTCCATGCATGTTTCTCTCCCCTGCTACATGAGAGACCTGACAGTAACTTCATTCATTGCATGTGATAATTTGATGTACATATGATAGTAACTTCATCATGGAATGATAACTCATATGGGGATAATAACTTCATGTGTAACCGAAAGTAACTTTCCAAAATAAGGTGTGTTGGTGAGGCTTCACCATGGAGATGATAACTTCACTAACAAACGCAAGTAATTTTCGACTACCCTCATACTCGGACGTTTCAATTGCCCTCGTACTTGAATGCTTCGACTGCTACAATGTTCTTCTAAGTACCAACTACTATAGTGCTCTTCTGAGTACTGACTGTTACAGTGTTCTTCCGGGTACTGCTACAATGTTCTTCCAAGTACCGCCTGCTACAGTGTTCTCTCGGGTGCTGACTGCTACATTTTTCCTCCGAATACTACTACGGTGTTCTTTCGAGTACTGATTGCTACAGTGTTCTTCCAAGTACTGCTACAGTGTTATTCTGATCGGATCTTTGACTCGACTTAGGCACCGACCAAGGTTTCGACCACTGCTTCGACTGTGGCTTCAACCACGATATCGATTGTGGCTTCAACCACTTACATCTTCGACCACTGCTTCATAGCTTCAACCACTGCTTCAATTGTGGCTTCAACCACAATATCGACTGTGGCTTTGACCACTTACATCTTCGACCATTGCTTCACAGCTTCGACCACTATTTCAACTGTGGCTTCAACCACAATATCGACTGTGGCTTTGACCACTTACATCTTCGACCATTGCTTCACAGCTTTGACCACTGTTTCAACTGTGGCTTCGACCACGGTATCGACTATGGCTTTGACCACTTACATCTTCGACTATTGCTTCACAGCTTTGACCAGTGCTTCAACTATGGCTTCGACCATGGTATCGACTATGGCTTCGACCACTTACAAATCATCAAGATGTACTCGGCATTGAAATATATTCAATATGGATATTGTTTTATTAAGCTCGTAATTTCAAACATTATAGGACATATTCGCGAGAGAATTTCTCCGCGTAGGAATTTTGTGAAAGATTAATGAGTTGAGGCATTTCATTCTCCTCGATGTGAGCCGGACAGGTCAGATCGGACGGGTTTAGTATTTTAGCACTAAAATGCCCTTTAGCACTATATAGTCTTTTCTGTATTCTCGGGAGTATATACTACCACTTCTAATATAACACTAAAACGAACGTGTTATATTTCTTTATCACCTTTGATATACTTAAATACTAACTCTAAGATACTCTAATATGACATGATTGAATTTTTTTTATCAAAGCCCTTTATTTGTGCTATATATCCATTTTCATATGTAAAAGGAGTGTGTGTGTATATATATATATATATATATATATATATATATATATATATATATAATGCTATAAAAAGTAGATTTTGATGAAAATTTTCATAGAACTTATCTTGGAGTATTTTATAATTATTATTAAAGTATATCTAAAAAGATTAAGAAATATAATAATACTATTTAAGTAGTATATAAGAAGTGAGAGTACGCTCTTTCAAAGTCACTTGCACCCTTCGTGAGGATGACAGCTTGTTGGTTGCCATTGGCAGATTGGTATCATTGCATCGCTTGCTATGCATTCAAGGCATCAACATGGCCGAGAGGAGATAGGAAGACATTCATTTCGTTTCGTTTCGTTCATAATATGGGGCGTGGAGACCGCACCTACACCATTTTCTTGCATGCCTCCGTCTGGACGCCAGCGGTCCATGTTCAGGCATCATCTTTGTGAAATGTTTTGCAAAGAACAACAATGGTAAGTATATATGGTGCTGGTGTTAATCTAATCATCAACTGGACAAACTGCGGCGGCAGCATGAACAGGAAAGTTCGTCAAAAGGGACCCCAGTTACCGTCATTTTTTTTGACGAAATCCGTCATGGTCCATGATCTCTCAAATATATTTTGGAGTGCACATCATGAGGCGCTCAATCATGGCTTGTGCAACGCGAGCTTTTTTTTTTCTCGCCCTTTCTGACCGAGCAACGTATACATGAGAGGTTGGCACCAGGTGAACATCTTGATCTAGAATTTTTCCTGCAATGGTAGCTATTTTGGAAATCGGGGAGCACAGTTTCAGCGAGCAAAATTTCAGAGTCCCTAAAGAACGAGCGATTCATTCCGGTTTCGCCAGCGAAGACCTCGATTTGTACCCGCATGTCGGCGCAATTCATCAAGAAAGTGTGGAGTTAACTTTCAAAACTTCAAAGTTCTACACAGTGGTAAAGCGGGTTGTAGTCTTGTAGGTCTTGTAGAAGTTGTAGAACATTCCATATCAAAACGACACATTAGAAATACACATCAATTGCTGTCAGAAAAAAAGAACCAAACATTGAAGCTTCAAATCAGCTAGAACCGTCAAATGCTTAATTCCATATCACATTACACGCTGCTGGCCTTTTCCCCTTTGGAACATTCTTCCCTTCTCGTTGTCTTCGCCCCCAGACAACCATTATTCTTGTATCTGTTTGTTTCTGTCGCTTGGGTCGTGACTATACGGTTGTCGATATTCATAAGTCGGCATCATTTCCCCTGCACTCTTAATAACTTTGCATTTAAATTCACACATGCGACGGCTACCACAGGTGATCATAAAAGGCCAAAACTTGTCTAATTTAAGTATGACAATGTGCAGCATAGCCTTACATCACTCAATCCCATTCATATGGCGATAAAACAGGGAGTGAGTTACACTTAATGAATAATGGAGTATAGCCTCACCTGCTTCAAGTTTGAGAGATCATATAAGAGGGTCCAGATTGATTTGTGATAAATCATTGTAATTTGGGTGAAGTTGGATTTTAAATTTTGTAAAATTTGTAGTCTTTCATAATTTATTTTAGGCTAGGCGGTCAGACTGACCGGCCTAGCGGTTCAACCAGCTACTATCAACGGTCTGACCGGCTGACACCAGTGGTGATGAGGACATCCCTTCTACTATCACGTTATCAACATCTTCAAGTATTTATGAAGCACCAAAAGGTCCAATGACTAGAGCGAGAGCCAAGTTTTTTAAAAAAACAATTGAATTTGTTTCTTAATAAATTTTCTAGTATTGATAAGAATAGTATACTACCTCATGCAAGTTTTTTATGTATTTTTAAGTTTAAACGATAAGAAGAGAAAAGAAAAACATCACTAGAAAGGAAAGACGACCAGCAGACAAGATGCGTGGGGCGTGAAGAAACGTTTAAGCCCGAGTTACGTCGGTGCCTGCTGCCAATCCGCATGGCATAGCTGCATAGATTAGTTGGACCTGCGTGGCATAGCCGCCGTAGTAGTATGAAAACGGAGGGGACGACTAGATATGAGATGAACACATATTTTGCACGTTTTTATCCTTTGGTTAGCCAATCAATTTCAATAGAAAATTTGGGAGTTCTTGTAAATTGAGATCATTCAACTTTTCCGTTGGGAATGGGGAGCGCAATAGGGTTTTCACTTGGTGATCGTGAAGTCCAGTGCGTGTGATCTTGCGAATGAAAGAGTGTTCGTTCTTGCATTGACAACGGAGAATCGCTATGATTCGAGAGGCTACACGTGAGTATGTTGATCCTACGACAAGAAGATCGAGCGACCCCCGTACCAAGTGGTCTAACTGGCCAGGTGTGGTTTCGGTTGGAAATTAGGTAATTTGGGAAATTTGGCTTTGGTTTTGGTTTGATTTGACCTATATTAGTGCACAGGTATTGCATTACACCTGTTTTGACTAATGTGGGTCAAATTATGAAGAGATTGTACACAGAAATAATTTCTTTGTTTTAAATGTGCAGGGAGGCTTAGAGTTAATCATGGTCAACAACGAGGATCAAGGCTACGCTATGGAGGAGCCGAGGCTCAGAACGATCAAGGATACTAGGATGAGGTGGTTGAGTTCAAACGTGGTACGAGAAAAGCAAAAAATGTTGAAGAGAAAGTTTAAGTGACGGGTTGCTTCAAGTGGCTTAGTCGGTCCAAATAAGACATGGTCCGATGAAATCAAAATGGGAAAGACTTGTCAACGCGTGGCAAATCAATGGTGCACATACCGTAGCAAGTATGGTGATTGGTTGTAAGGGAAGATGGCCAAATACCGAAAATCATGTGATTCAAAACCGCAGTGCTCGAGAAAGCGGTTTAGGTCAAGGAGAAACTGAGATGATCAAGTGAATCAAAGTATAAAGACTTAATGTATTCAGACTCATGTACTTTGAAAAACGTATATAAGTTAAGTATGTGAGTAAAACATAAATCTTTCTTAAAACATAAACATGACGCTTTGCAGTCCACATGTTATCCCCCATTGGGAGTCAGAGCCGTCTGATTAGTACCGATTCGCATGTGAATCTGAATCAATCATTGGTGTTGTATTGTTCGTTTGGATCTGACCCGAGGTGAGCAGTTTTCTATTGATTTTTATTGATGTTTTTGTTTAGACTTATAACTTTTGTTTAATAATGAATAGTAGTGGTTGAAAAAAGAGATAAGCAGTAATAAAAGTAAGAGATACGTATTTAAGTATGATGGAAATAAGATAAATAAAGTATGTGACACATTTATAACTCCTTATTTTATCTCTAAAATGGGATAATAGTAAAAACAGTGAAAAAGCTGTTTTAAAAAGTTAGCTGTCTATATTGGTTTTGCCTCTTTAAGCAGAAACCGATATGATTCGCTGCTCTTGGCGCACCCATCTGGATCGTGTCAAGCGGCAGCGCCGGTGATGTCCGAGGAGGTGACGGGGAGCAGGGTCCTAGTGGTCGGCGCCACCGGCCGCCTCGGCGGAAGCCTTGTGCGCGCCAACGACGCAGCCGGCCACCCCACCTTCGCGCTCGTCCGCTCGCACCACCTCGCCTTCCCAAACTCCGCCCACTCGCCGCTGCCGGCGCCACGCTCCTCAAGGTAAATTGCGCGTTATCCGGAGCCTTTTTCGTAGTCTCCTGTGCCAAAAAACCCGCGTTCTGCCTAATCAACGTGCCTACGTCTTCCGTATGGTTTAGGAGTCGCTGGAAGATTACCCGAGCTTGCTCGAAGTTGTGCGGCAGGTGGATGCTGTCATTTGTGCGGTGCGCACCAAGCATGCGCTCGAGCAGAAGGCTTTGATTCGGGCTATAAAGGAACCTGGGTGCGTGAAGGTGAGCTCACTAGTCACAGTGCATTATGCACTCTAATTGATTTGAGTTAATCCTATGCTTTTCCTCTCTTCATTTTGATAATCATGTCATGGCAAAGGTTTATTCTCAAAAATAAATGATTGAAAGTTGGGAACATGCGCTTGCAGAAATGTCATAGTAACTTAGTAGGTGTTAAATGGAGGGAAACGAAATCTACCTATTTTGCTAGTCGGATCAAATTCTACTTGATCCTTAGAAAAACTGGAAGGGATTTCAAAAAGTCAGGAAAACAAAATAAGTCCTAAACAGATGTATTTTTTTTTTAAAAATGTCCCTCATTTGGTAGCCTTCTGACATATGAGTTTTTGACCTCACTTAGCTCATGTTAGTTGCACAACCCCCACAGCCTAAGAGATGTTACCCGATAGGATCTATGGTGGTGTCGTTAGCTAAGATGTTAGTTTTATACATCATTTTTTCAGGAGGGTCATCCCTGCATTATGAAAAAATGAAGCATTGCTTCTGACTTCGTAGTGAGTTCGTGCAGAGATTTATTCTGGCAGAATTCGGACTTGATCCCACAAAGATTCAAATTTATGGCATGGACCATGGCTTCTATGAGAAGAAAGCTGAAATTCATTGTTTAATAGACAGTGAGGGCATTCCTCACACCTATATCTGTTGCAACTTCATGCCCTATTTGCTTCTTTCACTGGTGCAGCCGGGTCTAGATGCTCCTCCAAGAGGCGAAGTTAAGAAATTTGGTGAAGGAAACACTAAAGGTCTGCTGATATTACTTCTTCCAATCTGCTATATGATTCCTGAGAAGTGAGAAGGTTCTTCCATATTTTGTTTTTCCTCTCAAAGAATAATTTATCTTTGCAGGTGTGTTTGTTAAAGAGGGTGATGTAGCTAAATTCACAGTATGTACCATAGAGGACCCCAGGACATTAAACAAGACTTTGTATCTGATACCTCCGGGAAATGTCTACTCAATGATAGAATTGGTTGGCCTCTGGGAGACAAAAATAAATAAATAAATGCCTAAAAGAGATATAAATAACAGAAGAGCGACTCCTTCAAAACATCCATGGTAAGTTAAAAATTGCTCTAGGTCGAAGGTTTCCATGATTTATCAGTTTCTTCAAATACCTCTTAAGTGGAACTTTTTCAATTGCTTTTTGTAAGAGCCCAGCTATCGGGGTTGACGAGGATATAATAATCCTCAAATTATTACGTCATTATATTCTTTAAATATACTCCTTATCAATAAGGGAGAAGTTTCACAGAGTGGTCATAAGTTTTTCTACGATTACATAGTCGTGAGTTCTTCCACGATCACTCCTTAGTCGTAAGTTTTTCTACGACCGCATAGTCGTGAATTCGTCCATGATCACTCCTCAATCGTAAGATTTTCTACGACTTTATAGTCGTAAATTCTTCTATAACTTCTTCATTGTCGTAAGCTTTTTTACGACCACATGATCGTAAGTTGTCCTACGACCACCTTGTGGTCGTGGACCTTCCTACAACAAATCTATCTCCGACTGGCTTGTCTACGACGACCTACTACATCGTGGGTCCATTTGATAAGGCGGTTAGAACGTGCACTTATTCTTAGTAGTCACATATAATCTCTTTTTGATAACAACCGCTGCATGACGAACATGCTATCACGTCTCTCTGACAATAACTCCCATCGGCCGGTTATTGTTAGACAGAGGGTACGGCAGCCCCTCATTGGGCCTGCTCGTCTATATTTGGGCCTAGTGCCTATATGGCTAGGATAGATAGATTGATCTATATTAGGCAAGGATCTCCGCTGATTGGTTCTATTTCTATAAACCCTAGGCCATCCTTGCCTATATATGTGTAACACCATATCTCTCATTATCAATCTACTATTTCCCTTTGCCTAATCTCACATGGTATCAAACGCCTGGATTTCTTCCAGCTCTTCTTCCGCTGCCTAGGCGCACCCCTGCGCCATCTCCTCCCTTTGGTTGCCATCATGCCGGCCACCGCTCCTGCCTCTCTCTCTGAGAGCGAGCGCGCCGCCGCCGCTGCTGCCGAGCGCGAGACCGCCGCGGCTGCTGAGCGCGAGCGCGCGGCTGCTGAGAGCGAGCGCGCGGCTGCCGCTGAGCGCGAGCGCGCGGAGGCCGAGCGCGCTGCCACCGAGCGCGCCGCTGCTGCTGACCGCGAGCGCGAGCGCGCCTCCCAGGCGCGTGCCGCTGCCCTTGAGCGCGTCGCCGCCGCGGAACGGGAAGCAGAGGCCGCCGCTGCGGAGCGGCTCGCGGTTGAGGAGCGCGAGCGCGCCGCTCGCGCACGCGCGACTGCTGCACGGGCTGAGGTTGAAGCCTCGCGCGCGCCTCAACGCGACACAGCGCACCCTCCGCCCCCCTCCACGATGCCCTGCTTCTCCATGAAGCTGCCGTCCTCACCAACCTTCACTCGCAGGCCGTCGGCGTCCAGAACATCCGCACTCTCGTGCCGATCGTCCTCGAGCTCTCCTCCAGCCAGTACACCAGGTGGCGCGAGCTGTTCCTCCTCGCCTTGGGGAAGTTCGCCCTCGAGGACCATGTTCTTCAAGACGACCCCGACCCCGCCTTCCCAGACTGGGCGCGCATGGACTGCGTGGTCAAGTCTTGGCTGTACGGCGCCATCTCCCCCGAGCTGTCCGACATGGTACCTCGTTCCCGCTCCTCCGCTCGCTCGGTGTGGCTGGCCGTGGAGTCCCAGTTTCTGGGGAACGTGGAGACGCGCGCCCTCCACCTCGACGCCGAGTTTCGGACCTTCGCCCAGGGAGACCTCTCCGTCACCGACTACTGCCGGCGCCTCAAGGGCATGGCGGACGCCCTCGAGGACCTCGGCGAGCACGTTCCCGACCGCACTCTCGTCCTCACCCTGATTCGCGGCCTCAACGAGAAGTTCGCCTCCATCGGTCTCCACCTCCAGCGCGGTCGTCCCTTCCCCACGTTCCTGGAAGCCCGGAACGATCTGCTGCTAGAGGAATTGAACCAGGCGCATCGCTCGACCGCGCCATCCACTGCTCTGGTGGCTGCCAGCGCACCGCGTGCTCCTTCGGTGCCTGCACCGCGTCCGGAACAGCTGCCTCCACCACCCTCGGTTCCCGCCAGTTCTGGGGGCGCTCCGCCCAGTACTCGGCGGGGCAAACGTGGCGGCAAACTGGGTGGACAGCCCGCTGCTGCGCCTACCGGCGGACAGGCGCCCAGGGCCGGCGTGCCCTGGCCCTCCTACCTCCACCCATGGGCAGGTTCCATACAGATGTATGGACCCCGTCCTCCCTTGGCGCCCATCCCCACCGGACCGCCCCAGCAGGCTTCTGCCCAGGCGCACTTCCAGCAGGCCCCTCCGCACGCTCTCCTGGCTGGTGCACAGAACGCCTGGGCACCGTCTCCACCACCAGGGTTCAATCCTTGGGCTGCCCCAGGGTGGAACCAGGCAGACCTCGCCCGCTCCTTCAACACCATGACGTTGCCACAGCAGCCGCAACAGGACTGGTACTTCGACTCAGGGGCTACCTCGCACATGACTTCCGATGCTGGTATTCTTTCACACACCTCTCCTCCTCGGTACCCTGTTCCATCTTCAATTGTTGTCGGTAACGGTTCGCTTCTTCCTGTTACCTCCACTGGCGCAACTACCCTCCCGGGTCACCTTCATCTTAATAATGTTTTTGTCTCTCCAAAACTTATTAAGAATCTTATTTCCGTTCGCCAGTTCACATCTGACAACAATTGCTCTGTGGAATTTGACCCTTCTGGTTGTTCTGTGAAGGATCTTCAGTCTCGGAACGAGATCGTCAGGTACAATAGCTCCGGGCCCCTTTACCCGCTGCGCCTTCCTGCTGCTGGTGCTCTTCATGCCTCCACCTCCGCGTCCCTGTGGCACCGCCGTCTCGGACATCCTGGACCCGAGGCCCTCTCCAGTCTTATGCGTGCTTCCTTAATTCCGCATTGTAATAAAGACACCAGTCCAGTTTGTCATGCGTGTCAACTTGGTCGCCATACTCGTCTTCCTTTTCATACATCTATGTCACGAGCAACTCATAATTTTGATCTGGTTCATTGTGATTTGTGGACCTCTCCTGTAGCCAGCATCTCTGGATACAAATATTACCTGGTTGTTCTTGATGATTGCTCTCACTATGTTTGGAGGTTTCCTCTGCGACTCAAGTCTGACACCTTTTTAACTCTCTCTAACTTTTTTGCTTATGTCTCCACCCAGTTTGGCGCCACCATTAAAGCAGTCCAGTGCGACAATGGCCGCGAGTTCGACAACTCCAGCGCCCGCACGTTCTTCCTCAGCCGTGGCGTACACCTCCGGATGTCATGTCCCTACACCTCCGCTCAAAACGGCAAGGCTGAACGTATGCTTCGCTCTCTAAATGATGTCATTCGTTCCTTGCTTTTTCAGGCTTCCGTTCCGCCTTCGTACTGGGTTGAGGCCTTGCACCACCCCACCTACCTCTGCAACATCCTACCCACTAAGACACTCGACGACCGCACCCCGCATCACGCCCTCTTTGGCTCTGCGCCTGTGCTCGATCATCTTCGTGTCTTTGGTTGCGCTTGCTATCCTAACCTCTCCGCCACTGCTGCCCACAAGTTGGCTCCGCGTTCCGCGTTGTGCATCTTCCTTGGCTATTCTGACAATCACAAAGGGTACCGGTGTCTTGACCTCGCTTCGAACCGGGTCATTATTTCTCGGCATGTCATCTTTGATGAACATTGCTTTCCCTTCGCGACTCAGTCTGCCTCTCCGGCTCCGGCGGACCTCTCATTTTTGGATGATTTCACTAATCTTGTGCCGCTTCCCATAGGCCCGGCTCGCTCTTTGCTTCCCGCAGGTTCGACGCCGCCATCTGCAGCACCTTCCTGCCTCCCCTTGTCGGAGGCGGCGCTGGATGACGCCTCTCAGCCCACCCAGCCCTGTGCGGCTCCGGCGCTACTTCAGCCCGCACAGCCACGTGCGGCACCGACGCCCCTGCAGCCCGCACAGCCACGTGCAGCACCGGCACCCCTGCAACAGCTCGCACAGCCACGTGCGGCTCAGCCGGCAGCTGCTCCAACAGTGCGTGAGTTCCGCTTCGTCTACTCACGCCGGCCTGCACCACCACCGGCGCCCACTGCTTCTCCGGGATCTGCAGCCAGTCCGGCTCCCGCTGCACCTGCTACAGTACCCGCCGGTACTGTTCCTGCTGCTACAGTACCTGCAGGCGCTGTCCCTGTCCCTCCAGTGACGAACCAGCATGCCATGACGACTCGGGCTAAAGCTGGGTATCGCATTCCTGCTGTATACCACGCCTCGCCCCTTTTGCCGCTCCTGAAGACCTTCCGCAGCGCCCTTGCCGACCCCAATTGGCGGGCAGCTATGGAGGAGGAATATGCTGCCCTTCTTCAGAACCACACGTGGGATTTGGTGCCGCGTCCCTCAGGCGCCAATGTCGTCTCTGGGAAGTGGATCTTCAAGCACAAGCTTCTCGCTGATGGATCTCTGGAGCGCTATAAAGCGCGTTGGGTTCTTCGTGGATTCACCCAGCGACCCGGTGTCAACTTCGGCGAGACTTTCAGCCCGGTTGTCAAACCGGGCCACAGTCCGCACTGTGCTGTCTCTGGCCTTGTCCCGGCAGTGGCCCATCCACCAGCTCGATGTCAAGAATGCCTTCCTCCATGGGACGCTTTCTGAGACGGTCTACTACTCCCAGCCTTCAGGGTTCGAGGACCCCGCTCGTCCTGGCTTCGTCTGTCGCCTGAACAGATCACTCTATGGTCTGAAACAGGCACCACGGCCCTGGAACAGCCGCTTCGCCGCTCACCTTGTGACCCTGGGATTCACTGAGGCCAAGTCTGGCGCCTCGCTATTCGTCTACCACCGCGGAACTGATACAGTGTACCTGCTCCTCTACGTCGACGACATCGTTCTCACTGCCTCCTCGCCGTTCCTCCTTCGGCGTGTCATTGAGGCATTGCAGCTCGAGTTCTCCATGAAGGATCTGGGGCCTCTCCATCACTTCCTCGGGATGCATGTTCAGCGTTCTGGTGACAGTCTGTTCCTATCTCAGCGACAGTACATGGTGGACATTCTTGCTCGGGCTGGCATGTCCGACTGCAAACCTTGCAGCACTCCAGTTGACACTCAGCCCAAGGTTGCTGCAAACTCAGGCGCTCCTGTACAGGATCCCAGCGACTACCGCAGCTTGGCTGGCGCCCTCCAGTATCTGACATTCACCAGGCCAGACATCTCTTATGCAGTCCAGCAGATCTGCCTTCACATGCATGATCCTCGGGTACCCCATCTTGCTGCTCTGAAGCGCATCCTTCGGTACATTCAAGGCACTCTTGACCTGGGCCTTGTTCTTCGGCCGTCTGCGCAGTCCGACTTGGTGGTGTACTCGGATGCTGACTGGGCCGGTTGTCCAGATACACGCCGGTCTACTTCAGGATATGCAGTGTTCCTCGGTGACAACCTCGTCTCATGGTCCTCCAAGCGCCAATCCACAATGTCTCGATCCAGCGCTGAAGCAGAATACCGTGCTGTGGCCAACGCTGTCGCCGAAGCCACCTGGCTGCGCCAGCTGCTCCTTGAGCTCCAGACGCCCCTCCGCCGTGCAACACTTGTCTACTGTGACAACATCAGCACGGTCTACATGTCCACCAACCCCGTTCAGCACCAGCGCACCAAGCACATTGAGATTGATCTCCACTTCGTCCGAGAGCGTGTGGCTCTAGGTGAGACCAAGGTTCTGCACGTTCCCACAACGTCGCAGTTCGCTGACATATTCACCAAAGGGCTTCCAAGTTCCGTCTTCAACGAGTTCAGATCCAGTCTCAACGTTCGCAGAGCTGCAGCTTCGACTGCGGGGGCGTGTTAGACAGAGGGTACGGCAGCCCCTCATTGGGCCTGCTCGTCTATATTTGGGCCTAGTGCCTATATGGCTAGGATAGATAGATTGATCTATATTAGGCAAGGATCTCCGCTGATTGGTTCTATTTCTATAAACCCTAGGCCATCCTTGCCTATATATGTGTAACACCATATCTCTCATTATCAATCTACTATTTCCCTTTGCCTAATCTCACAGTTATCACACGAAGCATCAATGCATCTTTTGGCGGGGAACAACGATCGCCACTTCGCCAACTATATAAAGGTTGATGTCGGAGAGAAGAAGGGAGAGATGAGACCAGACGACAAACCAAGAGAGATCAGATCGGACATAGTCCAAGATGCGCATAGTGCAAGGCATTTCGCATTACTCTCAGATGTAATTAATTCTCTTAGCGATAGCCACACAGGATGTAAGGTTGTTATTTTCCCATGAGAAACCCCGAGTCTGTATAAAAATTCACGTGTCTCTTTTGCGTGGTCGTAGTCCAAGTCAAGAGTTTACTCCGAATTCAAGAAATCATATGTAAGATTGGTATTAAAACACCGACAAGGCTTAATCCTTCCAAATTAAGTACCTATTTTTTGTTTTAGCTACCAGTGTCCGTGTAATCTAATCCAAGTTTGAGAAAGTTTCTGATTCAGTTTCCTGATCTAAGATGCTTAGTAATTTTATTTTTCATCTTATTCTACAAGTTCAAGCCCTAACATTTTGTTTTTCTGCACCTTCACATAAATAGTTGCAAATATGGACCTATATTTGACCAGGAAGTAGAAGTGTTCTGGTATGTATATAAGTACTTCGTAAATAGAATTTGGTTGATGAAATAGGGAAAAAAATTGTGAAGCCTTCCCTGTTTCTATTCTTGTATGTTCTTTATGTATCTCATTCTAGTTTTGTTTTTAATTTGCAGATGCACCATTTCTGTTGAAGATGGATTTAATATTTATATATTCAGTATTTGTTAAGGGTGACCACACATAGTTTGAAATTGACTCGAGAATTGAAGGAACTCAACTGTATCCTCTTGTAAATTATATGATACACTAGTTTAAAAGATTTGCTTGATTTTTTTCTTGCTCATAAACAATTTTTTGTTTCAAATGAAAATTTGAAAGAAGTGGAAAGTGACACTGTTATGTGCTAATTTTTGTGGATGTTTTTGGTGGATGGAGAGCGGTGATAGGAGATTGAAACCGTGAGTTGGGATGCGATCGGAGGGGGTAACAGGAAGAGCGAGCTCGCCCTTAGTTGCCTGGGATTTTCACCGGCCAGTTTGGAGGCTCTGAGAGACTGATACGCTGGAACTAAAGAGTTTCTCTATTGCTTGATTTCAAGAACGGGGAAATTGCACATATACCCCATAGTTAGTAGGCACTTGTAAGTTTACCCCACACTTGAGTTGCCTTGTAATTTTGCCCTATACTTGACATGCCCCCTTATTATTTTGCCTCATTGCCCATTTAGTTGTTATTTTAATTTCGCTTTTTATTTTTTGGGGCAGGAAATGACAGTAAAACCCTTTAATTGGTGAACCTCCTCTCTTAGCTGTGTGTACAGATGCACAAAAAAGTTTAAAAAATGCAGTAAACATATTTTTTTATGTCATTTCCTGCCCAAAAAAATGAAAAACGAAATTAAAATAACAACTAAATGGGCAATAGGGCAAAATAATAAGGGGGCATGTCAAGTATGGGGCAAAATTACAAAGTCACTCAAGTGTGGGGCAAACTTACAAGTGTCTACTAACTATGGGGTATATGTGCAATTTTCCCTTTCAAGAACAGCCGAAGACTTACATATAGGACTTTCCAACTATAACTAATACCATACCGAACCGAATCAAAAGAATTGACCCGAAAACAGACTCAATCTCTAAACCAACTCGGACTCTAATACTTGTCTTACACGGAAGAAAACTTCCCATTGTTACTCACGGAAGAAGACTTTCCTATGTTTACTAGCATATATATATATATATATATATATATATATATATATATATATATATATATATATATATATATATATATATATATATATATATATATATATATATATATATATATATATATATATATATATATATATATATATAACCTTACCAAATACTATTCCCTATTTAATAACTTCGAACTTTCCCTTGTTGCTGCCGTGCCCACCATAGCTCATCTCGACGTTGTCTATAGATGCCGCCTGAATCCCGGTCTGACTGTCTGAATCCGGTCCGACCATCCACCTGAATTCCGGTCTGACCGCCTAAGTCCCGGTCCGACCACCTGTAGCTCGTCACACATTGCTGGTATCTCCTGAAGTCTGAACTCGTCGAAACTGCTGAGACCTCCTAGTATAATACTTGCCCAAATAAGAGGCCATAACAGACACACATGTATCGAATTCTGTATGCTCAGTTAATTCAGTAAGATGTTCTTGTAAGTTCTATGAACATCAGTTGGCATGATTCTTAATCAGTGATTGACTAATTATTGGAGATTAATGAGAATTCCAAAAGGTGTTCCAAACAGGCACGATTATGTCTCTTTTTTTCCTGAGTCAATTTGTCGATTCAAGTTGGCAACTAATGGAAGTCTTCAGCGAAAGTACTAATCAGCGAACGAAACTCTGTTGGTATCAAATCTACTCTATAATGTGCTGATGATGGATAAAATTTGATCTTGCACACATGATATGATTTTTTAGCACGTGTAAATCAGTAGACCCATACTGGACCCAACAAATAAGTTACAAATGAAAGTTTGTGATGATTTAGCAGATATCTCACACACTGTTTATCAAGTCAGTAAGATTAACAGAATGCAAAAATGTTGATAAAGGATCGACATGGGTATTATGTCATATGTGAGCCATGATGCATAATTCTACAGCTTCTGGGTCCGACATATGCTGGCCCCTTTTAGAGTTTTCGTGATATGTTTAGTGCTCCTAGGAATATCTGATGATTTTTAGAATAAGCAGCCTAGGGAATGGAGAAGAGTGGCTGCTTCCTCTCTTCTGCTTTGGTTTCTTCTCTCCTTGGTGGAGTGGAAGAAGAGGACAAGAATGCCAACACAGCGAAGGAAAATCTATGTTACAGCGAAGGAAAATCTATATTTCTTGTCTTTCTCTTCTCTTTATAGCTCTTGCTTTTGTCCTCCTTTTGGCCTTCCAACTGTGGTGTTGGAAGAAAGTCATACTGTTCTTGGTCCTTCAGGTAACAACTTTCCTGATTCATCTTTGATCTCTTTAGTTTTTTGATTCAGAATTTGCATTACACATTTCCTTTGTCTGAAAACTGCAACGTCTTAAGAACGAGATGTCATGAGGTCAGTAAAACGTTGTCAGTGAAATATTTTATTCTTGGATACTTTATGTTCTGTACAGTTAAATCTCACGAACTAAGGTATGTGCTTATCCATCATCCAATTAAATAGCCCTACCTTATACATCTATACATTAACATGTATATCATGAATTTGTGTTGATGATAGAGTTGCATCCAATCTTAGAAAGTATTCGTTTACTTCAAAGTTCCTACTAAACATAGAACAATACGCATATCCTTGCTTTATCCTTCTTTCAACCGTGGCATCCAATTAGTAAGGCACATAACTTTTCCTGGTGAATACCATGGTTCAAATCACACCACCTGCATTTTAAGTAGACTTGTCTGGGAATGTATCTACATGAACAATCAAGGGGTGAGTAAAATCTGTGGAAAACTATATTACTGAATTGACTGTCTGTGGAGTCTGAATAAAATGTTTCAAGGAGTAGACTTGTCTGGGAATGTATCTACATGAAGAATCAAGGGATGAGTAAAATCTGTGCAAAACCATATTAGTGAATTGACTGTGGTCTGTGGAGTCTGAATAAAATGAACCTGGGTTCATGTTAGCTCAGTTTGCACTTGCGGTAAGTTTATGTTTTACATTTATCGTACAAGTTGTGCTGGATTGCTGTCAGGCCAAATTATTTAGCAGCGACTTACCATTGTATTAGTTGCATGATTGCATCGTGAACTAATTATTGCTATCATATTATCATCCAATTGAAGATGAAACAAAAGTGAATTTGGATATTTTTGAATTGCAAGCTAGGCCATAATGAATCTTGGTTCGTTTTAATAATTTAACTAATGTTGGCATTTTGAATTTGGATATTCTAATTCTTTTTTACTTTATTCTGCTAGTATCACAAGATTGCAAATTTTCTGAAACAAAGAAACTTTGAAATTTGAGCGATCAAGTATGCTAGCTCCAGCGAGCAACTCAGGGCACAATAGGCTTTCTCGCAATGATTCTTCCACAAGGCACGAAAGTGGCTATGAACCTTCAGACACAGAAACTGAGTGGCATGAAAGCCCTTGGAATGATGCAGTACTGACATCAGAGAGGACTCGGCTTCCTAAAGATCCTGGTAGGAATCCCCAAGTTGGTGCTAGAAGGCAAAACACATCTCCTAACCGTATAAGAGAGTATCCTGATGAGAAAATTTCAAATTTGAGACACAATCGTACTCCTCCCAGGATCACAGAACAAAGACGCCAAACATCTCCATACGCTGGTGGAAAGAATGAATCACGCAAGAAGAGCAACCGAACGCCTCCCAGATTTCGGTCTTCTATCGAAAGCTCTAGCAGATCACCAATCAAGGAGAAGATTCACCGTAACAGGTCAATTTCTACACCGAAACTACGACCACATGAGAAGGAACATCCTGCTAGAGCTCCTGCATTCCCTGGCACTAGTCCTGTCTTAACACAGGCAGAAAGAGACTCAATTGATGCTGATCATATAAAAGAGGATTCACATGCAGAAAATTGCTCCCAGGAGATCAATGAGTTGATTGCAAATGCCAAGTGGCCTAATTCCATATATAATGAGTATGCATACACAAGCACAGAGTCAATACCTACAGGTGACATCTTCTTCTCCCGTGATTGTAGGGCACCGCTTGAGAAAACATCAACAAAGCATGACAATGTTGAGAAATCCTTCACCTCGAATTCAAATGCCCATGCTGAGAATGATGTTGCTGTTCCTCAAGAAAATAGCAATAATTTGGGCCAGACATCACAGTTTGTTTCTGCCCGGACACGTCTTTCACGAGCAACTACAAACTCCAGCTATGCTACCGGTCGGCACTCCCAAATAAGCAGCGGGACCACTTTGAGTAGCCAGTTTAATAGTGGCAGATTTAGTGGGGACAGTGGAAAGTTCAGCGATTTCACTGGGAAACTAGTTGGAGGCGTCATGAAATTCACCTCCAACATGCAAAAGGTGCAAAATGATTCTTGGCTTCCATGTGTGATGGGCAAGTCATGCCGTAAATCAAAATCGCCAAACTGCAAAACAACTGATGAATCCGAATCGAGTTTCATTGAGAAGGCACTCGTCGTAGAGAAGATTAGACTTTTCTGGGCTGATAAATATCGTCCACGAACTTTGAGTGGATTTACTTGTCACAGGGAGCAAGTTCAACAGCTTAAACAATTGGTAACCAAATAAGTTTTTATTTTTATAATTCCTGTTGTAACCTTATCATTAAACAAGATTTTTTTTTTGTTATTTTGTCAACTGAAGTATTTATGGTCTGGTTCCGAAATTTTCACAGTTGAGATATTCAGGTTATGTTAAGTCGTTGTACCTTCCAATTAAATTAGTTCCAGAAATGCTATTGAGTATGGATCACTTGGCAATTGCATGGCCATACTGTTCTGCAAATTGTCGTCCCAGTAGCTCAAAGTTCGTGCTCTAGCCTTCTAAATGCTAGTGCCCTTCTGTGACAGGTTTCCCCTGAGTTTTGCCCTCATATCATTTTAAAAGGACCTCCAGGATCAGGAAAGAGATCATTATGCAGAGCTGTACTCTCTGAGATCTTTGGTGATTCCTCTCTGAATGTACAAACTTAAACACTGAAAATGAAAAGCCCTGTTAATATATTCTCAATACAGATTGATTTAAGTATTTCTTGTTGCTTTTCCAGGTATCTCACTATTTGAAGAGCTGTGACGGTCAGGTTAGTTCTGTCATACAGGCGTACAGATCATCTAACTATTTTATGCATTCTAGAGTACTTTCCATTTGGGATGGACATCACAGGATTCAAAATGCTCTATAAAACTCGAGTTCATTTCAATGCAACAGTTATGCGAATAGCAATCATTGCCTTTGTATTTTGCATAAAGTAATCGTTACTTTCTGGTTAAAAGACAATATAAAAGGTCTGGTATCATTAAAGGAAGAAGAAATAGCCTTACTTAGTTTCTTGCAGTTTGGATTGCAAGCTAATCATTTTAGAAAAAGAATAGGTAAGGACCATTACAAATATTCAGCCAAACTTATACTACTTCTCAAATGAACTCATTAAAATGTTAAGCTTATATGTATAATTTCATGCCGAAATGCCATTGTAAGGCATGGATGTCCAGTTTGTAGCTCATATCTTGTATTGTTCAGCATTCTAAAAGAATTTTGGTAATTTCAGAGGAACTGTAATTTTGATGTTTGTAGTGTTTATCTAACTTTCTCTGGCAGGTTACTTATTTGATTTCTTATTTGTATATGTTTTCTTTACTGTAATTAGGAAGTTGAAATTTGCACCATCATCTTCATCCCAACAACTTTGGAACCAAACAAAAACATAATTTCATCTATCAACATTAAACATGTGCATACTGCATAGTGCATACCATGCGCACTGCTATCTACTTATTCTACAATATATGGTATGCCCTTAGTTGACAGGAAAAAGGTTTTTCCATCATTATGTATATTTTTTAAAAGCATCACATAAAGTAGTTATGCTTTTTAGAGTTTGAGTGAGCAAAGGTTTCCCTGATTTTGGCAGGGATCTGCATCTGTGCCCATTTTTGTCCCATTGTCATCAAGTGATCACCATGTGGAACTCAATATGAGGTCTCAGGCCAAGAATGCTAGATATGCTTTGATGGCTCTAGCGAATGAAATGGCAAGTAAGCGTAAAAACACTGAGCCAGCTGTGAGAAAGAACTTAAAAGGTAATATTTATCCTCTGCAACCTCTTTTTTAAAATGCAATTTCATGTGAAGTCTTCCTAACATGATTATTTGTTGATTCCAGTAATTGTTCTCTATGATGTCGACAAAGTTAGCGAGAATAATCAACGTTTGTTAAAATGGATAATTGATTCCTCCTCTGATGCATGCAAGATAATTATGACTTGCCAGGATGAGTCTAATCTTCTTGATTTTATAACGAGTCGTTGCAAGCTTATTAGCATTGGTGTGCCCAATACACGTGAGGTCAGTGTTCTGTTTGCTTGGTCTTTTATTCTTTTGGTGGTGGTGGGGAGGGGGGTAGGATGGATGTGTCTAATGTCTACATATGATTTGACAGAAATCCAGTAGTTGTAGACTTGTAGTACATCGTAACTTTGTATCAACTACCTACGTCCTCAATTCAAAATCACGTGAAATAACTTGTTCAACACTAACACTGTACTTTCACTTGATACGATCTCTTCATGTTATATATTGATGACCCTTCATAATATGAGGAACGGAAAAGCTTCCGCTTTTTATATGCAGACTTGTAGTACATGGTAACTTTGTATCAACTACCAACGTCCTAAATTCAAAATCACGTGAAATAACTTGTTCAACGCTTACACTTTCACTTGACACGATCTCTTCATGTTATTTATAGATGACCAATCTTCATAATACGAGGAACGGGAAAACTTCCGATTTTTATATTCATTGCATTAATGCATTTAACTTCATTATTTTGTTAGCACCACTGACTAACATACAAAAAAATCGTCAGATTGTGGAGATTCTTACTTACATATCAAAAAGAGAGAGATTTGATCTTCCTGAAAGTTTTGCTGCTACCATTGCAAGTCGATCTAGGCAGAACGTGAGGGAGGCAATATTGGCTTTGGAGGCATGCAAAGCCAACAAGTATGATTGCAGTATTTGTCTATAATGAAGAGTTCTTAATATCCTTTGTATTTATATCATAATTCTATTATCTGCTTTTCATCCCCGTTTCCCTTTCATACCAGTTACCCCTTCATCGATGGACAAGCTATACCGCTAGGATGGGAGGATGTTCTGCAGGAACTTGCAGCAGAAATTTTAGATGATCCCTTTCCTAAAAGGTTTGGCATTGGGAATCAGAAAAATTTCAGCAATTAAAGTTTGCATTGTCCTTTCTGACTTTCATTGGCTGTGAAATTATGATCACTGTACTGTTACCACCAACAACTTTTCCCTCTGCAAATTGCGGCAACTTTGGTCAGCCATTTAGTGCATCAATTTTGTTAACTAGCACAGAGAATGATATTGAACTGTGATCATGTTGCAACTCTATTTGCATAACAGATGAAAGTATTATGTAGGTTATTTTTGGTACGAAGCAAACTCCAAAAACTCTTGGTTGAATTTGTACCTCCTAAACTAATACTCCAGGTAATTCATGCAAAACAAACGAAAAGTTTATTTTTATGGATTATGTAAATTTAACTTCAGGGATGCCACTATCTTCACAGACATAACCATGCAAATAAACTTCATTTTGAATCTTCGCAGAAGCTTGTAGAGCTGTTTCTTAAGGGAATTCATGCTAGCATAAAGAGGGAAGTTTATTATTGGCATGCCTACTATGTGAGTTTGCTGTACCATGTTTCTGTTTTACACGCACTTCCCCAATGAGCTATGATAACCATGTATGACAATAATGGATTTCAGGATAAGAGATTGCCAGTTGGTGCAAGTGCACTGCTGAAATTGGAAGGTAATTTTCCATTTGTTCTGTATTCCAGTATCAGTCACCCTTGTTCAGTACTCCAATATCTAGTGGATTTGTTTCACAAAGTTGCTTCTAAATTTTGGGCATGTATCGTGAGATACAAACCTAGATGGTGCCAAATGCCTAGACTTGATTCTGGATGTTTTTTTTCCCAATATGAACTCCAATATTAGATTTCAGACAATTCAGCTTATTGCATATAATAATTAGGGATAGACTATTGCACAGGCGACTGAAATTTTTTTTTATCTTTCAGTCACCTAAAATTGCACTTTGAATCACCTGAAATTGCACATGTTTTTTTGGAGGGGGGCTGCAATTTTAGTTGATTGAGAGTGCAATTTCAGATC
This sequence comes from Dendrocalamus latiflorus, assembly GCA_017311315.1. Lineage (NCBI taxonomy): Eukaryota > Viridiplantae > Streptophyta > Magnoliopsida > Poales > Poaceae > Dendrocalamus > Dendrocalamus latiflorus. The sequence goes on from CM029639.1 coordinate 8,900,969, forward strand.
ACCTGAAATTGCACTCTGAATCACATAAAGTTACAGTTGTTTTTTTTTGAGAGAGCTGCAATTTTAGTTGATTGAGAGTGCAATTTCAGATGACTGAAACATAAAAAAATTTCAGTCACCTGTGCAATAGCAAAACCGTAATAATTATTGTCACTTGGAAAATCATTTCCTGTTGGACAGTTCCATTTTCTAGAATACTGCTACAGTACTACTCCATTTCATGCTGAAAGGGCACATCTTTCTTTCTAGAATTGCATGGTGTCATCTGAATCATTATTTCATACCATCGGCGCCGTCCTCGTGAATTGTTATCTGAAGGCTTCTAATTTGCGGTCGACCGCACAAATCCTTCCTCACACGCGCACCGTGGTGTTGACACGTGGCAGCTCCCACAACACAGTAACACTGCTTGGCACGAGCTTCCCCACTTGCACGCCATGGCTGCCGCCATTCTTCCCCCTTCTCCTCTGTCCACTCCAATACCCCCTTCAAAAACCAGAAACTTTCAAATCGGGAAATTTCAAATGGGGAATTTTCAACTCGAATCTGAGGGATGCCAACTCGATTTGGGGAATTTCAAGTCGGTTTCGAGAAATTTCAACTCGGTTCAAAACGAAAAAACATGAAAATAGGGTTAGGGCTTACCCTCCTGGGCGACGGCGGCGCAGGACCCGGCGGCGGCGAGCTCGTGGCGGCGGCAGCGCCCGCTCCCGCTCCCGGTGGCGGCGGCGGCGGGCAGGTGGCACGCGAGCTCTGCGAGCTCAAGGGAGAGGCGATTGTAGGAGGTAGCTTCGACGGCGGCGAGCAGGCGGCGCGAGCTCCTCCGTGGTGAGTCGCTCGCTGGGCGCTTCGTAGCCTTCGCACCGCATCAGCCTCCACGTGTCCCTTCGGCCACGTGTCGCAACGGCGGTCGAGAACCGCGATATTCCTTCCGTGCGGGCGCCACAGATATTGATAGCAAAAACAGTCCAAAATCATATTTTTCTCGTTGTATTTCGGCGAGTTCTTTGGCCATTGGTGGCACTGTAGATTGCTGGCTTAAAGTTAACATTTGTCCTTTTCTTTTTTGCAGAATTTGTTGCCAAATTCATGAGCATCCACCGGAAGACCTTGTCAGTTAGTTCATCACCATCAACCTAAGATTGCTGAGATGGTGCAATAGTTAAACAACCCAGGGTACACATGGTTTCTCTCTGTGTTGTCAGTCATGGAGCATGTGGTCTATATTTCCGAAGTGCGGAAACCAAAACAAAGCCGACATGAAATCAGTTTGTTGTGCTGCAGACAGTGCACTTAGTCTATGCTACATACATCCTTGTGTATTTGGTCATAGCTAGGGCTCGACGAACCGACTATACTTCGAGATGTAAAAAATACAGGGAATAAGTTTCTCTACCTTCCGTGTTGTGGAACATGTTGTTTCAGATGTACGAAAGGAGATGTATGATTTGTGGTCCGTGCGTTGATGTCAACAAACGCGTACGCGCGGTTTGAAGGCCTTCGTGTTGTCTGAATTCCAGGGCGGTTGTGTCATCTCTTATCCTCCTGCTGAAACTGAAACCCCTCTGTTAACCTGGCCAGTGCAGATGCCTTCGGTCCGGAGATCTGTGGCGCGGCCCAATGTTGGAGCAGCGTGGGAACTACTGGTAGCTTACCCGGGGTGGTAAGCGAAAAAAAGTAGAACTTTGGGTGCGAAAAGCCGATTTAAAGTCTTGATTTCTAAAGGCGGTTTCTTTGAGTTGTTTTTAAAAACGGTTTCTCAAAGCCGCTTTGAAAGACGACTTTTCTAAGTCACTTCTTAAAGCCGTCGGCCAGTCTCGCTTGTCTCCTCAGCAGTCTTGCTTGTCTCCTCGGCATTTGTCTCTTGTAAAAGATTTTTTTTTCAAAATTTATCCTAAACGTTACTTCTTTCGACCGTTGTTATTTTATTTTACCCAAAAATCAAAAACTTCCGCCAAAATTCCATCAGCCTGATTAAAACACCTTGCACGTACGTCTTTTGGTTGGACGAAGCGGTGGCAGATGCCTACATATCAGACTTCTTCTCGGCCCACTATCCGTCGCCGCCGCCGGGAAGATTGGGCTCAGGCTCAGCGGCTGTGTTGTTGATGGTGAGGTTGGCTCGATCCACACCGTCCGTGTCCGAATCAGACGGCCACTGGGCGGCCGCCAGAGCAGGAGCGGCTGGCCGCGGACGCTTCACCCATCCGCGTCGCCAGAAAGGCCTGGTTAGTCTGGAGATATCACGTCGAGAGTCGAGTCTGCACAGGAGGACAGCAGTCTCTTCTTCCGCTTCGCCTCTCCTCTGCTCTCCTCTTCTGTCGCATTTGCCATCACGAGATCTCGTGATCAACTCCGGTGAGAACTCTCTCTCTTGCTCCTCTAGTCGGATCGGATCGGTTGTTTCTTGTTTTCTCGTCCTTGTTTCTGACAGTGTTGCTTTCTTGAGATGCGGTGCTGTATGAGCGAGCATTTCTTGGTTCTTGCTGCTTGCCGTGTGTTCTTCTGCAGCTTCTGTTCAGTTTTTCTGCTATTTTATCTTTCTTGATTTGTGAGTCGTTCTAGTTTGGTGTTTTTGTAAGATCCTTTCCTGTGCTTCATCTGATGGTGGAGTATTTTGTGATCAGATAGATGGTTGTGGTATAGTCTGTGATCTTTTTTCTTTTTGCTTCTTTTTATCTTCCTTTGCTCCACAGGATATCCCCTCCCCCCGGCCGCGTTGTTTCGCTGCCCTTTTTCTTCTTCGTTTGTGTACATTTCGGTGTTCTTGAATGCCCTTTCTACTGCAACTGAGGTATTTGAATCTCCCTTTCTACTATGACGACCTCTTCTCATCGGTATTCGGAGAACTCGACGATAGTTTTTTTTGTGGCGACTTCTTGTTTGTTCTCTGCCTTAGTTCGATTTGTTCTGCAGTTGCATACAGGGGTATGGCCGTATGGCTATTTCCTCGTGCTCCTCGTCTCGTGGTGTTTCTTTCCTTGCTTTTTGAGCAACTTTTCTTGTGTTGAGTTTTCCCAAACATATAGCAGCATTCTTTTGTTTACAAAGCCTGGTTGGTTTTCCCCATCTGCTCGTTGTGATGATTGTTTCCCCTTTGAGATAGAGTTGTCTATCCGCATTTGTTCTTTGCCGCACCTATACTATTGGATGATTCTTGTGTTTACAGAATGTGGTGATGTACTAGTTGTTCAGGAGTCAGGACAAGGTTATTCGTCTCGTCTGATGTTGAGCTATTTAGGACATGATGCCATCTCATTTTGTCCGGGGGGACTAAGATCATGCTACATTTTATTAATATTACAATCCTTTTTTCTGCCTTTTCAGTTTGTTGAATGCCCGTGAAGCTACTTAGATCAGACAACTGTACCGGCTATCAGATGCTTTCTAGATTTTCGATATTTCTTGTAACCGTTTTCATTTTGTATGTAAATTATTGCCCGGGTCCTGTCCTGACCCATTAACCTCCATAGACTGGTACTGTTCATCAGGCCCAAAACCATCTAAAACAGCCGGCAGCCCCCGACCCCGTGCGGCTCCTCACAACCCTAGCTCACGTCGCGCCCCCGCCGCCCCCGACCGATTCCACCGCCGCCAGCCCGCCGGAACTCCGGCTCCGGCTCCGACGCTTCGCCCCCTGCTTCGGTTCCCTGCCGCCGGCTCTGGCCTCGCCGCCTCGGTCCTCCGCCCCTCCGGCCTCAGGGATCCGGCCTTCGCCTCCGCCCTCCCGGCTCCCGGCCGCCGCCCTCCGCCTCCGGCCTCCGGGATCCGGGCTCCCGGCGGCAGCCCTCTGACTCTGCCGCTTCCCCAACGCTAAGGTAGCAGAAATAATTAACTCTAGTTCTATAAGACGCAGCGGATGAGCGGAGTGTTTTTATTTTCTGTTGCTTGCTTGATGCTTGATACCTTTGCAATGGAAGATATTGATAGTGTGACGGTTCATAGCATCTGAGGCCAGGGTGACAATGGTTGTGATGCCTGTGTAGGTTGACCGATTTGGAATTGGAAATACATATTATGAGGGACATCCCTGCTGCCCATCTGAGTAGAGCAATCTGCTTCAGTGCTTCTGGGTGAGGGCTGGGTGCTTGATGGAGACGAGGTGCCCGATCTTTCGATGAGATTGATAACTATCGATTTCGGTGGAGATGACCCTCACGATCCGACTACAACTGTACGACGACGCTTGCGCCTTAGCAATCGCTGAACCAACTCCGAGATGTTATTGATCTCGCTGGGAGCGCGATCAACCTGAACACGAAGTTCAATCCCTGCGAGCAATCGAAGAACTAGCAAGAATAAGATGTAGGCAATCTGATATTGCAGATATGAATAAAGCACAAATTGTGTTGCGAATAACAAAGTTGGGATTCCGAAGATGTCTTGACAGGTGGTCGACCGACACAACTGAAGAACAAAAGTTTGCACAATGGCTAAACCTAAACTTAACAAAATCCAAGTCTTAGCAACGGAGGCGGTGGCTCCTTTATAGGTAGAACGACCAGGGGGGCGTCCAAAGGCACGCCCTAGGGTTACAAGGCCCATGGGCCCAAGTGGAGGTGGCGCAGCACCCTTTTTGACTCGGACTCAGAAACCAACGTGGAGTCTTTTGAAGATTGCGGCCGGCTCAGATGGAATTTGAATATGAGGTCGGATCCGTTGGAAACTAGACTTCCTAAGCTTTCCATGAAGTACAAGAACGTCCCAATCGGAGTCCGTATGAGGAAGTTATGCCCGTTTGAACTTGGTATCATCGCAGCAGTCCGAAACTGATTCCAGAACGTGTCCAACTCGAATTCTTGTTTGGCTTGGCCCCAGAGTGACGTGATGAACTCCATTATTCCCTCCAGGCATGTCCATGACTCCACGTCCCTCTCCTTCATCCTTTCCCCGGTTCCTAAGCACAATTAAATCACTTGCATTAGGTAGCGGTCTATTCTCAATAATATATGAACCTAGGAATGAATTCACCTGGTAATAGGGCTGTAAAAAAAGCTCGAGGCTCGCGAGCTATTTGAGCTTGGCTCGTTGTAGGATCGATTCGAGCTCGGTTCGAGCTGTTAACGAGCCGAATTCGAGCTTCGAAAAAAGCTCGCGAGCCTGAACGAATCGAACTCGAATAGTTCGTGCAAATTCGAACTGTGGCGACCCGCCGACCCCGCTCCCCGCGTCCCTAGTCAAAACTGGGTCAGACAGTCACCGCAGCGCACCGCACCCCCGGGCCCCGGCCTCACCCATTTCCGCACCGCAGTCCGCAATCCGCCAAATTCCAATCCCTAACCCTAACTCCCTAGTCCTTCCCCCCCGGCCCCCGCTCGGGCGCTCCCCGAGTCCCCGGTTCCCCCCACCCCGCCTCCGCTCGCGCCCCCTCCTCGTCCCCCCCGGCGCTGGCCGCCTCCGCCCCTCCTCTCCTCCCACCCGCCGGCCGCCTCCGCCCAGATCCGCCGCTCGCAGCCCCTCCTCGCCCCCCCCCCCCGACGCCGGCCGCCTCCGCCCCTCCTCTCCTCCCACCGGCCGGCCGCCTCCGCCCAGATCCGCCCCTCCTCTCCTCCCACCCGGCGTCCGCCGACCGCCTCCGCCCAGATCCGCCGCTCGCCGCCCCTCGTCGTCCCCCCCCCCCCGTGCCGGCCGCCTCCGCCCAGATCCGCCCCTCCTCTCCTCCCACCCGGCGTCCGCCGACTGCCTCCACCCAGATCCGCCGCTCGCCGCCCCTCGTCGTCCCCCCCCCCCCCCCGTGCCGGCCGCCTCCGCCCCTCCTCTCCTCCCACTGGCCGACCGCCTCCGCCCAGATCCGCCCCTCCTCTGCCCAGATCTGCCGTCTGCCGACCGACCGCCTCACACCCGCCGTCCGCCGACCGCCTCCGCCCAGATCCGCCGACGCCGTGCCCGTGCTCCTCCTCTGCAAGGTCCCCGCACGCAAGTCAGGCCGCCGCCGACCGCCTCTGCCCAGATCTGCCGTCCGCCGACGCCGTGCCTGTGTATGCTTTACTTTTCTTATGTGCTGCCTTTTGACTGCTATAATTCTAATTTCCAACTGCACTTGACATATTTGTTGTGTTGCAGTCCTGCCTGCTGAGTGCTGACTGCTGCAATTCCAATTTCCAACTGCACTTGACATATTTGCTGTGTTGCGGTGCTGCCTGCTGTAATTTTTTGTGTATTGCTGTAATATCTGTCATGCAAAACTTTTGGGGGTGCTTCAAAGCCATGTCTTTCCAGTAGCCAGCTCATTATATAAGTTTCTTACTCTTCTGGTGAACTCAAGGTGCTGTAATTTGTTGTTGCATGTCAGCTGTTATGTTAGCTAGCTCAACTCCTGTGGACTATATTATGTTTGTGCTGCTACTGCTGTCTTTGTTTGCTGTCCAAATAGGGCCCTATGTCCAAATGAACTTTGTTTGCAAATCCCATGTCATTATCTCTGTGTTGTTTATTTTCTGTGGTTCCTGCGAATGCCTTTTTTGTTTTGTGTTGCTACTGCTATGCTCCTGCGAATGCCCTTTATGTTTTGTGTTGCTACTGCTGTGTTTTATGCTTAACGAGCCTCAACGAGCTTTGTCGAGCCGAGCTCGAGCTTCGTTCGAGCCGAGCTCGAGCCCAACTCAAAGCTTGACAGAAATCTTGGGCTCGTTCGAGCTCGGCTCGAGCTTCTATCGAGCTCGAGCCTGACAGGCTGGGCTCGCTCGAGCTCGGCCCGTTTACAGCCCTACCTGGTAATTAAGTTGACGAGCACGAGCTCGAGTGAGTGGTCCTTGTAACACTTGTTGTGGCTGAGTTGTATCCATGGAAGGGATGTCCTCATCATCCTCCCCTTCTTGCATTTGAGTCGTCCTCGACTCAAACTCGTTCTCTTCTCCCAAGTAGGGCTTTAAATCTGCAATGTTAAAAGTGGGACTCACAGCAAAATCTGCAGGCAGTTGAAGCTTGTATGCATTATCATTAATTTTTTCTAACACCTTGAAAGGACCATCAGCTCTTGGCATCAATTTCGATTTTCTCAATTCAGGGAACCTATCTTTTCTTAAATGCAACCAAACAAGATCCCCAGGTTCAAAAGTTAAACGTTTCCTCCCCTGACTACCAGCAAGTTTATATTTAGCATTCATGCGTTCTATATTCTCCTTAGTTGTCTCATGCATTTTTAAAATCAATTCAGCACGCTGTTTAGCATCAAGGTTCAATTTCTCCGAAGATGGAAGAAGCATTAAATCAATAGGAGCACGAGGCACAAAACCATAAACAACTTCAAAAGGGCACATCTTTGTAGTAGAATGCAAAGAACGATTGTAAGCAAACTCAACATGAGGCAAGCATTCTTCCCACATTTTTAAATTCTTTTTCAACACAGCCCTAAGCATGGTAGATAAAGTTCTATTCACAACCTCAGTTTGGGGATGACAAGTAGTAGAAAATAACAGCTTAGTCCCCAATTTAGCCCATAGAGTTCTCCAAAAATGGCTAAGGAATTTAGTATCACGATCTGAAACTATAGTATTGGGCACACCATGCAAACGAATAACTTCACGAAAGAATAAATCAGCAATATGGGTAGCTTCATCGCTCTTATGACATGGTATAAAATGGGCCATCTTAGAAAATCTATCAACAACCACAAATATACTATCCCTCCCCTTCTTGGTCCTAGGCAATCCTAAAACAAAATCCATCGAAATATCCTCCCACGGAACGCTAGGAACGGGTAAAGGCATATATAAACCATGAGGATTAAGTCGTGACTTAGCTCTTTGACATGTAGTGCAGCGAGCAACGTAGCGCTCGATGTCCCGTCTCATTTTTGGCCAAAAGAAATGATCAGCAAGTATGTCCTCCGTTTTCTTCACACCAAAATGTCCCATCAACCCGCCTCCATGTGCTTCCTGTAACAACAACAGACGAACGGAACCAGCAGGAATGCACAACTTGTTGGCTCTAAATACAAACCCATCATTAATGATAAATTTATTCCACATTTTCCCTTCTTTACAATTCAACAGTATTTCCACAAAATCAGCGTCGTGCACATATTGCTCTTTAATAGTCTCTAATCCAAAAATTTTGAAGTCAAGTTGTGATAGCATGGAATATCTCCTAGACAAAGCATCAGCAATAACATTCTCCTTTCCCTTCTTGTGTTTTATGACATAGGGAAAAGACTCTATAAATTCAACCCACTTTGCATGTCTACGGTTCAGATTACCTTGACTTCGAATATGCTTTAAAGATTCATGATCAGAATGTATAACAAATTCTTTGGGCCATAAATAATGTTGCCAAGTTTCTAAGGTTCGAAAGAGGGCATATAACTCCTTATCATAAGTAGAATAGTTCAAACTAGGCCCACTCAATTTCTCACTGAAGTATGCTATAGGTTTGCCTTCTTGTAACAACACACCACCTAAACCAATTCCGCTTGCATCACATTCTAGTTCGAAAGTCTTATTGAAATCAGGGAGTTGGAGTAAAGGTGCATGTGTTAACTTATCTTTCAATGTGGTGAAGGCGTTCTCCTGTGCGGCACCCCAAAAAAATGGCACGCCCTTCTTGGTAAGCTCATTCAATGGTGCGGCGATGGTGCTGAAATCCTTCACAAAGCGGCGGTAGAACCCGGCAAGTCCTAAAAAGCTCCGCACTCGTGTGACCGTGTTAGGAGTCGGCCAACTCTGTATTGCTTCAACCTTGGCTTGATCAACTTCAATCCCCTGTGGAGTAACAACATAGCCAAGAAACGCGACTCGATCGGTGCAAAAGGTGCACTTCTCAAGGTTACCAAATAGGCGTGCATCATGTAAAGCATTAAAAACAGCACGTAAATGGTCACGATGTTCCTCTAATGATGTGCTATATATCAATATATCATCAAAATAAACCACCACAAATCTACCAATGAAAGCACGCAAAACCTCGTTCATTAATCTCATGAAGGTACTAGGTGCATTAGTTAAACCAAAAGGCATTACTAACCACTCATATAACCCGAACTTAGTTTTAAATGCCGTTTTCCATTCATCGCCTAATTTCATACGGATTTGATGATAGCCACTACGCAAATCAACCTTGGAAAAGACAACAGAGCCACTCAATTCATCAAGCATATCATCTAACGTAGGAATAGGATGACGATACCTAATGGTGATATTATTGATTGCTCTACAATCCACACACATGCGCCATGACCCATCTTTCTTTGGTACCAAAATGACCGGAACAGCACAAGGGCTAAGGGATTCGCGCACATACCCTTTATCAAGCAACTCTTGAACTTGACGCTGAATTTCTTTATTTTCTTCTGGATTGGTCCTGTATGGTGCGCGGTTGGGCAAAGATGCACCGGGAATTAAATCAATTTGATGCTCAATCCCACAAAGTGGTGGCAGCCCCGGTGGTATGTCCTTTGGAAAGACATCTTGGTACTCCTGCAAAATGTTAGTGACAGCAGGTGGCAAAGAAGGAGGAATATCCTCAAAGGAAAACAAAGCATCTTTGCAAACTAAAGCATAGCAAACAGATTCACTAGCATTCAGTTCAGTCATGTCAGATTTGGTAGCAAGGAAACAAGCACCTTTCAATTTAATTTCTTTATTCTTCGCATGAACAGATTTAGGTTCTTTCTTTTTATGTTGCTCAAGCTCTTTTGCTACAATCTGATTTTCGCTCTCAGCATTCTCTCGGCTTTTCTCTCTACTTGCTCTAGCAAGATCATCTTTAACAATTTGTTCATAAGTCATAGGATGCAGCACAATTTTCTTTCCATTAAACATGAGAGAATATTGATTATTCCTACCATGATGCACACAATCAGTATCGTATTGCCAAGGTCTTCCTAATAACAATGAACAAGCTTGCATAGGAACAACGTCGCAATCAACATAATCATGGTATGAACCCATAGAAAAGTGTACTCTCACCATCCGTGTTACCTTTAACTTACCACTGTTGTTGAACCACTGAATATGGTATGGGTGGGTATGAGGTTTGGTTGGCAAAGCAAGCTTCTCCACCATATCCATACTCGCCAAGTTGTTGCAACTTCCACCATCAATAATTATTCGAATCGAGTGTTCCTTGACAACGCCCTTGATTTGGAACAAATTATGGCGCTGATTTTGCTCGGCACGAGACACTTGAGCACTTAGTACGCGTTGCACTATAATGCTCAAATACTTGTCGGCATCTTCGGCGCCAACATGTTCCTCCTCATGGTCAGACTCATCATCATGTCCTGCAGGGTCATTTGCAAGCATAGCATATGTTTCATCATCAAGATCACTAGCAGAAGAATACCCACCATCATCGCGTATAATCAATACACGCTTGCTTGGGCAGTCCCGCATCATGTGTCCAAAGCCTTTGCATCGATGGCATTGAACGTCCCTCGTCCGTCCTGTCGAAGCAACCGAAGAGGAAGTTTTTGCAGAAAGTTGTGGTGCTGATTTGAGTGCTTCGGAAACTCGTGGCGCTGAATTTGACGTAGTAGGGCGCTGCTTGCTGTTGGAGGGTAATGGTGGGGGCGCCAAAGTAGATGAAGAAGAAGGTGTACGCGGCGTCCATGAATTTGTGCGACCTGCAAAAAAGTTAGATCGTGTTCTCGTCTGACGTCCCTGCAATTCTCGTTCAGCTTTGCAAGCAAGATGAAACAATCTAGTCATGGAGTTGTAATCTTTGTAATCAAGAATGTCCTGAATTTCACGATTCAACCCACCCAAAAACCTAGCCATTGATGCCTCATCATTCTCAACTAACCCACAGCGCAACATACCAATTTGTATACCCTGTCGGTTAAAACGCACATTGTCAACTTCATCTTGTCCCTCTACCGTCACAGCAGGGGGAACAACAGCCGAAGCTTGGGCAATCTCCTCAAGGCGCGCCATAATATCTGCCAAAGATCTGTTAGTGATACCTTGTGCTTCCTTCATCGAAGCAAGCGTTGTGTTTGTCTCAATCTGGGCGCCCTCGAGTTGAGCAAGTCGCTCATTTGTGACTCTGACATCCTCCTCAAGGCCCTCCGCACGATGATTCATTTCGCGTGTGAAATGTTGTATGATTCCCTTCGTACGAGGACTATGAGATGAGTTCTGATCTGAAAACTCTCCAGAACCTGCCATTGTTAGCAAAAACACAAGAATATGTCCCTAACAAGTACTAGGGTATGGTGCTCGCACTCAAACCTTCTATCGAATTCTTACCAATTCTTACCAAGCACACAGGGCGATCGGCAACCAGCGATGACAATATATCTGCGAAGATTGGATGGAGCGATTGCTAGGTGAAGCTCAGCCTGTACGGTGTAGAAAAGGTGTAGCTGGGAGGGCTCAAGTTTGGTAGCAAGGAGTAGCAATAATCAATTCAGAAAATGCAAGCTGAAAAATCGTTCAACGCCGGTTGGTGCTGGCCCTAGGCTAGACCGTACTAGAGACACGAGCCTAGAACACAAACGAGTACACCGCGCAGAAAGACAACTAGATGACACTGCACACGGAGTTCCGAAGCTCGAAAAAGGATGCCGTCTGCACGGGGAACCTTAGAATCACTTGCACAAGGGCTCTGTCAATTTTGAGCGAATTCTGAGAAACTTGATTTTTCCTCGGTTTGCGGGCCCGTTTTGAGGCCCTAAACGACGTTTTTTGGGGTCGAAGCTGCCGCGTATGTGCCTGGTGGCTTACGCGGATCTGAAATCTCCAGTTTTCCCCATCTGCTCGTTGTGATGATTGTTTCCCCTTTGAGATAGAAATGTCTATCCGCATTTGTTCTTTGCCGCACCTGTACTATTGGATGATTCTTGTGTTTACAGAATGTGGTGATGTACTAGTTGTTCAGGAGTCAGGACAAGGTTCTTCATCTCGTCTGATGTTGAGTTATATAGGACATGATGCCATCTCATTTTGTCCGGGGGGGACTAAGATCATGCTACATTTTATTAATATTACAATCCTTTTTTCTGCCTTTTCAGTTTGTTGAATGCCCGTGAAGCTACTTAGATCAGACAACTGTACCGGCTATCAGATGCTTTCTAGATTTTCGATATTTCTTGTAACCGTTTTCATTTTGTATGTAAATTGTTGCCCGGGTCCTGTCCTGACCCATTAACCTCCATAGACTGGTACTGTTCATCAGGCCCAAAACCATATAAAACAGTCGGCAGCCCCCGACCCCGTGCGGCTCCTCACAACCCTAGCTCACGTCGCGCCCCCGCCGCCCCCGACCGATTCCACCGCCGCCAGCCCGCCGGAACTCCGGCTCCGGCTCCGACGCTTCGCCCCCTGCTTCGGTTCCCTGCCGCCGGCTCTGGCCTCGCCGCCTCGGTCCTCCGCCCCTCCGGCCTCAGGGATCCGGCCTTCGCCTCCGCCCTCCCGGCTCCCGGCCGCCGCCCTCCGCCTCCGGCCTCCGGGATCCCGGCGGCAGCCCTCTGACTCTGCCGCTTCCCCAACGCTAAGGTAGCAGAAATAATTAACTCTAGTTCTATAAGACGCAGCGGATGAGCGGAGTGTTTTTATTTTATGTTGCTTGCTTGATGCTTGATACCTTTGCAATGGAAGATATTGATAGTGTGACGGTTCATAGCATCTGAGGCCATGGTGACAATGGTTGTGATGCCTCTATCTTCCGATTTCCTTTCCAACAGATCAAGAATCGCCTCAATCGGAGGTCGTATGCAAAAGTTAGCTATTTCTCTCTCCTCTTTTTTTCTCCTTTTTTTCTTTTTTTTTCCGCGGCTCTTTCTAAATGCGGCTGCCTGTTCCTTCTTTTCTCTCTTTTTTTTTCACACACGACGCGGTTGAAACCTACTCCGAAACCAACTCTGATATTGTGTCCTACTCCGAAACCAACTAGGGCAAAGCCTCCCTAGAAACCAAGTCCTCCTCCTTTCCTTCCCTCACCGTGGTAGTTCGGATCTAACTGCAGCGGTGAGACCAAAACGTGAACAGGGGTATGGCTATTTCCTCGTGCTCCTCGTCTCGTGGTGTTTCTTTCCTTGCTTTTTGAGCAACTTTTCTTGTGTTGAGTTTTCCCAAACATATAGCAGCATTCTTTTGTTTACAAAGCCTGGTTGGTTTTCCCCATCTGCTCGTTGTGATGATTGTTTCCCCTTTGAGATAGAGTTGTCTATCCGCATTTGTTCTTTGCCGCACCTATACTATTGGATGATTCTTGTGTTTACAGAATGTGGTGATGTACTAGTTGTTCAGGAGTCAGGACAAGGTTCTTCGTCTCGTCTGATGTTGAGTTATTTAGGACATGATGCCATCTCATTTTGTCCGGGGGGACTAAGATCATGCTACATTTTATTAATATTACAATCCTTTTTTCTGCCTTTTCAGTTTGTTGAATGCCCGTGAAGCTACTTAGATCAGACAACTGTACCGGCTATCAGATGCTTTCTAGATTTTCGATATTTCTTGTAACCGTTTTCATTTTGTATGTAAATTATTGCCCGGGTCCTGTCCTGACCCATTAACCTCCATAGACTGGTACTGTTCATCAGGCCCAAAACCATCTAAAACAGCCGGCAGCCCCCGACCCCGTGCGGCTCCTCACAACCCTAGCTCACGTCGCGCCCCCGTCGCCCCCGACCGATTCCACCGCCGCCAGCCCGCCGGAACTCCGGCTCCGGCTCCGACGCTTCGCCCCCTACTTCGGTTCCCTGCCGCCGGCTCTGGCCTCGCCGCCTCGGTCCTCCGCCCCTCCGGCCTCAGGGATCCGGCCTTCGCCTCCGCCCTCCCGGCTCCCGGCCGCCGCCCTCCGCCTCCGGCCTCCGGGATCCGGGATCCGGGCTCCCGGCGGCAGCCCTCTAACTCTGCCGCTTCCCCAACGCTAAGGTAGCAGAAATAATTAACTCTAGTTCTATAAGACGCAGCGGATGAGCGGAGTGTTTTTATTTTCTGTTGCTTGCTTGATGCTTGATACCTTTGCAATGGAAGATATTGATAGTGTGACGGTTCATAGCATCTGAGGCCAGGGTGACAATGGTTGTGATGCCTGTGTAGGTTGACCGATTTGGAATTGGAAATACATATTATGAGGGACATCCCTGCTGCCCATCTGAGTAGAGCAATCTGCTTCAGTGCTTCTGGGTGAGGGCTGGGTGCTTGATGGAGACGAGGTGCCCGATCTTTCGATGAGATTGATAACTATCGATTTCGGTGGAGATGACCCTCACGATCCGACTACAACTGTACGACGACGCTTGCGCCTTAGCAATCGCTGAACCAACTCCGAGATGTTATTGATCTCGCTGGGAGCGCGATCAACCTGAACACGAAGTTCAATCCCTGCGAGCAATCGAAGAACTAGCAAGAATAAGATGTAGGCAATCTGATATTGCAGATATGAATAAAGCACAAATTGTGTTGCGAATAACAAAGTTGGGATTCCGAAGATGTCTTGACAGGTGGTCGACCGACACAACTGAAGAACAAAAGTTTGCACAATGGCTAAACCTAAACTTAACAAAATCCAAGTCTTAGCAACGGAGGCGGTGGCTCCTTTATAGGTAGAACGACCAGGGGGGCGTCCAAAGGCACGCCCTAGGGTTACAAGGCCCATGGGCCCAAGTGGAGGTGGCGCAGCACCCTTTTTGACTCGGACTCAGAAACCAACGTGGAGTCTTTTGAAGATTGCGGCCGGCTCAGATGGAATTTGAATATGAGGTCGGATCCGTTGGAAACTAGACTTCCTAAGCTTTCCATGAAGTACAAGAACGTCCCAATCGGAGTCCGTATGAGGAAGTTATGCCCGTTTGAACTTGGTATCATCGCAGCAGTCCGAAACTGATTCCAGAACGTGTCCAACTCGAATTCTTGTTTGGCTTGGCCCCAGAGTGACGTGGTGAACTCCATTATTCCCTCCAGGCATGTCCATGACTCCACGTCCCTCTCCTTCATCCTTTCCCCGGTTCCTAAGCACAATTAAATCACTTGCATTAGGTAGCGGTCTAATCTCAATAATATATGAACCTAGGAATGAATTCACCTGGTAATTAAGTTGACGAGCACGAGCTCGAGTGAGTGGTCCTTGTAACACTTGTTGTGGCTGAGTTGTATCCATGGAACGGATGTCATCATCAGTGCTATTGGTGTTTGTTTGTGGATAAAGTGTTTCCAGGGCTGGATCAAAAAATTTGAACCATGTATATGTGCATCCTGACTGCTTGGCATGTCTTTATCTAAATACTTTCGTGAAGATTTCCTTGTTTGTTATTGCCACTCACAAAATAATGCTTGTCGTCTGTTTATTTCTGCAAATGTTGCTAGATGCAGGAGCGAATCTACAGTGGTTCATGGGTGTTCAGCTGAACACCCAATTTTTTTGACAAAAAACATAGTATATGTGAGGTATAATACATATACATATACATATATATATATACCCGGGAGTAAAAAGTATTTTTCATATATATATATATATATGTATGGTTCAAAAATACATATATTTCAGCCTCGGCCCGACGTTCACGGTTCGCCCGGGCCTCAACTCGCGCCTCGCGGCCTCGCGCGGTCGCGCCTGCGTCATGTGGCCCATGCGGCCTCCAGCCCATTTACGGCCGCCAGCCCACCGAGCGTAGAAACCCTACTAGGCACGAGCGAGCGGGCGCGCCGCCGAGTGCCCGAGCAGGCGAGCTGCGTGAGTGCGAGGCAGCGAGCAGTGCCGACCCTCCAAACTCCAAAGCTCGCCTCCGCCGCTCCGCGCCGCGCCGGGCGCCGGCCCTCCGCTCCGCTCCGCTCCGGCCCTCCGCCGCCCGCCGGCACCGCGCGCGACTGCCAGATCTGGGCCGGGCGTCCGGCCTCCGCTCCGGCGCTCCGCCCTCTGCTGTCCGCTCCGACCCTCCCCTCCGCTCCGCTCCGGCCCTCCGCCGCCCGCCGGCACCGCGCGCGACCGCCAGATCTGGGCCGGGCGTCCGGCCTCCGCTCCGGCCACGGGCCGTCCGCTCCGCCCTCCGCCGCACCGCGACCGCCAGATCCTCAACTCCGCGTCTCCGCCGCTCCGGCCGCGAGCCGTCCGCCCCTGCCCTCCGCTGTCTGCTCCGTCTGTCCGCTCCGCCGCCACCGGCCCACCTCAGACTGCGACACTGCGTCTGTGCGTCAGCTCCGGCTCCGCCGCTCCGGCGACCGCGGTGAGTACTTCTGTGCGAGTGCGGTGCGACTGTCCGGCAGACGGCAGTGGCCAATCCGCCAATGTCTGTGGACTGTCTGTGGCTCTGTGCAAATGTGCAATTGTGCATGCTTGTTAACTTGTAAATTGTAATGTCTGTGCAAATTGCAATACTGCAGTCTGCAATGTGCATGCTTGTTAGAATGTTAGTTGTTATTTGTTAACTTGTAATTTTTTTATATTATTTGACATGTTATCCCTAGTACAAACAATTGTATGTTAACTATTGCTACTGTAGATCTTTATGTTTTGTACTGAAATTTTTTTTACAACTTCGAACACCCATTCCAAAATTCCTGCGTCCGCCATTGGCTAGATGTTAGAGAACTATTGGTTATCTGGGGGTTTAAATTGGTCCTTAGATAGTAAAATGTAATGATACTATGGTGGACTGGGTGGATGTTGTGGAGTATTAGCCATTCATGGCTTAGGTCAAGGTCCTTGGTCAATGGTCATCCTCCAGTAAGTGAAAATAAGATGGATGACAACAGAGTGACACATTTGTGTTCTTAGCCATTGTGCTAATGTTCAGTGTTTTATTTTATTTCGCTTTGATGTTTGTTTAATCTGATTATATCCATATGTTCTCTATGGCAGGACAACGAATTAACATGAATTCCCAGTGTCTCTTTGTCTTCCAATGCAGTACCCTTGGATTTTAAAAGGCGTTTTGGTCCTTTTGATAAGTTGAGGTCAGCTCATTGTGATTACTCGGTGCATTATTAGTATACCTTTTGAATTGCTTTCTTAATGCTAAGTTGCTTAGCTCATGTTATATTACTGCTTATGTACTTATGCTATGATATATTTTAATTGCAATCTAGTGATGTTTTAATTCTGTCATAAATTAGCCCCCCTCTTGCTTCATTTCTGGGTCCGCCACTGGGCCCATCCCAACACTCATCTTGTCTAGCAGGTTAAGTAGTAGCGAAACAGGCTCCTCTCCTGCCTCGTGCCGCCGCCACCTGCCTTGCAAGAGCTAGAAGCGGTCGGGATATGAGGGTGAAGCGGCGCTCCAGGCACCGCAAGGCGGTCAGGTTCTACTCCACCTGCTTCGGCTTCCGCGAGCCCTACAAGGTGCTCGTCGACAGCACCTTCGTACACCACCTCCTCCTCCACAGCCTCCTCCCCGCCGATGACGCCCTCCGCGACCTCCTCTCCGCATCCAGGTCGCCGCCACTCTTCACCTCCAAGTGCGTCCTCGCCGAGCTCAGGCGCCTCGGCAAGTCCCACGCTGAGGCCTTCGACGCCGCACAGCTGCTTGCCACCGCCAGGTCGAGAGCCCCCTTCTTCTCTTCTCTTCTCTTCTAGCATTGTATTGGATTGTATTGTGGAGTTTGCTAGGTGGTACTCCAGTGTTCTTATGCTTGTGAGTACTCAATTTTTTATTCATTGGATGTTGTTTTGTGATTCTGTGCTTTATAATTTTGACATTGCGAGTTTTTTTCTTCGGGTGAGCAATGTGATAAGAGGGTAATCACTTTGTTTAGTGAGCCGCAACATAAACGATCAAGTAGGGTTTTGTATAGTTTTTTGTTATGTTCTTTGTAGTCTGTCACACTATTTTTACATAATTTGATCTGCGTAAAACTAGTATATAATTGATGTAAAAAGGCTATGCAGAAAGGAATAATATATATGGGAGCATTCCTCAATGTATCACATCACATGCTAATAAATAATGCACATACTAGTGGGCATAGCTAGATATGCGTCCAACGTCTGAGAACCCT
The DNA here is from genome assembly GCA_017311315.1 of Dendrocalamus latiflorus. Lineage (NCBI taxonomy): Eukaryota > Viridiplantae > Streptophyta > Magnoliopsida > Poales > Poaceae > Dendrocalamus > Dendrocalamus latiflorus. The sequence continues at coordinate 8,918,851 of CM029639.1, forward strand.
TTGACAAAATAGTACGCGAATAAGAGGGGAGGAGGCAAAACGATTTCATCCATTGAATCTAGATCCGAGGGATCAAATTTTGAGTACTATTTAGTAACAAAGCACTCAAGTATTTCCTAGACGCCACCATTTGGTTTTGGGATATATGAAACCTAGATGCAATTTGAAATTTAGACAGACCACTGGAGGCCTCATCATCCCACTCTTCTTCCTGTAACTTGACGCTGCACCTTAACTTCCTGCCAGGAATCAATCGAAGTGTTCACCATTAGATAGTGATGGGAGTAGTTGGTGCATTTAGTTTGGTGCCATTCCCTGAGTATGAAATTTCATTCCCAACTTGAGAATCACATATTGGATTTAGATGACATTGGTACTATCACTTTGACTGCATGCAGTGCTACTCTAGGGAAATATTCTTCTCTTTTTTTAGCTTATGGCTTGATGAGCTTGAGGATGGGTGACTGAATGTTTGTTCTATTGGGATTTTGTTGCTGTGTTCAGGTGTGAGCATGACAAGGTGGTCAGTGCAGTGGATTGTACTCTATCACTGATAGGTGATAGGAATCCGGAACACTACTTTGTTGCCACCCAGGATGCTGATCTCCGGGCAAAGTTACGGGAGGTACGAAGATTTGCTCTCTGTTGTGTCCACATTCTTTTTTTTTCTTTTTATCGCTTGAATTCTATTTGCGAAAGCATCTGTACAGGGACATAATACAAGCAACAAAGATCATAGCATCTACTTCAATAGAAAACGACATGAAAAATTGTATCATGCCATCTTCAGATAGTCATGTGCAGCAATATACTCATGTGTTTTGCTTGGATGTAGGTTCCTGGTGTTCCTGTGATATATGGTCTGAAGAACTCCTTATTTATTGAGCAACCGTCGGTGCAGCAACGTAAATTTGCCCAACTGGGTGAGGAGAAGCGTCTGCATATGGATAAATCAGAGTATAAGAAGCTATTGAATGTGGCATCAGAAGGAAAGACAGCTGCCAACGAAAATGAAAGTCACGAAGAACAAGACAAAAGGCCTGCCAGTTCTCTTGTAGAAACTGCACTTGGAGTGGCAGAGAAAAGCAAGTTTAAAAGGAAGAGGGCAAAGGTTATTTTTACAGTTGCCTTTCGTCTTTTGGTTGCATTTGCCATATGCGCACCAATATTAAATGCTTATGATTAGTGGGCATCGTCAGTCTTTCATTTGTCCAGTTCTGTTCTTGCACAAAATGTTAACACATATCCTTTTACAGGGCCCAAACCCACTCTCCTGCAAGAAAAAGAAACCAAAGGCCCAATTGTCAGCTGCCCAGAATCAGGTAACCATCGTTCTACAGCATTATTGTCTTGGCCTCCTTAGTTGTATGGAATACCTGAAATATGTCCACTGTAAAGATTGTAAAGATCTGTTATCATGTTGAAAAGCAATTAAGCAAGTTTGGAGCTGTCTGATGTATCTTTAGATACTAAGGAGATGACCAATAAAAATTTCTCTAAAAATTACCCTTGGCTAGAAAGTGAAGTGCACCAGAGGGGGCAAAAGCTTGCTGTAGCTCCCGGTTTCTGTTGTATTGGGATGTCAATATACCATAAAAACTGATATGTTAAACTCCACGAACACACACACACACACACTGATGAGAAGATCTGTTTTGCAGGGGCCTAAACTTGATGGCGAGGCAAAGAGAAAGAGGGTTAGGAAGCGGAAGAGAAGCCGCAAAGATAACAAGCAATCGGAGATAGAGAGCTAGATAGGACGGACTTGGAAAGTTACAATGCTGTTGCTGCGAATCTGGGGCAAGAACTCGCCAGCACAAAGTACAGAAAATGGAAATCTCGCTGATCTGGCTCCGAGTACATGAATGACCTCACAATGCACTCGCTAGATTCATAATGCCATACTCGCTGTGTCGATGGTGTTTCTTGAAATGTAATAATACTTGATGATCGCTCGGGGATGTAGCGGGGAAATTTTGTGGCAATGATGCAACATTAACATTGTAGGGTTGAAGTTCAGTCGTAAACTGTAATATTTGCTTGCCTAGAGCCTAGAGGGATCTTTCTAAAGTAATCGGTCTGATTTACACTAGTTGTCTATCTCACAGCTAGGATCGTTGGAAGTTATTCTCGTTGTAACTTTATTGTGTTGATGGCAGGATGATTGAGGCTTTTGTTGATATACATCAGTTCAAGTAGATCTTTCGCTGAATTAATCTTAGCTAACAACATGATCAAGACAACAAAAAGAAAGGAATATTTACCAGCATCGTTCTATGATACATTACTGACCAGTTTTGCACATTCAATCCAACGATTACAAGATAAGACTACCAGCTAGTTGCCATACATGGACCTAAATAAGAAATCCTGCACCTAAGTAAGAATTCTTGGAATTAACAGTGACTTGTCTGAAGCAACCATGGATGATCAAACGGTCATGCAGGTGAACCCTAGCGCGAGGGAGGTGCAGGCGCCAGCGCTAGAGCCCACGGTGCCGCAGCTCAGACTGCAAGAGGCGACGGCGGAGGCGAGGAGGTCGGCGTACGGGTGCTGCGAGGACGACGCCGGCGAGTCCAAGTCGGCGCCCATCCCCACGTCCTCCTGATGAGCTGCCGGTAGCGGCGGCCGCCACAGCTTCTTCAAGAAGGTGTCGCTCTTGCGGAGCTCCCTCCAGCGGCGCTTCATGACGCGGGAGGTGCGGCCGTAGACGGCCCGGCTGATGTCCTTCCAGCGGCCGCCGCCGAGGAGCTGGTGGAGGCGGGCGAGCTTGTCGTCGTCGCGGGCGGTGAAGGGGCGGTGGTAGACGTCGCGGGCGAGTTGGTCGCGCCACCTGTCACGGCACTGCCTGGAGGAGCGTCGCAGCATCTGCCTGGCGACGCGGTGCCAGTGGCGGAAGCCGTTCTCCTTGGCGAGGCGCTCCAGGCGGGCGTCCTCGTCGGGAGTCCACACCGGCGGGAGCCTGATGCGTAGGACGCACCTCGCGCGCGGAGGGGTGGGCGGCGCGAAGGCAGGATCAGCGGCGGGCTCCATGACGTCGAACGGCAAGCCAAGGGCCGACCAGTGAGTTGCAGAAAGGGAGCAGAGCACGCGAGGCTAATCTGCAAGTGCTACCTACTTATGCTGGTCGATCGGTTGCGCCATGCGCGTGGTCATGCATGCTCCGTCTCCGCTTCGGTCTAGGATTCGGATTCACCACCGCCATTATTAATAACTCAAAAAGATTCCCACTCACCAGTTAAACAGGCGTGATTACCAAAACCTACCAAGTAATCAAGGCCCTGCTCTCTCCCTGTCCTTGACATGGAGGAGTAGGAGTATATTATGCTTCATTTCAGTCATATTCTTCACTCGGTTCGATCCATCATCCAAGGGAGAGCCCGCACCTAAAAACGAGTCGAAAACATGTCTAGTAAACATGACGACGACGACGTGATGATGTGAAACCATCCTACACATGCACATAGAGCTACATCGATCCATGCATGCCGCGTATACATATATCAATCTTAAAAGTACAAACTGGAGGACAAAAATGTAAACAACCTCTCGCGCTGACATCTCTCCTGGAAAAGTGGTATCATCACCCAACAAGATCCTAGCTAGAACTTGAAGTCCTTCTTTTTCGATTTCCCTTCCTCCTCCTCCTCCTGCTTCGTCTTCCTCTTATTTGCATTCTGCAAATTGCAAAGTACCCATTAAATACTGTGCTACTTCTCCTCTCCAAGACAAAACCATATATGCAAGGGAATGAAAAATGCTGGTTCTTAAGCAACGGGCCGGGATGTACCTCCGCCACCATGTCACTGAAATCTTCCTTCTGATTCCGTAGCTTTTCCTCCTCTCGTGCCTCTTCGTACCCGTTTCACGTACGGCATAAAAAAAGGAATTAACGTTTTGACTTGCAGCAATTTTGACAGGCTCAAGATCGCCGAATAAAAGCAATCTTACTTGGCTGCCAAAACGTCATCCATAACTTCCAGTTCCTCAGGTTGTATCGTGACATCCACTTTATCGGACTTTTGATTCTTAAGAAGATCAACCTGCAAAAGAAAAGCTCAACAAATCACTAAAGCATGCATAGAACAAAACTACGTGTAAACACAGTGCAAGGGACTTCAAAGCTCACCCTTTTGGGAGCAGCTTTATCCTGTGCCCCAAGTACATACCTGTAAAAGCACCAAGATATATACAAGATGAGTTCTCCATATGGTTGGATTGAACAGTAAACCATCAGAAAATACGACACAGCTAACTAGGTTTTATTAGTGTTACATATGTATGGCTTGATCCATAGAGTGTGCCAGGGGCAATTCTTTCCTCTTTCTGCTCAAGGACCTTCAGATGAAAACAGGACAAAATGTTGGTTAAGAACCTCAATAAGCCAATTTAAAACCCATAACAATTCGTAGCCTGAAACGCCACAAAAATTGCCGGCAAGTCCTCACCTGGTACAGCTGCTTTTCTGTTTGCCTTTCAGGCTCTTTCTTCTGTAGCTTCCGAAGATCAATCATGTCAGGTGTTTCCAGGCCAGTTGGAGTGCTATTAACAAAAGAAGCATCATAACCGAGTTCCTTATTTTAAAGAACTTAAGCAAGCCATTAAAGAATTATGGTAGCACCTTGAGATGGTGTCAACAGATTGAATGCCTTCTTCCATGTCTTCATCTTCCATAGGTTCTTGTTCTTCCTCCTCCTCCAAGTCTCCCCAGTGCTTGCTGCGGTCAACAGGCTCCTCCTGGAACACAGAGCAGCACAAAAATCAGCTAACTAATAGCTTCAGCAAAACCCATAAATTTGGTTCAAACAATAAAAAATTAGCCGATTAAACATACATCATAATTAGGTTCATCCTGTTGTTGCACTCCAAAAGCATCTCCATATAAGGGGCGTCCATGCTGTTAGCCGAAACAACAGAATAGATCAGAATAGAAATATGTAAGTGATAAAATAAAGCACTTGATTAGAGCTGAGCGTACAAAGGGCAAATTTGACATTTAGCCTACCTCATCAACAGGAGGTTTGCCCCCATTCCCCGAATGGGGCTTCCCTATCCCCTTTTCCCTATCCCCCTCCCTATCCCCTCAATCCAAACCACTCACATCTCATCCAATGGCTAGGATTTTTTTTATATTTTCAACATTTTCCCATCCATCATAAATAATACAAAAATGCAGGAAAAAATAAAATTTATTTTTTATTATAATTTTTTTAAGAAAAAAAATAAAATTATAATTTCTGTAAAAAATTATAATAAAAAAATAAAAATTTGTTTTTTCTGTATTTTTGTATTATTTATGATGGATATGCAAATAGTGAAAATATAAAAAAATAACTAGCCATTGGATGAGATATGAGTGGTTTGGATTGAGGGGATAGGGAGGGGGATAGGGAAAAGGGGATAGGGAAGCCCCATTCCCATTCCCCAGGTCGATAACCAAAACTAGCACCAGGAGGAATTGGGGCATTCAGGCCAGGAATCTTCAGCTGAGGATAAGAGGGAGGAGGACCATATCTCTGCCAAAATTATTTGATGTCAGTTGGCCAGTAACAAAAGGAGTTGTCAACCAGAAGGCCAGCTGCATGGAGATTTTTTTTTCTAAGAACAATACCTGCATGTTTATAAGCCATGGAGATACCCAGTGACGCGGATACGCTCATATCTTGTACTTCTCAGTTACATATATTATTTAACTGGAAAGAATTATTGAGCCGTATTAAATATTATCAGGTGAACTCTAATTTAATTGGGTCTTTAACTATTATATTTAGAGATACAGAGTTACTACTATTTTATTTAATTATATACAGGCCTATACTCGATCTGTACAAGTCTAAAGTGAAGATACGTTTAGAAGGTCTCGTCGGCACTAGCGTATCGTCCATCATTTCGAGTGTACAAGATGATGAGGACATCACGACTAGACCGATTACGCGAGCACGAGTTAAAAAGATTAACCAACAGGTGAATTCGCTCTTAATTAAATTTGGCTTTAATTTACATGAGAATTGGCTACTACGTAATGCTAGTATATTAATTGGTTTTTTTAACAAAAAAAAACCGCGTGCGACTGGGTTTCCTAACCCGTGGCAAAGTCGGCCAAGTGGGTCGCTATTTATTTTTTTGTATTTGCCGAACACAGTACAGATCACAGAAAATTAATCTATTATTTGACAGAGCTATGCGCTTGTTCTTCCTAGGATTTGGCATATGATTGCAACCTAGAGGGGAATCGGACATTCTTCCCCGTCATTCTTGTGATTCCTTGTGATTAGCTGGAGCGACGACGCGTCTACTTAGTGGTCAGGTAGACAGAATCACGAGCGTGTGGTTGGACGAATTCTTTTGTCGCAGGTCGCTGTTATAACAGTGGTTGGCGCTATCGATTCGTCAGGTTGCACGGATCCAAATTATCTCCATTGATCTTACACCGTGAAGATCGGGCAATCCCCCGCATCAGGTCTTCAACTCCGCAGCTTTAACCGCACTTGTCAATAGATACATTTTCTCTATCGGATTCGTTCATTTTTATTTTTATATCCTTACATACGTAACTAACTTTTTTCTCCGTCAATTCTTTTCTCTATTGGTGGTAGGTGGCAACCTCCTCGACATCGTCAGTGGCTTCCCTGACACCAGTGTTGGCGCCGTATTCTAAGACGGGCGGCTTCCTTGGACCGCTGTTGAGATGAATTATTTTAAGAGTACGAAGACTTTTTTGCTGAATCTTTCATTTTCTTTGTTGAATCTTTCGTTGCGTTCTTGTAGCTTGTCGTTCGCAACTTGGCTCGTGCTCCTTTTCTTTTGCTGCTACTTTATTAGCCTTTTTTTTTGGCGAGATGCTACTGTATTAACATAGTAATTTATTGACTAAGGGTTATTAGCGACTACCAAACTAGATAGTGAGATCTTAGTCTGAGATATGAGGTGCCGTCTGGAACGCGGGAAATTATTTATATTCTTGTGAAAATCGAACCGATTCCTATAAAAATTTCTGTAATTTTCTACTTTCAAACCAACTCTGAACGTTGTTTCGTTTCGGAGAACCTCTTTCTTTTCCACGCCCGGGCCGTCCCGTACGAGAGTTTTTTGCTATTATGGTACCCTCTAAGTTGGGCTTCGACGAAACGGTATCTACGTCGTGGGTTTCTCTAAAATAGTACTCTTGTACTTAAGACTTCTCTCAAATAGTATTCTTCAGGGATTTTAACTCAAATAATTTGATTTTCGAATTTGTACTCCCCCAATTGACTGAATTGCCCCTGCTCATTTTGTAAAATTGATCCTGCCGCGTACGTGGATCAAACATGACAAAGATTGATTTTGTAAAATAGTATTCTCTAAAATAATTTGATTTTAACTCAAACATGACATGAAAAAACATGACAAAGATTGATCCTGCCGCGTACGTGGATCATCCTTAATGCTCAATACCTGCCGCGTACAAAGATGCCGATCACACTTGCCACGTACGTGGTCCGGTTGCCCCTGCCGACGTGCGACTGTCCCTGGCTGGCGTGCGATCGTCCGTGGCCTAGGGTGCGCGCACTCCCGTGCTATCCTTGCCGCGCTCTCGCCTGGCGTTGACAGCGCCGCGCCGAGTATTCCGATCGGCCAGTCGACGTGCCGCCGTCGCCAATGAAACCCAAACGATGTGAAAAGAAGAAAATAAAAGTGATTAGGGTTAAACAAAATGAGCAGGGGCAGTTCAGTCAATTGGGGGAGTACAAATTCGAAAATCAAATTATTTGAGTTAAAATCCCTGAAGAATACTATTTGAGAGAAGTCTTAAGTACAAGAGTATTATTTTAGAGAAACCCACGATGTAGATACCGTTTCGTCGAAGCCCAACTTAGAGGGTACCATAATAGCAAAAAACTCCCCGTACGAGCACCCGTCCCCCGCCCTTTCTTCCCTTCCAAGAACAGGGGAGCCGCCGCGCGGCGCACCCCACCGCCGCTGACGCCGAGGCGGCCGTGGTGGGTACGCAGGGACCTTACCTGCGAGCAAGCGTATGTGTGTGTTGTTGTGTCTGGCTGGCTGGTTCGTCTCGCGCCGCTTATCTTGCCCCCGTCGTCCCGTACGATAAATTCGAAACGCGGGCGAGCTGCGGGGGCCTTGGGAAAAAAAAGGCCAACGCCGTGCGCATCCCTCGAGGGGCGGAGGAGAGCTGGCTAGGTTTTCCTCGGACCCCGCGCGAGGTGGAGGCGCGCCCCCGGCCGGAGACAGGTGACTATCTCTAACGAATCATTTTTCTTTTGGCCGGATGTATTTGGGACTCGTCTGGTTCGGGCGTTCGTTTTCGCGATTCCTTCTCGGCGATTCTTGTAAATTTAGGTGGAAGAATATTGCGCGTTTCTCCCTTTTTTTTCCTGGATGTTATCGTGGGCATCTTATGCTTCCATCTTTTTAGAAGGATGGGGTGCCTACGTGTTGCGTTGTTGGTGTTTCCGAATAATTTGTATCGGAATCTCCTAATCTAGGTGCTCTATCTCTTCTCCCCAAGAAGAACGAAAAGAGGGTTTGATCCATCCTGACCTCCTGTGGTTTTGTCAATTGCGATTCAGGGCCTCGTTGATGCCTGGAAGGTGCAATCTCCGGTGATTCTCCATGCCGACCATCACGCACTACGTGCTGGACCCCTTCTTGGAGACCGTGTCGCCGACGCAGGCCCAGAAGCTTGTTTCCAAGCCGCCGCCGGCGCCTCCGCTGCCTCAGGAGAAGGTCACCGAGAAGCTGATACCTGTGCCGTCGGCTCCTGCCAGGGCACACACGTCGCCGACTCTCTACACCACGCCCGAGAGCACGCCACTGCCGGACTCGCCTTCGTCGTTCCCCGGAACCTGGTCGCCATACCTAATCAACCATAAGCGGCGGGGGCCCTGCCTGGTCAAAACACTTTACCAGGGTGATGTTGGGGGTGAGGGTAGCCGGTCGAAGCTCCCCGTGACGCTGCCTGCTTTGCCGAGAAGGAGTGAAGCCTTGGAAGTTCTGGAGCCCGAGTTTGTGTTTCAGCAAGAGAGCAATGGCGTGTCCGAAGGTGACAATGGTGCGGAGGAGAACTTGGATGGACCTGCTTTTGGCGAAGATGAGCAGGATCAGCCCGAGTTTGAGTTTCACCATGGAAGTCTTGATGCGTTAGTGAGGCCTGTCAATGTTGGAAGACCTGTGAATGGTGGAACACCAAGAAATAGCAAGAATGATGCCTTCTTTGGGCTTCAGGATTCGCTGAGTGTGGCAAGTAACTCCGAGGCTGAGGATGCTGGTGGGCATGAGCGGTGGTGGAAGCGCAGTTCCCCTCTTGGGACGTCTGTTGGCACACCTGGTGCAGAATTTTATGATGCATTCGAAGGTACCAATCGGTTTTAATGTTCTGTTTTAATCAATTTGTTCTATATCTGTATAGGCTCCTTGTTTGCATCATCTTAGATTGTTATTACAGTAATACCAAAGATTAGCCAATTGATTGGTGTGATGTGATCCGAATCATGCTTCAAACTGATATCCGTGGTCGCACTGTTCCTGGTTGCCTATAGTAATTGTTTATCAGTAAAAGGGTAGAAAAGAGTAAAAAAAATCAAAGCGAAGAAGGAACTCTATAGGAGAGAAGATCCCAATCCATGATTTAGTTTCCTAATCATGCTCTGCTTTTTGGTTGCAAATTGTTGTCACAGTGTACATTAAAATGGAATTTATCATAGCAGTTTAGTACGTGACATTCCTGAACTTTCTAGTAGGTCAGTTTAGTATGTTAAATTTCTTCATTTGGGTGCAGAAAAATCTCCTCACAGATTAGTTTGGTTAGATGGGCATTCCTAGGTTTCAGGTGCAACTTAGTTCCTAAACTTCATATGGGTTAATCGCAGGCTATGTAGGTTTATGTGTTTAATCTCTTTTTGCGTTTGAACTTTGAACCATGATCATATTTTTGCTCCTATAAGGCTTCCAATATTTAGCAGAGGCCTTATTGTCAATTTATTATTTGTTCATCCTTTTTTGGTCGATTGTAATCTGTTTTTAATTATTGAACCATGTGAACCAATCATCTATTGTATTGTAATAAATGATTAGCATGGGGCTATGTGCTATTTCTTTGCCCCCGACTGATTAATATCTTTGTATCATTCTGCATATAGATTTTGGCTAATCTGTCTGTCCGTTGGTGTAGAGATCATCTGTACACTCCTTTTCTCCTAGAACAAATTTGGATGCTTGTTTTGTCTACTGACTAGTGGCAATGATTCTGTTTCCACACTAAGTCAAATTGGTTTCAAATTCAGATATATCCAGTGATGGTGCAACTCGATCTTCGCGATGCATTGATGACGACCTCCATGAAATGAGATTAAGTCTGTTGATGGAAACTGAGAGGGGGAAACAAGCTGAGGAAGCACTTGAGAACTGGCAAAAGGAGTGGAAGAAGCTGAGTCATCACCTATCACTTGTCGCCTTGACACTTCCATCTCCAAGTGTAGCTGAGAAGGCTGAAGATTCAAGTATGGATCCTGGGGCTGAGTTGTGCCAGCAAATAACTGTTTCACAACTTGTAGCTGCCACTATTGCACGGGGATTTGCTCGTGCAGAAGTTGAATCAAAGATGGAAACTGTGATTGAAGCAAAGAACTTTGAAATTGCAAGGCTATCAGATAGGGTCCAGTACTATGAAGCTGCAAACAGGGAGATGTCTCAAAGAAACCAAGAAGCTATCGGTACTCATGCTGAACTTAAACATGTTTGTCTTTGCAATTAGCACATTTGTTTCAGTGACATATAATACTAGTGAACCTAGCTGCTTTTCTGGTGTCAACTTTAATCTAGTATAGAAACTAGATGTTTTGCTGGTGTCAACCTTAATCTAGTATAGACCATTCTTATTGCATAGAAGTTTCTGGTGTTTGATACATTAGGTGAGAAAAATAACATATGCAAAACAAATTTGAAAAAAATTACAAACTTGCATGTTAGATGTCGAGAAGATTTATATCTGCTTGCTATCAGGTCTGAACTGCCTAAATTCGAGCTAACATGAAATATGTTTGTAGTTGTCTTGATATTTAAACATCTTGTTATCGGCTGCTTTGTGTCAGAAACATTCAATAGAAGATTCCAAATGAGCATGAAACTGTAGATTGATCCTTGAATTCTTTTTTTTTTGTATGCGTTGCAGAGATGTCCCGGCAACAACGGAATAAGCGTAAGAAGAGACAGAAGTGGTTCTGGGGTTCAGTTGGGCTTGCAGTCACCTTTGGCGCAGCAGCTATTGCCTGGTCCTACCTACCTGCAGCGCAGCCGCAGGCCAGTCCAGACTCGAATAGCACCAACAGCGACTAGAGCTAGATGAAGATGCATCTTCTCCACCTTTTAGAAGTCCTAACAAGCTCTATACTTCCTAGAGGTAAAAGGTTGTATAAGTTTTCTGTTTTGGTAGAAATGCTCATTTGCCGCTTCCTCTGTAAAATGCCGAATGGGCCATCTCCGTTTAGGATTGGCTCCGTTCCTCTTCACCGTAAATCCCTCTTTGCATAGTTGAGCAAATAATACGAGGAATGTGGATATGAGTAGTAATTCATGCCCAACTCAAGTGGAGTTAATTTTGATAATCGCAGTTTTGGTCTGGTCTTCTTTGTGGTCGAATTAAGATGGAAATTTTGCTGTTTCTGTTTTCGATAAACATTGGAATTAAGATGGAAATTTTGCTGTTTCTGTTTTCGATAAACATTGTAAGGCACATATAGGAGGTGCTTATATTGGTTTTTGTTTCTGGCTTCTATTTAGATAAATCAGAAGCCAATATGAATACTTGATTTCTCGAAGTGATTTATTCACTTCTCTCGCTTCAAGGATAAAACAAGGGACACGGCGTATCACGTACCTCACTCCTCTTATTTCCATCTCGCGCACGTATTTCTCAGTTTTCTCACTGTTTGTGTCTTTTTCCTAAAAATCGTTTTTGTTAACCACTATTTATTTATTTTTAGCAAAAGGTATCCGTCACAGCCAATACAAACACTCATAAGCCCTAATTTTGTTCTTGCTCTTTCAAGTGATGAAATGAGTAATTGGCCAGGTGATGCTAGCTTTCATCTAGGCACATTAAATAGTTACAAGAGAGATCTCACGTCACTTCACAGTTTTGTAAAGATTCTTTCTACAGGATCCCAGGCTAAATGCACTAGGGGTTGTTTGGTTTGCTGTCTAAGATTACTGTGTTTAAACTTAGTTACGCTACAGTTTCTATTTGGCTTATTGCCACATTTTTGTTGTCCACACTTTTTTGTGACATGCTACACTTTACCTAAGCCTAGTTATAGTAAAGTTGTCTATGAATCAAACATACCTCAGATCTCACAATACAGCTTTGTAAGAGCAACTCCAGCAGTAGCCCTCAAAACAGGGCCCCTACTTTTTATTTAATGGCTCTCCCTACTTTTGAGGGCTCTGTTTTTTAGGCTACACTCCAGCAGGAGGCCTCAAAACAGGACCCTCAAATTCATTCTTAGAGGGGATGACACATAGAACCCACCCTCATCCTCATCCTACTTTTGAGGGCCGAGGGACAAAATACTCACTCCAGCAGAGCCCCTACTTGAGCCCTCAAAAGCAGGGGCTCCCTCCAGACCCCCAGGAATGAGGGCTCGAGGGGGAGATTTGAGGGCCCCCTACTTTTGAGGGCTCAAGTAGGGGTTTTACTGGAGTGAGTTTTTTGCCCCTCAACCCTTAAAAGTAGGATGAGGGCTCAAGTAAGGGCTCTGCTGGAGTTGCTCTAAGGCACTGACATCGCTTACAATAACATTATACTGCCTCTGTTTCACATTATTTAATACAGTTTCTTGTTTTATCTTTCCCTTGTTGCTGTCCATTAATATGCTTCCACATGTGGTTGTAATACTGTTGTAACGAAGAGTCCGTTTAGCAGAGGTTGGTCTCACTTGTTAATGGCTCGTGTTTAAAAAGTTGTGATTGGTTGATCTCACTGCGGAGGCCGTTCGGAACGCGAAACACGGGAATTTTCCCCAAATGCTGTACAGATTGGATTGTTTCGTATAAAAATCCTGCATGCTTCTGGGAATTGAATTAATCCTACATGCACCTGGAAATTAAAAATCCTGCATGGGAACTAAATTATTTCATATAAAAATCCTGCATGCTTCTGGGAATTGAATTAATCCTACATGCACCTGGAAATTAAAAAACCTGCATGGGAATTAAATTATTTCATATAAAAATCCTGCATGCACCTAGGCATCAAATTGTGTCCTATAAAAATACCTACGTTTGATCTGGAAATTGGGACCGAACTAGGTCTCGGTAAACATCACGTACGTGATTGGATACAAGGAATTGGACATTGGAATTGTATCTCAATTCCACTTGCAAATTGGTGGACAAGTGATCCAACAAACAACTCAAGACAGCGGCGTTTTTCACAACGCGGATTTGAGAGGACTCCAGAGAACTACATGTTTGCATACAACTTCAACACAAATTTTGAATTAGGAATTGTGAGGCTTTACCCTGGTTAGAGGGAGCCCTTCCAGAAATTCTCAGTGGCCCTGGTGGGTCAAAGAGGGGGTTTGGAAATAGTTTTCAACCAGCAATTGACGCGCCTCGGTATTACCTCACTAGCTGCGTCATTGCCCCAAGCGCAAAGATGGGTTTCAATGCTCGCCCACCGCCTCCCTTTATAGTACCTCCCCCAACATGCGAGCGCTAATCCAGACAATATGGTACTAAATAAACTTTCACTGATCTACACCTGCACAACTTGGGCAGTGCCCCGATGTAGAGTTCCCGCATTAGGTTAATAGGTTATCCCCCTCCGCTCTTTCACATCCCTGTTACATGGGCTTTGTACCTCGGCCCAAGTTATCGTTGACTTCATAACTAATAGATTTACCAACATAGTTGCATGGTTACACATTATGATACGATTATCTTTGATATACATATCTACTTTTCATGATAAAATACAATTGTATTTGTTATATAACTCTAATATATATAATTAATTTGCACCGTTATAATCTGACTCCACTAAAATTAGTGATGGAGATCTTTCTTTTTTTCTTTCAATTAATATGAGAATTTCTAGAATTTTTCTTTTTATGATTATTGTGGGATTTTCCTATCCTTAAAAGGAATGAGATACCTTAAATATCACCAGTTATTTTTATTTATATAGATTAAACTACACTTGCCCACTATATTTATCTAATGGAGGCAAACACAGTTAAATTCTATTAAATATTACTTACATTTTATGTCTTCTTGATACACGTGCCGGGACAAATCCTGTGAAACAGAAAGTGTATCAACCATCATCCAACCAACAAGGACATTCAATGCCTTCTTAGTACCATCTTGTTTTCAGACTAGCATGGAAGCAACAAAAGCATTACCCTAGTCACTATACATCTGTGCAAAAGAATGAAAAATAAAGAAGAAAATAAGAACAACACATCACGTGATTTCTTACATGAACCGATACTGTAGCTATCCTGCCAGTAAAGCAAAAATGCCAGATTGCAAATGAAGTTGACGTCTGTTCACTAGGCTTCATACTAATTCCCTCCCAAATAATTTGTAGTGTGATCATCCCGCAGAAGTCCAGAGAAAACCTCCGTGACCGGTTAACTTTAGTGTCTTATCAATCTCCAATTGCAGCGATATGCATCACTATTCATCCTTGGGCCAGTGACGAATGATGTAGATGACAAAGCCGACACAAAGTACTACTGAGGCAAGCATGACTATAATTCGGACCCACAGTGAAGAGGCGAATGCTTCCTGCACGAGCAGATGCCAGAGCACGAACCATAGAGCACCGAAGGATGATCCTACAGTGCCGCCCACAAGAACCTGGTTCAGTGTATGGAGCCCTTGTGACACTCGTAGCCATGACTGCGCATAATTAGGATTATAGTTAAGATTGCACCGACTGAAGAACTTGAAATTACAACCTAATGAAAAAAGTATGGTGCTTCTACAATAGAGATGACTATGTAAGTAAAAGTTTGCAAGGAACCGTTCACCAATGGAGTAACTATGATATGGGGAAATTTATTTGCTCAGATAGAATTCTTACTAGATAGGAGGCCAATGCTAGAGTTGCAGTCCCAAGAATCATCGCCAGATAATTTGTCCCAAGCCAGTAGAACACTGCATTGCAAAGGTGCCACATAAGTCATGCATTCCATTTCACTGGAGAAGCGAGCATTTGATTGCTAATGTACATAGAGGTACTCTTATACCCCAATGTTTTAAAGTGATAAGTTTCTTTCTCTTAAATTTCTTTGTCCTAAAAATCTAGAGCACAAAATAAGCATAATATGTCTAATTTAGTCTTCACTCATTTCACTTAAGGGAATAGAAAAGCCATATAGCAAAATAATATAATTTAATAAAAAGGAAATACAACTTTCAATTGAGTTCGATTGCACTAGCTTGCATAACCTAGTAATATTAATTACACTGAAAACAGTTAAGGAGCTGTAACCAGAACTTTTAAGTTAGAATGTTGGCAGGGGAGTAGACTGACATAATGTGTCATGATTGAAGTATATTTGAAAGTGCTTACATGAAAGAACTAGAAACATTGCAGCATAGAAAATGGATTGCGCATGGGATGATGGCATTCCAGGATCAGACCGTAGAGCCGGTGCAGGTCTTTCATGGTTGAACATCTGTTTAAGAACTGATGAAAGCAGTGTGTTCACAACCGCACCCATCAAAGCCCACATGATTTCGGCATCATGCTTCCAAAGAGCTACAAAAGCAAAAGAACCAGCCACCAGCCATTTACTCTGGCGCACGGTATAACAATTTCAGTACAAGGTCCAGAGTTCCAAGTGGACAGCACAAAGTTAAGCTCAAGTTCTAGTGAAAAGGTCATTTCAAATATAATAGTCAATTACACTTCAGTAGGACGCTACAACATTCTAAATCTCTCTCTCAAAATCAGACATTAGATATGGAAAGATTCCACATTTTAACCAAAACTGAATATCCGTATGAAAACAGTCTAGCTCGTAACAGTATATTGCAATTTTTCAACAAGACATCTAATGGCTTCTGAAGGGGGGAAAAAAGACATGTACCATGATATGTACTACAGCAATGGATATTCCCTACAGATCGAATCAGAATATCCTGGTGCTTACTTTAGTGCCTTTTGGTAAGCAAACTTTTTCAGCTTGGCATGCAAGTTTCAAGCATGCGAGCTCAATTGAATGGCATTAACAGGAGCACACTAACTGTAAGTACAAGTCCATAGCAAAGCTCATGTTTCTCGAACCGAGAAGCACAAAATATACTAAGCTTGTGGCCACTAAGATCAACACTGGAGTCACAACTCAACCAAACTTATCGAGAACATCCACAATTCCATACCAACAAGCACTAACCATCCGATTCAGCGCCGCCTCGACGGGCGCCCACCCGGTGGCCGCCTCTCGCCTCGGGCCGGGCAACTTGTCACCTCCAAGAATCGCATCCCCCTCCCCGGAAACCCCGACCTCCCGCGAGGACCCGCTCCCGACCCTGGGCATCTCCGCCATGCACACGCCAAGCCGCGGTGTTCTCGGCCGCCTACGGGGCAGCAAGAACCGACCCGTACACTCCTGGAGTCGAGTCAGGCGGATGGGCTGCTTGATGCGCGGCCATGGGGCTGGAGGCGACAAGAGCATGGTTCTTGGGGTGCTGGCCGCCAGCGAGGCAGCGCGGGAGAAGCGGCGCTAATGGAGGAGAGCATCTTGATTCTTGAGGAGGATATGAGGGGGAGCTTGGGTTTGGATGGATCCTGATTTTGGGGTAGGAAATGACTGTGAAATATCAAATAATTGGAGGAGAGGCTGAGGACGAGACGAAAGGCTAGACTTTTTTGGCTGTTTGCAATTGCTGGCAAGGATGATACGCTTGTTTGGTGAGCCAAAAGGTGCCGTGCCCGACTCGAGGTGTACTAGGTGCTGTTCTAATTTCTTATTTATGACATATTTATAATGTAGAAAAATATAATATTGTAGATTTTTTTAAAAAAAAATAGGAGTGTCTAGGCATCATCTAAATGTTTTCTTCCTAACTATTATCTAAATTTTTTGATCATTGAATTAGAGATCAAGGGGCCTCCTTATTTTTTAGGGGAGAGAATTTTTCAAGAAGGAGAGGTGGAATTCAAGGGGAGGGGGAGATTTTATGACCATTGGATCTTTAATCTAATGGTTCTAAATCTGAATGATAGTTAGAAAGAAAATATTCGGATAATGTTTAACAAAACCTAAAAAAAATAGTTGGGTCCTCGGAAAAATTCTCACGCTCCAAGTGAAGCCTTAAGGTGTGAAGTATGTTGTTTGATGAGAACATCCATGCATATTATGGAGTAATGGCTAGGGAATTAGGTGATGGTAGTTGGTTCAATTGCGGGATGTATGCATATGACGCACGATGCGATTTCTGTATAACAATATTAACACTGAGTTTGAAATCGTCGTATTACAACAGCACGTAACATTTTAAGCATGGTGAACCTAACGTGGAAAGTGCCATGTCATTCATAGCAGATATCAAACAGCATTTCAGCTGAAAGATCATATGGCTCAGTTTATGCGTTTAAATTTTACGAGAAATAATACGAAGAGAAAAAAAGTCGCATGTGATTTTTTTCAGTACGGCTGAACTTGATATAGTGTGTACTAGAATCTACATGTAGCCTCTGATTTAAAAAAACGTATCGTTTAAAAGCTAGTTAATGTAGCTATAAAATCCAAAACCAAAATAAAGAGAAAAAGATCTCACCCAATAAATAAGCTGGGCAAGGTGCATCTTCAGCCAATCGTGGACAAAATCGTCTCTTGCCTGTTGTTGTGGAAAGCGAACATGCTGACGATGGACGGCCGGTTGACTCTTGCCAAGACGGAGCTCACCTCACTTCCCATCTATCAAGCAATGGCGGCCGAGCTCCCAAGTTGGGTGACCAAGGCAATTGACAAACGTGGACGGGCGTTTCTCTGGGAAGGCACCGCACAAAGGTAGTGCACGGTGGACACTGTTAGGTAGCTTGGACCAACGTCTGTTAACCGTTCAAGGCAGGCAGCCTTGGGGTTCTCGATTTGCGCCTCCTGGGCTGATATGCTTTGAGGATGTAGCTACAACGCACCGAAGCAAACGACTTGGGTGGACTTCCCAGCCAAACATGTAAATGTGTCAGTGCTATGTTTGATGCCTCAATCTATGTGCAGCTTGGAGATGGTAACCTAGCGCTTTTCTGGAAAGACAAGTGGCTCAGGGGTAGTCTGTACAGAGCATCGCCCCGGTGGTTTGTCGGTTAGACTGAAAAAAGTGACTTATAGCTAAAGTTTTACTGTAGTTGTTTGAAATTACACTGTAACTAATGGTGATTTATTTGGCCTAACTAAATTTAAAAAAATTAAAAAAATAGGTTAGTCCATCACGGACAATGCAAACGAATACGTGAAAAAAGAACTGGTAAAAAAGCTAAAAAAACAACTAAAAAGTCAAAAAAAGATAAAATTTATGAATAGTAAAAAATAAGCCAGAAGTCAGAAGCTTAAGCTAAAATGAATAGGACCTTAACCGTCAAGATTCTCATCGACTACACCAAACTTTAGGAATCCCTTGAGAGCGTTGAGTTGTAACCAGGGGTTTGAGGACAACGTTATCTGGAATTGGACCTCCTCATCCATCTACTCTGCTAAATCGGCTTATCGCACATTCTTCCCTGGCCTCCTGCCCCTGCAATCTGGTGTTGTGGAAGGCATGCGCACCAGCAAAATGTAAAATTTTCGTATTGCAGGGTGGATGTTGGCCGAGGCTACCCAACCACGTGGCATGCCCGTTTTGCCATCAAGAACAAGAAAACCTAGGCAATTTGTACACTGGGTTCCCCGAGGCCTTAGAGCTTTAGAGCTTCCATTGGCCTTGTGGTTCTTAACCTTTGTGGTCTAGCCTTCCTGCTTGTCGTTTGCCGGCATCGACGCAAAAATCGGAAGCGTGACCGTAACTCATTACTTTGTTTGTTTCATTTTTCTCCCGCTTATCAAGTAACACGCGTGTGCTCGAAAAAAATATTAATAGTAGTATGGTTGGTTGTACAGGAGAAAGATGATGATATTTATTGCTTATGAATTGGTTATAAAGAGGCCTACAAAGGAAAATTAACTAGTCCTAATCTATTTTTCTCCTACTACTCGGAAGAAGATTATAATTGCCAGTCAATTGATCATGTGTTGGTTGTTTGATTTTGGGCTCAACGCTCTTTTTGTCTTCTCTCATTAATATTTAAATACCGTTGAAGGAGTGTCAGTTGTCTATCCGAGAAGGTGTCTTCTGGAATCAACGTGTCCGACCAGAGAGGAGGTTGTTGTCAGAGAGACACCCAAAGGTAACTGCTCTTCGGTTGTTGTTAGTGGGAGATAATCGCGCAGCACAACTGTATGGCAATTGTTGTCAGAGGCACAGAGCCAAAACGTCGTGCTATTTGGGAGGGATAGAGCATGTGTCTTATCCATCGCATAGGAGTTTCTTGGAAGCGGGCCCTTAAACTAGCTCACGAATTCTCCGAGTAGTTTGCTGGTTGGATAAAGTGTACAGAATTCCTCTGACTAAGGTACTCAGAGAACAGCTATAGGAGGCTTACGACCATAGGGGTTTTAGGAATTTAATTAAATATTAAAGACACATTTAATGATTTATTCAATACTTGTCAGCTAGCCCCTCCACCCCGAACTTTAAGTGAATCTATAATCTAATTTTTTTTCCGATTGGATTTTAATTCAGAAACTACTCTTTTAATGGTAAGAGTAAAGAAACAATGTTTATTCACTTAATGTTGGGAAACTAACTGAAAACTTCGGATTGGATAACTACTATTTGTAGTTGGAAAAAAAAACCCTTATAAAAACCTTAGTGTGGTACTTGTTTGGCTTCACGCTTTCTTGAAAAACCTTTCATCTTCAAGTTCTTCCGTCCCTTCACATTTGTGCCTATTCAACTGTAGCCTTAGATCCATCCAATCTTTGATTCTCAACCAACATAGCTAGAATGTCTGATCTGATTGCCAATTGGGCAGTGTCAGAGCTTGGACCAAAGAAACTGAAGGCTATGGAAGATGAGGGATTACTCCCTAACAAGGTTTTGGTTCTATGGAGGTCAGCAATCGGGGAGAATTTCTCGAGCGGAAATGACAGTGAAATCCCAATCTTTTGGACATACGTAGAGTTCAGATTCAGGCTGCGCGAAAGGGTCTCTAGCCTAGTGGGTAGAGGCCTGAGTAGCACCCCCAGGTCCTGGGTTCGACTCAGACTGGGGGCAAAAAAATCAACTCGTTTGCCCCATAAGCCAAAGCACAGGCCGAAAGGCTCGCCCAGTCGCTGGTCGTTAGGGTCAGGGCCCAGGTCGTCTGGGCCGAGCGTTAGCTCCCCTAGGCGCTCTCACCTGGGTTGATGCCGCTGTGTCAGGGTGGGGCAAGGGTTCGGGGATTTTCTCGATCTGCGTGAGAGGATCTTCTTCTTAAGCATAATGCCCGGGGGGTTTCTTCCCCCCCGCAGGTCGAGTTTTTTTTTAGATTCAGGCTGCTAGCGCATCCATACTTGTCAAAAGTCTTGGAATTCTACAGGATCAAATTAGTTAATCTGGCCCCCAATTCGATCGCTTGCTTGAGTCTATTTATCCATCTTTGTGAAGCGTATTTGGAGATTCCAACAAATTTTGGAGCTCTTACTTCTACAAGATGACAGGAAGATCGGTGAAATCGGCGATGTCACCTAGGGGTTGATCTCTACGACTCTCCGATGGAAAGGCAAGGGAGTACATTCCAATATACTCCAAGTCTTCGTGATCGTCATGGAAGAAGCAATGGTTCTACATGACACTTAGCAAAGAGGATAGTCTCTCCTTTGCCGATCTGATTGTAGTCAAGAATCTAAGTGGAGGTCTTCCCTAAAGAAGGAGGGAAAGATAGAGCGATGGGTTGATACCATCATCTATCTCAAGGATAGGGGATTGACATCATGGCACATGGTAAGAGATTTTTCCATGCGCCGAATCAGTCCACTAAAGTTGTGCGACTACATCATGCTCTAGTATGAGGGCATGAAGGACTCGACTAGGGATTCCTCAAAAGATAAGCATCGAGAAATCTGACCAGGTAAATTTTATTTTTTTATTTTATTGTAATTTTCTACCTTAAGGTTTTCCTTCTTCTTCTTTTTTTTTTGATTTAGCCAGCCTTAACCTCTATCGAAATGAGAGAGAGAGAGAGAGGATAAAGATGATCTGCGAGGGGGGCCCGAGTAGAAAGGAGTACCCCTGATTCTAATTGTCACTACTCTAGATAACAGGATCAAAAGACTTATGGTAACATAATAATTCTTTTCATCCAGGTTTATATTTTTCCAATTGGTGTGTTGCAACATTCTCATGATGTGTAGATGGTTGGGTCGAAGAGTGATGAGCCTGATTTTCATCCTGTTGCATAACATTGGCCCACTTTTTACAAATTTTTACCTCAATCTACAAAATGGAAAGGGCATAACTGTGTTACTTATTCTGTTATGACACCTAGAGTTATAATGCCTATTTCCTGTTGCTTACAGTTATGATCCTATAGTTGCCTAAAAGGGAAATAAAATAAATAAATTGTTGGTTAGTCCTTTTTTATTGAAGATTACATCTGTCAATTCTGTTACAATCACTCATTAGAATGTGCCTAATATGATCAATTTCTTGGAAATTCTAGAATAAATGAATTTCAATCTTCAATGTTTTTGACGTGGATTTCACATGCACGCTTACTAATGAAATAAAATGAGAAAAATGGTTGGATTTCTTGGGATGGATCAGAAAGAGAAAGGGATAATCTTTATTGCTTATAAACTGGTTACAGAGAGACCTACAAAAGGAAATTAACTAGCCCTAATCTATCTTTCTCCCACTGCTCGAAAGAATATTCTGATTGCCAGCCGATTGACCGTGTGTTGGTTGTTTGATTCTAGACTCAATTCTCTTTCTGTCTTCTCTCGTTAGCCTTTAAATACCGTTGAAGGGTGTCAGTTGTCCATATGAGAAGGAGTCTTCTGGAATCAACACATCCAATAGGAGGGGAGATTGCTGTCAGAGAGAGACACCTAATGGTAACTATTCTTCAATTGTTTTCTATGGGAGATAATTGTGTGGCACAACTGCATGGCAGTTGTTGTTGGAGATACAGAGTCGAAACGTTGTGCTATTTGGATTGGATAGAGCACGTGTCTTATCTGTCACACAGAAAGAGTTCCCTGAAAGTGGGGTCCTCAAACCGATTCACGAATTCTCCATGTGGTTTGTTGGTTGGACAACGTATATAATAATCCTTCAATCAGAGTATTCGAAAAACAGCTATAGAAAACTTACGACCACCAGATCAGACTTTAATTTAACATTAAAACTATATTTAAGGATTTATTTAACCCTCCCTGCAATCCTCGTTGGTAGCGATTGAAGATGAGTTGCAATAATCGTTTCGTGTTATACTGGAGTATCCTGGGGATAGGTTTTGTGTAGTATCGACGACACGTGTCAACAGTTCGTAAGAAGTACAGCTGTTTGATGACGGCATGCTCCGCCGCCAAACGATTCTTGCTCGGGAGCGCGTCGCAGCAGCAGCCGCTGGCCACCCAGGGCCACCGCGGCCGCCTCCCAAAACTCCGAGGTGCGCCCCGGGACAGCGGCCTAGCGACCGAAACGTGTCCTCGTCGCAAGTCCAAAGAGCGCGGGAAGCACAGCTCGTCGTTTCCACCGCCGACCGTGACGCCGGTAAGGTGTTCGTTCTAATGCCTGCGAGGAAAATCTAGCCACTCAATTCTTCCGATTCTTGGGTCGTTTTATTGTGGTCGGCAACAATCCGTGGACGCTTCTTCTAATCTTGGAGGGGCGAGGTGTTGCTATTGGAGAGCAAGCACACGTCTGACCATGGAAACGGCGCGCTGCCAGCGGGGAGACGACGTGGGCGCACGACCGCGCGCCAGCCGCGCGAAACCAAAACCGGAGACGGCGCTTTGCCTCTCTTTAGTTGGGAAATTGAGGATTTATCCTTCACATCTCAATGACACGTGGGGTCATCATAAGTCACTAACACGTAGGCCAGGAGGGTAAATTCTCAATTTCCATCTAAATGGAGGGTATATGATCAATTTTTTCCGTAGTGCCTGGCCGCTCACGTAGCCGCGCCCCGCACCGCCCTCGGGCCATGGGATCGCCGAAAATATCAACTGGCTTGGAAGGATTCACCTGCCGAGTTGAGGCGCTGCTCGGTCGTTGGTTCGTTTCTTGCATCCTTCCCGCGCTCGCCTCATCCCCCGGCTGCCTGCGCGACTGCCTCCGTCGGCAGCTGGGGCCGTGTGGGGCGAGCAGCGATGTCCCTTGACCTCCTCTCGTGTAGGTTCTTGTTCTCCTCCTGCGCCGCCGCGAAGCCCCCGAGCAAGACAAAGATCACGTTATTTGCTGCTGGTCCGTCGTCGGCGTCACAGTCACGGTCGCCCGATATCTCTTCTTTCAGGCAAAGGCGTGTGCGAGCTGTGCCATCGGTTCCCAGCAAGCAGGCGTCCGGACCTGTTGGTACAATGGCAGGACAAAGAGGAGGAGGCGGAGGAGGAAGGCTGAGGAAGAGCAAGAGAGGGGGGGGGGGGGGGGTGCGTGCCGTCGATGGAGGAGGCGTCCATAAGGGTGGGGACGCTGTACCAGAACGGTGATCCACTGGGGAGGAAGGAGCTTGGCCGGTGTGTGGTGGAGTGGCTAAGGCAGGGCATGCGTTCAATGGCATCCAAGTTTGCTTCGGCTGAGCTGCAGGGTGACATGGCGGACTTCAACGCCGCGGCATTGACTTTGGATTGGGGATCAGCAGAAGGCAAGCTTGGGTTTGTGATCCAGGCACGACCTTGCCTCTCAGGCATTCCCATGACCAAGGGTCTAGAGGAACTCTGTCTCAAGGCCTGCACACAACACCGTACCTTCTTCGACCATTTCCAGTGTGAGGTCCGTGATGTTCTGCTGAGTTGCCAGAACCAGGGGCTCGTCTCTGACTGGGGCTCCACACAGTCATGGAAGTTTTTAAAAGAAATCGCTAATTCTGTGCAGCACCGGGCGGCTGTGCGCAGGACAGCACCATGGCCTAGAGCTGTGCACAGTATCATCGGCATAAGCCTCAACAAGGTGAGACTGATGCAGGACAGGATTGAAGACTTTGTGCGGCATATGTCAGACCTGCTGTGCATTGAGCGAGATGTGGAGCTGGAGTTTACACAGGAGGAGCTGAATGCCACCCCTATGCTCGACGATGATTCTGAGCCACCCAAGCCTGTTGAGTACTTGGTGAGCCATGGGCAGGCTCAGCAGGAGCAGTGTGATACCATTTGCAACTTGAATGTAGTCAGCAGCTCAACTGGTGGGAGAGCAAAACTTGGTTACTTTCTTGTTTTTGTATGTTCAGATTTCATCAACAGTTACTTTGGAAAACTGAACAAGACACTGCTTGCTGTTATTCCAATTTTCCCTGCATGTGGGGTTGGGAGGCCTACATGTGGTTTTATTCAGAATTGAAGGTGGACACAAGCTGCCTCCAACCACACTATCCCCTGGGGACATGATTTGTGTGAGAACATGTAATAGCCGTGGTGAGGGAGCCACTTCTTGCATGCAAGGCTTTGTTTATAATCTTGAGGAGGACGGTTGCAGCATAACTGCGGCTCTGGAATCCCGCCATGGTGATCCTACCTTCTCCAGGCTATTTGGGAAAAGCGTGCGCATTGACCGGATACAGGGATTGGCTGATGCACTTACTTATGAGGTATTGGCTGATGCACTTACTTATGAGGTATTCTAGTTCTGCACATGAACTACGTTGAATCTTGTCACAGGAATGAAGGGTCTGAAATTCTGAATGGTTGGCTGCTTTTAGCATGTTTAGTATTTAGCTCTTTGAAACTTGTCAGTGATATGATAAGAATCTTATTGTATTTTATGATGGCATGTTGATCTGCAACTTTGCCAGGAGTAACTATAGCTTCTGGCTATTACATAATTATTTAACCATAACATTTCCCTTTGATGATCTGCAACCATGTTCCATTTCTGGTATATATCCTATATTAGAGTCGTAAGAATTGGACAAAACCAGAAGAATGGAAATTCCAGCTTTAAGAAATAACAGTGAACCGTAGCTTGTTGCAGTAGCAGCTAGTGTAGTTTGCTATGTTATTCGGTATCTTGATGTGTAGAAGGTAGTGTGGTTGGGATTGTTTGGTGTTTTCCATCTTGGTGTGTCCTTTGGGACAGGTGTTGTAGGCTTTAAGCTCTTTTGGGCCAGTGGACCAATGTTAGTTTTCTCTTCTTCTTGAAATGAATGGCAGAACTCGTGCTCTTGGTTAAAAAAAAACTGGGGACTTCCAATTACTTCTATGACAATATTATTCTTAGCATACAACATGATTGAGAAGTTCTTCTAATTCATCCAAGCATTTTATTTCATTATTTGGCAGCGCAATCTTGAAGCACTGATGCTTCTTCAAAGGATCGGTTTACAGAAATGTAATGCTTCCATTGGCATGGTAGCCACTCTGTTCGGGGACAGCGGAGACGTGATGAAGATGGAGCAGAATCACCTGACTGACTGGGGTGAATCAAGTGTACCTGATCCGAGGCTATCAGAGAGGTATGCATTTGATGCCTCCCAGTTAAGGGAAATGCCTCCCAGTTAAGGGCTCTCTCATTAGGCTTGAACAAGAAGAGGCCTGTTCTAATTTGAACAAGAAGAGGCCTGTTCTAATTATCCAAGGGCCTCCTGGCACGGGCAAGACAGTCCTGCTCACAGAGCTCATTGTCCGTGCTGTCCAACAGGGTGAGCATGTCCTTGTGACAGCTCCAAGCAATGCGGCAGTCGATAACATGGTTGAAATGTTGTCAAGCACTAGCTTGAACATCGTGCGAGTTGGAAACCCTGCTCGGATATCACCATCTGTTGCTTCAAAGTCCTTGGCAGAGATTGTGAATGGAAGGCTTGGGAAGTTTAGGAAGGAGCTTGAGAGAAAGAGAACCGACTTATGAAAGGACCTGAGGCAATGCATCGAGGACGATTCTTTAGCTGCTGGCATCCGTCAACTGCTGAAGCAACTTGGAAGGGATCTGGAAAAGAAACAGAAGGAAACAATCAGGGAAGTGCTCTCTGATGCACAGGTTGTGCTTTCTACTAACACAGGGGCAGCCGATCCACTTATCAGGAGAACTGGTTGCTTTGACTTGGTAATCATAGATGAAGCAGGGCGAGTGATTGAGCCCCCTTGCTGGATTCCCATACTGCAGGGGAAGCGTTGTATTCTTGCTGGTGATCATTTCCAACTCGCACCTGTAATATTGTCGTGGAAGGCCTTGGAAGGCGGGCTTGGCAAATCTTTGTTGGAAAGGCTTCATTGTTGCACGATGGATTACTGACTACAACACTGACAGTCCAGCATAGAATGCATGATTCAATAACCAGTTGGGCATCTAAAGAGATGTATCATGGGTTGCTCAAATCTTCTCAATCTGTTGCTTCGCATCTTCTTGCTGACTCTTCAGTTGTGAAGGTATACATATACATGCTTTCAGTTTCAGGTGTCAAGTCTGCATGATCATGTCTATTATTTTCTGGTTCAGTGCTCAAAATCGAACATCACTACCATTTGGGCAATCTTTTATCTAAAAAAATAATGAAATCCACTAAGCATTGTGATTGGACTCCACTGAATGAATTTACCCCATTGTTCCAGGGAATCTGAATCCAATGTCATTTGGTCTTTAACCCTTTTCTAACCCATTCGTTCACTACCATTTTAGGACTGCAAGTTTTGCCTACACAGTAGCTGTAGTTCATTTAGGAGTATGGCGAGTTTTGGAAAAGTAGGTTAAATTGGTTTACTATGTTTGTCTGGGAATAAGCCATAGCATTTTTTATAAATTTTGTCTCCATTCAAGCTGTGTTTGGTGGATTTTTTTTTAAAAAAACAAATGCACAAGATCTACAAAGGAACAAGATGGTTTTACTCAACTTGGATGTTGTTTAGCTACACAACATTAGTGGGTATCTATCATGATCTTTCTTTCAAAAAAAATCATGATCTTATTTTATTCAAATAGGCTCATGCGTGGTTTTGAATTCAAATTTATGCTACATTTCCAACTTCCAAGAAAATTTGGCCACATCCATCCAGCCTCCCTGTTATAAATTTGGTCATATCCATCGGTCCATCAAGTCCTGAAATCTTATAGATTGGAGCCACACACTCACTTTTCACGATGGATGATCCAACCATATGGAGCCATGATGATACCTCTTTTCACCAGATTCATCGGTACAAAGCAGATTGGGATATCCTAGAGTTCACTGTCCCATATTTCGAAAGATTTTGCTGATCCAGCCAGCTAGTTTCCAACCCAACACTCAAAATGAGGTGGGGTTAATTTCATATATTGCATTAAGAATCTAAGATATTAATATGTTGGCGGTAATTGTTTACTTAAGAGTGTTATATGTGAAACAGATGGTAGGATCTGAACTCCATATGGGACCAACTCATAATGCCTTGCTTCTAGTTGTTGTGTCTATTCATTTGAAATCTGTGCGTTCTGTGTTTATGAGCTGCTTTTGTATTGCTAGTTTGTAAGTTGGATCTAAATTGTACCTTTTGATTTTCAGGCTACTTGGATAACACGATGCCCACTGCTCTTACTTGATACCCGAATGCCATATGGAACCCTAACCATTGGTTGCAAGGAGCATTTAGACCCTGCTGGCACGGGCTTATTTTATAATGATGAAGAAGCAGATAAGTATATACCTATCTTTTACTTCTTAATTGAATACCACATCAATAAATTTATGCTCTTTTTAAATACTCCTATCCTTGTTCAGTTTTGTTAGTTTTGTACACATTAGGATAATCGGTCAGCATTTCTCATTCATTGATCAAAATTGCCCGAATTTTTTATGATTAGATTATTGAACTTATAAGAATATCAATATCATGATTGCAGGAGTGTCTCCAAGTGCAATAGCCGTTCAGTCGCCCTACATCGCTCAAGTGCAATTGTTAAGAGAGAGGTTAGAAGAATATCCAGGGCTTTCTGGGGTTGAGGTTTCAACCATAGACAGCTTTCAGGGGAGGGAGGCAGATGCAGTGGTCATATCAATGGTAAGCACAGTAGCATACCTGCTATCTTTCTGTTTGATACACATCGCGCAAATACAATACTGAAGTAAATGACATTTACAAGGGCAGCGCCAAATCAGATAATGATCGTTTCATCCTCCATTTCCAACACCATGAATTTTTAACCTACTTCCTGTGATGTGCATTTTTCTGTTTGTTTCCAGGTTCGGTCAAATCCACTGGGAGCTGTAGGGTTACTGGGTGACAGCAGGCGCATGAATGTGGCTATTACAAGGGCACGCCGGCATGTCACTGTGGTATGTGGTACCTCTACTATTTGTCCCAGCACCTTCCGTGTCAATCTCCGCCGTCATATCAGGCGGTATGGGCAAGTAAAACATGTTGCACGTGATTCCTTGGATGGGGTATCTGGCCTTGGCTTCAATCAACCCACTCTCCCGTCCATCAGTTAGCATTCACCACAAATTACTCTTTGCCTCACATCGTACATATGCCCACCTGAGCATGTATATATGCAAAGAGCTGAAGGCTGTATATATACACAAAAGAACTGAAGGCTGAGAAACAATTAGGCCGTCCGATATCTATCTGTGAAGAGGATAGAAACGGTGATTTGTGGATAGACATGGAAGAGCTTGGCAAGGTGTGGTTGACATGATGCACTGCCAATCGATCTGTTGTTGAAATTAACTGGAGGCTAGTCGGTCCAGCATTTTTTATTTGATGATGCAAAGGATCAATTCAGCGGCAGGAAGACTTTCAGCTGTCCCGGGCATCTACAAGGATAGTAGGATACCCCAATACAGACATGTATAGTAAATTGACAATCCACAATTGAGTTGGAAAAAAAATCTTTGCATTCCATTTCGAAATTCCAGGCTTCAAGCTACGTGTCACATTATCAATATTATTACAAACGGATTAACTATTCGATGGCGTCCTCTAAAAAAATATTTGATTTTGTGTCCCATTATTATTCAGTCTTGTTATCTTTCCCTTTTTTGTGGCTGTCGAATTTCGTTTGGAAATTTCAGCTACATGTCACATTATCGAGATTATAACAGATTAATCGTTTGATTACGTGTCTCATGAGTCCAGTCCTGTCTTTCCCTTATCATGGCTGTTGAATTTTGTGGTGTAACTTGATGAACGTACGTATAGTCCTCTGTACAGGGAAAACAGGTAGAAAACTTCCCCTACGCAAATGAACTTTTCTTTTACTACTCTTTCGTATGCAACTGCAGCTTACCTATATTTTTTTATGTTTTCACTTTCTGAATCTCCACATGACAGCAATGTGCTTTCCAACACTGGAGGTAAACCAACTGAACTGCATTTCCTATACTTCACAAGAATGGACATATAATTTAGGCATGTGCATTTCGTGTGTCAACTTTTCTATACTTTTGTTTCGGTCGTATATGGAGCTTTCAGAGTTCAAGTTTTAAAGCAGGAACCGACCATGTGCATGGAACGGCCCTGTGTAGTGTGTACTGAAAGGCGAAAGCTGGTATTGCCGAAGACGTGGCTGGCTGTCAGGGCGGCAGACAGTGTCTGATTTTTTTTATTTAACATCCTATAATCTATGACCACCAATACATTTGTCGGTAAAAATATTTTCATAGTATTATAATTTTATTATAATATATTATTATAAAATTATAACAAGCGGCTGTCAAAGTCGTATCTCGAAGGATATAGAAAATAAAAAACATCAAATAAAAAATGGAGTACAAAGTAATAACTTTGCTTGAACTCAAATGCATCTCCAGTTAAGGATTTTTTTTTACAGAAACACACCTGCTAGTGGATTAATTTATTAAAAAACCCCTACTATTTCAAAGTTTGTCAAAAACCCCACCCGCAAGTTCTATATAATTGCAAATCTCACCACCAAGGGCTAATTTACTCGTTATAGCTCCTACATGGCACTTGTCGGTAATCCCAGTGGACCAATCTTGTGAACTATAGTTAGAGGAGATGTGCCAGCGCAGTGTAAGGCGCATGAGACGATCATGGAAGAATAAAGCGCAATGTAAGGGTGGGAGGATGGAGGGGCAAGGAAGAAGCGTAATCGTTGATGTTGCGGATGTATGGGAGGATTCTCAATCTGGATAAACTCTAGCGTGATCCCCTTAGACAGGGGTAGAGCTTCATGCAGGCCAACCTGCCCTTATTTTGGCATCTCTATATACAGAGTTGTCTAATTTTACTTACAAAATATCTCAGGCTCATAATGCCAAGTTGTAGACACGCAACATGATAACGTATGACTGAACTGAGATAACATAGTTGTTTTAATGCTCTTTCTTTAGTAGTCTCTACTCGGTAAGTCTGGGCCATTCAATTATGATCGGGTATTCACTCGCCAGTGTGGAATCTGCGGCCTGACATTGAATGGGCCTACCGATGTGAAGAATGGCAAGCGGCATCAAAAAGCCAACTTCCATCTCACCCCTATTATGTAGGCCATCCTGAAACTCTGGGATTGCAGTTCCTCCTGTAGATATTTGATTGGATCGAGCAGCGTACTAAGCTAGGTTGACAAGTCAAACTTGTGATTGAGCGAGATCTATGCCCTTTACTTGGCATAAGAGTCTAGTCCTTATTTATCATAGACGAAGTTATTATTCATATACCAGGTGCATCACAACACAATGCCACCAAAATTATACCAATGTCTCAGTCCTCGGGTGAGGTCATAGGCTTCAGCCATCTAGTGGCTACCCACCAAGTAGTCTCAACTCATAACTTCATTTCAAAGTCTACCAGCATTGGACCAGATAATCCTTAATAGTGTTTGTAAAGCATTTATGTTTTTTCTAACCTACCTACTAATTACCAATTGGGTAATTTCATATTATAATAACACTTATGGTTGTCAAGGTAAATATGACCTTCAAGAATATGACTGTGTTTTTCGATGATAGGATCTAACTATCCATCATGTCATTCCAAACTATTATTTTATGTAAATAAAAATGCATAATTAATATAAATGAAAATTAAGATACTTAAGTAATATGGATCAATATAATCAAAGACATATGACTTGCCTTTTTATCCAAAGTCTTCAATCACTTCTTCATAGGCTTCATGTTTGACACCACTTACTTTAGTCGCTCTAGTAGCTTCTCCGTTAGCAAACTAGTTGAATTCAGATGTTAGCGCAAAAGAAGGAATATAAATAAGTCTCTGCTTTGCGGAATGCAAGATAGGAATAAAATAAAATTAAAAATTCAAAAAAATATAATAGAATGTGGGTTTGGGTAGATAGGATTTAAGCTAAGCTTGGTTAGGTTGAACGGGGTTGAAAATGGTTTAGACGGGTTTGAGATGGTCGAAACGAGTATAAATAGGTTTAATGATTTTCAGGTAAATAGTAACGGGTGGGGTGAACAGTGCTGGGTTTGTTGCTATTCCTAGCAGGTCAGGTTTGTGAACAGTTGTAAGTTTAAACTCCATTAAGTTATAGCGGCACGGCGTGTGGTCAGCAACGAAGTTAGGGCTGGGTTTGGGCGGTCGATGAGGTGGCGTGTTGTTGTGTGGCTTTGGTGTGGGCGCTAGCGATGGGCGAGTGAGTTGATGCTTGCAAGCGAGAACAACATCAAGATCGATGGCGTAATAGCTTGAGAGTGTCTCCGCACTTGATTTCCAGGTTTTCATAAAGAAAAAGCAGATTTTTGCTAGGATTTCTGGATTTGACAAAAACTTCAAATTTAAGCAAAATTCAATTTTTTGAAATATTTTGGGCTGTTCCAGTTTACTTGCCTTTTGTCATTTGGTGGGGAAAACCTTGAAGAGAGACACGTACGGATGAAGTCGATGGATGCTGGGAGATAACTAGTCCGACGTCTCGGATTTTTCGACTGTTAGTACGCTCGCAATGGTGTCCACCTGTAAAATCAACTATTAAGCGCGTTCGTTCTTGCTCATAGAATTTATGCCCTGCTTAGCACGCATGAATTCTTTTTTAAAAAACCAAGCACGTATGAATTCTCGAGCAAAGAAGTATTAATTCCTTTTTTTTACAGAATTTATGTGAAATTAATGCATTTCAAATAGTCCCATGGATATGGACTCATTCTATCGTCTTGTTAAAGACCCTAGTTCAGTGTTCACGATGGTCCCCCTCAAGCATCAAAAGCAAGTATGTCCATGGCTATGTTCTTTTTCAGTTTTTATCTTCTGTTTTTGGTTTTTTTACTGTAACTAGCTTTTAAACGAAATGTCTAGTTAATTGTAGTACATACTGTACCGACTTCATTTATATTGGTAAAAACTGCACGTAAGTTTCTGTTACTCTGTAATCTCTCGTACAAACAACCCAAAAGGCACAAACTACAGCAAAAAAAAAGCCTCAGCAAAAAAGAACAGACCCAATCGTCTACAGTCATAGCAGCAAGTGCACAATAAGGACTGCAATCAATCTTAACCATTCATTTTCAGATCTAACAGCTCACACTGACTGCTATAGTGCCCCAACACAATATGTTTTCTAAAGTACGCGATGTACACTAGCTTGCTACAGTACCTCGTGGGTTTTGCCCAGCGATTTGGATCCAGCAGTGCTAACCTAGCTTCTATAAAGTTAAGGGTAGCAACTGCACAGGAACGGGATCGTTGGCCTCTTGCTCCATTAGCTAGTTGAGTTCCTGCGCAAAAACCAGTTCTCGGAACTGATAACAAGAAACTGTAACATTCTCAGGAAATTGCTCGTTTCGCTAAACTTGCGGAAAAAATCGCCATCTCGTGCCAGGAGAACTCTACTCAATACTCAAAACTCCAACAGTATCTCTTGGCGGATTCTATGTTTCAAAACGGTGAGGTGAGGGCATTGGTGAGGCTCAGTTTTTTTTTTTTTTGAAGGATGGTGAGGCTCAGTTGAATTGTTGAACTCGCAGCCAAATGTCCAAGGCATGGGGATCATTGGCATAAACGTCCGGAGTAAGCAATAATACACTGACACCTCACACCAATAATATCAGGGCCCGATTCTGAGCTACAAAATAGCTTCCTGAAATGGGCACCGGTTATTGAGACCCTGATCAATATGACTTCAGCTTCTGGTTTCAGCTTATTTTTGCACTATTCATAAATTTCGTCTTTTTCTGAACTTTTGGCTTTTTTTTTAATTTTTTTACCGGTTCTTTTTTTCCTCGTATTTGTTTACATTATACGTGATGGGCTAATATGTTTTTTCTATTTTTAATTTTTTTTAAATTTAATTATGGTAAATAAGACTCTGTCAGCTATAGTGCTTTTTTCAGCCAGTTACAGTGTTTTCAGCCATAAGCCATGAGGCTTTCAGCCGAACCGATCACCACATGAATCCCATCACATCTTGCATTCTATTTGTGAACAATATATGCAGCAGCAGGATTTTTACAGGATTTGGGAGCCCAGGTCGAGCAGTGATGCTTACGGACCACAGGCCATTTGGTGATTCAGATAGCACACCAACTTACACAGACAGATCGCATCGCCGTCACTGCTGTTGCTGTCTCATCAACTACCTGGTCTTATCTCCCTCTACCCCGTGAAGGTCAGACGCCATTGAGACGAGTTCATATTCCGGTTTACTCCTGCAGATTTACAACAGCCACCAACAAAACAAGCTCACTGGGATACGTACATGTATGCTTTGTTTTGGCGCACGTAGCGGTCTGGATTGAGTGGAAGCAAGGGCAACTCACGAGAATCTATTGCTTTAATTTTGTGGCTCCATTGCGCCCTTTGTTTGCAAATCTGCCCCGCAGGCTTTCGTGAATTTAGCCTCCTCTTGAACACGGAAGAAAGGACGTTGAACACTTGGCGCATGAAATATTGGGCCCATTTGGTTCGGCTGCAGCTTATGACTTTTGATTAAAATTTCTGAATTTTAACTATTTACGATAGAGATTATGGAGAGATAGATACCCGCTTGCGATTTTGGTTAATATAGATGTTAGATTTTTAACATGTACTATAATTAACTTGTAGACCCCGTCTTGAGAAAATACCCCGTTTGAAAGTTATGTACTATAGCAAAAGCCAAAAACCGCTAGTTTCGGTCGAAAAGAACAGATCCATTAAGTGGCTCCCGAGAACATGAAGTACCAGTGGCGCGGAAGGCTATCGGCCCCACCACTGGCCTCGTTTGATGTCCTCTGCTCTCGCGCTCCGAGGCCGCGTGATGCACCACGTGTCGAGCGCCCCTTCTTTCACGCTGGAAGGGGCTAAATCTGTAAAAAAAAATTTGCAACGGGTTAGATTTGTAAAAAAAAAGAAAGTCCAAGGGGGCACAAAAGCAACAAAATTCAATGCACGAGCGGCTCATCAATTTCAGTAGATTGCTTCCACTGGCGCATGAATTCTGAGGGAGACGGCAGGCGATGGCGTGAGTGACACTGATGTTGCCGGCCTCTGCCATCGCCTCCACTCACTTCCCATGCATGCGATAAAGCTACAGCAACAATATCCTGCCCATCGTTTCCAAAGCCTTCTCGATCCTGTGGTCCTCCAATTCCAGTGATGTCCATCGCATCGCATTATTTCTGGACGAGTACGCTGGTTGTTTCAGATATTATCATATGTGATACATGCATGATTGGTTTCGTCAGATAGGTTTATTTCGTACTTCTTAGGCTCCATTTTTTGTCTGTTTGGAAGGTGATCGAGCATGACTGCTGCTTAATTCTGTATTTCTGTGAAACAAAAAAGTGTACGCAGTGTGAGACTATGTGAGGCCAAATATGTCCTCGGCTTCGATCTGTTAGAATGATCTCAGGGCTTTGGCCCAACGGCCAAAGCCCACCCCTTTTGACCGCGCCCTGATCGGGGGCGCCCAGCCCGTTTGGCTGGTGGGCCCCTGTCGCCAGCGCTATAAATACAGAGGTGGGGGCCGGGCGGCACGTATCACGAGGTTGACCGCGCCGCCGTCACCCCACCGACAAACCCTAGACCGATCTGTTAGAGGGGGCGCTGAAGCGACGGGAAACGCCACCGGTCTCCTTCACCGGATCTCCGACGCCGCCGCCAAGGAGCTCCACGCCCTTCCCCGACCGTTGCTGCCCGTGCGCAGATCTTCACCGCCGAACCCGAGATGGCCTCCTCCTCCTCCAACGCGTCTGAAGGTTGGTATCCCTCTCTCCCTCTCTCGGTAGAACATCAAGAACTCTAGAGAAAAGAAGCCCCACTAGATCTACCCTAGGAGATCCCTAAAGAACCTAGACTAACAATGGTATCAGAGCTTCCTAGTTTTAGATCTAGAAGGAGCGAAGAAAGAAAAGAGGACGACCTCCCCGAACCCTAGAAAACCAGAAAAGGAAAAAGAACAGAGAAGGGAAACGGGGGAAACCCTAACCCTAGATCTGAAAAGAGTCTTACCTGGCGTGGTCGCCGGGTCGCCGTCGTCGTCGCTGGCGTGCGGGAGATCGGCCGAGTCTCGGGCTCGCCGGCGCTCCACGTACGGGCCATCGCCGACGCGCGCTTGAACGGGCGCCGACACGGAGCCGCTCGACGGCGGCGCGCTCCCTCTCAGGGGAACGCGCACGCCGGCGAGAGGGCCCGCGGCGGCGCCGCCTTCTCCTTCTCCGGCGACGTGGACGTAGTCGCCGTCGCCGCCGCTTTGCCGCTTCGCTCGCTCGGTCGGGTGCGGACGAGAGAGAGGGGAGAGAGAGGAATGAGGCTAGGGTTTCGGGGGCGTCCGCAGCGCGTGGTTTTGATCGGGCGAGATCAGCGCGCAGCCGTCGGATGGCATCGGGCGGCTGAGATCGCGCCGAGCCGCGCGGGCGGCTTTCGGCCCAGGCGGGCGAGGGAAATGCCGGCCCAGGCCCAGGTTGAGCGCGAGATCGCGCCGCCGCGAGGAGCGAGAGCCGTCGGATGCGAATCCGACGGCTGACGGAGCGCGGGGCGACGCGGTGTCCGCGAGCGCGTGAGCGCGTGAGGCGCGCGAGAGAGCAGGCCGCCAAGGCCGCGGGCGCACGCGCGTGAGGCGCGGCCGAGTGGGCAGCGCGCGGGAGAGCGCAGGCCGAGCAGGCCGGCTGGGCCGCGGTCGCGTGGGCCGGGCCGAATGGCCGGTTTTTGCACAGTAATTCAAGAAAATTGATTTTATTTATTTTCAGAAGCTTTTTTGAGTGTTATTTCAATGAAATTTGACCCAAAATTTCTGGAAATTTTTGCACCAACGTGTTAAATTTTCAGAGATTAAAAGAGTATAGTTATGATGCTTCTGAATATTGAATTATTTACAGTTTCCGCTGCAAAAGTTAATGCAAATTGTTTTTCATTATTAAATTCGAACCAACGGGAGAATTTAATTTTGGAAAAATAGATAAAATTTCCAGAAATTTATGATATTGTTATTTTCTGACCAACGTTGTTAATATCAATATTATAAATTTTTTTAATGTTAATTTCATGCATTATTTCTATTTCTGCCCAACGGTGATGTAGATTTAATGTATGATAGAATTGTCTTTTAAATTGTATGTCGTATTTTTGACCAACGTTGGAAATAAGGCATATGATTTTGATGTTACGTTCTCACTATATTTGAAATATTTTTTCAGGAGGATACAACTTGATGAGTTGTATTAGAGAAATCCCCACTCTCAAAGGTGATAATTATGGAGAGTGGAAAAAAAAGTTAGATTTAGCTTTTATCTTGGCTGAGGTGGACTGGGTCCTCACTACAGCACGTCCCACTGAGCCTTTGGCGCCAGTGAGGGAACAGAATGAGGATGACACTGCATGGCAGAAAAGACAGAGGGATCATGCCCCCTTACAGATGTCTTATGACCTTGATCATAAGAAATGGACCACAGCCAACAAGAAATGTATGGCTGTGATAAAGAACACAATTGAGCCTGCTATTCTGGGCTCAATTGCAGAGTGTGACACTGTCACTGAATACCTTGATAAAATAAAGAGTCAGTTCACTGGCTCTTCAAAGACTTATGCTACACAGCTGATTAAGCAGCTGGTAACAGAGAGGTATTCTGGCGGTGGCAATGGCATAAGAGAGCACATTCTTAGAATGAGCAACTTGGCATCTAAACTGAAACCGATGGATTTGGCTCTCAAGGATGAGTTCCTTATTCATTTGGTTTTTGCTTCTTTGCCAAAAGAGTTTGACACTTTTGTTGTCAACTATAATATGCAGCCCGAAAAATGGGACATGGAAAAGTGCATAGCCATGTGCGTGCAAGAGGAGGAAAGAATCAAAACCTCACATGGTGGTTCTATCAACTTTGTGAGGGAAAACAAGAAAAAGAATTACCACAGTAACCCCTTCTCAAAGAACAAGGGCAAAGCCTCTGTACATCAGCCTCAACAGAATAAATTTGCTGTAGACAAAGACCAGTGCCTTCACTGCAAGAAGACGGGACACTACAAGAAGGATTGTCCTGACTACTTAAAGATGATAATGGCTAAGAAAGGTGAGAACATTATTACCTTTATTAATGAATGTCTGTATGTGAAATATTCGAAATCCACTTGGTGGATTGACTCAGGAGCAACTGTTCATGTTGCTAATTCTTTACAGGGATTCCGTTCGACGAGGACTACGCAAAGAAAAGAAAGATGCGTTAAAGTCGCAAATGGAGTCGAAGCTGAAGTTGAAGCCGTTGGCGATCTTTCATTAGAATTAGCTAATGGCTCCACTCTTCTACTTAGAGATGTCCTTTTTGTACCCTCTTTACAGAGGAATTTGATTAGTGTGTCAAATTTGGACAAAGATGGTTATGATTGCAATTTTGGAAATGGCAAGTGCGAAATAATGTTTAATAAAGAATGTGTTGGTGTTGCCATATTACAGAATGAGCTTTATTTGTTATCATTGTGTGATGATGTGAATGTCGTATGCGATAATGAGAACGTTGCGTGCGAGAAAGTGATTGAATCCTCGTCTACGAATGTAAACAGAAAACGAAAGAGAACTCTAGATGAGTCGTCGAAATTATGGCACTGTCGTTTAGGCCATATTTCGAGGGGGAGAATAGAAAGACTAGTAAAGAATGATATTCTTCCTCCATTAGAGTTCTCAGACTTAGAACAATGCAGAGAATGCATTAAAGGAAAATATGTAAAGAAAATAAAGAAAGACGCTAAAAGAAGCACAGGAGTTCTACAAATTATTCACACAGATATTTGTGGTCCTTTTCCTGTGAAAAGTGTGGATGGATATGACTCGTTCATAACATTCACAGATGATTACTCCCGTTATGGATATATTTATCCAATCAAAGAAAGAAATGAAGCCTTGGATAAATTCAAGATATTTAAGGCTGAAATTGAAAACCAACACGATTTAAAGATTAAGATAGTCCGATCTGATCGTGGGGGGAGTACTACGGTCGACATACCCCATATGGACAAGTTCCTGGACCTTTTGCGAGGTTTTTACAGGAAAATGGAATAGTGGCCCAGTATTCGATGCCAGGCGAACCTCAGCAAAATGGAGTAGCTGAAAGACGCAACCGTACCCTGATGGATATGGTGCGAAGTATGATGAGCTACTCCACACTCCCATTGAGTTTGTGGATGGAGGCGTTGAAAACCGCCATTCATATTCTCAACAGAGTGCCTAGTAAGTCGGTGCCCAAAACACCGTACGAGTTGTGGACAGGAAGAGTTCCCTCACTAAACCACTTACGTGTGTGGGGGAGTCCTGCTGAGGCTAAAGTATTTAACCCAAACCTTGGGAAACTTGATCCCAAAACAGTAAGTTGTCATTTCATTGGCTACCCTGAAAAGTCAAAAGGTTATCGTTTCTACTGTCCAGACAGATATACAAAGTTTGTAGAAACGAGACATGCTGTCTTCTTAGAGGATGAAATGATGAGGGGGAGCATGGTAGCTCGAGAGATTGATCTTGAAGAGAAGCGGGTGTTTGCGCCCACTCCGATGATTCAAGAGCCATTCTTCACACTACCTGCTGTCGCTGCACCGACGGTGCAAGACACCGTGGTGACAGCACCTGTTATTGTTCCTCCCGTGGCAACAATGAATGAGAATGAAGAACCTGTTCTTCAGGATCATATAGAACCTAATGCCACAGATGAGGGGGAGCAACAGCAGCCTCAAACAGTAGATGTACCAAATGAGGGGGCTCCGAGGAGGTCTCAAAGAGTAAGAAGATCAGCTATTTCTGATGATTATCAGATTTATCATACAGAGGAATTTCAAATGGAGGATGATCCCACCTCATTTGAAGAAGCCATGAGAAGCGAAAATTCCTCAAAATGGCTTGAGGCTATGGAAGAGGAGATGAGATCCATGAAGACTAATAAAGTCTGGGACTTGGAAATTATTCCTAAAGGAGCCAAAACAGTAGGCTGTAAATGGGTCTACAAGACAAAACATGACTCCCAAGGGAATGTAGAAAGATATAAAGCGCGACTTGTGGCAAAAGGCTTTACGCAAAGAGAAGGGATTGATTACAATGAGACATTTTCTCCAGTCTCATGTAAAGATTCCTTCAGAATCATAATGGCATTAGTGGCACATTATGATTTAGAGTTAAATCAGATGGATGTAAAGACGACATTTCTTAATGGGGATTTGGAGGAAAATGTTTACATGGCACAACCGAAAGGTTTTGTCGTGGAAGGAAATGAAAGAATGGGATGCCGCCTAAAGAAATCGATTTATGGGTTAAAGCAAGCTTCAAGACAGTGGTACTTGAAGTTTGACAGTACAATAAGAAAATTTGGGTTTAAAGAGAATGTTGAGGACAACTGTGTTTATGCAAAGTTTAAAGATGGGAAGTTTATCTTCCTAATCCTGTATGTGGATGATATCCTACTAGCTAGTAGTGATGTTAGTCTGCTACTGGAAACAAAGAAGTTTTTGTCCTCAAACTTCGATATGAAAGATCTTGGTGAAGCTTCATTCGTTCTAGGGATCGAAATTCACCGAGATAGAAACAAAGGGGTATTGGGACTGTCACAAAAGGCATACATAGAGAAAGTCTTAAAGAAATTTGGTATGCATAAAAGTAGTCCTTCACCTGCACCTATAGTCAAGGGCGACAGATATGGGGATTTTCAATGCCCCAGGAACCAGTATGAGATCGATCAAATGAAAGCGGTTCCATATGCTTCAGCTGTCGGAAGCTTACAGTATGCTCAAGTGTGCACACGCCCTGACTTAGCATTTGTTACCGGGTTACTTGGCAGATTCCAGAGCAATCCTGGAATAGAACATTGGAAATTGATAAAGAAAGTCTTGCGTTATTTGCAAGGAACAAAAGGCCTCATGATGACATACAGAAGATCAGACTCACTCCATATAGTGGGGTATACAGACTCTGATTTTGCGGGAGATGATAGAAAGTCTACATCCGGATATGTATTCACTCTCGCTAAAGGAGCTATATCGTGGAAAAGCTCAAAACAAACCGTCACTACATCGTCCACAATGTATGCCGAGTTTGTAGCATGTTATGAGGCTACGGGGCAGGTGAACTGGCTAAAGAAGTTCATACCCGGTTTAAAAGTGGTTGACGACATCAATAGACCACTTAAGTTGTACTGCGATAATGAACCTGCAGTAACGTATGCCCACAACAATAAGTCAAGTGGTGCTGCCAAACACATTGACATAAAGTACTATGTTGTGAAAGATAAAGTTCGGGATCAAATTATAAGTCTTGAGCACATAAGTACCGCAAAGATGTTAGCGGATCCGCTTACTAAAGGCTTACCACCCAACGTGTTCAGAGAACATGTAGCCGGCATGGGTTTAAGGGAAAGCCTATGATTCCTGGACTAAAAGATGGCCCAAAGATTAAAGTAACTATTTCAGAACAGAGAGGTGTATTGTAACTGTTGAATCTATCGGCGATTGACCGTGACGATAAGACATGTTCTATGCACTAATCTGTGATGGAATGTGTAAAGTCAAAAGTAATTAAAGATAAAGTATAGATTGAGATCAAGGGGGAGAATGTTAGAATGATCTCAGGGCTTTGGCCCAACGGCCAAAGCCCACCCCTTTTGACCGCGCCCTGATCGGGGGCGCCCAGCCCGTTTGGCTGGTGGGCCCCTGTCGCCAGCGCTATAAATACAGAGGTGGGGGCCGGGCGGCACGTATCACGAGGTTGACCGCGCCGCCGTCACCCCACCGACAAACCCTAGACCGATCTGTTAGAGGGGGCGCTGAAGCGACGGGAAACGCCACCGGTCTCCTTCACCGGATCTCCGACGCCGCCGCCAAGGAGCTCCACGCCCTTCCCCGACCGTCGCTGCCCGTGCGCAGATCTTCACCGCCGAACCCGAGATGGCCTCCTCCTCCAACGCGTCTGAAGGTTGGTATCCCTCTCTCCCTCTCTCGGTAGAACATCAAGAACCCTAGAGAAAAGAAGCCCCACTAGATCTACCCTAGGAGATCCCTAAAGAACCTAGACTAACACGATCTTGCCATATATCGGTGGTATGGTGATGCGTGCACGCGTTCAGCTACGAACAAAAACCTGACCAAAACTTCAGGGTGATGCTGATGTGAAGCAGGTTGCGTCGCTTGTGAATCAGCAGGGTAGCAACCAACTCTGCTCCCTGAAGTTCTTTGGATCTCATTTGCTGCAACTTACCACATCCATGGACCATGTCATGTGCTTGGTTAGAAATCGGAGCGTTTCCCTCGTAATTAATCCAAAGTGCGTGCATTCGAGCAGGGATTGATGACATGCAAGAAGAAGAGAGAAATGCCACAAAAAACACTAGGATATAAAGTGTTTTTTTTCTTGCACTTGATATTGGGGAGGAAAAGGAAAGGGAGATAGATATATGGAGGGTGGCGAGGAAGATAGATATTAGCACCATGGATGAGTGGTGGCTGGGCCGAGGAGCCTAGCGTGTTGGATTCCAAGAACTTAATAGTGGACATAGACGCTGGGTCCCATCGATCCATCGATCCAAATCCAAATGGTAAAACGATGGGAAAATGTACAGCGATTTAACTGCAGCGTATGTTTTGGATAACATGTAACCATGTCCTGTCGAACCAGCGTATGTTTTGGATAACTGCAGATATTTGCCTACTAATTCAAAAATTGCAGGTAAGCCCTTTCCAAGGTAACCACTCCGAAACCTTCACGGCTTATGCAAGGAGCGTTCATTATTTTTTACTTTTATGTATGTATGTATGTATGTATGTATGTATGTATGTATGTATGTATGTATGTATGTATGTATGTATGTATGTATGTATGTGAGACGTTAAAATAGAGCAATATGGTGTCTGGACACCAAGCCTCCTTGCCTTTGAATTGTTTTTAGATGTGTGCAAGTGCAATGATATATAATATATCAGTATGAAAAATCTTAATTATAGATAAAAAGTCTCAATCATGGTGTCTAGAGCTTGGGCACCATGATGCTCCTGTTATTTATACTATATATATATATACACACACACACACAATTTCACTTCGGAGAGTTGTAAGGCCCGTTTCGATGGCAGGTATTTTGCAAATAAACAGTTCAATTCTCCAAGGAATTATAAAAAAATCTTATGTTCCAAATAAATCCTAAATAATTCATTATTTACAGGGATATGACTACCAATTGCTCCATTTTCTTTTACAAGGATGGAGCCACCAGTTCTAGTCTTCTAAGATTAGTATCTTCCTAGGCTCCTTGCTCCATAGGTGTTAAGCACTTTACTATATTGATCTGGAGCGTTAGATCTCCATCCAACGGATTCACCCATACAAGCCCCTCTCTAA
The DNA here is from genome assembly GCA_017311315.1 of Dendrocalamus latiflorus. NCBI lineage: Eukaryota > Viridiplantae > Streptophyta > Magnoliopsida > Poales > Poaceae > Dendrocalamus > Dendrocalamus latiflorus. The sequence goes on from CM029639.1 coordinate 8,961,757, forward strand.
AAAAATACCCCTTCCAAAAAAATGATCTAGGGCGTTGGATCTCCATCTAACGGCTAAAAATCTGACTGTTTTTACCCTTAAAAAACAGTCGAATGTTGTATAGACACTCCCTATGACTACCAATTGCTCCCTTTCTTTTACAAGGATGGAGCCACCAGTTCTAGCCTTCTAAGATTAGTATCTTCCTAGGCTCCATGCTCCATAGGTGTCAAGCACTTTACTATATATAGCCACAACATACCGGTAGCATGCAAATTGGCAAAATTTGCTACTCCCTACCTCACCAACTAGGATAGGAATCCATACAGTGATACGGCCACCGATCTGCAGGTTGCAGAATGGAGAGAGCCCTTGTCACCTCCAACTTCTCCATGGCTGATCTCTATCCTGCCACTGCTGCCCATGCCTCAAGATTCAGGAGGCTCTCCTACATCTCCCCTGCTGCACATAACCACAACTACAGGAAGAAGAGCACGTTGTCTCCGCCGCCGTCGGCCGCCACCTCCACCACCGTCGTCACCTCGCCTCCGGCCACCAACACTCAGTACACTCCCACCCGCCCCCCGAAGCAGGTCGAGCAACAAGAGCAAGAGGAGCACTTGGTGACCAAGACCAACACTATAAGAATTGCTACGAGTACGGCAAGAACGGGTAGGGCATCCACTGCGGCGAGCCAGGCTCAGCCACGGCCTCGCCGCCGGCCTGCCGCAGCGGCCGCTTCGCTGCCGGTGACGTTCTGCCGCGCGCTGGAGGAGATGATCAACACGTTCATCGACCCACCGGCGCTGCGGCCGTCGGTGGACCCCCGGCACGTGCTGTCCAGCAACTTCGCGCCTGTGGACGAGCTGCCGCCCACGCCCTGCCCCGTCGTGCGCGGCGCCATCCCGAGCTGCCTCGCTGGCGGCGCCTACATCCGCAACGGGCCCAACCCGCAGCACCTCCCGCGCGGGCCGCACCACCTCTTCGACGGCGACGGCATGCTGCACTCGCTGCTCCTACCCGCGTCGCCCTCGTCGTCCGACCCCGTCCTCTGCTCGCGCTACGTGCAGACGTACAAGTACCTCCTGGAGCGCGACGCGGGCGAGCCGGTCATGCCGAACGTATTCTCCGGCTTCCACGGCGTGGCCGGGCTGGCGCGCGGCGCCGTCGTGGCGGCCAGGGTGCTGACGGGGCAGCTGAACCCGCTCCAGGGCGCGGGGCTCTCCAACACCAGCCTCGCCTTCTTCGGCGGCCGCCTCTACGCACTTGGCGAGTCGGACCTCCCGTACGGCGTGCGCGTCGACCCGGCCACCGGCGAGGTGACCACGATCGGCAGGTGCGACTTCGGCGGCCGCCTCGTCATGGGCATGACTGCGCACCCCAAGAAGGACCCCGTCACCGGCGAGCTCTTCGCATTCCGCTACGGCCCCGTGCCTCCGTTCGTCACGTACTTCCGGTTCGACCCGGCCGGGAACAAGGGCGCCGACGTGCCCATCTTCTCCGTGCAGCAGCCGTCCTTCCTGCACGACTTCGCCGTCACGGAGCGGTACGCCATCTTCCCGGAGATACAGATCGTGATGAAGCCCATGGACATGGTGGTGGGCGGCGGCGCGCCCGTGGGGTCGGACTCCAGCAAGGTGCCCCGGCTCGGCGTGCTCCCCCGGTACGCGACGGACGAGTCGGAGATGCGGTGGTTCGAGGTGCCGGGCTTCAACATGATGCACTCGGCGAACGCGTGGGAGGAGGCCGACGGCGAGGAGCTGGTGCTGGTGGCGCCCAACATCCTGTCCATCGAGCACGCGCTGGAGCGCATGGAGCTGGTGCACGCCTGCGTCGAGAAGGTGCGCATCAACCTCCGCACCGGCGCCGTCACGCGCACGCCACTCTCGGCGGGGAACCTCGACTTCGGTGTGATACACCCGGGCCGCCTCGGCCGGCGCAACCGGTACGGCTACTTCGGCGTGGGCGACCCCATGCCCAAGATCGGCGGGGTGGCCAAGCTCGACTTCGACCGCGCCGGGGAGGGCGACTGCACCGTGGCGAGGCGCGACTTCGGGCCAGGGTGCTTCGCCGGGGAGCCATTCTTCGTCCCGGACGACGTCGAGGGCAACGGCAACGAGGACGACGGCTACGTGGTGTGCTACGTCCACAACGAGGGCACCGACGACAACAGGTTCGTGGTTATGGATGCGCGATCGCCGGAGCTGGACATCGTCGCGGAGGTGCAGCTGCCAGCCCGCGTCCCCTATGGTTTCCACGGCCTGTTCGTCACGAAGGCCGAGCTCCGGTCACAGAACCAATGATCATAGCACCATAGACACCAATACGTCGTGTTTCCATACTCTCGCGTACGTGATGTACAATACGCCAACACGATGGTGCATGCATAGGATTTCAAGAGACCAAGACACACAAGAGAATAGGTCATGTATAGAATTTGCATTATACATTTGCATGAACGAATCATTAGAAAACGTAATAGGAAACGGTCTGAGAAAAAGGACTCGCGTAGTACGATGTACAATTTCCCGAATTGCGAACTCATACTAGACGTGGTATGAACCGTGGACAATATGTACTGCAAGAAGTTCACAGATACAGTGTTGTGGGGTGCCCAACCGGCTGTTGGGAAGGCCTAGTAGGCCTTACCCAATAGTATAGTATTGTATATATAAAGGAATGTACCAATACCAATATACTCTCACCTTTTTTGTAATTATTGAGGGATGGAATTGGTAATTCTCATCCTATCGTAGTCATATATATAAAGCCCCACGGGGTATGAGGCCAAACTCGCTTATTTTCTACAGTAGCTCTCTCTCTGACTCTCATAGTTGATGGTCTCCATCTCTCCCTTTTCCCGTGTTTCTTACGGAGAAAGAATAGCAACTACGCGCTAGTTGACGTCGACCGTGAAGACCGCGCAAGAAGCATCGCCAGGAGTGGCTACCACTTGGGATATCTGCTAGCAGCACAGGTTGTGCGTTGGATTTCACTCATTCTCGATGGCCAGAGGAAGGAAAGGTTGGCGATGGATCCTACTGAGGTGTAAAGGCACACGTAATTACATATTTCCCCATCCACCTATCACCGTATCTATCCGGATCCATCTCTCTCTTCTTGTATCCTCCTGCACCGAGTACGTCGCTATGGCCAACCTGCCGCCGGCGCACGCGTCGTAACTGACGGCACACCGGGCTCCGCGCCGCCTCCGCGCGGCTGCATCGGCCTCCACCTCGGCAACGTCGGGCTCCACGCCAACAGCCTCGCCTCCGCACCGCCACATTGGGCTCCACGCTGTTAGCCTCGCCTCCGCACCGCCAGCCTCGCCTCTGCGGCCACGTCGAGGACCGACCACCCCATCGCCTCCGTGCCATCGGCCTCATCCAGGCTTCACGCCGCCGACCTACGAAACTTCCGTCCACGAGCCCCAACATATTCGATGGAGTATAAACTACTCTTGCGGAAGTATAAAAACCCGCGCAGTGGCCTCAAGCCCTAGCATACTCGACAGAGTATAAACAACTCTTGCGAAAGTATAAAAAAAACACACGTAGGCTCCAAGCCCGACATACTCCATGAAGCATAAAAAGACAAAGAGGCGGATGCCCCTGAGCCTCGCGCTATTCCGCGAAGCGTGAAGAGTTCCACCATCATGCATATCGTGCTAAGGCGTGCATCCCACTAGGGAGTCCATCACTTCAGCAGCAGCCTCGATAAGGAATTAAGGACTCCACCCGCTACGCTAGCTACAGCTTCGTCGAGCACAAAGCATGCGCCAAGGGTAACGCCTCCGCACAGCCTACTCCATCGGAGCGATTGCCTTAGCGAACTGAGCACGTCGCGCTTCCAAGCACCTCCCACCAGGGAGTTCGCTGCTACAGCAATGTCCCCGTTGATGACCCCACCCACTCCTCGGTAGGGGTGAAAACGGATCGGATACGGACGGATAATGTCTCTACCATATTTGTTTTCATTTTTTTTTCGGATACGGATACGAACACGGATAACTCGAATACGAATACGAATACGAATAATATCGAATACAGATACGGATCGAATACGAATCGAAACGAATACGGTTACGAATATTTATCGGAACATGAAAACCCCTTAACCAATATGTTCCATGTACCATTTTTGTTAAAATTCAGCCACTATCTTACAAACATAATAAAGTAGAGCAGTTCTCCAGGAGCATCAAACATCAAAGGAAGAATTAAACAGCATTAAACATCAAAGTGAAAGCTCCCACACGGCCACTGTGAATGTTTAGAAACAAGCCTTCATTTTTGTCATCATTGCCATATGACTGTATAAAAATTATTTACTGGATATCAATGTGCACAATGGATCATCCATGAGATGTACAAACCTTGGGAATTATTTACTGGATAAAAATTATATGAACTACAGAAATTTTACTTTTTAAATATGCACACACATTCAGGTTAAAACATGAGACTTTCGTGATTACATTTAGTATTGGCTATCAAAGCTCAGAATATCTATATGCAGTTGCTGTCCCGTAACAATTAAGCATTTATGTGGAAATTCTCTTGTTTGATCATAATTTTCTCAATTCATATCTTCTCTGATGTCAAAACAAAAATAAGTATAGTTGGCGTTTCACACTTGTATACAAGCTTCTGGTTTTTATATCTGAGCAAGCACATCTACAAATTCAGATTTAACTACTGCTGAAACTAGTCGATATACAACCTGACCACCCAGATTAGACAAAAAAAAATACAGATACTGAATTGTGTCCCCAAGCATACAGATACTTTAATGCCTTGACCTGATAACTGATGAGTGATGACACATGTTTTTGGCACAACCATAATCTAAAAGGGCAACTAATGGAAAAGGGGCATTCTGAGTTACCTCCTTACAAGCCGGCGGAGGCGGTCGGCGGAGGGAGGCGGTCGGCGGAGGGAGGAACCCCGCGGAGGCGGCCGGCGGAGGGAGGAACCCGGCGGAGGCGGTCGGCGGAGGGAAGCGGCCGGCGGAGGGAGGAACCCGGCGGAGGCGGGCGGCGGAGGCGGTCGGCGGAGGCGGAGGCGGAGGCGGCCGGCGGAATCGGATATTCGCCTGGACTGGAGTAGCGGCCGAAGCGGCGAAACCCGAATGGAAAGCACAGCAGGGCGCAGGAGGCCGGCGCTGGATCGCAGGGAGTAACCCTAGTCCCTTTCGCACCGACGGCCGGATCGCAGCGCAGGGAGTGAGAACTGAACGGACGGCTGGATCGCGCGGGAGTGGTAATGGGCCATCTGGTGATCTGGGCTTCATTATGTGCTGGCTTCTCATAGGCTAAAATCCCGGATATCCGTTTTCGTATTATCCGTATTATCCGTATCTGTATCCGTATTCGACGGATACTAGGCTTACTGTATTCGTATCCGTATCCGATAAAAAAATCCGTATCCGTATCCGATCCGAGAACTATCCGAAAAAAATCCGATCCGACCCAATCCGTATCCGTCCGGATCCGGCGAAAAATATCCGATCCGTTTTTCACCCCTACTCCTCGGGCCACACCTCTTGCCCTCCATGGGCACTATTTTTCAAGGTAGGAAACACAGTCCGACCTCTCTGCCTCCGTGTGCGTGAGCATCCTCCTTGGGCCATACTGCTTGCCCTTTGTAGGCGATTTTTGGAAGGCAGTGGGTGGCGGTCCGACCTCCCTGCCTTCATGTTCGTTAGCGCCCTCCTCGAGCCACGCCGCTTGCCCTCTGTGGGCACCATTTTTCAAGGTAGGGGAAATGCGGTCCGATCTCCCTGCCTTTGCGTGCGTAAGCGCCCTCCTCGCGCCACGCCGATTTCCCTCCATGGGCGCTTTTTGAAGATAGGGGAACAGTGGTCCGACCCTTGCCTTCGCGTGCGTTAGCACCCTCCTCGGGCCATGTCATTTGCCCTCCATGGGTGCTGTTTTTAAAGGTAGGGGAACGATAGTCCGGCCTCCGACGTCGCACGCGTGAGCCTCTTCAGGCCACGTGGCTTGGCTTAGCTGGCGCTGCTTCTTGAAGGTACGAAAATGGCGGTACGGCATCTTTGCCTCCACGTGCGTTTGAAACCCCTTGGGGTAGTGTTGCATTGAGCCGCCTCATTTCACGCATAGCAACACTCGCCTCTTCGCACCATCGTGTGTTGTCTCGGGCCTAGCCATTCACCCCAATGTGGCCAAAGAGGAGAACGTCGCTAGGCCAAAGCAACAAGGAGGATCTTACACAACGTTGGGTCAGTGGTAAGGGCACATAGACAAGGCCTCAATATGACGGATTCGGCTTCGCCGCTCGCCTCATAGGCACCGCGTCGACAGAGCAGCCCTACCTCTAGCTTTGCCTCTATGTGTTGTCTGCTTCGGAGGCACGGCCTCAACAGGACCCGCCTCTACCTCTAGCTCTGCCTCTATGTGTCGCCTGTTTCAGAGGCACGGCCTCGACAAGATGGCTCTAGCTTTGTCGCAGGACTCGGCCGCCTACCTCGTAGACATCACCTCGGTAGGGCAAACCTACCTCGCAGCTCTGCCTCTATATGCCACCTGCTTCGGAGGCACGAGGAGGCCAAGCTCACTCATTTTCCTCACTAGTTCTCTCTCTCTCTTATAGTTGGTTGTCTCTAGCTCCCATTTTCCTATGTCTCCTACAAAGAAAGAGTTATTTCTCCTGACCTGTATATGTATCACCGCAATGGTTACAGAGCTTCTAAAAACTTTTTTTCACTTTTTCTATAGTTACTAGCTTTTCAACAAAGTGGATTTTTAAAATGGAATCTATAAATTGATTGTAGTACACACTGTAGCGACTTTATTTATATCGGTCAAAACCACACGCGAGTTTTTTTTACTCCATACTCTCTCATAAACAGTCTAAAAGTCATAACCTGCAGCTAAGTAGGAATTTAACAGGATACATACTGTTAAATTTCTTCGCATTTGGTACCATGATAGTCAATTCAGCATCCTCGGTGTTGTTAGTCTCACAAAACCGAACGAACATAACCTCTCTTTGTGCCTATATGAACCTAACTGCTCCTAGGAAAGGGATAAGAATATGGTTTTCTGCAGAGGAAGCCATGTAAGCAAGGTTGTCACGGCGCTCCGGCAAGTCGCGGCGAGGCCGGAGCGCCTAGTCGACTAGACGTCCGCCATGACGACAATTAGACGATAGTAGTTAGACGACAAATAATACCTTATACAACTGAAAAATAAAGAACCATGCAGCATAATAGCATAAATTATCTAAATAATCATATCTCAGGAGGTCTAAATTAGAAGAAATCTGTTGAGAAAAGGGTCCGTTTGTAATTTTTAGAAACTCTGAAGGTCTAAATTAGAAAAAATCTATTTAAAAAAGGGTCTATTCGTAATTTTTAGAAACTCTGAGGATTTAATCGCAAAAAACCAAGAAAATATAACGCCTTACCCTACCACCGCCAGCCAGTTCGCCGCTCCCCCCCCCCCCCATCTCTCTCTCGCCGCCACCTCCCCTCCCCACACCCGATCCGCCACCTCCCCTCCCCGTGTCCGGCCCTCCTCTCCCCACCGCCTCCCCTCCCCTCCACCTCCTCTGCTTCCACCGCCGCCCGCGTCCCTCCTCCTCCCCTGCTTCCGCCACCGCCCGCGTCGCTCCGCTTCCCTTGCTTCCGCCGCCAGCGCGCCTGCGTCCCTTCGCCTCCTCTGCTTCCGACGTGCCAGCCCCGCCTTTCCGCCCCTTCCTCAGCGCCGGCAGCGGAGAAGGCCGCAGATCGGCGCCGGCGGCGGAGAAGGCCGCAGATCGGCGCCGGCGGCGGAGAAGGCCGCAGATCGGCGCCGGCGGCAGAGAAGGCCGCAGATCGGCGCCGGCGGCGGGAGATCTCCTGGGCGACCGGCCTTGGTGTCCTCCTCCAAGCGCCAGGACAACTCGGCGTCGCCTAGGCGATGCCGTGATAACCATGCATGTAAGGATGATAATTTATAGCCAAAGAGGGCACGGATGAGAACATTGTTACCAAGAGAAGCCTACCTACCTATCTTCACTAGAATCTTCTCTGCAGCACTAGACTCTTTCTAATGCATGATTTTTGTATCTATATTATCAGTAAGGGAAATACCTAAACGAAGAGTGGATAACTCAAGCCACCAACTTCTCAAGATTCATGTGGCACATTCCACGGCCTAGAAAGAGAGATGAAGGGCCCGGAGGTCAGGTTTCCGCTCTTTACGACTTGGGAAGCACTGTCACGCGATTCCGATGCACATTTTACATATGATACTCCAATGCCAGTCAGCTTTTCTCTATGTCGTGCCCAGGTGACAAGGTATAAACCAGAGATGATTAGAAGCCCACCAATAATACTGCAAGCAAACAAAGCAGATCATACTTCAGATCAAAACAGATGAGAAATTTTCTGGAAAAAGCTGTAGTTTATTGATCAATATTAGAAACTTGGACTATTGAGATATCAGATAAGTCAAATAGAATAGATCATCAATATGCAAATGTATTACATTGAAGTAGGAAAGGCTCTGGAACAGTATTTTTCATATTGAAGATAAGATATTAAAGAAAAGGTTAAGCAAATTAAAGAATAGAACAAGTGATAAACTTATTCTTACCTTCCAAAGTAAATTGGGCTTCCCAGAAAAAGCATTGACAACAGAGCAGAGAGCACTGGCTGAAGAGGGTTATACAGTGCCACCATAGCAGGGCCCAGAATTTTGTTGGACCATGTCAACAAACCATAATTAAGAGCAGACGCAACGACTCCCTGGAATAATGTAGAAAAAATGAGTTGAGTATAAAATATTTATGATGACATGCATCAACTAATTATTCTATGGCCTACACAGACTGGTGTAATTTGCAACCGATATCTCCTCCATAGCACCACATATAGATGCAGAATCTCAATTCATGGTCCCATGAATGGGATGCAATAACACAAACACCGTCAGCCCCAACCAATAAACTATCACATACATATGAGAGTATATGTATATAATGATGTAATATTGCAAGCCATGCAACATGCCAACACTTAGAACATATATATGAGAACAACATGTTTAACATGAAGCTTACAGCATATACAACAGCAGCAAACTCAGATTGAGTCAAAGCCCAATCTTCTCTGTCATTTGTTGCAAAAACTCCCGAAATGACCATCAAAATAACTCCAAAAAAGTATGAGTATGCTGTCAATGACAAGCTAGAAGGATACTTCAGCAAAATTGGAGCCTGAAATAACAACGCATGAACAGGATAAGTATACAAAATAAGAAACATTTTTGGCAAAAGGAATTGTAGCACAGTGATCTTCTAGTATAAGATCTACTGAAAGGCAAGACAAGTCAAGTCAAATACAACACAAACATAAAGTCATTCCAGGATTGCCAGACAGATGATCTCCTTCTATAAAAGACTAATCTTCATCCTTACAGTGAAGTATAATTTGCTCAGCCCATGACAAATCATCTTGTAACAATACGCCAGGCTCAGACAAAATTCGATCATGAATGTTGTAATGGCCAGTTGGTCACACAGCATATAGGACGTGCCCTTTCTAGGAAGAGAAGTAAAGCCAACCTAAGTTCCACATACTGGTACTTCAAGAGTGCCAAGAGGGCAAAAAAAAGTATGAGGAAACTGTTAAGACTGAAATTTTTATCAAAACAGAATGTCAATAGATTTTATGCCATCTCAAGTCGTCCTATCAAATTACCGATCTAACTTACAGAGGCTTGCAGAACATGCACTGCACATATGCTTAATCAGAAATTAAAGTTTCAGCGTGCCCCCAACCAAAAAGCATCAAAGTGCATACGCAGAAGGGTGTATCAACAGCCTGAAAATCACTTAATACCTGCAAAGCAAGATAAGTAGCCATGCAGAGGCAGTTCCCTATCAAGCACAGCACTCCAATGTGCCACTTTTGCAGCCCAAACACCATGAACCAAGATGATACTGGCTCAGGCTGCGACATGGCAGTGATGACACCGTTACTATGAACATCGAAGTCGAGCTCACCGCTACCAAACACAGCCGGGCCCCTGTACAGCACCATGAGAACAGCACCAAGCACACAGATGATGGTGCCACCAATCTTGGACCGGCCCTCATGTGTTATCAAGCTCGCCGTTTCAGTGCTGGAACAAACAAAATGCTTAAATTCAAGAACAAAGAGAAGCGTAAATTTCTGAAGATTGTCATGTGCGAGTGAAACTGACCCCATGATGACGGCCAAGATGAAGGTGAAGACTGGTATGGACGGCTGAATGGCGGCGGCGTAGGTGGGATTGGTGTAGCTGAGGCCGACCAAGAACAGCAGGTGGTTGCCAAAGATGCTGCAGGGAAAACACACAGAGGCATCAAAGCATGAAATTTGCGGGCATGGCAGCAGCATCGCTTCAACCGATTAGTGTGTCAGACTCCGAGTGAGTGAGTCGGGCTTACCCTGTGAGACCGAGGAGGAAGAAGGAGGCGAGGAGGCGCCACGTGACGGGAGGCCGCGCCTGGGCCGGGGAGCCGTGGTGGCGGAAGAAGGCGAGGGGGGCGAGCACGGAGAGGGCGAGGAGGTCGCGGAAGACGCAGAAGACGACGCGGTTGACGCCGACGTTGAGCGCCTGCTTGGCGATGACGTGGTACCCCGCGTTGACGAGCTGCACGCCCACCATCGTCGCGTGCGCCCGCCTCCCCTCCCCGCCCCGCGCCGCCATCCCCGATCACCCTTCCGCCTCCGGTCGTCGCCCGAGGACTGAAATGCCTCCCCGACTGCCACTGCAGTCCATGTGCTGGGCTCCATTAGTTGGGCTTTCTGGGTTTTCAATCAGAAAGAACTTTAGTGGGCCGGGCCGGCGTACGCTGGGCTTCTCTGGATGTTGGGTTTGGTACTTATGCCCAGCAGCTCGAGTTCGAACCGAAAGAATTGCACTTCCGAGTTCGGGCTCCGATCGGGAAGCCACGGCTTTGCTTGAGTTTGTTGAGGAACCGCTGGTTCGATTGATTTTTTTTGCTTATGTAAAAAAAAAGACCAATTATAGAAAATAGAAATACAGAGAGGTAGAGAGAACTCCTGATATTTCTTTATTACTTTCTTTCTGATTTCATATACAAAATAGCTAATAGTAATTTCTATTTATAGTCTAATGGTGAGGTATCCATCATGGACTAAGATTTCAAGATCAGACCAGGTTTTCTAACAGAGTAGTCTACATATTGCTTGCCCCCATTGGCTCTCAAAACTTGATGAGCACGCGCGGGCTGTCTCGTCGTCGTCGTCTGCAGCATGGCGACAACGCAGCACACGCCAAGGTCTTGGTCGGACATCCCGGTGGATCTCGCCGACACTATCCTCCGCCGCCTCCGGCACCACGCTGATCGTGTCCGCTTCGGCGCAGTCTGTCTCCAGTGGCGCAACTTCGCGCGGCGGAACTCCCGCGCACGGAGTTCCCGTGGCTCGCGTTACCCGATCGGACCTTCTACAGCTTGCCCGACTCCGCCTTCAAGCCGCTGCCGCTCCATCTCGATCTTCACCGGCAGATACCACATACATGCCCATAGCTCCTGCGGCGAGTGGCTGGTCTTTGAACGCTGTCAGAAATACACTTCAGCCGCAACTCTGATCCCACGTCAGTCAGTCAACAGAGCAAGAAAAATACTTCTCTGAACTTTGCCGGTTCGTGAATAGTACTATCAGGCTGTGTTTCGGTAGACAGAAAACAGAGAGCAGAATTCAGAGAAGACAGAGAGTTTGTACCGCGCGCAACTAAACTGCGGCTTTTCGGCTTTGCCTTCCATTTATTCCTGGCTGATTACATGAATTAGTTACATGCAAAATGGTGGCCGATTCTTGCTCAGGACCTCTCCATGATCCGGAAGAATCGCTCCACTGAAACAAGGAATGAACTGCAGAATGCAGTCAGAAGCATAAACTACATGCAGAGTACCTCCTACTTCTAAGCTAACACATGCAGGACTGAAAGAACTTTAAGAATAACCAAAGTGCAGTGAAATTACTTAACAAAAAATCCCCTAATTTCGCTGCACCCCTATCATTCCTATCATGCTGCGCATCTCCAGGAACTTATTCCACCCAAGAGGCTTTGTCAAGATGTCTGCAAACTGGTCATCCGACTCAATAATGTATTCAACCCCAATCGTTCCTTCTTCAACACACTGGCTGATGAAGTGGTAGCGGGTCTTGATGTGTTTGTTGCGGTCATGGAACACCGGATTCTTACAAAGAGAGATCGCAGACTTATTATCTACCTTGAGTGTCGCTTGACTAGGCTCCGTCTCGATCAGATCAGCAAGTAGACATGTGAGCCGAACTCCTTGGCATGCAGCGGTCATGGCAGCAATATACTCTGCCTCGCAAGAAGACAATGCCACCACCTTCTGTTTCTGCGACTACTAGCTGATTGGGCTCTCACCAAGGAAGAATAACACTTCCGTGGTACTCTTGCGATCATCGACGTCGCCTAGCACGTTGGAGTCACTGTAGCCAATCAGTTTTGGTTGAGCTTTCTTTTTAGCATAGAGATAGCCATAATTTCTTGTTGTGGTGATGTACGGCAATACATGCTCCACGACACTCTGGTGTTCTATCGTTGGCTTTTCCATGAAACGACTTACATAACCACTGTGTAGGCAGTGTCCGCCCTTGTGTGAACAAGGTATCGAAGGCTACCCATTACACTTCTGTACCAGGCAGCATCTGTTGGTGAGCCAGTACTCTCCTTGCTTAGCTTCAACTGTGCCTCCACAGGAACCTGACACAGATTGCAATCCACCATGGAGCTTCTTTGCAAAATCTTGGATGCATAAGCTCCTTGGCTTAGTGAGATGTCGTTGGCACTCTAAACCACCTCGATGCCAAGATAGTGAGTGAGCAATCCCAAATTACTCATCTTGAAGAGCCACTTCATTTCCTCTTTGAACTTGGTGATCTCCAGTGGGTGTGATCCGATAATTATTAGATTATCAACATACACCCCCACCACCAGGCACAATGGCGGATCTAGAACAAAAATTACGCGAGGGTCCCATGCTCCATGCATGTCAATATGTTTCTTTTGTCCTTCTATTTGTCAACATGTTTGAGCCTTCTTTCTTTTAGATAGATGTAGTTCTTGGCATATGGGGACACTAGTTCTTAGCATGTGAGGGCACACACTGTGTAAACTTGGACTCTAAGCAACAAAAACTAAAATCAGTGTGTAGGCCTGTGCCCCCCACCCTTCAACGTGCATCCGCCCCTGACTAGGCACGACATGCCTGCTCCTCACGTGTGCAATGCTTGTTCAGAGGCAGTCTTGTGAAAACCAAGTGACAATAAACTTGTGTCAAGTTTAGTGTTCCACGCCCTTGGTGCTTGGCACACCCCGTAAAGTGCTTTGTGTAGCCGCAGAACCTTCTCCTCGTGGTCCTCACGCACAAAGCCTGGGGTTGTGTGACGTAGTCCTCCTCCTCGAGTTCTCCATTTAGGAATGCGGACTTTACGTCCATACGGAATGTAATTCAATTATAAATAAAAATAAAAGATAAGGATAGAATTGAATTATAATGAAAGTTTATGCAAATTGAGAATACTGAAGATTAAATCTTGGTTAATTGCATGTCAACAAGGATTAGCAAATTAATTATTATACAAGAATAATTAGTATAAGAATAAGCCATGTAGAAATAATTAATATTATTCCTATGTCTCAAAAATCATGGGGACCATTTTTCAAACAATACTTAAATAATTCTAGTGATTAGTTTGAACATTAAGTCACTACTATTTAGTTGAAAGTATGAGGATTTAAATTAAATATTACTATGAGATACAAGTAAATGTTCTTCAAAGGTATTTAGTGTTTAATTCAGAGCACCCATTTTAATTAAAGATATCCCATGGAGTAAAGTTAGAATCGGAGGCCAGTTGCGTCGCCAGCAATACTTAATGTAGAAACACATATGTCAATTGAAGGTTGTGTTAAAATATAATCGTTGCCATTAGCAGCTAATTTAAAATGGTTTATGTTAAATGCAACCCTGCCTAAGTAATGATCATCCTGTCATTATATCTAGAATTAAAAATCAGCAAACAATTATTAAGGACAATTAGTGTAATAATAAATCAAGGCACAACTTTTAAAGAGAACCTTGTTAAACCATAACTCATTGCTTTGATTAGCACACGGACCATATGGTTAGTTAGCACTAAAACTCAAATAATTGTATTTGATAAATAAGAATCATTACTCCGTGTAGACTCTCATATCTACCATAGATCTGACCTAACTCATGAAACTTTCTTAATAATATAAAATAATGAAAGAAATAATTAAATTAAATATTATTCCATGGTATTCCTCAGTCAGCTATGCCTAACCATCTTCGAATCTGAAGTAGAATATTCCTTCATCATTGACCCTTTCTTGATTTTCTTCCCAGCATAGTTTCTCCATTGTTTTCCCCTTTCGTTTAAACTTCGTTTGACTTTGTGAGACATCCCGCGCTCACTAAACCTTACCTCATATCCCAACCTTCATACTAATAAAACTTAATTGAGTTTAATCGGATTTATTTGGACTTTTGAGTTATTTGTGATCGTTTATCACGTTACTAGAAATTGGAGTCTCGAAGAGGCGATAGATCAACGAGATCAAGGATCAGATAAAGATGTTGACAAAGAGTTTAAGACCATTGACTGAGAGGGCTTTAAGTAAGATCAAGGCTAGAGTAAATTGAGTGAGACAAGTTATCACTTTGATCATATTATACCTACTTTTTTAATGAAATTATTTTGTTTGAAAATATCGAATTGTGTACTTTGCTTTGTTATGCAAATTACATTCACACTAGCTCATAGTTAATTTTCTATAGGTAATTACTTAATTATATTCCATTACTTGGCTTTGGATATAAACCCTTGTCGCCTTAGAGTTAATGATAAACATACTATATATAAGTCCTACTAGATATAAGTTTGTATCTAAACACCATGCTTAGTCTTGCTTAGATACTTAGAGGGTATTAATATACCCTGACATAATTTCAGATATGAAACTTGATATGGGCAGCCACTAGTGGGAAGCGGATGGTATATTGAACTTGATTATTTTATGCTCTCAAAAACCCTAAAACTTGCTTAAATATCTAGGCAGATGATAAGAAGTATTGGTGCGAATGTAGCATGAGAATGTGTAGTTTGTGGTAGAACCACCTAGATAATCTTAGAGACCGAATCATGTGATGACCTCCCAATATAAAACAGTACATCCACATATTTATAATGGGTACGACTTGGTTAAATAATTTACCAGACCTTAAAATCGTCTCAAATAGTGGAGACTGAAAATGTGTACATGCAGATTCTGATCTGGCTTGATTGAGACACTTGATAAGAAAGTGTTGTTCCCCTACGCTGCTGGGAAACTTCTCTCACAACTCCGTAACTTGTCAAGCAGAGTCTGTGTGATCCAACTTAATTGAAACACCTGGTAAAAAAGTGTGATTCCCCTGCATTGCCAGAGAACTTCCCTCACAAGTCACAACTACCGGCACGCCCAAGCCAGGGGTCGATCGAGTCCATGCATGCATGTATGAGGATGCTATTGACATGGGTTTTCAGCTAAACTTTTATCGGAAACGATCGATCTGAGGCACACGTACGGTCGTCCGTTTCTTTCACAACCAGCAAGCTTGCCACAATAATGAACAATTATATATAGTCTCGTGGACTTTGCTTGCTGGAAAACCAAACGTGGATATAAATTAGTTCTAGCATGCAGAGGATACTTGCCAAAGCAATGGAGGCGGCTCGTCAGTATTTCTGGGGCTTAATATTGTTTTCGCCATCGATGGATACGTGTACGTACGTACGCGAATAATAATAATCTAGTAGATTGAATAAAATACATGGTTGACAATTGTATTTCAGGGCCACGTCAATTGCACACAGCTGGCAATCGAACAGAGAAACGGGAACTCTTCAACTTCAGAACCCCACAGGAAAAGATGAAGCTGGAATATATATATAGGCATGCTAGAGTCAACTCATTGTTTAAAGGTATGATACATGCATGCTAGCTCACTGAGACCTAACCCTCCCAACTTGACCACGTTGCCCTTGAATTTTGTTTTGACAAAATTTGCAATGTCAATTTCCAGACACGACAAAATACCATGACATAAGATGAGATGACAAAACCACTTGGATATATATATATATATATATATATATATATATATATATATATATATATATATATATATATATATATATATATATATATATATATATATATATATATATATATATATATATATATATATATATATATATATATATATATTGGACTAGATGTTAGCCCTTCTTACCATCACCTCATCCTTCCAAAAGAAGTACCAAAGAAATTGATCGATCTCAATATCTTAAGCAAACCCACGGATCAAGAAGTCGTCATCAGCGAAACTTGTGTTTACTAATAAAATGTGTATTGCTTCGGTGCTCTCTCTTAAAAACTAAATTGCACTATTTCTAAAGCAATGTTGTAAGGAAAAATTGTAATGCCAACGGTGCAAGTGGTGTTGACGCAAACTAGTTTGATTTTGTAGAGTTCTTGTTCATAGCATTCAGGTCTTGTTATTTTTATGTTTCAAGAAAACTACTTTACTATTATCCTATTCGACAGTAAATATATATCGAACGCATATAACAATTACAACTTAGGGGCAATATCATATTATGGTTTCTTTTTATTATTTAACTTTTTAAACTTATTTTTATTGACAACTCCTCGCCTAACCTTTTTTCAAATCTAACCATTTTAGTCGTGTCGTTAGTCGTGGTATGGCCAAACAACACAGTCACGCATGACCAAACAATACCGCTACTTCAGTCATCATAGCATGACCAAATCCTGTCATTCCATGCTGATTGGAGTGGCAATATTGTTTGGTCATGCCATGACCAAAGAAATTTGCCATATTTGAAAATAAGTTGGATAATGAGTTATTAATAAAAAATAAAATTTAAAAGGAGTTAAACAATAAAATTTGCTCGTATATAACATATTTGTTTTAAAGATTTGCCTTTTGTAGAGAGAGATCATCAAGCCATAAATACCTCCCAATTAAAATTATTTTGTGATAGTTGAAACAAAAGGATACGGTCGTAATGCTGTACTTACAAGCAATATCTCAGTGAAAAATGAAGCTTTATGGTCTGTAATTTTCACGTGACACAATTTGTTGAGCTATCATCCAAGAAGTCATACCATGCTAAATATTTTGATTTATTCCTTCTTCCTTTTCAGTATCTTCATGTGGTCTCTCTTTCTCATCCTTTTATTCATGTGGACTTCCTAAGTTTTTATACACATCAATTGCGAAACTTTATTAGAATGATATATAGATCCGATTTGACGATTTGCCTTTGTAGAGAGGTCGACAAGCAAGAAATAAAACAAAAGGGAACGGGTCACAATAGCTCTTATTACAGTGAGAGATGAGCTTTTACGACTTGTAATTTTTCACATGACTCAATTGGGTGAGCCATCGTCCAAGAAGTCAACCAGTACATAAGACAAGAGCTACTACAATTTTTCCTTATCTTCGTGTGGCCTTTCTCCCAGTTTCATTTTCATCGTCTGGACACTCAAGTTTTCCATATAGTACAATGCTAATCTATTATATTATTAAAGCAAAGATAAAAGAAGCTATCACATTCATTTTCAAGGGGTAAAAATTTCCACATTAATAAAAAAAGAGAAAGATACTTAAATACACATTGTTGATCATGTTGGGTCCATATTATAACAGTCAAGACTAAAATAAAAAGACCATGTCAAGCACAACAAAAACTAAAATTGGGAATAAAAACAAACTAAAATTAGCAATTTTATTTTCATACGAATACCTAAGTAAAATTAAATAAAATAATTTGGAATAAAAATTAACAAGAATTAACAATTAGATCTGTATATGAATTCTAACAAAAAACTAAAATTCAGAATAAAATTTAAATAAAATAGCATTTTGATTATGATACGTATTATAAATTAAAATCTATAAATCTTAATAAAAATTAAACATAAATTAACAATTAGAGTAGTGTATGAATTTCAACCAATAAATTTTAAATTTAAATTAAAATAAAATTTGCAATTTGATTTTCATACAATTTCAAAATAAAATATTTAAATAATTAAAATTCAAAATAAATTAAATAAAATTACCAATTTAGTTTCCATACGAATTCCTAATTAAAATGTCTAAATAAAATATAATTTCAAATACAAATGAAACAAATATTGGCAATTGGATTTGTACACGAAGTCCAAAAACATTGAAATTTGGAATAAAAATATAATAAAATTAGCAATTTCATTTTGATATGAATTACAAAGTGAAATCCCTAAATAACTATAATTCCAAGTAAAGATTAAACAAAAATTAGCAATTAGATTTGTATACAAATTTTAACAAAAAATAATTGAAATTCAAAATAAAGACAAAATAAAATTTGCAATTTGATTTTCATACAATTGCAAAGTAAAATCCCTAAATAACTAAAATTAAATATAAACTAAATAAAATTAGCAATTTGATTTGTATACAAACTCTAATAGAAACAACTTAAATTTTCAATAAAAATAAAAGTTATAAAAAGGATAGCGCAAACGGTGTTGAAAGAGATCACGAAAGAGTGCAATATTGTCGATTTATCCAACATGAAAAAATGGACCCACTGGGAAGCGAAGAGCCGAGGTGATGGCAGTGAAGATGAGGGCAATATCGTGCTACCCACCTTAACCGTTTGATGAGAACAATATTGTACTACTCGCCGAAGTTGTTGAAGATAAAAACCGAAATCAAAGGATTCAAGGGCCACAACGATGAGTGATAAGTGTCAGCATTATTGAAGAAGTCAGTGTCTAAATAAGATTGATAATTGGGAAGCTTTTGGCAGAGAGGAGATGAAGCTTTTGCATTGAAGATGAGCTATAATGATATGGGGCAACCAGGTAGCTAAGAGTGTGCCATCGCTGGTAAAGAGTACGACGTCACTTACGATGATGAGAAGATTCTCTATATCGTTAGACAACAATTAAAGTAGATATACCGACATCAGTGAGGATGTGAGATCACCATAGTTAGTGAGGAAGCCATAGAGTTGAGGTGGCCAATGTTGAAGAAGAAGAGCGATCGATATGGGAGAAGAGGGACATCGAGCACGTATAACATCATGCATGTTTACGGCTACGGCTTATGGCTTTTAGTTGAAATTTTTGAATTTTGGCTGTTTACGGTACAGATTACAGAGAGACAGATACTCACTTGCGATTTTAGCTGGTACAGATGTTGGGCTTTTAACGTGTAGATCGTTTAACTTGTAGTCCACGTCTTGAAAAAATATTCCGTTTGAAAGTTAGGTACTGTAGCAAAAGCCGTCAGCTTGTGACTTAAAGAACAGGCCCTCTATCAGCTACTATTTATCAATTATAGAGAAAAGCCATCGATAAAAACTAATACGAATGGGTGAGTGATATGTGGCAAGTACATGCATGCGTTGACAACTCGTAACACTAGCCAGTAGCCAAGCTAAGTTAAACTAAGCTGCGAGTCCACCCGACAATGGATGGGAAGAGAAGAACACAGCAGAATCAGGAGGCCAATCAGCGGCAAGACCGTCACTGCATGATTCAGTCACGCACGAGCACTGAAAGTCACCGGTGGACGCGCGCACGCAGGAGATTAAAAAAACCCCGCGCGCGCGCTCGATGGCACGCAGCCGCTCGCCTCCTGTCTGGCACCAATTGGCTCTGCTCACGCATCCATCGGCCGGCACTGAATAATGCCGGCTCGTGACTGCCTTCCTGCCCGCCCGACTGGCTGAATAATTGGCTCAGAGGATAGGATTCCATCTGTCTCGCCATTAGAGGAGAAGTGACTTTCCTTCCTGCCTCCGCTTCCACGAAACTTCGCTTTCCTTTGGTGTCTCTCTCTCTCCTCCTCGGTATCTTACGCGCAACAGGTACGCGGGAGCAGCTGCATGCGTCGGCTTCTCTCAATGTAAGTGAAGTTTTCTGTTCCATCTCCAAAAAGTCAATCGCTCGCCTATCCCCTGTACGTACTACGACACTTCCTCAGTTCATCCCGAGAAAAATGTCAAGGACTAGTTTAATTTGATCCGGTGGGAGATCCGATGGAGATGGGGGAATCGTCCAATCCAACTCCATTGACATTGTTTGTCGAAAATGTAGGACCGATGCTATTAATCAAAGGATATTAATGACTTTTGAAACTTTTTCCTTTAATCTATTCAAAATATTCACTCAAGAGACTATGATACCAACTAGACTAAACAAAACAAAACTATAAGAGCCAAAAAATCAACAACTTTCTGTACAAGACCAGTCAGACTGCCATTGAGGGGCCGGTCTGACCACCTGCCTGTGATTGGTCACACCGGTAGGCTGGTTTGACTGCAGGTGTAGGTCAATCCAACTGATCCCTTATTCGCAAACCTAAAAATATCTCAGGTCAAAAGCCTAAATCTCAAGAACTTACTCAATTCTCATCTAAACATTTTCGAATTTTGCATGAGACTTGTTTAAGACAATAGGAATCTAAACCAATCAAGTATCACAAAGTTCTTGTGCTCAAGTTTGTCAAATTGAAGAAAATAGAATCTAGTTCACAAGAACACCAAAATCCCTAAAACTTAAATTACTTCTTGTCCGTATGAATCAAAAGTGTGAGGTCTTTCAGATTTATTCACATTTGTCCTAGTAAGATAATTTAAGTACGAGATTAAGTTAGAACTCATATGAACCTAAAATCACAAATCTAACTCAAGAACAAGAAAAACTAAACAAGAATGCAAACAAAAATGTGATTAAAGCAAACCTTTGATCTATTTCAGTGGAGAGTGAGGTTTACATACTCATAGATGATTATAAGGTACAGCCAAAGCACCACTCTTTTCATTCTCAAGTTCTCCCTCATACAATCACACAATGAGATAAAGTGGTTCAACAAAAACCTATAATCCATGTATCTATCACCTTCTCTCCTTCCCTTTAAATAACCAGTAATAACTCTAGTAGGTCTAACACATTAAGCCTATCGAGAAAACCCATTAACCCTACTAACACAAGTTTTAAACACTTATGTATGCTTCTCAAAGTGTTTACAAGACTCAACCCGCTAACTTTTTAGCGATCGATCTACTTATCAATTTCTGCTCTCCTTGATTTAAACCACTTCTCTTTTGCGTCTCTTTGTGTCGTGGTTTTGATCGAAACACCAACCCGGTATTTGGCCAACTACTAAAATACCATTGACAAAGCTTGTGGGCACCTTCCATTGACTCTGTCTTCACCTTCACCTCAAAGTATCTTCATATGCTTTGAAACGCAGCCCATAGTGCCTAATGATTAGTCGTCATGTCTACATGCATCGCCCTCATCACTTGACACACCACATGCACCAACTCGCATCTTCACGATCCTTATCTTCTCTGTGCTTCCCGCTTGAGCCATGTAGCCTCACTCGGATTTACATGATAGCTCGGACCTTACCTCCCCTGCTTATTCCTGGTCTAATACCATCAATCTCTGCGTCCTTCAAGCCACCTACATATCCAAAGATCAGGCAACCATATCAAATACAAATTCCATGTATTTGACTCGCGATAGTAAAAAACATGAATCATATAATGTAACACAAACCCTTATAGCTCCCAAGCCATGAACCAACTTCAAACCAACTCAGCTCAACTCAACCTGTTCTCTAGCCACGGCCGCCGGTCTGACCGCTCTCTTCAGGTCGATCAGAGACTGCCAGCCACTGGTCGATCTGACTGGCCAACTAGAGCATTTTCAATATCGGTCACACCTGCCAGTCACATCCAGTCGGATTTCTCACAACGTTCGGTTAGACCGCATGAGCCCAACTCCAACACATGCCTCCTGAAAAAAACAGCTGTCAACTAGAAATTGGTCATACCGCCCTAGCGGTTGGACCACCACCCAACATCCGGTCATACCGCCATTCATAGACTGGTCCCACCAACCGAAAACACTGACAACATTCCTAAGATCAATTTTTTTTGAAACTTTTATAAAATTCAAATTTAACTCAACTAAAGTACCAATTATTCATCATAAACATATACTCGACCTTATACATGATCTCTGAGAAAGAAAATTAAGTTGTAGTTTGGCTCCGGCTCCAGGATTCCAGGGAGAAGCCCAAGTGCCTGGCCAAGCGGTCGAGCTTCAGAGCCCAGTTTTTAGGGGAGCTTTTCGAAACTAGAGCTCAAGCTACAGAGACAGAAATCGAAGCATGCATCGATCGGCTTCACTAGTTTCGGAGAAGTACAAAGAAGTGAAAAACCATTCTTACTCTCATCGTCTTTCACCAATCACCATGCAACCATCGGATTATGTCGCGTCGCTTTGTTGATTCAATTCATCGTGCCATCGCCCAATTAGCCATACCGTAGGCCTAATCATGCCACCACCGCTCGACAAGTGCCGCCACTGCTGATTGGAGCCAACGCTGCCCACTGTGGTCGTCATTAGAGGTGAAAACGGGTCGGATTCGGACGGATATTGCTGTTACCATATCCTAACCCATATTTTTTCTCCGGATTCGGTACCAATCGGATTCGGTGTCGGATCGGTCGGGATTAACTCATTTCATTTGCACCCCTACTTGTTTGTAAGGAATGCATACAGTGCAGTAAATGGAGTAGGACGCACTGACTTGATGTTACTATTTAATAGCTGATGTGGAAGATTTTATTTTACCATTGCAAAAGAAAATGAAACGTCAAATAGTAGCACTAACCTGAAATAAAACTTGAAGATGTATCGGATTCGGACGGATATTCGGATTCGGACAGATATTGCTGTTACCATATCCTAACCCATATTTTTTTTCTCCGGATTCGGTACTAGTCGAATTCGGTACCAATCGGATTCGGTGCCGGATCGGTCGGGATTAACCCGACCCGTTTTCACCCCTAGTCGTCATCAATATCTCATATCTTACTCGCCAGAGTTCAACTTTGACGTTAATTTCTTTTACGACATTGTGTTAACAACTATAAAAATCGCTATCATATTTTCTTTTACGACATTGTGTTAACAACTGCAAAAATCATTGTCATATGAAAGTATTTTAAAATATGAATCTAATGGCAACCACTTTTACAAGACTAAACTTATTTTAAGGCCATATAGAGATCACTCTACATTTGTGATGAATATTTTACTTTGCTTGTGTCTTACTATTGTTATTTGAGTTTGATTTTGAGTAATTGCAATTGTCCCAGTTGTTTTCTGTTACTGGTGGTATGACCGTTTTTGGGGTTGCGGTCATACCTGCTAGGAGCGATCTTACTAACCTTTGGCTGGTGGTCAAATAGGCAGTGGTGCGACGGTCATACCAGCATGGAAGCCGTGGTATGACTGGGCGAAGCAGTAGTACCGCCTTGTAGTTAATGGTAGCTATTTTTCAGAGAATGTCTTTTAGATATTTTGGGTTATGACCTGGTGCGGTAGTACCGTTACTGGAATTGCAGTACGACCGGAGGTGTGTAGTACTACCATCCTTGTAATGGCGGTACTACCAAAGTGTGTTGGGCGGTCAGACTGCCATAGGTGCTACATTTGACCGGCCCCTGGTGCTGAGTTGAGTTGGTTTTAGTTGTGTTAGTCATGGCGGAGTCCCTGCATGGCACATAACTCCAGGTGAAGCATCATCTCAAGTGGAGAAACACAGGAGAAAGACAATGATTATAAGGAGGCAAGCATGTGTATGTGGTGTGTCAATTGAAATTGTGTGTTTCAAATAGTGACGGTTCTCATAGCAGACATACGATTTTGGCGGCAAATAATTGGGCATCACGAACTATGGTGTCATGTGGTGTGCCATAGGATTCATATATTTTAAGTGATGACGGCCTCAGAGGCATACGATCTTGGCAATGAAACATTGGGTTTCACATATTTTTGTGAAGACCGGTGGGTGACAATTGAGAAAAATATCCAATATTAGGTCGAATAGTGGTTTGCAAAATTGTGGCATTGGACTAAGTTGTTTAGGTTACATCTTTAAGGATGAGATATCTTATCGAGCTATTGGATCCATGTGGAAGTCGTGCTTTGAAAGACGTGCAAGTATGTTATGTGTAAAACATGTTTATGTGTGGATTACCGAAATTTTCCAATTATAAGTGGTTGTATCCACTAAGTGTTGCTAGTTGTTTTGGGTTTGGTAAGAGATGAGAAGTCTCCACTATATAATTACTTGTGTGAGTTGAGAGAACTAGCACTTCCAGTGTTTGAGAGAGATTAGGGTTTTCTTTGGTTGAAACCTTTTGTGTGTATGCCCTAGGATTAGAGCTCTGTCATCTATGAGAGAGTGACTGTTAAACATTCCTCTCCAAGTGAAATAAACATCCAAAAATTGCCCCAAGTGAGTTATGACATAGATCCTTCCTTATGCTTTTCATTTGCTTGGCTTTCTTATTTGAATTTTTCTCTTCTTGATCTTTTCTTGTACCAAGAACATGTAAGAAATAGAGATATCTCTTGAAGATCAGATTCCATTCCTATAGGCACCGTCTAGGGAGAGTTCTTGAGTTTGTTTGGTTTTCCTCAAAAGAGAACCGATTCTAGGGTTTTGCTCTTTGTGAGTGATTTGGCTTGAGTTGTGTTGTAATCTAGCTTGCTATGATATGTGAGAACTCATTCGAGGTCATCTGGATCATTTAGGACTCACGAGCAATAGTAGATCAAGGTTTCTCTTCTTTGTCCGATTTTGGTGCAACATTCCTTATTTTGATAAAGTTCAGAACATTGGCATTGATTTTCACGGTTTATGATTGGAATAGATTTTTGACATCTTAGGGAGGGTTTATACCAAGTTTCACTGTATTTAGATCAGTGGTTTAAAAGTTAGCTCTTTTCTTGGATCGTGTGCGGTGCTGTTCTATACTGTGTCTCGACGAGCGATCATACGACAGAGACCCAAGCGGTACTATCGGCAAACAGTCATACCGTTGTGATCCAAACGGTATGACCACGCCAAGCGGTACTATCGCACCCTAGTTGGCGGTAGTACCAGTGAGACAAAGAAAGTCTCATTTGGTTTGAACTATTTGACTCTTGGCTTCTGTGAGGTTATGAGTTTATGTTTTCACTACATAAAATTGTTAATATATGAAGAAAAAAAGCTTTGAGAAGTCATTCACTTCCTACACTCGCCATACTGATTTTACACCTATGCATCGTTGGACTAATTGCTGATAAAAATTACAAAGTTCGAATCTCCAAATGTATTGGTGCCTTCTAAAAAGGGAGTATAAAGAATCTTTTAGGGACGAAACCGTCCAGGTGTATTTGGGTTGTTTTGGAGCCGACATTTGGGTCAAACGCGCCAATTTTGTTGAACTCGAGCTTCTCCTAGAACCATCTTCATCCAAAATTGACTTCTTGACCCCTAAAAGTGGAGCTAACCCTTCCAGTTGTTAGAGAGGCAATCCAATGGCTTAGTTTCAAGTGGATCGATCTCGACCCCACAATATGCATGATGGTTTCTCGAGTTTGACCCAGGGACGTGACCTATCCCAAAGTCCAACCGATAT
Source organism: Dendrocalamus latiflorus (assembly GCA_017311315.1). Classification (NCBI taxonomy): domain Eukaryota; kingdom Viridiplantae; phylum Streptophyta; class Magnoliopsida; order Poales; family Poaceae; genus Dendrocalamus; species Dendrocalamus latiflorus. Next base: position 8,987,371 of record CM029639.1, read on the forward strand.
TTTTCACTCAATTGTGAGATAAGAGTACTGGTGCTTGTATGTGCATACAGGCAATTCAATTCTTTCTTTAAGAAGGCCATTTTCTCTTACGTTGGACGAAACAATACAAAAGATTACAATACAGAAGAGGAGTCGCTCAACCGTGGCCTTAGCTGCAGGATCACGATGCTCTTTCCTTCTGACTTGCGATCAATGGACCAATCCATCGGTCGATTATTTGGCCTAGCAGCCCGCCTGCTTTCAGGCCGGCCGCCTAGCTAGCTTGCATCCCAATCAGGGTTCTCTCTCGCTTTTTATTCTCAATTCTCGTCTCTGCTCCTATAGGTGTCGGCAAAAATTAAAAGAAAAATGTTTTACAATTAATCGCCACTTCTTTGTGGCTTTCCTAAGCTTAAATGTCTAGGTAGTCTTCTGGTTTTTTTTTCCCGTCCTCCTCCTCCTCTTGCCCGTCATGGTCCTAGCTGAAGAATCTGTACGAGGACTTGGGTGATCCGTGCTAATACGGAATCGATCAACCGCTCGGTCTCCCGCTCCCACTGCGGCGCCTACAGGTGTCCCCCGCGATGGCGACCGCCGCGAAAACGGATGGACGTGGGTTCCAGCTGCCGCGGTTTCGCACATACCGTGAACCCGCTGCCGTCGTCCTTGATTCGCGGCGACCGCGTGGTATCGCGTCTCAGTCATCGGCCTTGCGGGTGAAGCGCATGGGCAGGCCGTTGAGCGGCAGAGCGAAGGGGCCGAACTGGACGCCGCTCTCGGACTTGGAGGTGGACCACCTGTACCGGGTGGCGAGGTTGTGGAAGAGGACGAGCATCTCCAGCTTGGCGAGCTCGTTGCCGGGGCAAGAGTGGGTCCCGTTCCCGAACGGCATGAACGTGTTGGGCTTGGGCGCCACCTGCAGCCAAACCAAAACCCAATCAGCCACTGCTGACAAACCACGGCCGCGCCAGCCGCGCGTATACCACCGGAAAGGGAGGTGGTCTTGGTTTTACGGGTGGAGTTTTGATGCCGACCTCGAATCGGGAAGGGTCGAACTTGTCCGGGCAGGGGAAGTGGTCGGGGTTGTGGTGGATGTTCCGGAACAGGGGAAGCACCTTCCAGCCCTTGGGGATCAGGTACCCTGCACCGAGGAGCCGAGCTGAGTTAGCCGATTCATGCGAGTGTTCTTTTTTTTTCGGTTAGGAGCGCGTCCAGTTCACTCGCAGCAGCGCGCTGCTGTCCCGAAAGGGACGGCGGCGCTGCCGCGGACGATGGAAACGGAGGGACGGGGGTGTGATGCATCTGCTCACCTTGGTACTCCACGTCCTCCACGGCCTCCCGGAAGGTGAAGGAGAGGATGGACGCCACCCGCATGGTCTCCTGGATCACCCGGCTCGTCATCCGCATCCGCCTCGTGTCCGCCCACGACAGCGGCTCACCCGACGCCTCCTTCTCCCTCGCGATCTCCTCCTGCTCCTCCTGTTTCGTTCAGTTCGGTCCAATCGATGGGTCAGTGGCTGCTGTTGAGAGCGGGCTGGGAGGTCAAATTAAGATCGATTGGTTGGTTAATGGGTGCTTACGGTGACGGCTTTGAGGACGGCGGGGTGGTCGCCGAGGAACTTGACCATCCAGGTGAGGACGCTGGCGGTGGTGTCGCGGGCGGCGAAGATGACGCCGATGACGTTGTCGGCGATCTGAGCGTCGGTGAGGGCCTCGCGGCCGTCCATGAAGGACCCCAGGAGGTCGCTCCCGTGCTGCCGCTCGCGCCGGGCCGAGATGATGTGGGCCACAATGGCGCCCAGGCGCTTCCGGGCCTTCATGGCCTTGTGGAACAGCGTGCCCGGCAGGTTCACCGGCATCGAGTTGTACCCCTTCTCCAGCGTCAGGTAGCACTGCTTCAGCTCCTCGATGTACCGCATCTCCTCCTCCCCGAAGATGGACAGCAATGCCACATTCAGCGCGTACTGCCATGCCATCAAGAAATCGATCAGCACACAAATAGTACTATCTGTATCGAAAGCGTCTGGAACAGAGCAGAGCACTCACTGTCTTCATCTCTTGGAAGGTGTTGACGAGGCGGCCGTCCCAGGAACGGACGGAGCGGAGGGCGATGGCCTCGATGGCGGGGACGGAGGCGCGGATGGCCTCGGGGGAGAAGGCGCGGGAGACGAGGCGGCGGAGGTGGGAGTGGTAGTCCCCCTGCTGGAAGAAGATGGCCTGGGGCCCCAGCATCCTCTCCTTGCTCGCCGGGAAGGTGGGCTTGAAGAGGTGCGCCTGCGTGACCAGCACGAACCGCGCCGCCTCCGGGCTCGACACCATCACGCAGGGGCACCCCAGGATGTGCGTCTTGAAGATGGGCCCGTACTTGTTCCGCTTCCTGGCGAAGAACACGTTCGGGTTCTTGGAGGAGTAGAGCTGGAACGTCTCGCCGACGTACGGCCACCCCATCGACCCCGGCGGTAGCGGCAGGCTGCCCCCGCCACCGCACGTCGACGGCGAGGACCCCGCCGGCCGCCTCCTGCCGCGGACGGCGCACGCGAGGATGAAAGGCGCGAGCAAGCAGAGGAAGAGGAGGAAAGCACCCATCGCTCGCTTCGACCGGTTTGCTAACTGCAGAGGAGGAGGAAGAAGAGATGGGCGGTGGTGTTGGGGTGTGGAGGGAAAGGCAGGGAGGTGGCAGCTATTTATAGATTGGCGGTGAGGCTCGTCTCCCTTCCGCTCTTGGTCTCGTTGGTCTTGGCCCCGAAAAATCTACTTACTACTCCATCCCATCCCACTACGCGCTAGAAATGAGTAGATCTGTGCGATGTCTACGAGAGAGAGAGAGAGAGAGAGAGAGAGAGAGAGAGGGAGAGGGAGGGAGAGAGAGAGAGCGAATTATTGCACCACTACCTCGGGAAAAGAAAAGCAAGACCGATTAATCTGTCATATCAATTAACCAATCCAAGGAGGGCTAAATACACAGCTTGGCTGCCCAGCGCGCGAGGGAATCCCCTTCTCCAGCTCACCTCTCCCTTCCCGCCCCCGTCTCCACACACACACACTAGCAGCTGCCGCTGTACACGCTCTCGTGCTACCTTCCCCATGGTGCTGTTGGGATACGATAGACTAGACTATATTAGTCTAGATTAAAAACTTTTACCGTATAAATAAATATCATATAAATAAAAGATCATAGATCGTTACCACTAAATGCACAGTACATCGAAAGTAGAGTTGAAACAATCGATTCAACAAAGAGCATATCGGTGTAGTAGTAGTCAATTGTCATTCGGCCAACCGTCTCTTCCTTGCAATCATCCCGATCAGCGCCGCAGTCGCAGCAGTGCCTCTACCAGGGATGGCAATCGGGCACGGCGGGTACAGGTAGTGCTTGCCCATACCCGTACCTGCGACTCCGATTTACATACAGGGGTATACCAGCGAAGGACGACGGGTAAAGAATCTCGCCCATACCCGTCGCCCGCGGGCATACCCGTTTACTCGCTAACTGAGTCATCAAATATATATGTCCTTAATAAAGTAATTTTCATAATAGTGCATCACATTCACACATCTCCAATGCATCACACATTAAACAACTACATATAAACTAAGTATATAGTTGGTAGTTTAATTCATCTTAAACTAAGTATTCAACTAAGTTTAAAAGGTATAAATGCAGTATATAGTTGGCAGTATAAATTAAAAGTTTGAACATGAACACAAACTTAGTTGGCAGTATATAGTTAGCAGTTTAATTCATCTTAAACTAAGTATTCAACTAAGTTTAAAAGGTATAAATGCAGTATATAGTTGGCAGTATAAATTAAAAGTTTGAACATGAACACAAACTTAGTTGGCAGTATATAGTTGGCAGTTGATAACACAAACTACATACTTAGTTGGCAGTATATAGTTGGCAATTTTGTACAAGTCTTTGAACATGAACACAAACTATATACTTAGTTGGCAGTAAATAGTCGTACTGGATGTTCGCAAAAAGGTGATCTAGAACCTTGATAACTCTCCACACAAAGCCAACCGTTGAATTACACATTGTTAGTCGTATTGTATGCACATTATTGTTTCTCATCAAAGATGGGCCAAAATCAATAGAAGATACCAAATTTGAATCGGTGTCCAGATTTTACTTGATCTGTTCCCACGTCCAAAATCATTATGCAAATCAGAATCAAACCCAGGACAATCTATTTCTTGAAAACATATAAAATGAATGCCTTGTAAACCTTATTTGAGCTCAGAAGGTTCCCACATACCTCAGAGGCTATCGTACCGTTGCAGAAGATGCAGTGGCCGGGTGGGGGCGGAGGGGCGACCGGCGGCAGCTAGATCTGGAGGACGGACCGACTGGATCTGGACAGGACGGCTGGATTTGGATGGGACGAACGCCGGCAGCTGGATCTCGAGGACAGGACGAACGTCGGCGGCTGGATCTTGAGGACGAACGCCGGCGGCTGGATCTCGAGGATAGCTGGATCTCGATGGAGGAAGAGGCGACTGGAGAGTGGAGACGGTGAGTGGAGTCAGTCGGGAGTCGGCGAGGTGAGGAGACGAAGCCGAGGACGAGGAATGAGGAGACGAGGGCACCAGGCTGAGGAGACGAGGCGAGGAATGAGTGAGTGCGGCGGCTTGGGAGTGAGTCGAGTGGATCAGTATGGAGTCAGGAGGCAGCGTGGTATGGAGCTAGGGTTAGGGTTTTCTTGTCCACTTGTCAGATCGTGGGTAAATGGGCGAGACAGGTACGGGTGGGGCTCACCCATACCCGTACCTGTTTACCTGATGGGCAAAGAGTTCTCCCCATTTTCATACCCGTGGGCAAAGAATACATCCCATACCCGGCTTCATTAGGATATTTACCCACGGGTACACGGGATATCTCTCCTGTTATATAGGAGGGGCAAATTATATATTGATTGCTCATATTCCTCCGCATGTTTCATAGTAAACCCAAAAGCTAACTTTATGACCAGCTAGTCACCGATTAGTGTTTGGTAACCCCTAAGTAAACTATTACACATGTAGGAAATAATGACAATCTCATATCTAAGGATCCTACATACACTATGTATGAGACCAACTGATGACAGTTAAGAATATAATAATTCCCGCAGTATCTCATGGTGGGTCAATCCAACATCATGTTCTCTAACATATATCCACATTATTGATTTGATATAACATAATCCATGAAACATGATCATAAATCAATACATGTGCTGATTTGTAAATCATAATTGTCCCATATAATAATATAAGATCAGAGATAATCTAGAATAATATCAAAACATGAATAAAGAGTTCTATGAACAAATAGAATAGTATCAAAACATGAATAAAGAGTTATATGAATAAGTCACATTCTTGTAGATCAATACAAAAATCATATATTTAAGGGACAAAATAATATATTATTGAAAGGATCATAAACATAAAAATGATACAATCATCTTCATGATTACCTCTAGGGCATATCACTAACACGTACCACTCCTATAATGCTGCTCGATTTGTCCACTTGCTCTACTTATCTGTGTCCCGTCGTCCTGGCCGGCTAGCCACTACATCAGTGTTAGCAAGCTACCCCTCTTTGCTTAGTTGGTGCTTCTAGCGTTTTTAAGGGTAATGCTATGGCCTTGACGTCCGATCCGGGTGTCCGGCTTCGGACGCTCGGCTGCAGCATTTTTCGGTCATATTTTTAACATTTTTCGTTCATATCCTGCAAAAAAAAAGAACGGCATGAGTATTCCCATCCACAACATTTCTCATTCATGTCTGCGACATTTGTCGACCATGTATGCAACAAAAAAAGAGAAAGAACAATGTGAGTATTCACATCGTACGCTTCGATGCAACATTCTTAAATAATGTATGCGACAATTTTAATCACCGTATGTAATAAAAATATGTGATACAAAAGTTGATGTTGAATACACAAAATAAAAAAATGTTGAAAGAAAAACACGGACAAAAATACTACAAATATGAGCGAAAAATATTGTAAATATAGCCAAAAAAGATATTGCAGTCGAGCGTCCGAAACTAGCGTCCAGATCGAATGTCTGGACGCTAGCATTACCCTATTTTATTGGCAAACATATCTACTTATTGGGCCTGTTTTCCATTTTTCGTGGGTCCATCACTCCATGTAAAGACTAGTATGTTTGAGTAGTCATTATGTCACGTGGGTTCTTTTATATTTATGTTCTGGCTTTTATTTTTGTTGTTATAGTAACTATCTTTTAAATAGAACGTTTTTAAAGTAAGGTCTATAGGTAGATTGTAATAGTCTAATAGACATTGTACTAAGTTCAGCTATATCGGTTAAAATCGTATGCGACTATTTTTCTCTGCCTATCGTCCCTCATAAATTAGTAGAATTCAAAATTCATAAATTAAAATTCGTAAGCTACAATCCTAATAGAACCCAGCAACACTGACCGGTTAATGCAGCCGGTAAGTAGGAATGCACGCTGAAATGCTGAACCTGTTTTAGGATGGGAATGACAGGTGTTGAATCGATCGTTAGTCCATCCAGGAAATGGTCGCGCGCATGCAGCGCTGCCTCTTTATTTTTTGACAGAAAATTAACTTTCCTTTCTTTCCGTTTCGGAATGTCCAGGAAAAAAAAAGATATTTTTCTTTAGTTGCAGAAAAGTTGTGTGTTAGTAGTAGGTGAACATCCCAGTCAGAAATTCAAATGGCATGTGCAGTCAGATGAGTTGACCTTTGCATGAGATGGGACAGCTGTGAGGGTGCGATGCGATTCATCCGGTTTTATGCGACGTAGTTAGACCATTTTTTTCTTCTTCCTCTGATCCAAATTCAATATTTTAAATCTGAATATTTCTGGGGATGTATGCCGAGGAAGTGTAGGACTAGTAGACTACTACTGTGGAAATTACTGACAAAATATCTACCTTGCTTTCTTGCCACTTGTTCTTTGACGGTACCCCGCTTCTTCCTAATCTCTTTTTCTCACTCCATGCAAGCAATTTGCGTTTAATCTTAACTCTGCTTCAAACGGTTTTAGCTTCTATCTTCTAGAAATTAGAAGTTATTTAAAACACGTTGTTTTTTAATTCAGTTTTTTTGTTTTTTAGCCTTTTTTGTTTTTTATTTTCCCTTATTTTTTGCATTATCTAAACATATAACGATGTTTTCATTTTTTTCTCTCAAATTTTATTATTTTTTTCTCATTTTTTAACTAAAAAAGGCTAACAACCGGTATAGTACAATTACAACAAAAATTCTACAGCAGAAATCAAAAGATTGGAGCACTCTGTTAATCCTACTGAGTACTATTTTCTTTCGTTGCTGAGATCAAAGGCAAAGGCCGGGGGCTTTATATTATATTACGAAAAGGAGGAGTATATTGGGAAAAAATGGCTGGAATCTGGTTCCATTATCTAAAGAATATTGGGAAAAATGATACTATTAAAATCTGAATTCACATAACTTTTTAATAGCTTGCAATTTAACGTATACAGTATACTCAACCTATTACCTTTAGTCATCGCTGAGGCCAGTGGCGGATCCAGGAAAATTTTTTGGAGGGGCTGAAGTACCTTCAGCTCGACCTCAGCCCCTTCTACATTATACATCCATGGCTAAAAATTTAGGGAGGGTTCCAAGGGTCCGGTAGTGGTAGGGGGCTCGAGCCCCCGCCCAACCGCTGGATCCGCCGCTGGCTGAGGCCATGGCCTTCTAGAAGTTGCACGCGCCGTACTGCCAGGTGGTAGCATACGAAAGTTGTTTATTTCAATTATGACGGCATTATCTGTTCGCCCGGCCAAGCTACCAACAGGCTACAGGTATGTGTACGAACTAGAAAAAAGAAATATCAGAACACGGCCGCATGCTTCACGTAAGAGAACAGATGAAACTTGGCCCTTTGTAGTATTCCGTTGCTGTGAAATTAACCATAGTAAAACAGAAAAACTACAAAATGCTATTGCGTGATTACTCTACCAACAAGATAGCATTTAACTGTTCAACTTTATCTCCCACCAAGGCCTTTCTCTCCAGACAAGAACATCCTTGCCGCTCTCTTCTCTCTGCCTGTGTCCTCAAATGAGTTTCCCCTAAACCTCTCCTGTTCTCTCTCTCTCTCCAATCCAAATCCCTCCACCATATCTTACTTCTCTCCACGGTGAACACCACCGGCCGATTCGCAGCCCGTAGAGGTGTATCTCATATCGAGTCACCTCAATTTGGTCATAGCGGTGGCGTTAGCCGTTAGTGTAGCATATGAGAAGGACGTGGCGATGATAGATTTGCAATATGCAACTATCATCCTAGTAGCTTGGAGGAGCGAGGGTATTGGGAGGAGAATGGCCGCAGTGGGCACGAGGCCACGGGCGAGTAGGTCGACGGTTGCAAGCTCACCTAAGTGCAGCAGCTGGCTTGGCAGGCTAGATGCAGCAACTATGGGAGGCTAGCAGACGAGCGCCATGGTGTAGGCAGGCGAGTGAGCAAGGTGGAGACCTACAAGCGGGCTCGACGGTGATAAGTGGCCAGCTAGTTTGGTAGTTGTGGGCACAGAGACGGAGGTGAGGTAGCAAGTGAACGGGCTCGATGGACTTAGGGCTCATGCTTGCCTCCAGCCCGACGGCCACAGATGACCACATCGGAGATTTTGCTCTTATTTGATTTTTGTGAAGCTAAGTTTATCAAGTTTCATAAAGTTTATATCTAAGTTTTATGCTGTTTCATTAGGTTTTATGAAGTTTTTTTATAGCGGATTCATAAAGTTGAAAGTTTTGTGTAGCGGATTCATAAAGTTGAACTCCAAGTTTCATAAAATTTCATAAAGTTTCATGACTAAGTTCCATGAAATTTCATAGTGTTTCATTACTAAGTTTTAGAAAATTTCATGCCTAAGTTGATTAAATTTTATAAAATTTTATATCTAAATTTCATGGTGTTTCATGAGGTTTCATAAATTTTTAAAAGGTTTTATATCTAACTTGACTAAGCTTTGTGAAGTATGTTCGAAACTCTTAGAAATCTTGTGAAACTCACGAAATTTAGATGAAACCTGGTAAAATTTGTTTATACCATTAGAATCATTTATAACAGTATACCATACACTAGCATGACTATTAAAATGGGTGTGTGGTATGAGATGATGTTTTCTTAGAGAGAGGACAACTCCATGGGTTTTCTTTATGCATTATGCATGTGCTCTGTCATGTGCATGTATATGTGTGTGTGTCCTCTCTCTCTCTATATATATATATACATATAGGAAAATAATTCTATACTTCTAGGAGTACGTATTTCTATTTATCATATACTACTTAAATGATATTGTTATACCTCTTTATCCTTTTGAGTATAGTTTAATAATGATTACAAGATACTTCAAAGTGAGTTATACGAAAATTTTCAAAAAAGTCCACTTTTTATAGCATAATTTGTGTATATGCTCCTTTTATGTATGAAAAATGTTGTATAGCAAAAATAAATGACTTCGATAAAAAATTTTCAACCAAATCACTTGGATTATCTTAGAATTAATATTTAAATATACCAAAAGTAATAAATAAGTATGACATATTCATTTAAGTGGTATATTAGAAGTGGGAGTCTGTACTCCTAGGAATATGAAAAAGGCTTCATATATATTATTACTATTCTGCACGCCGGAAAGTTACTGCCGTGCGTGAGTGAAGTTACTGTCAAACACATGTAGAGTTATTGTAGTTGTGACACTATACAACTGGCAATAACTCTATTATTTGAGAGTAATTTCACTCACGCACAACAATAACTTTCTAACACACACAGTGCGTGTAGACGCAGAATAGCGCAGCCGTGTGTGTATATTAATCAATCTTTATATAACTAAAAAAAAGTGAAGTTTGAATATTTGTCGTGGTAATCAGGTTAGGTCCCAAGGGTGTAGGAGCAGCCCAATTCTGATTGGAAAGTGGTGGAAGCACGGCAGTGTGCCATTCAGATAGATTCTTAGGGACGAAAGGGGCGTGGTAGTATCAGTCTTTTTTTTTTACTTATGGTTTATGGTTTCTTTTGAATAAGTAAGTGGAACAGTTTCTTCGTTATCTTTTCAAAGTGGTTTATCGGGACAAATTTTTTAAAGCGGTTTATCGGCATTTGATTTGTTTACGTAAAAGCTCGCGTTAGGGCCTGATCAATCCATTAGCTATAGTTATAAGACATGAGTCACAATTGAAAAGAACCTACCTATCCTAGTTGCATATGGATGCCATGTCATTCGTTTTAGGATATGCACGGCGGAAGATGGAGCTAGAAGGTTGAAAATACATAGCGTAATGGCCAGAACTACAAGAGCCCGCCATTCTAGTTGCATATGCATGCTATGCCATTTGTTTCAGGATATGCATGACGGAATATAGAGCTAGAAGGTTGAATATACAAAGCGTAATGGGTAGAACTACAAGAGCCAGCTCTATGCCGGGGTACATAGGTGGGTGGCACACCACCAGGGAAGGCTTTTCTATGGGAGGAAGTCTTGCCCTGAGATCCTCCATCCACCATTCCGTCTGGATCAGTAGTGGATGGGGGCCTCAGGGTGAGGCTCTCTCCATAGACTAGTTCTCCTACCACTAGCCGAGGCACACGTGCAGGTAACTATTGATAGATGATCAACTCATTGGTGTTTTTGTCTGCGCGTATCTCTCTCTATGTATTCTTATTTCTTATATGGGTCTATCTATACAACATTCGACTGTTTTTTATGAGAGAAATCCCCTTTCTCACCGGAGTAGCTCGCGCGCCTCCCCCACCACCCCCTGCCCCTCCTCCATCACCCGTGGCAGGCGGTGCCCATGCCGCCTCGCCGAGCCACCCCCGCCCCTCCCCGTTGTGCCGCCCCTACCCAACCTAATAACTAGTCCTTCGGCACCGTCCACAACCTTCCTACCCCCGCCCACTGCCGCCACTGCCCCCCGACCTCCCTCTATGCTCGGTGGGAACGGTGAACCCTAGGCGTGGAGGGCAGGATTTTCTCCTCAGGCTCATCGTCGAGGAGAAAGAAGGGCTCACTAGAGAGAAGGAAGAAGGGGTTGTTAGAGAAGAAGATGGAGGTGGCGGCGTACGAATCTTCATGCACATCTAAATGTGAGAAATCTGATTGATTTCTCGTAAAAATCATACAAGTGTTGTTTAGTACTTCCGTTCTTATATACTGTTTAAACAATTAAACTATACATCTTTATCATTTTGAGTATACTCAAAGTGAGTTTCATAAAAATTTTTATGAAAGTCTACTTTGTATAGCATATATTTATGTACATACTATTTTTATATATATAAATGGTATATAGAAAAATAAAAGCTCAACCATATCGTATTGGAGTATTAGTATTTAAGTATACTAAAATAATAAAATATATAACACGCTCGTTTAAATTATATATTGAAAGGTAAAAATATATACTCCTGGTAGCACAAAAATATTCCGTACGGCCACCTGTGTGCTGCGTTTGCCCCTGATGAGATTGACGGTGCTGCGTTTCGGGCTGTGCTCTTTTTTTGAGTGGCTTATGGCTGAAAAGCACTGTAGCTGGCTAAAAAAATATTGTAGCTGACAAAAGCTTATTTAGCATAATTAAATTTAAAAAAATTAAAAATAGAAAAAAATATATTAGCCCATCACATATAATGCAAATAAATATGGAAAAAAAACCGACAAAAAACTCAAAAAATCTAAAAGTTCAGAAAAAGACAAACGATCGATCGTGGTCGTCACAGGGGTAACTCGCCAAGTAGCTAGGGAGGACAATATCAGGGCCGGAGAGAGCGAGCTAGCGCGTGCGTGCATACGTGTCTCCAACGATCGCGCAAGCTGTTTACGCACGGGCGCTTCCGTCGCGCGCTTGTCTATCTGCCCCTCTCCGATCCGACTTGACCGCAGATCGATCTGCCGTGCCGCGCCGCCCCACCAGCCACCGTGGGCGCGCACATGAGCTATTCTGAACGGCGCGCGTGGCCTGGTGCGTGGTTATGGCAAGCTCCGATCCATTGCATGCCGTCCCGGGGCATTGCGGTGGTACGTCCCCTTCCCTTTTGGCGCGTTTCGATCGGCACAACGGATTTGCTCGTTGCTAGTTTGGGCAATTAATCATGGGTCGATGGGAGTTTGAAATGTATGCGCACCAAACCAGCCAGCCCTTCGTGACGTCGTTCGTGGCCAGCAGACGAGCAATACGTGCCGCTCGGTTGGACTGAAAAAAATAATTTATAACTAAAATTTTATTGTAACTGATTGAAATTACATTGTAGCTGATTTTGACTTATTTAGCCTAACTAAATTTAAAAAAATAAAAAATAGGTTAGCCCATCACGAATAATCCAAACGAATACGAGAAAAAAACGGGCAAAAAAACTTTAAAAAACCAAAAAAATCATAAAAAGATAAAATTTATAAACAATAAAAAATAAACCAGAAACCATAAGTCCAAACAAAACAGCCGACATGCGTGGCAGCGCCGAAGTCACCCTGGCGGCGGAGGGGACTGCGCTGCGCAGTAGCGTCTGAGAGCAAGGCTAATAATACAGCATTCAGCTGGTTGTATGGACACTTACAGCCCACTTATCAGCACATTCATATAGTAGTTTACAGCCAGCTGAGAGCAAGTATAATAAGAGGATGTTAGTAGGCTGTATGCTGAGGTGGAGGAGAGAGAGGAGGAGAGAGAAGAGAGGTGGGTTGTAAGTTTACAGCCAGCTGAAGCACAAGAACCAAGAAACTTTGTGAGAGAAAGGGGTGGGTCATGTAGCCTTCAGCTGGCTGTAAACTACTATATGAATGGGCTGATAAATAGGTTGTAAGTGTCCATACAGTCAGCTGAAGGCTATATGACCCACCCCTTTCTCTCACAAAGTTTCTTGGTTCTTATGCTTCAGCTGGCTGTAAACTTACAGCCCACCTCTCTTCTCTCTCCTCCTCTCTCCTCCACCTCAGCATACAGCCTACTAACAGCCTCTTATTATACTTGCTCTCAGCTGGCTGTAAACTACTATATGAATGTGCTGATAAGTGGGCTGTAAGTGTCCATACAGCCAGCTGAAGGCTGTATTATTAGCCTTGCTCTGAAGGCTGTATGACCCACCCCTTTCTCTCACAAAGTTTCTTGGTTCTTGTGCTTCAGCTGGCTATAAACTTACAGCCCACCTCTCTTCTCTCTCCTTCTCTCTCTCCTCCACCTCAGCATACAGTCTATTAGGGCACTCCTAATACAGAAACTATGAGATAGTTTCTATACTTGCCAATTAATGTAGACACTACCCATAGAAACTATACTCCCAATGGATAGTTTCTACAAATAAAATTTTCATCCAATCATTTATCTTCTCTCTCCTATCATCTACCTATCACAGCTCTTTCTATCTTGGTTCCTGTGTAGACATGGTGTCTATATAAGAGCAAATTTAATAAGGCTAACTGTGCTAGCTACAAGGGAATCCATGTCAGCATAGTCCTATGTGGAGGGGAGAAAAAAGGAGAGAGAGAGCCAAGCCGACTCCCATGCAAGAGTCAGGCTATAGCACAGGAAAAGAGGCATTATCCATGCATGTACCCATAGAACTAATTGCTATACACATGCATGTATTAAATTATCAATATCCATGTATGTATTAAATGATTGAGAGCTCTTGTGGAGACAACTTATAGCCAGCTTATTGTATGAGTTGACTGCATCATTATCTTTTAATGATATGGAAATGTATTGGAGGTAGCAGCTATCTGTACTATTAAACTTGCTCTAAGGGCATCTCCAATGGTTATAGCTAGCAACTAACTATAAGACTTCCACATCATCTATATAGTACACACTAAAGCTAGCATTCTAAAGAACTATCTATAAGGATAGCTATTTGATGCTTATATGCACACACAGAATTTATTGAGGCTGCCTCGTTTAGCGTTATAGACTAGTGCTTAGGGCATCTCCAATGGTTATAGCTAGCAACTAACTATAAGACTTCCACATCATCTATATAGTACACACTAAAGCTAGCATTCTAAATAACTATCTATAAGGATAGTTATTTGATGCTTACATGCACACACAGAATTTATTGAGGCTGCCTTGTTTAGCGTTATAGACTAGTGCTTAAGAGCAAGTTTAATAAGGCTGACTGTGCTAGCTATAAGGGAATCCATGTCAGCATAGTCCTATGTGGAGGGGAGAGAAAAGGAGAGAGAGAGCCAAGCCGGCTCCCATGCAAGAGTCGGGCTATAGCACAGGAAAAGAGGTGTTATCCATGCATGTACCAATAGAACTAACTGTTATACTCATGCATGTATTAAATGACCAATACCCATGTATGTATTAAATGATTGAGAGCTCTTGTAGAGACAACTTATAGCCAGCTTATTGTATGAGTTGGCTGCATCTTACCTTTTGATGACATGGAAATGTATTGGAGGTAGCAGCTATCTATACTATTAAACTTGCTCTAAGGAAGAGCTGGCTCGATTTTTTTTTTTGCATACTCTCTTTCCTCCACATAGGATATATGCTGATGTGTGCATGCATATAGACAGCTGACTCAGACCATTGGAGATGCCCTTAAGGAAGAGCTGACTCGATTTTTTTTTGCATACTCTCTTTCCTCCACATAGGATATATGCTGATGTGTACATGCATATAGATAGCTGACTCAGACCATTGGAGATGCCGTAAAGAAATCATTTCCTTATCTCTCCTCCTTAACTCCAATAACACACAGTATTTTGCTTACTTGGCACCTTATTTAATGACATAAAAATCATCTATAATTTCTGCATTGGGAGTGCTGTTAACAACCTCTTATTACTTGCTCTGATAAGCCCCGTCAATCGACGACTTGGCGCCTGCGACGTGGCCGGCCGGCGCGCGCTGAGGCCACCCAACCATGAATGGGATAGTGGACCGACCATTGTGGTTTCCAACAGTACGCGCATGCATGCATGCAAAAGATCAATGATGGGGGCGTGTTTGTGTTTCGGCCAGAGAAGGCTGGTGCCCGACGGAAGGAAAAGCTCAGGGGATCGCTCCCGAGCTCCGATCGATTTCCTTCGGCACTGCGGCGAAATAGATCGCTGGAGCGCCAAGTTGTTTGGCGACAGCCGGGTCGCTGACATGCATGCTCCGAGTTTTGACACTTCCAGCGATTTTCGCTAAAAAAACAGGAATATTACGCATCAATTAAAAAGTATGCACCTTTTAATTCGACCGTGAAGATCACGGTAAGTCGGTACTTATGTTGACCTTATTTAGCTAAGCTCCGGCAGTCCGGCTCTCTAGTTTCTCTACAGCAGTAGTAGTTCCTGAGCTAATTATTGTTGAAACGTTTGGTACAAATTCCATGCATGTTTAGAACGGAGGAATTTCAGGGTAATTAGGAAAAAGAGGACAAAAGAGGAGCACCCAACGGGTTTGTTTCTGCATGTTTTTTAAACCCTTGAACTAGATGGTTACCGGTTAGTATGGATTTTCTGCCTCGAACCAGCAGAAATTAACAAACTGAAGTCAAAATGTAGCGATTTAATTTATACATTTAAGCTAGACTAACTAAATGTAGTTTGTATGTATTCGTACTTACTAGATGGTTACCGGTTAGTATGGATTTTCTGCCTCGAACCGGCAGAAATTAACAAACGGAAGTCAAAATATAGGAATTTTGATTTATACATTTAAGCTAGACTACCTAAATGTAATTTGTATGTCAGCTAACTGCTAAAAGAACTCAGCAGAGAGCTCTTTTAAGTTTTAACTGAGCAATTGCAGTGGTTAAGTTGGATCCCGTAATGTCGGCACTAGACTCCGAATTAAGGTCAGCCCCAGCCCTAAGCTGGGCCGGTCTGAGACCGGATCTTCGAACATGTCTATCTAGGATCTGTTCATATTAGATAAGACTAATGGTTTTTTTGCTGTAGCATTCGTTTTTTTGCTAAAAATGAATAGTAATAATTGAAAAAATAACTTTTAAAATGAGGAGACGAGTGGTGAAGAAAACAAAAGAAAGATACATGCGCGAGACATGAGCGAGAGGAGTAGGATATGTGATGTAACTGTGGCCCTCTGTCTTATCCCTAAAGTAAAACAAGAGTAAAAGAAGAAAATTGTTTCAAAAAATCGGTGTTTATACTAGGTTTTAATTTTTTTCAAGTAGAAATCAATATAAATACATCCTCAGAACCATGGAAAGGTACCTGTTGAGGTAGGAAGCAAGCAAGCCGCTACGTGTCAGTTAGTGCTGATGTATATTAACTCAGCAATTGCAGTGGTTAAGTTGGCGCCCGTAATGTCGGCACTAGACTCCGAATTAAGGTCAGCCCCAGCCCTAAGCTCGGCCGGTCTGAGACCGGATCTTCCAACAGGTCTACTCAATACCATGGAAAGTTACCTGTTGATGGAGGAAGCAAGCAAGTCGCTACGTGTCAGTTAGTGCCGCTGCATCTGTCTGCATGAGACGATCAGCCAAAGGTCTTCGCTAGCTGTCTATCTAGAATCTTTGTTCCACAGAGCTTTAATTGGGTATATACACGGCGGCATTCATGCGTACGGACCTATTTATATTGAATTTTGCTTCTAAAAGCAAAATCTAATACAAACATACTAATTTCTATAAGTTATTTCTGTCAGCTACTATATTTCTCGTTCACATATCATAACATATTTTGTATTTTATTATATCATAATTCCGTAAATTACATGACGGTCTGAATATTATAGTGTCTTTTGTTGTACAGTCTTTCTTATATAATATACTACTATTTATCAGTTGCTTCTATCAGTTATTACTATTCATTAGTCGTAGTAAAAAACTATCAGCAAAATACAATATGAACGTGCCCACGTTGGCAATCTCATTTCAGTTAGATATAAAAATACAGAAAACAAAAAGGGACTATCTGCAGGACGATCGGTTGCGAGCTGAGTGCTTTAATTCCACAAAATATTTAGTCGGCCGATGTATAGAAATTTGAAAAACAAAATAAACACACCGCCTTGTGAAATCAGCTTGGCATATGGTCAGCATTAAGCCTGGCATTGCTAATTATTCCATCCTGAACTGCCGTAAGCATGCATTACTATGCATGCAGCATGCACCCCAGCCCTACGTATGTGTCCTGTTCCGGATTCAAATAAATGGATCGTCGCATACACGTATACGTACATCGCGTACGTACAGTTAAGCTGCTGCCAGCAGGACCATATGGTATATGTCGTGGCTACATACACAACAAACGTACGTAAGCGGGCCCTGGAAATTAATCAGCTCCTGAACGGCCGCGTCTCGTGACCGAGCACAGTACCCCGGCCTACGTACGGACTTGCAGTGCACAGCCACACGATCTCAAAACTCTCGATCTCGTATCTACTCCATTAGCTGGTTCGACACACATACGTAGCAACACGACGAGGCGCGTGTGCAGTTGGCCAGGGACGCGTCAAAGCAGACGATGGGATCTGGAGGCTGTCGGTGGGCGCATGCGAATTGAGAGGCTGGTCCTCGTCCCTCTTCGTGTCCGCGGGGGCAGACCCTAGGATTCAAGGCCCTATTCGGTTAGACTAGAAAATAGTAATTTATAGTTAAAATTGTACTATAGTTGACTGAAATTACACTGTAATTGAAGGTGGCTTATTTGGCATAATTAAATTTAAAAAGATTAAAAATAAAAAAATATGTTAGCTCATCACGGACAACGTAAACGAATACGGGAAAAAAAAACCAGCAAAAAAACTCAAAAAAGTCAAAAGTTCAAAAAAAAATAAAATTTATGAATAGTAAAAAATAAGCCAGAAGTCAGAAGTCTAAGCCGAAATGAGCGGGGCGTTAACTTTTTGAAATATACAAATATATAGCACTAACGGCAATAAAAATTTTAAAATAAACAAAGATATAGCCCGAACGGTCATAAGACTTTAAAAATACAAATATACAGCGCAAAATTGCGAGGTGCTAGCGCCCGCTCAATTCTCTCCGCCCCTGCGCGCTCGCCAGGGGGCAGACACACCCCGCGCGTGGGATCCTGCCCCTGCAACACACATCTTGCCCGTCCATGTACGTACGCGCGCACTAGCGTACATGCGTGCCCCAGTCGGCCGCGCGCGCGGATCACCACATGATCCAGATGTACTTGCAGACGCGGATCGATCTATACTAGTATATCGGTATACGTATGTCGCATGTTAGCCACGCCTTGTTTGCCGTACGAACAGCAGCAGAACTACTGATGGAGCTAGCCATATCGGCAGATAGTGCACCGTACGCCCTCGCGTGATTCCGTCGTCCCATACCGATGGAGAGCAGAGTGAATGCCGACTATATAAATGTGGCGATAATTGCTTGGTTGTTGTGGTATATGACTCTAATTCATCCAGTCTCCGATCGCCAAAGTCATGCGTGTATGTCAAGGTCGCGGTTGACCAAGTTATCAGCGGACAAGCTAGCCGACTACAAGAGCATTATTATAGTATTTGTCCACCGTTATGTTAGGAATACGTGTTGTAAATTATATGGTATAAATATTAATTTGTATTTAATTCCAGCATAATTAAGTATTATCAAAATATATTTCCAGCAGAATATAAATGACATAAATTGTATATAAACATATAATTTTACCATGCCATTCATATAAGAACATATACTCATCATATGAACCAAAATTACTACTGAACTAATCATGTAAAACATTCTCATGAACAAATCGGGAGAAAGAAGAAAGAATGGAAGAGAAAGGGCTCACGTATGTCCAATCCATCTCACGGAAGGAGGCGGCCTGCTTAAATAGCCGAGCGCTGAAGGGAAAGGGAAGAACGGCGCGGTGGCGTTCAATGGCCGGAGCTGAGGCTCCTGGACCACAAGCGCCACCAGCTCCCCTCTCCTTTTGCTAAAACTACCGCCGCCCCTCCTGGGAGACCGGATCTGACAAGAGAGCCGCACGGGAGACCAGGTCTGCTGGGGACGCCGCCGCCGCCAGAGCAGTCGCTATCCACCCGAAGTCGCCGCCCCGAACGAGACGCCCCGAACAAGACTAGGTCTCCTCCCTTATCCCTTCCGTTCGGCCCACCAACAGGTGGCCCCACATTCCTGATCCTTTCTCAATTGGAAAATTACCGAAATGCCCCTAGAAAACAACAATAGGTACCAACAAGTGCTCAGACGTATGATTCGGGTGCTAGATCAATATGTAAAGCAATCTTCTCCGTCTGATTTCCACCCCATGTCACTGAACAAGAGCCAAAAAAAGCTTGTTTCTTCCTCTGCGTGCTTCTTACGTGGGGTCCAACTTCAACATTGCCCCACGCACATCCTCGAACCTCAATATCCAACACCTCTCATAGGTCTAGTCTGATTAATTTGAAGAATGGAATATCCACCACCAAATCATCCATTAGCGCTACCACCATGCCTGATTGTTGCACTAATTTTATCAAATTGGGATCCCGACAGCATCCACAGAACTTTGCCACCAAACACGCGAGCACCTCTGGCAACAACTATGGTGATAGTGTAACAAACAAAAATCCTTATTGCAACAAAATAGAACTCTTCTGCAACAAATTAAAAATCCAATTATAACAAAATATATCTTGCTGCAATATTTTAGAAACCACATTGTAATAAAAAACAACAATTCATGCCACAGTCGAGGAAAAGTTTTGCATCAATTCGAAAAAATGTTTATAACAAAAGCCTATTGGAGAAGAAGGCCATGCCTAAGGTAGTGATGGTCGAGCTCGCAATTGGAGGAGAAGGAGCTAGCTCAGAGCTAACACTCTCAGATCTAGTAGGACCATAGCCCGATGGCTCATTGCCGACCTTCTACTAGCCAAACTGTCGTACAACTTTCTTCAATCTGCATAGGTCCGACACTCCCTCCCCAGCTCCTCCAGTGCACTGCTATCTCGACTTGGAGAGGGAGGGGCGTTGTGCACAACAGCTAGCGAAAGGGTAGAGTACTGGCTCTGGATAGGACAAAGCAGGATAGAGCACAACGAGAAAGCAAACAAGCAGGTAGGGTAGAGAAAGTGCGGGTGAGGTGTCTGATAAAAGTTTCTCGCTCCAAATGTTTGTATGCTTTCATTACCGTTGGGAATATAATATATTAACCCACAATCAATCATTAATAATGTAATAAAGGATTAAATTTGAAAATTCTTAGATAAATCGGTTTAACAAGTTGTTAATTGAGCTTTAACCATAAGTCCATAACGTTTGGCCATAAGATACGGGTGCTATAATTGTTGGACTAGACACCAGCTATTTGGCTTAAAATCTTATGGTTTTCCTAAATTCGTATATACAGGCGAGTGGTATGAAATATCTGAAAATTTTGCAATGGCTGCGAGAGATGGATAATTTCCTACACTTCTAAATTGAGCTTTAAGAATTGCAATATGATTTCGTTCTTGAATTTTTTTGTCCGTTTTGTACTGCTGGCAAGTGGCAACAATATGATCTGGTCCCAAAAATAATGATTTTGTATTTTGGTGTCACAATAATGATTTGGCTCGATCTCAAAACAGAATTCTCGGTCTGTTTTCGTACTCAATTCAATGCCGACTACATACGGTGATAATTACTTGGTTGTCTTTATACAGGACCCTGATTCGATCTTTAGTGCCCGTTCTCCAAAGTCATGTCTTTATGTGAGAAAAACGTAGCTGACTCAATTTCAGCACACAACCCGTGCCGACTAGGAAGCTTAGACTATAATTGATGATATGCGCACAAACACAATCAACATTCAAATGGAGCAATGAACACGGTACAATCTAGGGTTTCGAACGACTAGATCCTGCAAATGTCTTCTCTAGCGTTTTTTTTCCACCGAGGCAGTGTTCGCTTTTTCCTTCTGTTTATAGTCCAACTATATGCAGAGCGCGAAGAACTGTATCACACTGGCACCAATCTTGGTCTGAGGAGAAAACCACGTAAGCCGGTTCACTCTCCTACATAGTGAGCAGAAAACAATTGCATTCGCATCATTAAGGGCCTGTTTGGTTTATGATCAGAAGTTGCCTAGTCACAAGTTAGGCGTGCCACAGTTTTTAGGTAGCTGTTTGGTTTACTAACGCAACTGTGGCATGCCACACTTTCTTAGCACACTGCCCTACACGTCATAGACTCAGTTTCTTACCAAACTTTGTCACAAGTGTGGCTTCGATTTTGTTAGCCACACTTTGTATGGCAGCCATATATTGTCTAAGCTTAGGTATGACAAACTTAGACACCAACCAAACAGGCCCTAAATCTCCACCCTCCCTTGCCTACACAGTGCACGCGTACTTTTGCCACGACCAGGAGTGACCGACTGTAAAGCGCGCAGCATGGGCAAACCAAGATGGTTCCATCCATCAGTTTTCAGTTGCCGCAAAGCTCTTCTCATCTCATCACCAGAAAATGACGCCACGCACACCACCAGCTCGGTCAAGAAAACAGCCTAGCCTAGCATCCATGTGGTAGTTTTTTGGTTGTTGATGATGACGGTTTAACCCGACGTGCGCATGCGCTTTTGTTCCCTTCCCCATCCGCGGGCGAAGGCGGGACGGCTGACTTTTCACGCGTCGCGTCGTGCCGGTATCCGGCGCCGGGCGGGTCCCTCCGCTGCACGCGAAGCAGAAGCCGGAACGGCACGAGAGGGCCAACGGCGCGAGACCGCGAGAGACAGGGACGTGCGCAGCTTAATTAAACTAACGGCGCGGGCGGGCAGCGCGCGCGTGCACGAACGGAAGAGGGAGGACCCGTCGCGTATGTAGCATAGGAACAATTTTTTATTCAAATTTTTGACATGTTGCAAATTTGATTCTCTTCATAGCCACAGCAGTAGCGATAGATGATATGTGCCATCCACTGCGCTCGCTATTACGATAGGTGGTAGGCACTATGACAAGCACTACGGACGACCTACCAAGCTAGATGTGCTCGACAGGTAACCTACTGAGCTAGACGAGCTCAGAAGCTAAGGGATTATGGGTCTGCCGTGCCGACTAAGCTCAGCAGCAACCTATCGAGCAAGATGAGCTCAACAGCTCCACCACCTGTCGAGCCGACACTGACTACCATGTGCCTGCCAACTATCATGATAAATGAGCATGGTAAGTGATATGTATGGTTTACTGCTGTTGTCCCTGTTGCAGAGAGGATCAAGATTACAAAATCATACGTCCAAACGTCAGATTTTTTTTAAAAAATAATAAAAGTTGCTAGTTGTTATACGATGGATTTCGAAGAGTGAACCCACCGCAGGGGCAGGTTCAAGGCACGCATGATGAAAGAAACCACCGAGCGATTGATTGATTGAGATTTGATTAGCGCACACAAAAACCACGTAAACAAGGCCGGAAGCCGGAAACAGCTCTGGTTTTCTGCTGCCGTGTTGGTTGTTCGGTTGCTGTAACCTGGTCGGCCGTCCCGATACCACTAATCTAAAAACCTAAGCGTGTGCCGTGCCGTGGCTTTCGCTTTCCGTCTCGCCCCGGGATCCTCCTCTTTTCTCCTGCTTTTTTCGGTTGCCTTTTCGGGCGTTGCTCCCCTGTCACTCGGGTGGACTCCCTCGCCGTGCACTGAACCTACAGTTGTACTCTCTGTCTGAGCTCATTGGTCCCCACATCGATCCCCCCGACTACCCCTCCCTTTCTAGCTAAGCTGGGTGCTAGCTACGTATCCTCATCTCCTCACTACTGGTATGATTTTATGCCTCTGCTTTTGCTTCCTTACGTTGTATTTTACTCCATGATGATATCCGAAAGGCGAAATGGGGCAGCGATTGGACCGGACTAGCTTTGCATCGTACTATTCTTTAGTGGCAATCTGGTCAGATTGGGATACAGCTGCTGGTCTGAAAACCCATCAGGGAATAGTATATTCTACCTCCTTTGATGACAGGTCATCCTTGTTCTGAAGTCCTTTTCCTTTTCATGTCCCACAAGCACTCACTCTGCCTAGTTATAAAAAGCAATCGAGTCTTTCATTATTTTAGCTGAGGCAAAAATGAGAGGATATATGCTGCTGTGGTAAGCCAGTTGTTTGGGTGGACTTCAGGCAGAGTGCAGAGACCCATGCGCCATCTACTTTTCTTTCGCTCCTTTTTAATTCAGAATCCTCACTCCCAATACAGCATAAATGTCTACAGATTGACACCTAGGATTGAGGATGAGATGGAAGTAAAATTATAGAAGAGAGAAGCAATATCTCATATAAGATATTGGACTTATTCTTTTTGGCTGTGGTTTATAGCTTTTGGTTGAAATTTTTGAATTTTGGCTGTTTACGGTACAGATTACGGAGAAACAGATACTCACTTGCGATTTTGGCTGGTACAGATGTTGGGTTTTTAACGTGTAGATCGTTTAACTTGTAGACCTCGTCTTGAGAAAATACTCTGTTTGAAAGTTAGGTACTGTAGCAAAAGCCAAAAACCGTCGGCTTATGAGGTAAAGAACAGGCCCATTGCTTGGATACAAAATTTAATCATCAAGAAATATCAAAAAAATTGCATTGGTGAGAGGAGGGAGAGAGAAAGAGTGGGGAGAGGGAGAGGAGGGAGAGAGAGGGTGGGGAGAGGGAGAGGAGTAGAATTTATTGTCTGGTGTCATAGATACACATCACTTATTGAAGAAATTGTGTTTACAGCTATGCTTTTGCGATGTAGAGGACATGGATATAGTATATATATAGCTTGTATTGGAGGTGCCCTCAATGCCATATTAAAATTCATTGAACTGTCCTTGTTAATTTTCGGATACCTCCCTCATCACAGACCACTGCAACTTACTCTTCAGACGCCATAATTTAAGGTAAGTGCATCCATGCGATTGCTGGAGGAAGATACTGTCAGGGAGCAAAGATATCCGAGCTGACGTAGCAATACCTTCTATGTAGTACTTTTTAATTCATGCACTTACATGGCCAAGTCGATCGATCGAACTTTGGTTGAGCTGCACTTTTACTTTCATTTAAATAAACACGATGTGCTACCGGAAACAGAACTGCAGCTGGCTAACCGTTACTTTTAAGGGGCTCAAATGACATGAGGCCTTCTGATGACATGAGATCAGTCATCGTGAACTACGGCTTCGTCCCACTAGCGGTCCCTAAGGGTACGTGGCTCAATCTGTTTTACAGCGCACTTTCGTGTGTCTGTCTGACAGTTGCCGATTGAGATAGATATCAAAACACACCAAAAGGCCACTACAGATCATCAGAAAGATTGATAAAAAAACTAGAGCCTTTTCGGCTTTAGGTGAGGACTGTGTCCATACACCTCCAGAAATCTTTGCATGAGAACCGTGTGATATCTTGGTAGTTCAGAAACCGTATTGTCATGAGGGGATGTCACGAGTTTGATTCTCATAGCGGTGGAATAGATCTAAGGTGCATTTATATATATCGATAATCTTTGTTTAAAAAAGGGGCTGTGTACTTTATGTTTCGAGGTAATGACAAATCCACGAGAGCACTACGATAGCATAAGAGAGTCTTGACATCGCAATAGTGAAGGATGTTGTTGTTGTTATTAAAAGGAAAAGGGTGAAATGCCATGGCCATCATCTGAAAAAAAAAAGACAAAGAGCGAAAAACAGTGTCAACGACCATATAAGGCCTGATGGGCCGTAATCAGGCCCGTGACCAGTTACGATACCTCACCATCATGTGCTAAGTATTATAGAGCTTATCGACTTTCGGTTTCAGGAAGCTGGGCAACTGGACTTAAGATGATGGGTACGGCCCAGTAAGGTCTGCTTAAAGCATGGAGTTTTATCGGCCCTGTCCAATTATAATGGGCTAGAATTTCAGGTAGCTTTGGGGCTCGCCCCGTGAGGCCGTAATTCCATGAAACTAAGCACGGCCTACCCGCGCTCGGCTAGGAAAGTAGGAAGTGCCGTGACCTCAGAGGCAAGCCTTTTCTTATTTCAGGCCTTCTGTTGGCTCTGCTTTTAGCTTAAAATTTTCACTGCTTCACTTGGACTTCGTTACGCAGCGACTTCCAACCGTCCAAGGCAAAGCATTTTCTACACCGAACCGAGCCAAACCGTATTAACCGAAACTATCCGTTTGTTTGGTTCTTGTTAATTTGCTCGGTTTTAATTCTACTCTATTCAGTATTCGTTTGTCAGTTCGGCTTCCACCTGGACCCCCAAAAAAAACCCGATCTATATACACCTGACACCCATACGCACGCACGAGCGCCCAAAGGCAACCCTACACCGGTAGCCTGCTACGCACGGCTGCACGAGCGACGCCGACCAGTCGCCTCTCCCTCTCGATCTCTTTCTCGCGCAGTCGCTGATCCCCAGTCATCCTCCGTCTGGCTCTCATGCAGCGACGTCGGCGGAGACCACGGTGAGAGCGACGACGGCCATAGGGCACGGGTGCAACTCAAATCCTCCGTCCTCTGGTGTCCTCGCCTCCATCTGCCGCGCGATGCACCCTCAAATCTTTCTAGGGTTTGTGCTCGTGGCGGTTGATGGCTCGCGCCTGTCGCCATCTGCCGTGGCTAGCACCCGCTACTCCCTGCACCTTGCCGCACCAATGTCATCTGCCTCGGCCGGCATCGGATGGTTTACGCTCGCGGAGGCGACAGCTCGTACTACTGCTGCCCTGCTGAGTGCTAATATCTCGGTATGCCGAAATACCGAATCAATTCGGTTGTTATGTTCCTTTTATTTTAGTCGGTTAATTGGGTAGCCAAACTAAAGAAGCAAATGTTTTTTTTACTGAATAAACTCAACCGATATCACTGTGGAAACCGAATAACCACCCCTAACGCTGACGCCGAAATCATGTACTGTGACAGACGACGACAACAACAACCTGTACCACATTTTTTTCCAGCAAGCACATGGAGATTGTTCTATAGATTTAGGTGACGTTCGGTTAGGCTGAAATAAGCTGACTTATAACTAAAATTATATTGTAACTGATTGAAATTACACTATAACTGATGGTCAGGGGCGGGCTCAGCAGGTAGTCCATATAGGCCCAGGACTACCTGCAATTTGGCCCAAAAACCTACTACTACTACTACTCCCGTCTCCCGGTGCCCTAACCCACGGCTGACGGCCCCGACCCCGACTCTCCCTGTTGGACGCGCCGCTCCCGTCTCCCGGTGCCCTAACTCCCGGCGGCCGGCTCCCTCCGCCTCCGCCAGGCGCCCCGCGCCCATCCTGACTCCCAGCGGCGCGCGGGCTCGGCCAGGCGCCCAGGCCGCCAGGGCGCGAGGGCGGCACCGGCGCTGGGCTGGCCACCAGGCCACGACCGCAGGAAATGGAGACCCCGGCGGCACGCTCCAATGCGGCAGCCCCGTCGGCGGGGACGGCCTGACCGCCTGAGGAGAGGAGACCGAGACCCCGGCGGCGGGCTCCGGTGCGGCAGCCCCGTCGATGGGGATGGCCTGAGGAGAGGAGGCCGGTGGAACGAGAGAGGTGGGGAATGGGGTTAGGCGGATGAGACCTCACCTTGTAGAGGAGAGGAAGCTAGCAGACGCTTCTGTTCTCGCCGTGGAGACACTGACGTCGCTGAGCAATCCACCGAGGAAACCCTGGAGTCGCCGCCGAGTCGCCCGATGTATCACCTCCACTAGACGCTTCGGCCGACGCGCTTCTCTGGGATAACCCCAAGGGACCGAAGGGGCATCATCCGGAGGCAATTGCGGGTAATTCCCTGAACTTCCATAGCCTATAACTTTTTTAGTTACTGAGTTTGAGACTTTGAGTAGAGACAAATGTTTGAAATTGGCGATTGCTAGATGCATACCCTGGATTCAAATTCTGGGTCCGCCACTGCTGATGGTGGCTTATTTGGTGTAACTAAAATTTAAAAAATAAAAAATAAAAAACAGATTAGCTCATCACGAATAATGCAAAAGAATCGGCAAAAAGCTAAAAAAACTAAAAAAAATAAGAAAAGGATGAAATTAGAAATAATAAAAAATAAATCAGAAGTTAGAAATTTAAATCGAAATAAACAAGGCTAAAAGGCTTTACATACCATAAACAATTGATTCCATTACCTTGTTGTGGCATGGAAAGCGTAACTGCTGCATCGTTTTTAGTAGCCCCTTTCACCTTTGCAGCTTTGCAACCGGCCAAAGTGCAAAACGAGTTGGTCTTGGAATTTTCTGCGTTGCATTGTTCGCCCGCTTTGTTGGACCTGAGAAGCGTCTGCTTCTGTTCCCGAGTTATTACTTTGGCAATGGCCGCGTTTCTTCCAAAAAAATGTCCCCTTCCGAGGGTACTCTCTTTTGAAAAATTAGTAAGGGCATTTACAACGCGTCTCGGAACGTCGTCTCCGTCGCGGGACTTTTGCAGAAATAACCCTAGTTCTCCGCATTCAATGAGAAGAGAGGCGCTGCTCGTCGCCTCGCGAGGCGACGCCGAGCGCTCGTGCTCCAAGACCATGTCGCCGGCTCGACGCACGCTGTACGGGGGCGGCTTCGCGAGTCGACGCACCAGCGGATCTAGCTGCGCGCGCGGAGATGTATTTTGTGCGCCAAATCCAGCGTCGTCTCCATATATGCCTTTCTTCTCCCCGACGGCCTTCCTCGCCCTAGAGATGGAGCACACCGGCACGGCACTGGCTTCGGGGCGGAAGAGGCAAGGCACAGCGGCGGCGGTAACTACGGGGCCGAAGAGCAAGGTCAAGGGAGGTCCAGCAGCGGCGTCCAGCTCTATTGCTCGCGGGAAGGGGGATGGCGCAGCATCTATCCCCTTCGGTCGCGGCCACGGCAACGGCGAGGCGGCGGCACCTATCCTCTTCGGTCGCGGCAACGGCGTAGCGTCATCACCGGTCCCAGTTGGTCGCGGCAATGGCGCGACGGCGGCGGCTTCCAGTGGATCTGGCCAAGGGTTCTTCACCAGCGCCCCTCCCTCTATGGCCGGGATTCCATTCGCTCCATCACCATCTCCAAATTGGTGGGACGCAGGCAGCAGTGGCAGCCCGATTTCTCCTCAATTTGGCCGTCCACCTGCTTGGGATACTGCATGGTAAGCCGCCCGATTTCTTGAACCAATTTCTGCTTGGGATATAAATTGGCAATCTGTTGTTTCATCTTGAGTTTAGTTGATTTGGCCAGTTTAGTTGTATTAGCAGCAGAAATCTAACAGACTAATTTCCCCCACTAGGATTGACATGTAACTAGAAATCTGATCTAGTCCATACCATTACACAATATTGTTATCCAAATAAGTTTATTCTGATAAAGAACATGCACCTGAAACCAGGTGATTTAGGGGGAAGAGGATGTTTTATACAGTTTTGAGAGTTTATTCTGATATTGTAAGTATGTGATACTGGAGATGATAAATATAACATAGTGTCAAATCCAAAACTAGACAAAATGGAACATGGAATTTGCTAAATTATGTGTCGGTGGCCCTGAAAACTGAAGTCTAAATGTTTATTACTTCTACAATGATCCTTTGTTTGCTTAAGATTGCATTAACTTTCCGAAATTTGAACCTTACACAGACATTTGCTTGGGCTGAAAAACATCCTTCTGCTAGTGCATTTTTTTTAACTAGAACTGCATGAATTGATTTTTGTCTCTTCTTCCCACCTTTATTTATCCTATTCATTGTGGCTATACCATTAAAAGAAGCTAATTGGATGATGGTGGAAAATCAAAGGAATCTGCAATTGATGTGGAAAAGCTTGATAAATTCAGCAAGATACAAGAAGAAGCTAATGCAAACCGCATCAAGGTGCTTGAACTGCAGCAAAAGTTGTATTTCGATAAACTTGAGACCACAAGACTTGCCTATCTAACAGCACAGGAGAACAAAGAGTCAAAGAAGCTAGAGATGGAGGGGAAGAAGTTTGAGAAAGAATCAAAGATGATGGAAGCTTATAACAACCTCGTCTCACAAGATACAAGTTCAATGACCGATGAGGAAAAGGCTGAGCGAGTTGCTCCCATGAAGTGTTTTAGGAAGACGATTTTTCCTGAAATTATCTGATGAATGGAAAATTGGTGTTCCTGCTCTTGCTGTCCATGGAAGGTAATGACACATAGATAATTGAAACCATTACTTTGTCAGATACAAGATAGCATTACTTTGGTACATGTGGCAAGTCTCCAATGGTCTATTCTGATGTGGTTGATGACTTGATCTCTACTAGTTTAGAACTTCAAGTTTAAAGCCTAGTCTCTTTTACCTTCTGTCATAGATAGTGATTTGCATATCATTTTAAAACCACTGTGTTCTGAATTTTAGTAGTCAGTGTATGATGACACTAGCATTGAAGCCATTTTCAATGTCATCAGTAACAAATATGAGGATTTCATACTGCATATGTTAACTTATTTAGAAACGTTGAACCATTTGAGGATTCTTTCGGGGATTTTATGTATTGTAGATCCAGTTTGCCATGGTCATGTCTGCATGCCTTTGTTTCCATGTTGTTGACCAATTGATTTCTCACTTTGACTTTCAATGCTTAATAGTCAGTAGTCAAATTTATGCTATTTGGATGTGAATTCTGGGACTAGTATTTTATCATACCAATTGATCATTTCATACCGACAAATAGTTCATCTTATTACTAATTATCTCTTGAATTTGGCTACCGAGCTATTGAAGCTTTAAGTAACTTCCGTTGCTCAAATGATTCATTTTCTTAATTGCAATTGCTTTCTCTGACGTGCAGTTGGCTAGGGGATTTGTGGATACTGAGGAATTTCAGACGTGCAATTGCAATTCTATCTCGCTGGAAGTGTCAAAATTAAAATGGAGTTCCATATCTTGATATTTGTTGTTTGTCCAAAGAAACTGGAGTCACAAAATCCTTGAGTGAAAAGCTAGCATGTGAACATTTTATATATTAATATATCATTTATATTGATGGTTCTAAAAAATATTGTAATTATGTTTATCTTATTTATGCTTGATCTGTTTTGTATCAAGAAGCAACACAATGGTATACAAGAATCATATTCATGCTTGATCAGGCTGTATGCATGCATTAAACAATTTGCAGACAGTCAAATAGACGACTCATTGCACAAGCTGTCTGTTCAGTTGTCTGTGTGTGAAGTGGAAAGAAGTTACAGACAGCAACCCGTCTGTGGGTTGTCCATGCCCTAAGAATTGACTGTTCTTTCGCATCTCATCCCTCTAGGTGAGCGCGTGCTTATCCTTCTCATTGCGAACCACAGAAAATGGTTCTATGACGTTGATTTTACTTATTCTTTGTTCTTCTTATCCTCTTGGAACTCCGGTCCGGTGACTTTCAGTCTTCCACTAGTCACTAAGAACAAGCATTGAGATTTATGGGAGAATGGAAGGTCACAGCTCAAAAGTACGAAGTATCCAGGTACACGGTTCAAAAGTTGTTGGATTCCCAAAAAGAATGTTCTTTTACATTCTCATCATTCTGTCTGTACAGACTTCAGATTACAGACTCTGCCAGAACAAGGCAACAAGCTTATAAAACATGAGTATCCAAAGAAGAACACGTTAAAATAGACTAGCAGTACTAGCCTCCCAAGATAGGCTGGCGCACACAAAATCGCACTACACATGATAATATCACAAACCTCCGTAATCCCCCCTGTAAATTCTATATCATCGTTTTTTTTACTTGCATCGATTTGGTGTCATTTACATTTTGCACGGTCGTGTCAGTAAATGTGTCAGTAATCTATGTACCTCTGTCCCAGCTTATAATATCTAAATTTAGCGGTATATCCATCGTCTCCATCCGGCCCCGGCCGTTCGCCTTTCTTTCCGTTGCCTTTGCCAGCATACGAAGATCAGAAATGCATGCCCCACGCGGCTTGACCTTTGCAGGACAGACAGCGCAGCGTTATCTCTGGTTGGTCCGCCCCGTCACATCCCCGCGTCCGATCCGGTCCGGCGCGGCGCGGCGCGGCCTGCATCATTGCCTGGATCGCCCGCCCGGTTGTACCGCGTCCGCGGTTGTTGCCGCGTCGAGCCGAATCGTGGTTGCACAGGCGGCGGCTGTCTTGGTGGCGGAGGTGAGGCCGAGGATGAGGAGCGCCGTGACGACGACCAGCGCGGCGGCCCCGCCGAACACGCCGTTCTTGGCGACGTAGCAGTCGCCGTCCATCCACCCCCGGCCGTAGCGCTGCCCGTGGTTCATGCTCGCCGCCGTCGCCAGCAAGATGACGGCCAGCGCGAAGCTCACCCTGCGCAACCGACGCCATGGTCTAGTCAGCAAATTAGTCCGCTCGCACGTATTTTTTTGTATTTTCCGCGCGCCATGGTCATATTATACGTACCATGAGAAGACCAGGAGGGCAACGGACGCGATGCGGCCTCTGGTGGTAGCGGACTTGCTGGGCTTGGAGGCGCACATGGTGGTTGCTGCCGCGGTGGTGCCCACGAGCTGCGCCACGGAGAGGAAAGCGATGGCCGCGACGCCCAGTTCGAAGGCGGAGCTCTTGGGCAGGGAGCAGAGGCTGCCGTCCAGCTTCATGTCCTTCTCCTGCGCCACCGACAGACGATTCAGATCCGGGAACCGGGGTTGCTTGCCAATTGCAATACGAGGAGGACGGACGGGAGGGGTACCTTGACTTTGTGGAATTCGGCGGCGAGGGAGCAGGAGAAGGCAGTGGCGCTGAGCAGGACGACGATGCCGCAGATGGCGGCCCGGCAGGACAACCCCCTGCTCCCCTTCTCCATCTTCCTCTCGAGCTAAACCTGAACTGAAATCTGAAATGCTTGGTCTGTGTGGCTACCTTGCTAATTCGACTGACTCTCGTCTTGCCTCTCTCTCTACCTCGCTTTGCTTCTTGGGAGTGCAGACACAATAATTCGTGTCATCTATGATCTACCAACCTGTGAATATAAACGAAGGAATTCTGCGAGCAGGTCACTGCAGAGACTAATTGGGTGTTTGAATTGAACCAAGGAGGGTTGGTAGGCGTGGAATATAATACTAGAAAAAGAAGGGGGAGAGAGACAGAGACTGGATGCTAAACAAATCACATGGCCTCATCCATTCCTGGACTCAGTTTAGGTATTTCATGCGCGCATACTAGAAGGGGAGGACGAGGAAGGAGCAGGTAAAAGGAGAGGAGGCCCTGATTCTATGTCTGCTTAGCTGATCTATGAATTGACCGGTTGGCGGATTAGTTTGGTCAACCGGTTAGGCCCTGCTTGGGGAAGGTGAGGCGAGAAGAAAATTCTATTGGACGGGACCTCTGATCCCACCTTGTGAGGCCCTTTCCAAGATTTTGCTACGTAGATCATCACCAATCTTAAAGCAACATTCCTCCCAACCTTTTCATCGTATCCTCCTCCTCTTCTCTCCCTCTCACCAATCTCCTACGGTCCTCCACGCTAGCGCACCAAGCCATTGTCGCCGTGCGCTATCCTCTCTCTAAGCTGGAGGAGCTCACCGAGGGATGGGAGGAGACACGACAGGCTCGGGATGTTGAGGCATGTGGGGCTCAGGAAGCTCGATGACATTGGGCTCGTGTGGTAGGATGGCACCGGGCTTGAGAATGACGACGATGGCACGATGAGTAACTTCGAGGATGAGCAGGGGCACATACCCTGCAGCCAAGAACTAAGAATCGGAGCTCAACTCGATCCAAATCTACACACCCAACATCCAAGAAATAGAGAGAGAGCAACAACAGATCGATCGATCGAGAGGCCAAATCAAAAGCTCTCACCTTACAGTAGGTGGTGCCATCGTCCTCGACGACCCAGCCGACCTCGCGGCAGAGTGCCAGTGCTTGGGGAGCTTGTAGTTGCCGAGTGTGTAGAGGCCGATGAAGATCTTGGCGGTGATGGCCCGCCTCCACCGTTCCCGCCGCTTGTTGTTCTCTTGCTCCTGCCATGTCAACGTCCGCCCCACCCCTTTAGCCGTCGCCGCCCCCCGACATCATACTAGCTCCTCTCCTCTCATCTGGCCTCTGCTCCCTCCCCTCTCCACTCCACTTCGCTTGTGTTCTTTAATGGCGAGGCAATGACAGAGGCGACGTGGTTGGGGCCAGTGGCGCCAGAGGAGGTGGTGGGCGCGGCAGGAGCAGTGCATCCATTTCTGGTGGTAGGGGTGGGCGGTTGTTTTATTCGACTATAGCAGTGCGGTTTATTCAGTTTTCAAAAATTTGGTATTTAAGATTTGCAAACCGAAATTACTACTCAAAAAATAAAAGCCGCACCAAATTAACAGAATTAATTTGGTTCGATTTATTTGGTATACAGCAAAGCACACAACAGGTCAACAGTACAACACTAGCAGTCTGCTAGTCTCACACATATTCAGCATAGGCCATAGCATAACAGCAATCTCTAACACACATAGCAGATTGACCATTCACCCACCATATAGACAAATTGAGCAATACACGATATACACCATTAGTCCATCACCATTCACCAAGCAAGCAAGGTTGGAAAAAATATATGTTGCAGGATTGTTTGGTCGCCGTCACCGTGGTGGACTGGTGACACGGAGTGCTTGCTACCGTGTGTGGATTTGGTCTCTGGGGATTGGGGAGGACCAGTGGCGGGCGACGCAGACATCTAGAGGTGGCACCGGTGGACGGGTACGTAGGGTGGCGCTAATGGCTGGAAGCAGCACCGATGAACATGTGTGTAGGGCGGCGCTGAGGGGCGACAGCTGGAAGTGACGTCAACGGCCAGCAGGTGGAGGTTGCACACCACCGCGATGCCTTGCCTCCTAGGGTTAGGGTTGCGTGCGTCGTGCGGAATCACGGGTGGGGTACGGGACTGCGGGGTCTCATGGGTGGGGTGTGAGTGTGTAGTGACTTACTGACTTGACCCTTGAGGAGTGGCGAGTGGGCCTTGGCGCCTTGCCAACGACTAAACGATAGTTGGGCCTGGTAAATACTGGAGTCTGGAGTCGCTAAAAGTGGAGTTTGCGGTATATGGCTTATTCGGTTTCTTGGAGTCGAAAACCATACCGTATATCGAAAACCAAATAGCTGCAAAATAAATATCGAACTGCAAATAGAAAACCGAATAAACTGCAATATTTGGTTTATTCGGTTCGGTTTTTTGGTTTCGGTAAAAAAGTGTTCACCCCTACCTGGCGGCAAAGGAGACAGGGGAAGGAAGTGGCTTGGGAAGAAGAATCGGTGGGGAAAGGAAAAGCCTCAAGATCCGTGCTTAACACATGGTACAATCTAAGGGAGGGCATCAAGGAGAGGGGTTTTAGGCCCTCTGCCAGAGAATTTCTTTCCGGTGAGGTGAGGACTAGGAAAGGCTGCAAGGAAAGCATCATGTACCATCATGGCTAATCCTAATCACCCTGCACCAGCCACTACCTAATACAAGTGATTGTTTATAGGCTAAATACTCAGCAGCTCTAAACTTCAACCAGACGTGTCATGATCAAGCCACCCAAATGGGCCGGGTAACACATGAGTTAATGTCTTAATGACCAGCGGGCGCCGCTCGTGCGTGGCGAAACCGAAAGGTGGAGAAAAGAACTTGAGAAATACCGGGGTGTGAGGACGGGACTGCGAGGAATCGCGCCTTCTCTCCTTTCCCTGTCGTGCCGCGCGCGCCTTTCAACTGTACTGCACAGCCGTTGTCTTTTGCGTTCGCTGGGAGGCAGCGGCGACGGGGACGTGGGTGGCGGGCGGGCGGGCGGGCGCTGTTCGGAATGGATTTTTCCCGGATATTTGGGCTAGGCCCCGACGTTCCTAGGTCTGCTAATGCTAATTGGTTTAAATCCAATTCACAACTAACCCAATCCGTACGAGACAAAGTCAATTTTTCACTTTAATCTAATCTATAAAAGATTTTTCATAAACCCAACCCTATCCAACCCACCTTCGACTTAAACCCAATCCAACCCGAACCAATAGGTTCAACACATTTCCCAACCCATTTATCAACCCAATTATTCGTAAAACTTCGGTATTTGAAATTTTAACCTTGCGTTCACATTATAAAATTTTTACGAAATTGATTGAAATATATTGCAAATGATTCTGTGTGTAGAAGAGCTACTATGTGCAAATTGGCAGGGCTAGACGGACACGTGACCCCATATATTTTTATAGGAAATTTTCGTAAAACTCCGGTATTTGGAATTTTAACCTCACGTTCACATCATAAAAGTTTTTTGAAATCAATTAAAATTTATTGGAGATGATTCTATGTATAGGGGAGCTATTCTATACAGATTGGCAGGGCTAAGCGTATACATGAGCCCTACATGCTTTTATAGGAAGTTTTTATAAAACGTCGGTATTTGGAATTTCAACATCATGTTCACACTATAAAAGTTTTACGAAATTGATTGAAGTTTGTTACAAATGATTCTGTGTATGGAGCTACTCTGTGCAAATTAGCAGGCACATGTGCACATATAACTCTAATATATTTTTATAAAAAGTTATAACTGAGTATGGTAGTCTAAATCTATGGATAATCCAAGTACCACCTCATTAGGTCACATCACGGGTTGAACTCGTTCACAACCCAATCTCAACCCAAAATTTATAAATGCACCTTACCCCAATTCAACCCTTTTTATGAGGTAATCCAATCCAATCTAATCCGTTCACTATTTCAATCTATTTTCATCCATTCAACTTAATTAAGAACCTATCTTATTTAATTCGTTTGAACCTAACCTATTAGCATCCTTAGGGCATCTCCAACCGGTTCTTTATTCTGCTCTTCATTGTATATTTACCTAATATGACTTAAGAAATAGACTCCAACCGGTTCTTTATCCTCCTCTTCATTTTTATCGAGTCGCTATTTTCTCCCGGCCGCTAGCTAGATTTGGCGAGCACCTCCTCACTCGCTTCTCAAATAGCTAGGCCATTGGAATGCTAACTCAAATAGAGAGCTGAAAATAATAGCTAGCCTCTTCATCCTAGGAAATAAAGAGGGAGAAATGACTAATGGGATGGAGTTGCTCTTAGGCGTGCCGTGGCCGAGGCTGGGCCCGGTCGGTTACAAGCTGCGTGATCACTGATTAAACTGGGACCGTCTCTCCTTCGGTCGCGTACGTCCAGCCCCCTCATTGGACTCAGCTCCTTGCCAAGTGTGGGTGTGGCCCCAGCGGCAATTGCGGCGAAGTGGCCTCCTTCCAAGTTCCAATGATCCATCCGAATCTGGCTATCTCTCAGCCGCCCATCCACGAACGGAATGCGCCTTTTTCTCGTTTCTGTCGATTTGACCACTTGAGGGCTGTGGCGCACGAGGATCGTATCGTACGCAGTGCGGAACGGTTACACAAGGCTAGCTCACCGGCAAACAGACGGGCGAAGTTATCCAGTAGTGCACTAGTGCTCCTACTATTGCTTCTCGATGATTAAACGGTTGGTTCAAAGTTTACCTATTGGGTGGATTCATACCCATGGCAATGTAGGCTTCACTTAGAGCGTAAAAAATTTTCTAACGTATAGCTTATGTAGTTTTAGCGTAACTTAGAGTAACAATTTAGTGATCCAGACTGTAGCTTGTGAGCAAAAGCAAACCCAAGTCTCCGCTCCGTGGCTTGGGCCACTCCTTGCTGCAGCCCACCCCCAGACTAGCACAAAACAACAAAGCAACGCATGGCACACCCAAACTCTACCGCACTCTAGGCCCCAACTTCCTCGCGTCGCCGCATGACTCCACACCGCACTGTGCCCAGCTCCCACGCCACGCTATCCTCCTCCTAGCCAGCTCTCACGCTGCACCCCGCCTAGATCCCACACCGTGCCGCCCTCCTCTCGCCTAGCCCCCACGCCATGCCGCACCTAGATCCCACGCCCCATGCCCAACTCCCACGCCGCGTCCCCCCTTCTCGCCTAGTTCCCATGCCGCGACGCACCCAGATCCCACACCCACCACCTAGCACCCACGCCACGACGCCCCTCTCGCCTAGCTCCCATGTCGTGCCACATCCAAATCCCACGCTGCCCCCACCGCCCACCTAGCTCCACACCGCACCCCACCCACCTAGATCCCACGTCACATTACCCCATCCCGCCTAGCTCCCACACACGCCACCCCCTCCAGCCCAGCTCCCACGCCACACCTCACACTTTCAGCCTCCCACTGTAACAGCTCAGCTATTTATTTCAAAATTTTTAATAAAAAATTAAAAGTTATTTTAATTTAAAACAAAATCAAGTGTTCTTTGGTTTCCTGAACTTTGGAGATTTTATTTGCCTGTTTTTTGCTTTTACAAAGGCTTTTATTAAAAGTAATTTAACTAAAAATATAAAAATATTATTAAGTAAAAGATATTCTGGATTTCTATAAAAATCCTATTTAAAATTAATGATTTTAAAAGCATTCGCCTTTTATTTGGATTTTCTGTGCTTTCTGGCTTTTAAAAATTAATTTCAAAGTTAAAAAGTATTTTTCTAAAAATTAAAAGACCAAATTTAAGTTAAAAATATTTTTTCTAAGTCTAAAACATCTACAGGAATTTTTGTGAAATTTCTAGAATTTGTAGACTTTATTTGGTATTTTCTAAATATTTTCAAAGCTTCCTAGTGTTTTTAAAAATCAAAAACCAACTTCTAAAACCAAAAATCTCCCTGGGCTGACACGTGTTTGGCCGAATCTCATCCTTCCCACCC
The DNA here is from genome assembly GCA_017311315.1 of Dendrocalamus latiflorus. Lineage (NCBI taxonomy): Eukaryota > Viridiplantae > Streptophyta > Magnoliopsida > Poales > Poaceae > Dendrocalamus > Dendrocalamus latiflorus. The sequence goes on from CM029639.1 coordinate 9,024,875, forward strand.
AAGCTAATCTCGGCCGTCCATTGCCACTTACCCCTTCGCCTCTCGACCGACGGCCTCGATCTCCTCCTTGTGCCATGTGGCGAACATCCGGCCGTTTGCTTCCCTTCTCTCCCTTCTCTCCCTTGCCGATATGTGGGACCCACCTGTCATAGCCTTCTTCCACCTTCCCCTTCGTCCCTAGAGAGCCGAGCCACTATGGCTGACCTCCCCCCCCCGACCGAGCTTTTAATCGACCGTTTCTCTTCCTTTATGTCTCGAGCTAGTGCACCTTTTTAAATGCCCCCTCCACTCCTCAGTTAATCCCGGCCATTTCCTCGTCCTCTCCCGCCCTATAAAAACCCCTCCCGTGCACCGCCACCCCTTTCTGCATCTCACTCTCCCCCTCAATTTCCCATTCCCGTGCCCAAGATGCCCTAGTGTCGTCGCTCCTCTTCGCCAAGTACCGAAAGTCCTCCGACGAGAAATTGCCACCGTCTCGATCTTCCCACTCGCCGACGCCATCAACGACTTTCCCGTTTGCCGGCGACCGTCCTTCGCCCCTCCACTGAGCGAATCCGCCGTCGGAGAGCCCCCGCCGCCAACGCCCTTGCATCACCGCCTCTGCCTCTTCGTCGCCGGCCGTCTCTGTGGTCCCTCAGCTTCGTGCAAGGTACTGTCGAACTCCCCTCGCTCCCCTCTCTTTTGCACCTGATGCCGGCCGCCGACGTCCACCGGAGCTCTGGCGAGTCCTCGGGCCCCGAGCGTCGCCCCGGCCGGCCATGCCCTGTCAGCGGCCATGCTTGCGTGGCAACCGCATGGCAGCCATGTTGCGCCATGGCTAAGCCACGTCAGCTTCAGTTGCCCCGTTAGCTGTAACCCCCGCCACGTCAGCAGTGGACCGAGTCTACGGTGAACCAAGCCAATGCATGAGCCCAGTCCACCATAAACCCGATCCCACCTGTCAGTGACTAAAACCCTTTTTCTGTTGAAAAATAATTTAGCCCAAAAATCAATTCCATGCTGATGTCATAATCCAATTTTTAGTATAAAAATAATTCGGAAACCAGTCTTTTTTCTTTTTCTTTGGTTTTAAACTTCCGGGAGCCCGTATTTCTTCATTTTTTAACTCCGATTGAGCCCATTCAAATTTCTAAATTCTTTAAAAATTCCAAAATATCCATTTCTACCATCATTTTAAATATTTGAAGTTTATTTGGTATTCTAAAAATTTAAATTTTAAATTCCTATAAATTGAACCACAACCTCCTCTCCTGATTCCCCACTTGTGATGCACACTAGCAAACCAGAAATCTAGCCAAAAAGAAGATTTCAAGAACTATTGAAATGACACTCCGTTTGAAAGTTAGTTACTGTAGAAACCTAATCCATAAGACAGAAAAAAAAACACATCATGTATCTCTACTATGCTACATTGCTTTGTTTTTCTCATGTTTTTCTTATTATATTTATATTGAAGAATTGAGCTAAATTTTTGTATTAATGATGTATTTATAATGTACTTTTGTTATGCCGTGGTGTGGGTATAAATTGGTATTAGTTTTAGAATGTTTGCATGTTAAAGTTTAGTCTAGGATAGGACAAAATTCTAGACCCGCCACTGTTGGATATTTAGAGGGGGCAGAGCTGGAATTTCATTGAGTTTAAACTTTGTTCTATCGGTACGACTGCTACGTACTTTTGCTACTCATTTTATGTGCAAGGTAAGCTTGCTGCAAGTATGCTTCGTTGCACATGGTTTAATTGTATACTGTCCTTTTTGGTTAGTTGCATGCAGACTGATTGCACTCCAGCAAGTCGATTAGTAAACACCTCTTCATCGGGGGGAAAAAGTTGATACAAAGCCCTTCCATCCACGCAGGCCGCAGCTATCTTCCGAGGGTGCGCCTAACGCGCTACCGCCTCGCTACCTTCTGTCGCCTCCGCGCTGCCCTCCCTCTACGGGGTGGGGGTGCACGGACCTGGGGAAACCTTAGCTCTATCCTCGCCGCCCGTCGCTGGAGAAGCTGCTGCGAAGAGCTCATCGCCAAAGAAGGGAGGAGAGAAGAGAAGAGCAGACGCGGTTTCAGAGGGACGACGGAGAAAGAGCGGCGCACGCGCCATGGTAGCACGCTACCACTAGCGCAGAAGCAATTTCCGTCTTCCGATATGTATAGACGGGGAATCCGATTCATGCGTCGAAGAACAAGAATACATTTTACTATTATAAAAGTGTGAGTTGGTGGTTGATTTATTCTCCTTCCTTTTTTCTCAACCATCCGATTTGTTCTGGACCATTCATCTCTCTCTCAGGATATAACCGCCCACCCTCTCCACTTTCCCTATCTCCCCGTATATTCTGACCACCCTTCTCTCTCCGTCGCTTGCTCTCTAATGTTTGATGCGTGAAGTTGGCCAGACAGTAAGTTCCGTTTCATTATTTTTATGACTCTGTTGCAATATATGGGTCTCTAACTAGTAAAGAAAAAAAAGGCAAACCGTCACACCACGCACGTGACAAATGGAAAACGACATGGGAGGAAGACGTTGTTCATGCATCATGCTTACATGGTGTTTCTACCCAGCAAAGCCTGCAATCGTTGACTGTCTAAGGGCAGCCTGGTAGGCAAAAATGGAATTCCTACATGGACCACTCAACACCATTAGCCCATCAGCAACACCGTGGTCCGCCTATCGTTGTATTTGCTCCGGCTGAAGATTCGACGGCAATCATGCAATAGGTTGAAAGCCTCGTTCATCCGGAAGATTTCAGCGAGGCTGCAGATTTAGTTGCGTTGTTTTCCGCCTGTGGTTGGCCGCCGTAGGTGCCCGTCTGTTTCATGATTCTAAGATGGTGGAATCATACCGCGACACGTCTCGGCATATGCTAGTATAAAAATACCATCCTTTTCTTATGAAATCATGTACCAAATGTTTATGCAAGTTAGAGCTTACTCGGCGAAGGAAAGCATTTGTAAAGTACTTTGGTAGTGCTATAAACGGCTTAAAAACCATAGTTTTTGACTGTAATTATATTGTAGTAGTTGTTAACTTTTTTAAGTTACAAAAATAAAAAAATTAAGGAAAAAACACCCAATACAAAGAAATAAGGAAAAAAGAAAAAAACCAAATTAAAAGGCCGACGTGTACTAAGTGACTTTTGACCAGAAACCGCTGAATCCATTTGGAGTGCGGCCATATCTATTTGACTAGTGGTGCCGTTTCTTGATCGTTTTATGGCACGACCGTGCCAACATTTGCAGAAGAAAATGGAAAACAAAAGGACTGTAAAAGAGCTAGAGTATGACTTGCCCTGTTTGAGATGGAAATTTATACAGATGCACTTTTTATATAACTCAGGGGCCGATCCAACATTAGGATAGGTTGGACACAGGGCGGAGCCGGTCCATCTTGGGAGCCCGAGCTCGCTGTTAGTTATCCTAGGAATTACTTAAGTGTCAAGAGATACTCGCCGATGAGTGGACAGCCATCCGGCGCCGCCGGGCCTTGGCTCCGCCGCTAGCTGGACATAATAAGCCAGTCCATGCAGCCTTTGCCAACCAGTACAGGAGGTGGTGGTGGTGCTGAGACGACCATCCAACCTTCTATGAACATCTTTACGTCAGTTAAGCGTCTAAACTAGTATACTGGTTAAAAACTGTGACTCTCAAATGGGTGATAACGAACAAACTCACTCTCGCCGCTATCCGTACTTGCTCAACCATATTTACAACTTTGATAGCAAAGCTCCTAAGATAGTCCATGTTCTTTTAGATTGTGTCTATTTTTTTTTATTGTGGTTGATAGATCTAATGAATAGTACTATCTAACATAAGCTGAAGCAAAAAATCAGTTAAAAAGAAAAAAAGAATAGGACTATAGTAGTAGGAACTAAACTCAAAAAGAAAAAGAAGAAAAAAAATCCAACGGTGGCAACAATCTAGGATTTTTTTAAATAATTTATTTTTATTCTGAATTACAACAATATACCTGTATTTTTTATTTTACAGAAATAGCCAGCTATCGCTCTACGGTTGAGTGACATAGGTTAGTTGCCTAACTGTTAGCGGCACGTGGGCAAGTCGCCCAACAGTTGGGCGACTAACCCATTCGCCCAACCGTGAGGTGACTTGGTCCTCTAGTCGTCCAACCGTGAGGTGACTTGGTTCTCTAGTCGCCTAACGGTGTAACGACAGTGGGCGACTAGTACTAGTTGTCCAACGGTGGAGCGATTACTTGCTGACAGGTCCTTTTGACCCAACCGTCGCATGGTCTCTCTTACCATTTCTCTAAGAAGAGAATGAGAGGAGTTTGAGAGAGGAAAAAGAGGGAGAGAAGGAGAGAGAAAGTGAAGAGGGGGAGAAGCTCGGGAGAGGAGGATAAGCAGAGAAGCTCGGGAGAGGAGGATAAGCAGAGAAGCTCGGGAGAGGAGGATAAGCAGAGAAGTTCGGGAGAGGGAGAAAAGGAGAGGGGAGAAGGTCATGAGAGGGAAAGAAGTAGAGGAGCTCGAGAGAGGGAGTGAAGGAGAAGAGAGGAGTTCGGGAGAAGGAGAGAAGAAGAGGAGAGAAGCTCGTGAGGTTAAAGGAAAAGACGAAGGAAGCTCATTGATAAGGAGGAAAGGACTTCGCATGAAGGTAATATCATCATCCGTTCTTATCTCATCTGAATGTAGGCAACGTGTAGTTTCTTATTTGTTTAGCACGTATTTTATGAATGCATGTTGACAAATGGTAATATTTGCAGTAAGAATTCAGTCATATCAGAATCCACAACATTAAAAGTGCATTACGATGTTAGTACCATTCGTGAAGGCCCATATGGTGTTGACCTGAGCGGTTTCTTGCAAGTCAGTATGGTACACCCAGTTGCCGGTGATGTGGTTATGAGTGCATACTACTCGTGCAACCATATCCGAAATGAGTCACAGGAGGTCTGGTTGGTGGGAGCAACTTGGGCACGCATCATGTGCTTCATCAAGAGGGCGTGGTGGGTGATGTTGTAGATGCAGAATTGTAATATCGCACACCACACACTGAGCCCACTCAACAGGTGGATGTAGATGTTGCTGAGGCAGATCAGGAAGATCGCACTATGCAAGCTGAGCCCACTGGACAGGCAGATGCAAGGGAGTATGTCGACAACATAGTGCATCAGATAGATATTGATGATCGGATGGCCTTGGCTGAGGAGGAAGCTTCAGAAGAGGATGACGATGACTCTTTCGATGAGGACGAAGGTCTCATGCCACAGGCATGGAATAGGATGGATGCTGAGTCTTTCAGTGCACGATGAGCATGAATCACCGTGGGAGTACCATGGTGCGAAGGTTCGGCTTCATGTAATGTTTGCTGACAAAGGATCACTGTAGGATGCCATTAAGCTATGGGTCTATCTATGCAGTGGATGTTTTGGATCCTAAAATCTAGCTAGAAGCAGTACACCGTGGTCTGTGAGTAGGTTGATTGTCCTTGGCATGTGCACGCACGTAGACCCAAGTGCGAGACTCACTGAATTGTCTCGAAGGTGGAGCCGCAGTTTGCATGCTCAGTAGTGTTTTGCCGAAGCATCGCAACCTGACATCCACCTCCATAACCAATCTCATGTACAGAGAGATAGTAAAGAAGGACTTGGAGTCCAAACACATCATGGTGGCTATCGAGCAAAAATTCAATTAAAAGATTAGCTACACCAAGACATGGTGTGTGAAGTAGAAGGCTTTGGAAAGTAGGTTCGGTTCTTTCGAGGCGACTTACGATAACCTTCCTCATATGCTCGAGGTGCTGCGCGATAGAAACCCAGGCACATACATTGCTGTGAAGTACAAGCCATCCAAAAGTCCGCCAGGTTACATAGTTTTGCAGAGGGCCTCCTTAGCCTTTGGTGCCTGCATCGATGCTTCCAGGTACATGTTACCCATAATCTCAGTTGACGAGATGTTTCTAACAGGGAAATGCAAGAGGCAGATCTTGACAGCAATTGGCATAGTTGGTTGTGGTTCCTTTGATATCTGAAGGAGGGAGTCATTGGGGCACGTCCTGATATCTGCATAATCCATGATCGTCACCCTGGGATGATAAAGGCCATAAGAAAACTTTAGCAAGAGCCAAAAGAGTTGTTTCCTTGGCCATATATGAGGAACAGATGGTGCATTCGCCATATAGGGGCTAACTTCTTCAAGCAGTTTCCACATCAACCGTTGATGAAGCTGTTCAAGAGGCTAGTTATGCAGAACCAATGGCGTAAGTTCGACGTGCTGTGGGAGAGGTTGGAGGAGCACACCAGGAAGCACGTCGTCGAGAGGAACAAGCATCTGGCCAATCTTGGGGCGGCACAACCCGAACGCCTCGCACCATTGCCAGAGCTTGACCCTCCAGGTGTGACGCGGATGACCTCAAGGAATATCAAGTGCTTCTCCCATTAAATTGATGCCGAGCTATTGGAGAAGTGGTCATTGTTGCATGACACAGACAGTGCGAGGTATGACATAATGACCACTAACCTTGCGGAGGTGTACAACTGGGTTCTTAGGGGCGTTCGTTCTCAACCTCTCGTCGCCATCATCGAAGGAGTTTTGCAAGATGCAATCGAATATTTCAGGGAAAGACATGTAAATGCAGCACTTTATGCAGCCAACCCACATACACCGTACTGCTCGAAGATTACAGCATACATGCAGGCCAAGCCCGAGAAGGGTCACTCGCACATGATTTTTGTGATGGGTAATACGAAGCATCATGTTGGCATGCTCCTTTGGGACATAGGCATATTTAGGACTGCTCGCTCTCTTGTTACTCATGAGTTGTGTCTTGGAGATCATGTGAACAAACCCATCTGCACATGCAACAAGCCAAAGCTCCTTCACAAATTATGCTCTCATGTCCAAGCCACATGTGGGACTATCAACATGGACCCATCGAACTTCATGTCAGAGTATTTCATGATTTAGAGGGTGTTGTAGATGTGGTGCAGCGAGATAAGAGGCTTCAGGGTTGTGTGTAACTTTGCCATGTCGGATATTGCACAGAGGGCTTGGACATTGGATCTTGAGCTTTTGAAGGGTGGGAAGGGTCATCGGTAGAGTTGTAGCATTCGGAATGATATGTACGAAGGGAAAGCTGGAGTGGCGGGTAGACATTGCGGCTGCTGTGGCCAAGAAGACCACACTACGAGAAGATGCAAGGTGCCTACCGATGAGTAGGAATACTGGCATGAAGTACAACACCACTTCTTGTTATTTCTGTAGTGGTCTTAAGATTGAAATGCTATCATGTTATAAATTTATTTACAAACTTTAACTTTATTTATAGTCTCTTCACATCCCAAATGAAAGACACATAATGGTTAGTATGACTTACTATAGATAGTTGAAGCTTTT